>CP139504.1:428351090-429003539 GCA_021014915.2 Artemisia tridentata subsp. tridentata
TCAAAGACTGATGCAAGAAATCTCAATGCATCGTCCACCTTGGTATTTGGCTCTTTATTGCTTCGATCACGCACCACATCTTTCATCTTATGTCCTGCAGCAGGTTTTTGTGCAGGAACAATGTTTGGTTCTGTCATGGTTTTCATTGCAGGAATGGTTTGATCTTCGCATCCTAATTCAATGTGTGGCGCGGGTGAGTCTGAATCTTGAAAGATTTTAGGGTTTGATGATGCCATGGAAGGAATATATGTTGATGGATTATGTTATGTCACCAATTATATATACTTTCATTTATTCAAAAACGATTGTTAATGGGCCCGTTCTCTTGGGCCAGAATCTGTTATCTCCATATTTAATGCAATATATATATGGTGCTTACTAAATCATATACACAAAAAAATGTAGACATAAATATATATATTTAAATAAATAAACGTATATCGCAATAAAAGTTGCGAAAGTAATTGAATTTATAACTCACAAACCTTAGAAAGGTAACAAATATTCGTGGTACAAAAAACAGTATTCGTTGAATGAGAATAAAGTTGGACAAACTAAATAAGATAAAAAACTTAAAAATTGAGTCTATGGAAAATCTTGGTATGCTTCATCATATTTCATCCTCGGTATCATCACCGTCAGTTGTTTCATAATCAGTCGAACCATCATTAATAAAGCTGCTTATATCGTCGTTATTAGAATCGTAACTGACACTATACGCGTTTGAATCAACTTCCCATGCTTCTTCATCGATATTTCTGTTGCGAATATTTTCACCCTGCACTATTCCATCGATATCAGGCATCTCGTTCCACATGTCAGTGTCAACCATGTTAGCCTCATCGAGTGCAGTGTATTTGGAATCGCCTGTTTAAATACAAATAAAAAATAAATAAACAAACACAAAAAAATATATCTTCCTACATATTTGTTGCTGTTATGAACATGTATGTTGTGTACTTTACCATTAACATCAGTATAAGCCTCATCAATGGATGTATATTTTGAATCACCTATTGAAAATATCAGATAAAAATTTACACAAGTAAAATATAGGTTTTAATTTAACATGTATTTAGTAAGTTACAAATTAAAATAATTATACAACTGGTTTCCAACAAACAACATGTAGAGGAGTCTTCAATAATAAGTTCATCAGGGATAGTATATCTAGGTTTATAATCTTTTAGAGGGTAAAAGGGTTCATTAAGATCGTCGATGTTTACCCAAACACCATCCTCAGGACTGCCTTTATTTTCTTCAAAATCGTAGTCCGTGTCCTCATCAATCAACATATACTTTCTACGTCCTGTACTGCCTGTTGGATGTGATTCTTTAGATCTTTTTCTTACACCATGGTCAACATCATCAGACTTGTGGGTTTAAAGTACAGATCATAAAAAACATATTGTAAGTTTTAATATTTTCACGTGTAAAAAACGATACACGTTGTTACAATGCTAACTCATACCATTATATCTTCATCATGAATGTAATTAGTATCCCTTTTCACTGATTCAACGGCCTCCTAGGATTAAAGTACACAATATTATAACACATTATAATTTATAATATAACAACGCAAGAAAACACTTTACAATAATCTTATGCTAATCCATACCTCCTTTTCTTCTTCCTGTACATCATTGTTATCTTTTTTTAGAGCTTCAGATGCATGTGGTTGCTCGGTATCTGCTGATATAACCTCAACAAAATTCGTTTTTATAGATTTGGTTTTTTTAACCAATCTACGACGTTTACGTGGTTGTAAAGCAGGCTGAAAAAAGGCGAAACGAATGTTTAAGTGTTTAATTTCGTTAAAGATAATTACTACGTAAGTAGCTACTAATTTGAGAAGAAAACTACTTAGACATGGTATTAATGATACCTTTTCACCGTCTGATATATGGATAATTGGTATGTCCCTGGTTGAAGATGGAAGATCATGTTTTTTAAACATATCAGCATGGCTAGGCTGTAATTACGATGAACACGATCAGATTTTGTTTTTTGTATATAATTTAAATGAATACTCAAGTTATATATCATACCTCTTCATCGTCTGATAAAATAATAACTGGTATATCCTTATTCAGTGAAGCACTAATTGGAGATGGAGGATCATGTTCTGTTTTTGGATTAACCTGCTAAAGGTTTATTAATTAAACTGATTTAAACTTACATGGTAACAAATAAAACAACCTTAAATTATGAGTGTGTACCTTTTGTGATCGTCTACACGATATTGTGTGTACTTCTTACTACCAACAATCGAGGTTACATGTTCAACAGCTAATATATGGCTTTATTTATAGAGTTTGAAGATGATCATATAATGAAAACCAATATTTAATTGTTATAGTGTTACTATAGATAAAGATTGTGATTATATTTAAAACATATTTTTAGAGTTTATATTATGTAAATTAGACTCTAAATATAAACGTTTCCTTTTTTTTTTTTTTTTTTTTTTTTGTTTTTTTAATATATTGGGTGTTTATCATAAATGTATGTATGATTGTATTCATATATTTTAATAAGTGTAATTTGGTCGATTTTATGAATGAATATATGTTTTACTATAGTTAAATATTGTGACTATATTTGGTTAATTCATATCCTTTTTTTTTCTTTTTTTTTTCTCCGATGTTTATCCTAAATACATTTATGATTTTATTTCTATATTTTGATAAGTATAATTTGGTTAATTCTGTGAATGGATGTGGGTGTTCATTAAAAACGTGAGGATTCAATATTCTTATTTTTTTATTTTAATTTTTTTCCCCTCCTTGTTTGGGTGTTCATCCTAAATATATGTATGATTATATCTATACGTTTTAATGATTATAATTCGCTTAATTTGATGAATGAATATGTGTTGAACATATATCTACTTAACATATTATTGGGATAGTTTTGCCATATAATATACTCTAAATGTATTTATTTAACAGATGATTATTTTTTATATACGTGGTTATGTTGCATATATCTGAAGGCTGAAAAAAATTTGTAACATAGCGTATTCATTCCATTAAAATTTTAGACAAACAAAGTCAGCATGAAACTAAATGTCTTCTGATGAGAATGACAGATGAATTTCATCATAAGAATAGACTTCCACATTTTTTTTCTTCCTGCATGATCTCCTAAAAGGCCTAACTTCTCTCAAAAGCTGCTTATATTTTCTTCTTTGTTCTCTTTGTCTTGCCTCTTCATCCTTCTTTTGCTCCCACTGCCTTTTTTTTAATCGTCGATCTCTTTGAAACCATCCAATCATAGATGGACTCTATGCTTTCTTCTACCTCTTCATTACAGTTACCTTGTACCTCATCTACATGGATATTCAAAACAGTTTTTTAACGTACACGCAATATCTTTAAATTGTATTTTATAAAAAATAAGTATATGTTAGTGTACCTTTGTTTTCATGCAGTTCTTTCACTTTTATTGCTTCATCATTATAACATGCTTTTAGTATTCATTATTTTGTGAAACACACGAAATATTAACATAGATTATTTATACAATTAGTAGGTTTACCTTGTCTTCTTCACAGTTGTTATCTCTTCTTTGTCGTCATCCCTTTCTCTCTTCATAGTGGAAGCCATTTTCATACTCTTGAAAAACGAATGAAGTGTGCTAAGAGCAGCAGTTTTTTTTCTTTTTTATTTGATAATGTACATGGAAGTTAGAATGGATTATGATTAAAAGGTATTTAACCACAAAGTAGGGGAAGTGAAAAGGTCATTAATTAATTTGAATTTTATTTTGGGATACATGTATCTCTTTTAAAAATACCGGGATATGTTTTTGCTCACATCTTGAAGGACATTTTTGGATTGATATTAAAATTTGGTTTACTTTTAACATTGCAAAATAAATTTTTTTAAAAACATTTTCTAGTGTAACCACTGTGAAAAATCCCTCATTTAAATAAACTATCTCTTAGAATATTTATCCTTTTCTACGTGTAAATTTTTTTTTTATTTATTATCTGTTCATAACTATTATCTTATGTGACGAAGATCACATCCCGAACAACTCTGCTTGCAACCCAACCTTAACTAATTTAGTATTTACCTATGTAAACATCTTTGACCTAAAACGTTATGAAGTCCCACTTACCACTTTACGTTATTTCGCTAATGTACACTTAAAAACTGGAGCGTTTCTATTTAATAAGAGTTTATGAAACCCTAAACTACCATAACAATATGTGAAGATAACGAAACTATAAAGATAGCAACATATAAATAATGTACAAGTCCCTAAAGCATAAAAACCCTAATTTCACCATAACTCCCGATAAAACCCTAATTTCACATAATTATAAATTTATGTATACGTTTTACAAACCCTAATTTATTTATACAATATTTTTACAAGATAATATATTTACAAGTTATTTAAACTAGTGTATAAGTCATTTATGCACAAAATCATTTATTCACAATATCTTTATAAAAATCCTCTTTACATTTATTATAAAGTATAAATTACAAACCCTACATGCATAATTTTTAAAAAATTATATTTTCTAAACTCACTAAATATTTTTACAAGTCTTTAAACCTAAAGTACAAGTACCTAATGCATATAAACTAAAAATTCCATTTATTTACTTTTAACTTAACAAAACTTCACATATAATTTTCATAACTTAATAAATAATAAAAATTACATTTTTCTCATATTCTAAATTATAATACAACCTTACTAAAGCTAAAGTACAAGTCTTTTATGCATGAAACTATATATTTATAAAATCCTAAGTAAAACCTTAACAGTAGTTATTTAAAATGACATTTTATGTAATATTTTTACACAATAAATTATAAAAATAATTTATTTATTTATTTAACATATGTACAACTCCATAAACTCAATGTACAACCCTTTAATGCACAAGATCATAAAAACTCATTTATTTGTATTTAAACCTTAATAAAAATTACATAAAAATTATAGAAAATTAAGAAATAATTAAAAATATATTTTTCTTATTTTTCTTACAATAGTACAAGTCTTATAAGCCTAGAGTACAACTTGCTAAAGCACAAAAATCATTTTTCTCAATTTATATACAAAACGATAGGTATTAAAATATGTCATATAGATTCAAAAATCATTTCTAATTAAGTCTTAAACCTAGAAACCTTAAGTCTACCTTAAACCTTAGTTTACAAATCAACAAAGCCCTAGGTACAATCACCCTAAGCATAATTCGATCCATAAACTAGCCAATTACTTCATCTAGTTCAATCCTAACCCTAATCTAACTCATACTTAGAATTCTCAGACCTTAAGAAAACCCTTTGAGTGGCAAAGAAGGAAGACACATAGCCTCCTTCTAGAAAATGAAATATGTGTATGAATTATAAACATACACATCACCAAACCCTCTTCCTCTCCTTGTGGCGCCTCAACCACCACCCACCTTACCTTCTTCATTCACTAGAACCTCCAGGAACTCCTTGAAACCCTAGCTAGTCTCCTCTATAAATAGAACACCATGAAAACCCTAATTCTCCCATAAACCAATCGAACCAACCAAAACAACCATGCACCCTTACTCCACTGATCCCATAAGCCTAGAATAAGTTCAAATATACCCAAGAAAGCAGTAAGATAAAGCTAGAGTCATAGGATAGCTCAATTCGATCCCTACACCAAAATATTACCCTAATCGACCAAATAAGAAAGGTACATCTATAGCCCTTTTCCTTTATTTTTCTATACTTATTTTAAGTCTAAATATATCATGGAACATGTCCTAATAAGCCTATAAACCCATAATTAACAATAACTTATTTTTCTTCATTTTTGTTCTAACCGAATAGTTTGATAAAAATAATTTCGTGTAAGAATTCTAACAAGCCTAGGATGATAAAAATGGATTAGGAACTCTTTAAATATGTTATATTAACTAAACATAACATAAAAACCATGGGTCTAGAAATCGGATTACAAGAAAATAGATTTTTCTTTCTTTTTCATTTCTGTCGAACAGCAGTACATCTGCTGCTTTCGTCCCTAAAATCACCTAGTAAACGTGTCTTATAAATTCTAGTTTTTGACATGGTTAAAGTACATTAAAATAGCTACACATAGGAAAAAGAATCAACGTTTTTCGTTAAGAAACGAGGGAGAACGAGGCAAAAGAAGTTGGATTAATTTTCTGTGTCGAGTAACATGAAATAACGAGTTTCTGTTTTAGTTTCTGAATTCGTGGGATCGAGTTAGCTCATAATCTTTTACAAAAGTGCTTTTATAATACTTATAAATGTTTTAGAAAAGGATTCGTAAAAGATCTCGAGGTAAAACACGAGATATAAAATGTTTTTGGTATGTGGGATGTCGAGTGAAGTCATTGGGGAAACTCAAGGACTAAACTTGTCAAAACTCTATATATTTTCTGTTTTGGATTTGTTTTGCGATCGGGGAATCCCTAAGGGGGTAAAAGTGTCGATTTTGAAACTTGAGGGTATAAAGTGTCAATTAACTAAAGTCCGAGGGTAAAAGTTGTCATTTCTATATAGTTTAAGGGTAAAATTTGCCAAACCTAGAAACTTGAGGGTCTAAAGTGAAAATAAACTATAAACCCTAATTATTAATTTAATATTATTATAATTTTATTATTATTATAATTATTATTATTAATATTATTATTATTATTAAGTTTTATTTTAAACTTAATACACGTTTTTACCGTAACTTGCAAACGAAGTATCCATTTAACGAACGGACAGAACCAAATCTTACAGATAAGAAAATATAATAAAATATTACTTTTGAAACTACATATTGACTCTATTAAGTATTTAACTATCAAACCAAAACATAACGAAACGAACAATGAAAACTTATATAATCAGAAACAATTACTGAAAACTTGACATAACCACCCAGGTTGCAAGCCGGAGACGTTTATCAACTTTGTTTAGCTTTTGTTTTCCATCCAGACTGCTCAGGTGAGTTCATAGTCCCACTTTTCTTATATGTTTTCCAAACTTGTGGGGAGATACATGCTACCAAACCGAACACAAGTATTTTCCTGATTGTTATTGCAATAAGTTAACTGTTGTCTATTTATTTTAAAAGTCCCTTTTATCATGCACCATTAATCACCTGCGGGTGAGCGTGAATATAGTGAATAGATCTATTGGCAGTTGACGTCCCATTTATGTTACTGGCTAAGGAACCAAATGCATTATATTTGAGTTTAATAAAGAGTTTCAGGCAGACTCCTACCCGGGGCAAGGTTACCTACATTTAATTATGGGGTAATTTTTAACCTGTTAACGCTTTGCGTGTCATGAGGCTTAGTGCAATATTCCGAACTGTGATATAACTGATTTCTCTCATTTGGCTTTGTGTTCAAACTGATTATAACTTTAAACGCTATGGATTCACTCAACCTTTGTGTTGACTTTTTAAGCATGTTTATCTCAGGTAACTGGAAGTACGATTTGGCACGGAGTGGCGGTGGACTTTCTTTTAAAAGAGTGTCTGTTTTGTTATCATTCAAATGAATAATGTATCATTTATAACGTATTTCTGAACATCCCTCTGGGACCTATCTTATGTACTCTGATATTGAATAAATGAATGATAACAATTTTTATTTAAAAACGTCTCTTTTCGAGTCGTTTTCTATTTCCATAACTGTGAACCATGAAGTAGCACCCCAAGCTTATATTCCGCTGCGTAATCCGAAAATGGGGGTGTTACAGATTGTTATCAGAGCTTGTGGTTATAGAGAACCAAATGTTTTCAAACATTGGACTATAACCGATTTTCACAAACTTAACTAAAAAGTCCTCCGTGCCACAACGCCACTGAAACTTTACTTGTATATGTTTATTTCTAATTATTAGTCACATAGTAAAATGTTTATAATTACCGGGTGGTTACAGAATCCTGACTTTCCCTACCCATCCTATTCCTCTTATGTCAGACTCGAATATTGAAAAATATCACGATAGTACCAGACATCATGATAATACCTATATCCTCGTCACCACTACCATATATACCGTCAGTTCCTACATCTTTACTATCTCCACTATCATCTAAAAATTTTCTATCCCCCATCTGTCCCATTTAAACTTAGTGAAGAAGCTAGGACCATTATCGCCCGATATCAAACTTTACCCCGATTACCTATTCCCGACTTCCCTACTCCACCACGAGTCTTCGAGGTGAGTGAAAGTTCGCAGACGGCACAGGAACAACAGCCGACTATTTCCACCCCACTGACGTGATTAAAACGGAAAGAAGAACAGATCGAGATTGTTCAGGTCATCCCGACAAGCTGTCTCTACATCAAGGGTATAATATATGGAGCTGAAGATTCAGAGACCATGAAGCAGAAGATGGACGAGAAACGTAAGAAGGCAGAGGACCGTCATGAGCAGCCAAGACGAGAAATACCTATGACGAATTGAAGATGTTAAAGGAGAAGAAAAGAAAAAGAAGAATGAAGAACTGACGACAGCTCAGATGAAGATCACTATTTTGGAGAAAATAGTGGGAGATATGAAAGAAAAATATTAAGAATATATATATATCCTCGTCAGCATGATCGTCAAACTGAAAAGTTGACTCAAAAGAGTTTCTGGTAGCCACTAAAATCAGATTTATATCTACCAGCTTTTGTACAATATCTCGGCCATGAGATATATAGCATAAATATGACGCTTGTACTAATTTTGTTATATATATAACAAGTTAGCAAGTTATTTATGAATATATGTGGTTTTGATTTTTGCTGTGTATGGTATCTGTTAATGAGGGCCAGTGAAGATCATCTTACATACGCGTATGATAGTATTTGGACATGTTGTGATTTTATGATTAACATGGATTTTACCTTGTTAATTTAACATGGTCAAATTTTAAAACGTGTGTTTTCTCATCGTATTACTAGAAATATGCCTCGCACTTCCCCCGAACCGCCCATGTCCCAAGCTGCTATCCGAAAGCTTGTTGCAGACAGTGTCGCTGCAGCCCTAGAGAGTCAAGCAGCAGAATTTGCTCGTACTGGAAGCACTAGCCGACCCAATGGAGAAATCGAGCCAGCAAATGTTCACAAGTGTACTTACAAAGATTTCATGAATTGCAAGCCAACTTTCTTGAAAGGAACAGAAGGAGCTACAGAATTAGCTCGTTGGTTTGAACGTATGGAAGTGGTCTTTGTAAGGAGCGGGTGTTCTGATGACTGCAAAGTTGCCTTCGCGACAGGGACTTTGTTAGATGATGCTTTGTCTTGGTGGTCTGCTACTTCCCGGACAATGGGAATAGAAGCAGCTCATCAACTCACTTGGGATGATCTCAAGAAGAGAATGTTAAATAAGTATTGCCCTCGTGCTGAAATAAAGAAATTGGAGGATGAATTCCACCCGTTAGCAGTAAAAGGAACAGATATCAAGGCTTACAATAGGAGGTTTCAGGAGCTTGCTCTCCTATGTCCAAATATTGTGCCTGATCTGGAGAAGATGTTAGAGAAGTATACTGAAGGGTTACCTCGAAGCATCGAGGGGAACGTTATTGTTTCAAATCCTCAATCGCTAGAGGAAGCAATGACCACAGCCCAGAAGCTGATGGATCGTGAAATCAAGAGAAATTCCATTCAAGCAAATGATGATCACAAGCGGAAGCTTGATGATAGAAGGATCTCCCATCACCACAACAACTACCAGCACGACCGTAACAATCACCATCACCAACAGAATCGCCGACAAGAGAAAGCCAAAGCCTATACTGCCACACCTGCTGAAAGGAATGGTTATGTCAGAACAAAACCATTTTGCAATCAATGCTCGTTGCACCACTACGGACCATGCACCATTAGGTGCTCAAATTGTCGGAAAGTTGGACATCAGACCAAAGACTGTAAAGCAACAGGAGCAAATCCACAGCCAGAAGCTATAACTTGCTACGAATGTGGTGAGAAGGGGCATTACAAGAGCCGGTGCCCGAAACCGAAAGCTGACCAGAATAATGTTGCCCGTGGAAGAGCGTATGTGCTAGGAGATGGGAACGCACAGACAAACCAAGACTAGTGCAAGAGAGTGAGAACTCGTTAAGATTCCGACCATGTCAAGGAATGGCATCCCTATTTAGACAAAAGAGAAATTCCTGTTATAGCTAAATAAATCGTATTGTAAACTTCCTAAGCATGTTTCCTATTGTACTCTACTTTAGTTACGATGGACGTAACTTAAGTGTATTAACTATCTTTTCTACCGTATGAAAGCTCTATCTTGTAATATTTCCATAATAATCAAAATTACGTTTCTACTTCACTTGCTTTGTTCGTAGTCACACACTGTCATCTCACTAGAAACTTGATTAACATTAGTTTTTACCATTCCGTGAGAATTCCACTCGAACCCTAAAATTTGTTTTAAGGATATCCCATTAGTACCTAAAATCCCTAACCTATCACTGGGCTGAACAAAACATTACATCATTTGGTCCTCAATTATACATAACCTGATCAACTATGTATAATTCCGGAAGAATCATGTAATGAATTGGACAGGCATTTTAAGCATATCAAATTCTCATTTCAACCAAATCGTTGTACGATTTTCCTTTATCACGTTCTCCATCTGGATAAGATAGAAATATGAACCTAACTATCCCTATACATCAATTTTCCCAACTTTCCAACCAACACATGTCGAATCTCGGGACAAGATTCCCTTAACGGGGGGTGACTGTAACCACTGTGAAAAATCCCTCATTTAAATAAACTATCTCTTAGAATATTTATCCTTTTCTACGTGTAAATTTTTTTTTTATTTATTATCTGTTCATAACTATTATCTTATGTGACGAAGATCACATCCCGAACAACTCTGCTTGCAACCCAACCTTAACTAATTTAGTATTTACCTATGTAAACATCTTTGACCTAAAACGTTATGAAGTCCCACTTACCACTTTACGTTATTTCGCTAACGTACACTTAAAAACTGGAGCGTTTCTATTTAATAAGAGTTTATGAAACCCAAAACTACCATAACAATATGTGAAGATAACGAAACTATAAAGATAGCAACATATAAATAATGTACAAGTCCCTAAAGCATAAAAACCCTAATTTCACCATAACTCCCGATAAAACCCTAATTTCACATAATTATAAATTTATGTATACATTTTACAAACCCTAATTTATTTATACAATATTTTTACAAGATAATATATTTACAAGTTATTTAAACTAGTGTACAAGTCATTTATGCACAAAATCATTTATTCACAATATCTTTATAAAAATCCTCTTTACATTTATTATAAAGTATAAATTACAAACCCTACATGCATAATTTTTAAAAAATTATATTTTCTAAACTCACTAAATATTTTTACAAGTCTTTAAACCTAAAGTACAAGTACCTAATGCATATAAACTAAAAATTCCATTTATTTACTTTTAACTTAACAAAACTTCACATACAATTTTCATAACTTAATAAATAATAAAAATTACATTTTTCTCATATTCTAAATTATAATACAACCTTACTAAAGCTAAAGTACAAGTCTTTTATGCATGAAACTATATATTTATAAAATCCTAAGTAAAACCTTAACAGTAGTTATTTAAAATGACATTTTATGTAATATTTTTACACAATAAATTATAAAAACAATTTATTTATTTATTTAACATATGTACAACTCCATAAACTCAATGTACAACCCTTTAATGCACAAGATCATAAAAACTCATTTATTTGTATTTAAACCTTAATAAAAATTACATAAAAATTATAGAAAATTAAGAAATAATTAAAAATATATTTTTCTTATTTTTCTTACAATAGTACAAGTCTTATAAGCCTAGAGTACAACTTGCTAAAGCACAAAAATCATTTTTCTCAATTTATATACAAAACGATAGGTATTAAAATATGTCATATAGATTCAAAAATCATTTCTAATTAAGTCTTAAACCTAGAAACCTTAAGTCTACCTTAAACCTTAGTTTACAAATCAACAAAGCCCTAGGTACAATCACCCTATGCATAATTCGATCCATAAACTAGCCAATTACTTCATCTAGTTCAATCCTAACCCTAATCTAACTCATACTTAGAATTCTCAGACCTTAAGAAAACCCTATGAGTGGCAAAGAAGGAAGACACATAGCCTCCTTCTAGAAAATGAAATATGTGTATGAATTATAAACATACACATCACCAAACCCTCTTCCTCTCCTTGTGGCGCCTCAACCACCACCCACCTCACCTTCTTCATTCACTAGAACCTCCAGGAACTCCTTGAAACCCTAGCTAGTCTCCTCTATAAATAGAACACTGATCCCATAAGCCTAGAATAAGTTCAAATATACCCAAGAAAGCATTAAGATAAAGCTAGAGTCATAGGATAGCTCAATTCGATCCCTACACCAAAATATTGCCCTAATCGACCAAATAAGAAAGGTACATCTATAGCCCTTTTCCTTTATTTTTCTATACTTATTTTAAGTCTAAATATATCATGGAACATGTCCTAATAAGCCTATAAACCCAGAATTAACAATAACTTATTTTTCTTCATTTTTGTTCTAACCGAATAGTTTGATAAAAATAATTTCGTATAAGAATTCTAACAAGCCTAGGATGATAAAAATGGATTAGGAACTCTTTAAATATGTTATATTAACTAAACATAACATAAAAACCATGGGTCTAGAAATCGGATTACAAGAAAATAGATTTTTCTTTCTTTTTCATTTCTGTCGAACAGCAGTACATCTGCTGCTTTCGTCCCTAAAATCACCTAGTAAACGTGTCTTATAAATTCTAGTTTTTGACATGGTTAAAGTACATTAAAATAGCTACACATAGGAAAAAGAATCAACGTTTTTCGTTAAGAAACGAGGGAGAACGAGGCAAAAGAAGTTGGATTAATTTTCTGTGTCGAGTAACATGAAATAACGAGTTTCTGTTTTAGTTTCTGAATTCGTGGGATCGAGTTAGCTCATAATCTTTTACAAAAGTGCTTTTATAATACTTATAAATGTTTTAGAAAAGGATTCGTAAAAGATCTCGAGGTAAAACACGAGATATAAAATGTTTTTGGTATGTGGGATGTCGAGTGAAGTCATTGGGGAAACTCAAGGACTAAACTTGTCAAAACTCTATATATTTTCTGTTTTGGATTTGTTTTGCGATCGGGGAATCCCTAAGGGGGTAAAAGTGTCGATTTTGAAACTTGAGGGTATAAAGTGTCAATTAACTAAAGTCCGAGGGTAAAAGTTGTCATTTCTATATAGTTTAAGGGTAAAATTTGCCAAACCTAGAAACTTGAGGGTCTAAAGTGAAAATAAACTATAAACCCTAATTATTAATTTAATATTATTATAATTTTATTATTATTATAATTATTATTATTAATATTATTATTATTATTAAGTTTTATTTTAAACTTAATACACGTTTTTACCGTAACTTGCAAACGAAGTATCCATTTAACGAACGGACAGAACCAAATCTTACAGATAAGAAAATATAATAAAATATTACTTTTGAAACTACATATTGACTCTATTAAGTATTTAACTATCAAACCAAAACATAACGAAACGAACAATGAAAACTTATATATTCAGAAACAATTACTGAAAACTTGACATAACCACCCAGGTTGCAAGCCGGAGACGTTTATCAACTTTGTTTAGCTTTTGTTTTCCATCCAGACTGCTCAGGTGAGTTCATAGTCCCACTTTTCTTATATGTTTTCCAAACTTGTGGGGAGATACATGCTACCAAACCGAACACAAGTATTTTCCTGATTGTTATTGCAATAAGTTAACTGTTGCCTATTTATTTTAAAAGTCCCTTTTATCATGCACCATTAATCACCTGCGGGTGAGCGCGAATATAGTGAATAGATCTATTGGCAGTTGACGTCCCATTTGTGTTACTGGCTAAGGAACCAAATGCATTATATTTGAGTTTAATAAAGAGTTTCAGGCAGACTCCTACTCGGGGCAAGGTTACCTACATTTAATTATGGGGTAATTTTTAACCTGTTAACGTTTTGCGTGTCATGAGGCTTAGTGCAATATTCCGAACTGTGATATAACTGATTTCTCTCATTTGGCTTTGTGTTCAAACTGATTATAACTTTAAACGCTATGGATTCACTCAACCTTTGTGTTGACTTTTTAAGCATGTTTATCTCAGGTAACTGGAAGTACGATTTGGCACGGAGTGGCGGTGGACTTTCTTTTAAAAGAGTGTCCGTTTTGTTATCATTCAAATGAATAATGTATCATTTATAACGTATTTCTGAACATCCCTCTGGGACCTATCTTATGTACTCTGATATTGAATAAATGAATGATAACAATTTTTATTTAAAAACGTCTCTTTTCGAGTCGTTTTCTATTTCCATAACTGTGAACCATGAAGTAGCACCCCAAGCTTATATTCTGCTGCGTAATCCGAAAATGGGGGTGTTACATTTGGATCAACAAAATTTTTAAAGTATTCAACTTAACTTGCACACAAAGTGGATACATCCTTTTTTTAAGCCTTATCCGGATTAATTTAAATTTTAAACCTTTTACATCTTGATTTGAATATGAACTGCATAATTATTTGTTTATTATATCTATTCAAAACTCTTAAAAAATGGATAAGATGCTTGAAATAATATGAAATGCTTTATAAAAAGCACTCCTATTCATGCATATATATGTAGTGTAAGGGAAAAAATAAATAATAATAAGAACACTCATAACAATAATAAATGGTAAATTTTTTGGTGTAAAAAATAATAAGAACATTCGTAACAATCATAAAAAGTAAATGATTTGCCAAAAAAAATGATACGAATATTCAAAACAATAATAACTTGTAAACCGTAACCAAAGTGTTCGAAAATTTTTAAAAACTGAACCGAACATCAACCATCCTTATGCTTGTCTTGTTCATCAAATTCATTGTCTGGTAAATTACCATCACATGTTGCTGGAGTACTGTTATTGTGGCTTGGCGTTCCATTGCCTGCATCACCTAATCGAGCTATAGTATCGCCTTTGGCATCAACACACAATGTTTTGCCGCTTTAAGTCTTTCCTTAAAACACCTTATCCGTAGTCTCTTGCACTATTTTAGAACCAATCAGTTGGCTTGTCCCAACCTCTGCCCATAGCACAGGCGATCTACACTTCCTCCCATATAACATTTCAAATGGTGCACACCTAATACTGGAATGATAGCTATTATTATAGGAAAACACCGCTAAAGGTAGATGAGTATCCCAACTTCCTCCAAAATCAATAGCACATGCTCTAAGTAAATCTTCCAAAGTCTGAATCGTTTGCTCACTTTGCCCATCAGTCTGTGGATGATAAGCAGTGCTCATATCCAATCGTATATCCAACGCCTTTTGCAACGATTGCCAGAACCGCGAGGTAAACCTAATATCGCGATAAGAGATAATCAACACAGGCACACCATGTCTCACCACAATCTCATTAATATAAATTCTTGCCAGCTTCTCCATCTTATAATCCTCACGAATGGCTAGAAAATGTGCAGACTTCGTTAGTCTATCCACAATGACCTATATCGTGTCATGCCCATTACTTGTTCGAGGCAACTTGCTAATGAAATCCATCGTTATATTATCTCATTTCCACTCAGGAATCGGCGGTTGTTGTAGTAATCCAGAGGGTTTCTGATGTTCAGCCTTAACTTTTAAACAAGTCAGACACTTACTAACATACTCAGCTATTTCCCTCTTCATTCCTAGCCACCAATAAGCATCTCTAAGATCATAATACATCTTGTCAGATCCTGGATGAATTGAGTATCTCGTTTTATGAGCCTCGTCCATGATCAGCTTCCTTACATCTCCCACCATCGGAACCCATATCCGATCCAAGAAATATAATCCACCACCCTCCTTTTTCTTCATTTGTTGATCCAATCCACGCAGCATCTCAGCGGTCGCATTCTTATCCTTAAGAGCTTCCTCTTGCACTGCCAATATCTTACTTTTAATTCCCGACTGCAACGTCATGCACCTTGCTCGCACACGCTTAGGCTTAATCCTTTCCTTCCTACTCAAAGCATCAGCTACCACATTCGCCTTTCCAGGATGATAGCGAATCTCACAATCATAATCACTAAACAATTCAATCCATCTTCTTTGTCGCATATTCAGCTCCTTCTGACTGAAGATATGCTGAAGACTCTTATGATCTGTATAAACAACACTCTTTGTGCCATACATATAATGTCTCCAATTCTTGAGAGCAAATACTACCGCACCAAGCTCTAGATCATGAGTTGTGTAATTCTTCTCATGGATCTTGAGTTGTCGGGATGCATAAGCTATCACCTTACCCCTCTGCATTAGTACACACCCAAATCCTTGATTCGACGCATCACAATACACAACAAAATCATCTGGCCCATCAGGTAACGTCAGAATAGGTGCATTACACAAACTATCCTTTAGTGACTGAAAAGCCATCTCCTGCTCTTCTCCCCAAACATACTTCTTGTTCTTCTGAGTCAACAAAGTAAGGGGTTTAGCAATTTTCGAAAAATTCGCTATAAATCTTCGGTAATACCCTGCCAATCCTAAGAATGAGCGTACTTCAGACGGCGTCGTAGGAGCCTTCCAGTTCTTGACCGCTTCTATCTTACTAGGGTCTACATGTATTCCTTCACTACTTACCACATGTCCAAGAAAATGTACCTCCTCAAGCCAAAACTCACATTTTGAGAACTTGGCGTACAATTTCTCCTTCTCCAGTAATCCAAGGATCAACCTCAGATGTTCTCCATGCTCCTCCTTCGTCCTAGAGTAAAATAGAATGTCGTCTATGAACACAATCACGAATT
This sequence comes from Artemisia tridentata subsp. tridentata, assembly GCA_021014915.2. Classification (NCBI taxonomy): domain Eukaryota; kingdom Viridiplantae; phylum Streptophyta; class Magnoliopsida; order Asterales; family Asteraceae; genus Artemisia; species Artemisia tridentata. The sequence continues at coordinate 428,367,977 of CP139504.1, forward strand.
TATCCAATTAAGACTTGCAAACGCGATTCATCAAATCCATGAATACCGCAGGTGCATTTGTCAACCCGAATGGCATAACCGTGAACTCAAAGTGTCCATAACGAGTCCTAAAAGCAGTTTTCGGAATATCCTCCTTATACACTCTCAACTGATGATACCCAGAACGTAGATCTATCTTTGAGAAAAATCGAGAACCTTGCAGTTGATCAAAGAGATCGTCGATTCTAGGAAGAGGATACCGATTCTTAACCGTTAACTTGTTCAATTCCCGATAGTCAATACACATCCGGAATGAACCATCCTTCTTCTTAACAAATAACACAGGTGCTCCCCACGGAGAGTGACTAGGTCGGATAAACCCTTTATCCTGAAGTTCTTGCAACTGCGCTGCCAACTCCTGCATCTCAGAGGGTGCTAAACGATATGGGGATTTCGCCACAGGCACCACTCCAGGAATCAATTCAATACGAAATTCAACTTGACGGATTGGAGGCAATCTAGACAAATCTTCGGGAAAAATGCCAGGAAATTCATACACCACAGGAATCTCTTCTTTCTTAAGTTCTTTGGCCTTTGCAGTCTTAAGGGTTTTCAAGTCATTCCCTAAGCATTCTCCTTGTATCCGAAGGATACCACCATTCTCTAAAGGAATACGAACTACCTTTTCATGGCATATAACCTCGGCCTTATGCTTAGACAACTAGCTCATCCCTATCACCACATCAAAACTCCCATGCCCAAAAGGTATCAAATCAATCACAAACGGAATACCCTCTAACACTATAGTTCACCCACGAATAACCTTGTCAACCTCTACCTCCTTACCACTAGCCACTTCAATCACAATAATAGGTCTAAGTTCACTAGGCTCATCATTCAATAGTCTAGTAAACGAACCAACTTAAATATCACAACATTAGTACCAACAGATAATCGAGGTATCAGCATATGATAGGTAGAATGGAATCTTACCACCCACACACTCCCACATACAACGATTTCCCAAACGGTTAAGAGAATACATCTCTAACCATACAACCATCATCAACATGATATCACACATAACATCTACCACAACATATAACAACAAACATCAATCAATGTAATCATGGTCACAAATCCACATGTGTGATACCCTTATAATTATGTTCGCGACCATAGTTATAAGGCCTATTCCACACGCATACTTACTTCCAAAACCACACATCTTAATGATAACGCACATATACCACATAGCACCTAATACATAACACAATCCATGCTATCATACTTGCAAGTCCACTTGTGTTGTGACGCATGTATAATTATGTTGGCCACCATAATTATCTATGCTCCCTTTCACAAGTGTACTTCCTCCTATGACCACACTTCATGCGAACAATCATCTCACATGGAACAATTCCAACGATCACGGAACAATTCCAACGACCACTTTAACTCTATAATCAAAATCACTTGGATAAAACCGATCCAATAGTCAGGAGTAATTTTGCTTCAACATGGCTCCAGACGGCAAAAGACAATATAAGAATTCCAAAACATGACACAAAACAAAAGACGTCGCACAATGGCTCAAGCTCCACTCTCGCACTTGCCTCCCCACTCAGATCGGTTAAACTTACTACCTGCTGCGGTCTCCAGATCCGAATCCACGTCATTCCATCCTAACTCCCCTTCATCTTTACTCAACCACCCATTCCTGTTTCTTTCTTCCAATTCCGCATGATTCACAAATACATACAACTCACGAGGTTTAGACAGAACCACCTTTCCTTCATATGAGAAGGAAGGACACTTTCAAGAGTACTTGGTAACTGCTCCATCTCCAACAGTCACCGTGGTTGTCCGACCATAGATTTATGTTGTCCGACCATAGATTTATGTTGTCCGACCATAGATTTATGCAAACCTCTCCACTTCTTCTCCATCAATGTTTTCCATATACGTCCCGTCCTTGTCCGACCATAGATTTATGCTAGCGGGAACTCGGATTCTGCGGTTAGTCCACTTCATCCTACCCCTTCCTTTATAACCGGCAGCAAAATGATAGCCCAACGAAACTTCTTACGCGAGGGAGGTGACATATTATAATTGACGTATACAATACTAAATATAGGGGACAAAATAGTCATCCAAAAATCGCCAGAAAACAACTCGTAAATTTAGGAAAAATAATCATATAAATTATCATACTTATATATAGACCCTAAATGCATCTATATGAGGGACTCCTAGGTTATAGTCTAGGTTCAACCACCTACTTCTCTATAACCAAGGCTCTGATACCAATCTGTCACACCTCGCCAAGGCGGAAACGCGAGTGCAACATCATGGATATCATCACAACACATGGTGTCAAAATAGAGAATTTCTACATGCAATATATAGAGCAAAGTACAGACACAAAGTGTCGTAACGATACCCCAAAAGAAAATAACCAAAACCAAACTCCAAAGGTATCCTCATAAAGCCATAAAGTACTAGTCAAATGACTATAAAGTATCATAGTCATAATCCGACTTATTCAAAATAAACATAAAGATAATTCACTCTCAAATGCAACTAAGTCTCGTCTAGTCGCTCCCTTCTACCTTAGCCTTAGAATGCTCACCTGAAAATGATGCTTAAAAACGTCAACATAATGTTGGTGAGATTCATAGGTTTAAGACACACAATATCACTCAAGGCAACCAGTTCACTGTGATTATAAAACATAGCAGGACAATAAGCATAGTCATTATACTAGATAGCGTGCAATCATATCCAACCAACCAATAATCAACGGGACGGAACGTGCCCACGATCCAGATACATAATAATTGGGACGGAACGCGCCCATCGATCCAAGTTAATAATAATGGGTAAATCACTACCCTCTAATCGAACCACACAGAAATAATAGTGAGTAGATCTACTAGAACTACTACTCTCCAAATGGATAATGAGAGCATAGCTACCCTCCAAATGGACCACACATAATCACCACACAATAATCTCATAACATGCAATACACGTATAATAACACTTACAAGTCCATGCATTTTACAACCACATAATCACAGTAACTCAAAAACATTTAAACACAAGCATCATTCCCATCCCAAGTTAAAACAAAGTAAAAATGAGACTATGAAACTCACCTCAACCCTTGCAGCTTCCAAATATCAACCACAATCTATATAACACAAATAAAATCACATTACACGTGACCAAACTAAAAGCTATAGTCCATGTAACACACACATATGATGGATGTCTAAGGTTCATATAACCCACCATGGATTACCTAGACTCCATACTAACCAATACCAAACACTTATACTCACTAAATCCCTTTAACAAACTTTTCAGAAAATAAAGAATTTTAGGGTAATTTCACCCACATAAAATTACGACCAAAAACTCTCCAAAACACACACCAAAAATTCACCATGATCCTTCATGAGCATACAAGCTTATCCTAGAAGGCCATTCACTAAAAACACACACAAGTACCCAATGATAAATCAAACATGACAACTATCCAGATTCGGATCTGAACGCACACCAAAATGTTTTGACCCATTGACCATACTTGCACAACTTATTATCATTTAATTTTCGCGTGGAAATAAAAGATAATATAGAACTCAATTCCCACAGAAGAGCTAACCAAAATTACACTTTAAAAGCCACCATTGACCTCAATACTTTTACCCTAATTCTGTCCCGGTTTAACAGTTTTGACACCTTAACTTATAAAAATAGTTTGACTGACTTCCCGACCTCAAAAACACTCGTGGCTGGACTTTTTGGAAAGCTCTTTCTCTGAAATACAATTTAGACATAAAATTCGTGATCTAACTCATCTCCATATATTAAATATCATCGAATCTTTACAGCCTTAATATTCTGTCAGAATCCTAACTCATTAATTAACAAGTTTTAAACCCTAATCTCTTCACCAATCATCATAATATTACTAATTAATGATACCAACATGTTTTATAATAATAATTTACAGAATTAAACATAAACCCTAGATCAATCATAAATTGTTATATGAATTGCAATAATTAATTGAACATAAGTATTGAAAGTTATACCTTGATCTTGATTTTTAGACTTCAAGCATAAAACCCTAAAATTTTCTCTCCTTCTTCTCTTGGTTTGGCCAAAAATCTCAAAAGGATGGTATGGGGTGTTTTAGTTTTGTATTTATAATGCCCTAGTGAACATTCTAGATCCTCTTTATAATTGGTAAGTGTATTTGGACTAAAATTTGGTTTCCTTTTTCCCCTAAAACTCTATATTCGGCCGCATATTTATATATATATAATTTTTTTTATTAAAATTAATTATTACACTTAAAACCTTGTACTCTTGATATTTTATAAAAGCCTATATCGAAACCTAACGTCTTACGCGATAAACTTTCATTTTTACGACAAGCCGGAAAAATTATCATTTTCAAAATAAAGTTTCCAAAAATAGAATTTTACACTCATTGAACACATAACCCATGAAAACAACCTCCACGTAACTTACTAACACTCAAATACTTGAACGGAGACTTGTTACGCAAAACACCAAAACTATACAAGTCATTTCTACACCACCAAGGCGATCAAAATGAACTTATCCCAAAATTCAACACTACTCAAATCATAATGACAACCTCACACCAAGGGATTTAGTGCCAACACACGTACTTACCACTCATATATCACACGTATATCACACGTAAACACATAATACACACTAAACAGAAGTTAAACGGGTTGAGACTATTAGTCAAACTAACCTGCTAAAATCACTGTTGTTACATGTAGATATGTTGTTTCACATACTTAGAAACCACCGCATATGTCTCCCCGTGATTCTTACAATACCACAACTGTCTCGCATTCTTCGTGCTTGAGTTGACTTTCGAAACAATGGGTACTACTCTGATACTACATGCCTTACAACCTGTATAAACCCACCTATTTTCATATTGTATATTATGCACTCTTGCATAGACTACACAATGTGATTCCTGTATTTAAATACAAAAGCGTATGTCAGCAATACTAATGGGATTTAAGTCGGCGATACAATAAGATTTATATTATATTTAAATAAATAAATTTTATCTGACAGGTTCAATGGTCTGAATCGTTCCAACGGTCCTCTTCACACAACCGTGCATGAACTTTGAAGGAGTAACAACAGGTTTCTCAATTGAATACTCTTCAATTCTGAACTCCCCTGCACTATATCTATCTTGCTCTTCATATCTGTGATGTGTATAAATAAGTTTTCCAATAAATGTAACATGTAGTTAGTTCAAAGATAAAACACACATAGCACAGCATCAATGTAATTACCTCTTCCGGAAAGCCAACAATTGTGGCACATCTCTATTTATAAATATTCTTGTGCCAAACAAAGCGTTATGTATGGACGGCTTGTCTGTGTTGTGCAAAAGATAAACATAATTTTAAAAACTAACAATGTGAATAAAAAATCTTACTATTGTGTCCAAAATTTCATTACACATCGACAAAACTTACTATCCCAATATTTCACTTTCGCTAACATCAATAGGATGTCTATATGGCCAAGTTCATCATGCTTGCTTTCATAGTCATTCCACAACAATGCCAAATTGTTCCAAAATGTACAGTCGATTCTTAAAGATCTACATATGACAGTGTATAATCAATCCATGGTTAAATTGAACACTATTCTATATACATTATTTTAAATCAAATGGAAATGTGTAAAATATATGTACTCGGCATCTTCAACAATAATTGTCCGACGTATCATAGGAGCACCAGCACCGTTGATTGTAACTACTTTTCCAATAGCCACGACTGTGCCAACAATATCTGAAAAAAATTCTTATAAAGGACTGCAAGCAAACGTTTCAATAATGTCAAATGGCGCGAACATTTTTTAAAAATGGTACATACCAACACAATCATGTTCGTGGTACTCATTCTCTATATCGAGAAGGCTTGAGAATGGCTCATTAATGAACCCAACAAAATTGTCATCAATGTGATCAATACGGGTAACATCTGTACCTTTATAAAAAGATATTTTCCACTGGTTTGGTAACAAAGGTAATCTGCCAGCATTTTCTGCTACTCCAAAATTAGATATTATGTAACATTGTCCCTCTTGTAAAAGAGGCTCAAACTTGTACATAAATTCCTTCTTGATGTAAATCTGAATACGGTTTGACTGTATATACAATTCAAACATTAATGATATATATAATAATTATATAGGAACATAAATAACAATTAATTTAATTTATGTTACCTCCTCATCCTGGAAAACACAATCGAGACTGTAAGGGTCATGTTCTTCATCAAGTTTGTGTGAATGCCATACGGAGATGCACCTCCCTTTAATAGCCATGTTTAAATTCATTGGATTGATATCTTTAATGAGAGTAATTTTCTGTTCTCTCATTACTAAGCATAAAAAACCGAAAACACATTATTTTTTTATAATCTATTAAAATCACAATGTGTAATGAATCACACATTTTAGGTAAACCTTTTGCGGAGCTTTTAAGAGTGGACATACTTCTTCCGTTGGATTTCGTTGGTTGAGAATTCCCTCCTATAACCACACAAAGATACTATGACCATGTAATGTACATAAACGGATTATATCAAAGTAGAAATTACTAAAAATCTTAATACAAAACCTGTTGAAAATTTTCCATACGACGATGTGTGCATAACGGTTTTTTTGCTCCTACGTAAGGGTACAGCCAAAGAGGTTGATTGGTACCTCGAATCCCTTTGTTGATTTTTAATGTAAGACAACCTTTTAGACTCAACATTTGAGTTTGCTGCCCCTAGCAAGAATCGTAAAGCAGATTATTATATAAACACATATGTATGCAGTTTTGGGGGTTTTAAAATAAATATTTCATACCTGATAGAGGTTCAAAGGTGGAAGAATCAATCTCAGAACTTTCATATGTGGAGTGAGCTTCAAAGCTTGCAGACTGACTCTTAGTTCTTCTTTTCAATGTTTGACCAGGTCCTGTCATTTAATTTATACAGATTTAAAATGATGTATAATAAACAAACACAGTTAAGCAATAAATTATATTCACAATTTATTTCACGGAAACAAATAGTTTAGAAACATACTACCCTCACGTAGTGGTTGTGACTCAGAAGACGTTGAGATGTGTCCAAATCTTCTCTTTGCAGGTGGTTTAGATGTTGAAATAATTAACAATATATAAACACAATGTATTTTTAGTTGAAATAAAACGTTATTCAATATACTACCTTTGGATTGTGAAACAACATTAGAAACAGTTGTTTTAGATAGTCTAACAGGTGTATCACTCTCGAATACAGTATTTTCCAATTCAGAAGATGAAGATTGCTGAACTAAAGTTGTTGATCTGACCATTCCTCCGCTTTCAACCATTGTCACCCTCTTTGGATGCTTACCTATTACCGAAGCATGAGCATAAATGCACACTTAACTCAGATAAAACGTTATTGAATATACTACCTTTGGATTGCGAAACAACATTAGACACAGTTGTTCCAGATAGTCTAACAGGTGTGTCACTCGCGAATATGGAATTTTCCACCCCAGAAGATGAAGACTGTTGAACCAAAATTGCTGATTTGTCTGTTCCCTCGCTTTCACCCATTGTCACCCTTTGTGGATGCTTACCTGTTATAGATGCATGAGCATACATTGTATCAGTTTTAGGGTTAATGAACAACTGTTAATGCACAACACATGTAAACATATACAACAATTTAATACAGAATTAGTAGGTAAAAATTAACCAACACATCAGAAAACTATATATAATGCATACAACAAAAAAATAAACAAATCTAACGCCAACACATTACAGCGACAATCTATAGTATGTGTATGGCCTTTCACTTTCAACAATTGTTACCATTATTACTACACAATGCCTATAAACATATAAAACAAATTGGCATTGTTTTATAAGGTGTAAACTAACCAGCACATAACAAACACACTGTATAATCTAACTGATACATAATTAATATGCATGGTATAATTATTGTTTGTTCCAAAAGCTATAGTCAATTTAAAAAACTGATAAAAAAAATAAGAAAGTTAAAACTAAACAAAGCTAATAAGAAAGTTAAAACTAAACAAAGCTAATACCGGATGATGGTGTAACAACATCTGGAACATGATGGACAGCTGATAGCGAATCAAAAACAGGGCATGGTAAAACAAAATAAATTAATACACAATCAATGTAAACCTATACAACAACAAAATACCTTGTGAAGGAATTTCTACTATGCACAGTAGTATCCTTGCTTGTTTCGACGGCTATAACCAATTAAAAAACAATCATGTAGACAGGCATTAGATTAGTTTTAGAACAGTGTCAATAAGAGTATAACAACACAATGAAAAAAATAAATCGTTATAAACATACAACATTAATAATAACATAACAACCGAACAAACAAATTACTCATTAAAAACATACCTTCCGAAGGGGCATGTGTGTTTTTATTCCCAGATACTTTTGCAAGACGTGTAGAGTGTCTTTGAGCCGGCATAATGCAATATAGCTTTGTAGAAACAGATTTTTGATTTTTTATGTGATATCAAACGTACATTATGATCTATATATAGTGTCACAAGTTAATGATATTAAGAAGGTTTTGATAAACATGCATCTTAAATATAGGAACAAAAGATCTACACAAAATATATTCTAAACTTATCTTCCAAATCATATCTTTTATAATTTAAGCATATCTTCACAAAAGACCCGTATGACTTCTAAAAACTAAATATAAAATCCGGTATACACATTTATAAGGAAGACTATATTAATCCATTCCTTAAATATAGCTTAACAATATCAAATTTTTAAGCATGACTTAAAATTTTGTATTGTAAATTACAAAAAAAATTGCTTGGTCTAGTGGTTGAAGCATTTATATTTGGATTAAATGGCCAAGGTTCGAATCTTGAAAAGGACAATTTTAATTAAATTTTTAATTTCGGATTAACATAGGAATTTTAATTAATTAAATGTTATTTCCATTAAAAAAATAAAAAAATTCGAAATTTTAATCAAATGTTGCTTAGCTGGCATTATGACATGGCATTAGATGGAATTACTGGGCATTACTGGGCAATCCTGTATTTGATGACGTCATGCGCATTTTGTTATATATATATATATATATATATATATATATATATATACACACACATTCCCTCTCATTCCTCAAACCCTTTGTCGACTTGAATTCTTGATCATTTTATCCAAAATTGTCAAGACATTTTTAATTGACGAAATGTTAATTAAACACGTCAAGTATTCCCTCCTTGTGCGCATATACTCCAACGTATTTTCGATATATGATAAATCTATCTATATATATAAATATTTTACTCTCAGAAACTTATTTCGCGACACTTCTGATTTTTTTTAGGGCAGTCCCTTTAATGATTAAGGGGACCGACTTGTTAACGAGGGCGGTCCCCTTAATGTTTAAGGGGACCGGCCATCTGATACTCCCAAATACGTTTTCCTCCTTGAATCTTTTGCCAAACACTCCATTTTCCAAACCATCCTTCCCTCAACTTGCTGTGAACGAGAAACATCACCCTAAAACCACCAAAATCAAATACCAAATCACCAATTCGGGCTTAATTCGCAAAGGGCAAACGCTTACAACACGATTAACAACACATATTGTAAGTTTTCCAACACACATTTTGTCTAATTTCATTCAATCTTGAGTCTAATCATAATTAGGTATTTTATTCAAATTTCTCAAATTCGAATTTTATTGAAATTAAGTCTAGGACTTTCATAACCAAATGCTCCCCATAGGATTAGAATGCTTAATCAACACTAAAAACTAAGTAATCAAAAACCCTCATGTCAAAATTTTGAAAAACCATACACTCTTATTCAAAAAATTTATATTGTTGAATCATACCATAAACACTTGTTAAAACTAACCACATTATATTATCACAACTCTTTAATCCTAAAAATATATTTTTCGAATTATGAAAAATGGTTTTATTAAACATAAGAGGGTGTTTGGATTAGATCATAAAATCCTCGAAATTAAGTCGAAATAAATTTCACAACTAATTGTCAAGTTTATAAACACGCAACTAGTGATTTCGAGTCATCAAGATACATAACTGATATGTATATTGAGATATTAGTCGTTATTTTTCTAGTAAAGGGAGCGTTTGGCATAACAATTTGAAAGGTATTTTTGAGTCGAAACCTACGTTTTCATCTTTTCAATAAGTTACTTAACATAAATACTCGTAAGAAATAGCTAGATATACAATCAAATGTTCATCTAGCCACATTTCAAAGTGTCTTATGATGTATAAGGGAGCGTTTGGATGTTTTTGGTTCTTTATCATAATATCTCTATAACTACTCCTTAACATCATGAAATACATTTTAAGCGAGTTAAAAATTAAAACCAATGACCATTGTAAACTACTTCTTAGGATTAAACTTTTAGAGTCGAAGTATGTTTGCGTTCCACATGAGTAGCATATACGACATATGCATGTTAATTTTTTTTAATCTTATTTTCTTGTTGTTATCTTGTTTAAGTGAAAATGCCTAAAGCCACGGTTGGTAATGTTTCCAAAACTAAAAAATATATTCCAAAAGTCTCCGCTACTCCCGGCATATCTCCCGCCATTGCATGTCTCTATCGTCCCATTGAAAATAGAAACATTCATGAGGGAAGAGTTGTCGATCAATCCTTTTATCAATCCGATAATATCGAACGAATGTTCACCAATGTTCGCCTCGATTTTCTTTTCAAAATAAATGAACCTATCATTCCTCGTTTCGTTCTTGACTTCTATAGCCAAGTTACGGTGCAAACCGATGACTATGGTTAAATTCTCATCTCTTTCGTGATCCAAAACGAATTCATCACTCTCACTCTTGCTCAGTTTGGTCAAATCCTTCAAATTCCCTACAATGGTCAGGCCGTTTTTGCAAATGAATGGGATCTTTCGTCTCTTGAACGAAATCAACCTCAAGATGGTCCATACTATTATGAGATTCCAACTCCTGATGACATTCGTCGACTACTTGAGCAAGAACGTGGTACGACTAGCAGAAAAATCAAGTCGAGAAATGTCGATATTCATGAAAATCAAATCCTTCTCAAAGAACTAATCCCCGACATGAAGCGTTGGGAAGAACTCATTCGAGAGAATGCGTTTGGTACCGGCGGTCACCGTGATCACCTCACAGCTAGCATCGCTCATATGTTGTATTGTGTTGTTGTTGAAGAACAATACAATTTGGCTTATCTCTTTGTCCATCGTATCATCTCCGCCAAAAATATTCCAAATGCCAACCTTCCCTATGGTATGTTCCTCACTAGACTTTATCGTCATGTCATGGAATATTACCCACATCTTGAGAGTGATATCTATGAGTTCGTTCATCCCGTCTTGCGTCCTATTTCTCTTAACCAACCTCGCCGATCTCGAAGTGACAAGGGCAAATCTCGTGGCCCTATGCTCTTCGCACCTCGTGGTTCTACATCCCATCAGGAAGATGATGATGAGGAGGAAGTGTCACAACTAGTAATTCCAGGCCATTTTTCCGAACCTCGACAATTTACTATTCACGAGTTACTATTCATTTTTACTATTCACTGGCACTATTCATTCCAAAATTTTTATTTCATATTCTCGTAAGTTAAACTATTTTAATGATAACCCGAGATTTTGGCACTCGTCGGATAATTTCTGCAAGAATCACGAAACCGTGTCCGAGATTTACCTTAAGGTTTAAACATCATTTAGGCATCCCGATATGTCCAAACAACATTACCAACAAGAGAAATATATGTTTTCCACCTTCTGTGACATTTTCATGAATTTAGGAATTTTAGGATACCCGGTTTTAAGTTTTGTGACTTTACGACTTACAGTTAGCAATTAACGGGACCAAAACCCACTCCGTATGTCAAAGATAAATATCCAACCTAAAATATCTAGATATTTTCTCAAAAATATCTAGATATTTCAAAAATCTATTGAAATTACCATTATACCCTTTCATTGAAATTACCAAACTACCCTTGGACTATATAAAGCCTAAACTAGCTTCATTTAAAAAAAATCACAAACCCTCTCCCTCTTCCTCCCTAGTCCACGGCCAAACCAAGAACACCACAAGGATCCATAAATTTTTCTAGCAAAAGTGTTATACAAGTTCCTTATATCTTCCTTGTTAGAGTTTTGCGATAAAAACTCCAAGGTTGTGATCTTTTTCCATCCAAACTCATCAATCTTCAAGTCGCGGTTAGAGACCGAGCCTCATTTTCATCATATACATTGTGATCATTGTGCTATCATATCAGGTGAGTTTCATAGCCCCACTCTTATTCTTTAATAATTGTTTTAAACTCTTTGGGGGAGATACATGCTTAAACTATTTGCGTACGTACATGATTGTGTTAAACTTACTTGCGTTACTCTTGAAAGCATTTCGCGGACCTAAGTATCAAACACTTGGGGTAGCCGTACATAAGTCTCCTAGTGAGCAGCATTGATAAGTCTCCTCGTGAGCAGCATTGATAAGTCTCCTTGTGAGCAGCATTGATAAGTCTCCTCGTGAGCAGCATTGATAAGTCTCCTTGTGAGCAGCATTGATAAGTCTCCTTGTGAGCAGCATTGATAAGTCTCCTCGTGAGCAGCATTGATAAGTCTCCTAGTGAGCAGCATAAGGTCTATTAGTGATGTAGAACGCATATCGTATACTTACATGTCTTACTCAAGCTATATTTTAGCAGTGGGTTGTAAACACACAGGTTGCAAGTGTTGTTATGGGCAGGATTTGCAACTGAGTGGATTTACAATGCCTTTGCTGGGAAAATCTTTATTCGAATACTTTACTTGTTAAACAAACTCTATGAACTCACACCAACCTCGTGTTGACACTTTAGCATGTATTTTCAGGGACTAAGCAATAGCACGCTACTGGAGGCTTTTGGCAGGGCATGGCATGGTCATAGAAGACTCTGATAAAACATTTGGGACCGCTTAACTTATTTTATGGGCCAACTTCCGCACCACTTTTCATAATGTAAATTTAACACTTTTGACTTCTCAAATATATTCTAAATGATTGATGTGAAAACCGTTCTTTACACTTGTGTTATGATACCAATTGAGTTGCACCCCAGCGATGTGTAAGCTTCCGCTGGACCCGATTTTAGGGGTGTGACAGATTGGTATCAGAGCCTAGGCTATAGAGAATTGGGTAATTTTAAAACCTAAACTATAGCTACTTTTACGATAACTTAACCCTATGACCGCCACGTGCCTGCCTGCCAAGCTGATGCCTCATTTGTGGTTTGTTGCTGACATATTTGATGAGATTTATATCTTATTATCAGATAGATTATACTCACTTACTCTCGTTGTTTACTGTAGTTGTATTCCATGTAAGTATGCTTACATATCATGCACGTCGCAGTGTTACACCTTTTCCTTACGTAGTTTCATCATTCGACCTCAAGTCTGATCACCTGCCTTAGTCTTTTGAACCACCCTTTACATGTGAAGGACATAGTATTAGTATAACTAAGCTGAGTATTCCAAAATTCATTGAACCTCGGTGGAATATAGACTGGTCATCTATATTCGACCCGGGACAGTGGGACATAGCCTGACCACCTATGTTCGACTCAGAGATGAATTTTGCAATACTGAGAGTAGTTATAATGGAATTATGTCCAGATTGATTTGATCGGTGTAAGCAATTCCAATATCGAGCCAATATTTCAAAAGACCTCATTTCAGGATGTTGAATCCATTCTTTCAGACAACTTGTTTCCTAGCTTGATTTAGTGACAGTTCTTGTTTGATGAGTTGCAAAAATCAAGCTAAGAGTCAAGTTGTTACCCGAGCCGATTCAGTTTAATCTCATGACAGTTCTTGTTTGATGAGTTGTGAGATTAAATTTGAATCGACAACCTCAAACCGATTTAGCCTAATCCCATGACAGTTCTTGTTTGATGAGTTGTGGGATTAAGTAAAAATCGGTTACCTAGAGGTCTTTTGGGGACTACGCTCGATAATGGGAAAGTTTACCCCCATCAAACCCGACCACGAGAACGTACGTACGTAGAACGAGTGAGCTGAATTCAGGGACTGAATTCCTCTAACGGGTGGAGACTGTCACAACTCGTAATTCCAGGCCATTTTTCCGAACCTCGACAATTTACTATTCACGAGTTACTATTCATTTTTACTATTCACTGGCACTATTCATTCCAAAATTTTTATTTCATATTCTCGTAAGTTAAACTATTTTAATGATAACCCGAGATTTTGGCACTCGTCGGATAATTTCTGCAAGAATCACGAAACCGTGTCCGAGATTTACCTTAAGGTTTAAACATCATTTAGGCATCCCGATATGTCCAAACAACATTACCAACAAGAGAAATATATGTTTTCCACCTTCCGTGACATTTTCATGAATTTAGGAATTTTAGGATACCCGGTTTTAAGTTTTGTGACTTTACGACTTACAGTTAGCAATTAACGGGACCAAAACCCACTCCGTATGTCAAAGATAAATATCCAACCTAAAATATCTAGATATTTTCTCAAAAATATCTAGATATTTCAAAAATCTATTGAAATTACCATTATACCCTTTCATTGAAATTACCAAACTACCCTTGGACTATATAAAGCCTAAACTAGCTTCATTTAAAAAAAAAATCACAAACCCTCTCCCTCTTCCTCCCTAGTCCACGGCCAAACCAAGAACACCACAAGGATCCATAAATTTTTCTAGCAAAAGTGTTATACAAGTTCCTTATATCTTCCTTGTTAGAGTTTTGCGATAAAAACTCCAAGGTTGTGATCTTTTTCCATCCAAACTCATCAATCTTCAAGTCGCGGTTAGAGACCGAGCCTCATTTTCATCATATACATTGTGATCATTGTGCTATCATATCAGGTGAGTTTCATAGCCCCACTCTTATTCTTTAATAATTGTTTTAAACTCTTTGGGGGAGATACATGCTTAAACTATTTGCGTACGTACATGATTGTGTTAAACTTACTTGCGTTACTCTTGAAAGCATTTCGCGGACCTAAGTATCAAACACTTGGGGTAGCCGTACATAAGTCTCCTAGTGAGCAGCATTGATAAGTCTCCTTGTGAGCAGCATTGATAAGTCTCCTCGTGAGCAGCATTGATAAGTCTCCTTGTGAGCAGCATTGATAAGTCTCCTTGTGAGCAGCATTGATAAGTCTCCTCGTGAGCAGCATTGATAAGTCTCCTAGTGAGCAGCATAAGGTCTATTAGTGATATAGAACGCATATCATATACTTACATGTCTTACTCAAGCTATATTTTAGCAGTGGGTTGTAAACACACAGGTTGCAAGTGTTGTTATGGGCGGGATTTGCAACTGAGTGGATTTACAATGCCTTTGCTGGGAAAATCTTTATTCGAATACTTTACTTGTTAAACAAACTCTATGAACTCACCAACCTCGTGTTGACACTTTAGCATGTATTTTCAGGGACTAAGCAATAGCACGCTACTGGAGGCTTTTGGCAGGGCATGGCATGGTCATAGAAGACTCTGATAAAACATTTGGGACCGCTTAACTTATTTTATGGGCCAACTTCCGCACCACTTTTCATAATGTAAATTTAACACTTTTGACTTCTCAAATATATTCTAAATGATTGATGTGAAAACCGTTCTTTACACTTGTGTTATGATACCAATTGAGTTGCACCCCAGCGATGTGTAAGCTTCCGCTAGACCCGATTTTGGGGGTGTGACAGGAAGGCACCTCACGTGTTAGTACCCCATCTCCCACGACCTTCGTTGATGATCTTCCGGAACTAAATTATACCGACTATCAAGTCCCTCGTCCTTCCCAACAAACCAATCAACTCCTCTTTGAACGACAAACCTCATTGCTCAACACTACTCAACAAATGCATCAGGAGGTTCGAGGTGGATTCAAGTCTATCGGGAAAGCTTTTAGGAAGATACTTGGGAAGAAGAAGAAATAGAAATGTTGGTGTGGGCTTATTTGAACAATGATGTTATTAGACAATTTTTGTGTAGTGCTATTGATCCGATATATTCGGATATACTTGACATTTTTCTTATTATTTTCTTGTATCTTGGATTATGTTAGGATTTTAACTATTATCATGTTAGGACCTTGCTACTAGATTCATGTTATTAGTATGCTTGCTTTATGATATGCTTATGATAGTTTACATGTATGCATGATTATTTAATATGTTTATGTTACTATTTGATCATTCTTAGTGTATATGTTCCAAATAGAGCTTGCTGCAAATACACACTTAAAAATTGACCCTTTTCTGGAAATTTTTGATTTTTGGTCGCCTGGGAAAACACCAGAAGGGCGGCCCCCTTAATGTTTAAGGGGGCCGGCCTACAATTAAGGGGACCGGCCATCTGGACAGTAAATTTTACTGTTTCCTTTTGCATCTTGTGACCCCCTTTCTCTAGTCCCAGCTACCATTTCTCTTAATAACCCAACTGATCTTGGAATATTACTACAAAACTTCAAAAACTTACCTAAACCAACCATGTTTTCACATTATAAATTCCCTCCAAATGATAACTCCTCATTCCATCACTCTTCACCTCCATCAAACACCATCCTAATCCACCATGTTATCACCAAAAACCTCCATCTCTAAGACTTCAAAGAAACAAAAGATTGTCATCATACCCCCTAAACAACTCTTCATTGATTTAACTCAAGAAGAAAACACCACTCCATCGCCACCACCTCAATGCTCATCTCCTAGTGCACCCAATGCACCATCCAAAACACCTTCCACTCATGGCACATCCTCTTCTTCCATACCTTTATCCTCATCCATCAATGATTACATACACTCACACTTATCATCACCACAAATGTCACCACCACCAAGAGCATCACCACCACCTCTCACTCAAGAACCTCCATCGACCGAACTTGCTATTTCCCTTTCACCAATCACACCTCTTGATGCTCATTTATCATCCTCACCAATCACACCACCATTCTTTGTCAATCCCGTACCTTGGGGTTTACTTGAAGCCCATGGGGATACTTGCCTTTGTTGTATCCACAATCGAACCATCATCTTTGGTCTTAGAGATGAAATGCAATACATGTTTTCATGTATTGAACACATGCTAACCAATCCACCTCCACCACCACCTCCACCATCTTCACCTATTTCACCACCACCTCCTTCATTTTCTCCAAATTAAGCATATGCAATGCTTAACCAATAATAATTTTTCCACCATTTTGTTTGCAAGCTCTATGAAAGCTCATGTACTCTATGTATGATCATGTAGTATGCTTGGTTGCATTACTTGCTAGTTGTTGTATGCTTTTATTCATGATGTACTCTTGTATGGTTGTGTATTTATACACAACATTTCTACTTAATGAATGTTAATCTTAAATATGCTTGCTCATTTTTTCCTTTTGCTATATATATATATATATATATATATATATATATATATATATATATATATATATATATATATATATATATATATATATACTTGTACTTCTAATATTTTTTTTGCAAGCATTCCATAGCTCGACTCCTTGGTGCCCTCGAACAAGGGGGAGCACACATCAAGGGGGAGTTTTTCGTTCCGACACATCTCGTATCTAAAACCTGTCGGCATAACCTTTTTGATTCTACAAAAAGGGGGAGAAGTAGATATAAACTCACTAAATACTTGTCTAAAAATTAATTTTTTAATTTAATGAGTTTAGATTTTGTAATCATCAAAAAGGGGGAGATTGTTGATATAAATAATGCCTAAACACGTTATTAATATTTTTCGATATCTCTACGTTTTGATAATCACAAAATGTAAAATCATTAAACGAAAGATTATGACGTAAACAAGTATTTAGTTGTAAATATCTATTTTAACAACTTAATCACTTAAGGTATGAATAAACAAATGCCTAATGCATTATATGATCAAAGGAACTTTTTCTTAATCACTAGATTTTTTATAAAATAACACAAACATTTTATATCTTTTACAAAATCATTTTTGGAAATTAAAGGAAAATGTTTAATCCATAATAAATTTATGAATTCAAATTTTAAACCAAAAATGGCAAAAATATTCCAGAAAAACCTTCCCCACAAAAAGACAAAGCTGGGCAACGAAATTATTGGGCGGCCCCCTTAATTAACTAGGCGGCCCCCTTAATTATTAAGGGGACTGGCCCCCTAATTAAGGGGACCGGCACGCTCCTCAGCTCCCCAGCTTTGCCTATAAATACTGGTTCATTCCTGGACTTTTTCCTCACCTTTTGCACCCCAAACCTTCTGTTCTAAATCTCTTATTATTTCTTTCTAAATCCTTTGATCATATATTCTTAAGCATTGGTTTCTAAGTGATCCAAGCTTCTACCATCCAAGTGCAAAGAAGAATACTCGTTCAACTATTAGAGAAGAAGTATTGTAGTTTCATTCATATTATTTTGTAGTTGTGTAAAATATTTGATAAGGTGTTGTGTAGTTGTAATAAGTAGATCAAAGTGTAAGTAAGTAGTAGTGTTGTAAAGAAGTAGTGTAGAAGTTGTGAAGCCGTCGTGTAGAAGTTGTGAAGCCGTCGTGAAGAAGTTGTGAAGCCGTCGTGAAGAAGTTGTGAAGCAGTCATGAAGAAGTTGTGAAAAAGTTATGTAAAAGTTGTGAGATTGGTTCTAGCTACGATTAGGACTCGACATCTAGCTTTGTGTCGTTAAATTGGTGTAAGCAAAAGTGTGTAAGGTTTCTCCGCCACAAGGGAGTTTGTTGACATAGTGAAGTGAACTCTCGAGTAGGTGACTCGAGGAGTGGAGTAGGGCAAGGAAGGTGTCCTTGTAGCCGAACCACTATAAATCCGCGTGTTGTGGTTTGATCTTTCCATCTCTATCTTTCATTTCATTTCATTTACCTTACTTGCATTGTTTATTTACATTTACTTATATTTGTTCATACTGTTCAAGAGTTGAGTTCACATAAGATCGAATCAAAGTTTTAAAAAGTAAACAAAGGTTTTCATAATAAAATTAAAAAGACGTAAAACTATTCAACCCCCCCTTCTAGTTTTCCACAGTCAATTCACCCTTAAGATGATTTTGCACAAAATTAATAGTGGTACTTGGTAAGTCCAATTTGACGCACAAGAGTTTGTCAACATTGAGTCAGCCGTTCAACTATTGGTGCAAAAACTCATCAATCAAATTAAAAGTTTATGATTCTAAGTCTTATAAAAATATGTCGTAAATTATTAAATTGCTAGTCTCGCCTGGGAGCAAATTACCGTGCGAAGCGAACCACTATCGGCACATAAGACTTGGCAATAAATAATTTACCACATCAAGGTTTCATAGTTATTAGGTCCATTATTTTTTTATATTAAAAATCACCCTCTTTTTGCTTACAATTCAAGACCAATTTAAACAAATAAGACAAGTAATTTTAACAAAAAATAAATAAACACAAATAACGCATATAATCTTAACTATTAAATCATATAGCCACATGCAAACCTTTTGATAAATCCTATCAATAATCTATATGTGAATTATTATGTATATAATTAATAAAACTCCCATTGGTTTTCGAGCGCATTGTACCCAATGGACCATAGACGCCAACAATTGACCGCGTAAGCTTTAATAATTATACACCACGTTGCACATAACCGATTCATTAATATAATATATTAGGTCTTCCCTAATTTTAGATTTATCTAAAACATGTAGCACATAAACAAACCCTAATCCATGAATACCTTGCATGAAGCATCATGGATTAACCAGGAACGTAACCCTTTATTCAAATAAACACATAAACATAACATGTCATAATTTAGGGTTACAAAACTAACTTTTTAATAAAAGAAGGGTCGAACCCCCCCCCCTCCCAAATTATGTACGATTTATATTTTTATGTTCTAAACTTAACACAAATCGATTAACATGTAAATCCAAATCAAGATTCGATTTTTATTATGCGTTTAGGTAATAACAATTACATGTTAAATTGGCTCGTGATACCACTGTTGGAATTTAAATAACTTGACAATCAACTAAATAAATAAACACATCAAAGAGCATGTAGCGGAAGCAAGAATCTTTAATTTAACACATATATAGTATTACCGAATAATAAATAGTTACATACATTTGATCCTAGCAAGAACACGGATCTACTCTTATCTTCACTTCTCTTGATCAAATAAAAGGATTACCGTGAAATACCTTACCGTTTTGTTTCACAATCCAAGATGTAATAACTAAAGTAAGTTATTTCTGAGTTCTTGTAAACACGTACTATAACCGATCAAAGGTTGATGCTAGTGAATGAACACAATTATTAAACCAAAACTATTTTGTTTAATAAAACTTGAATCTTTATTCAAGAAGGAAGATACAGTACTATACATGTGTGGAAGATATCATATTTTATAATAATCATGCATGGCATGCATGTTATAGATACTATACTATGCAAATCTTTTACTATACACATCAAAGATATCTTACTGTTCGACACATTGCTAGGAAACTGATTACCTAAAGTCGATTGACATTTTGGTATGTATATATATATATATATATATATATATATATATATATATATATATATATATATATATATATATATAATATATATATATATCATCGTCCCTTTTTTGGAGCTAATGAGGTTGTTTATATAGCCTCCAAACTTGTTCTCCAAGTTTGAGTCTAATACCTCCTCAAGTTCCAAAACTCGACACTCAACCCCCTCCTTTATTTACTAACGGTCATTAGTCAATTCCGTTAATTTCTTTAACGTCCGTTAGTCCATATTTCGTGTCCAAATAATTAAAATATATAACGGTTATACATATTAATTATTTCTTTGATCATTCATACGTAAAGTGTGCAGTCCCTCAGTCCCGTGTTCAATTCTAGTCATTAGTCTGTGCATCTTTCTCGCTTATGATGAAGATGATTTCCCCTCATGTAGCATCTGGGTTATGAAAAGCTACAATTCTTGGGAACTCTTTCCAAACGGTTGTGAGATGCAGGATCATGCTATATTCACTATATGCTTAAGGATACTAATGAGTTTAGGATAACGCCGCCACCAACTTACTTTTGTGATGAGAATATAGAGGTGTCGAGGAGTAAGAAACACATTCGTTCTCCTATGTTTGTGCAAACCCTTGTATCTCCTTATCTTAATAGGAATGGCAGACCAAGATGCAAAAAGAATAACAAGAACACTGTTAACAATGGGAGGCCAAGCCACACAAAGAATAACCAGAGCACCATTAATAATGGGAGACCAAGTCGCGCAAAGAATGACAAGAGCACTGTTAAAGCGGGGAGTGTTAAGGTGAGCTCTGCTTATTATGTTCTTGTTTCACCATCTGTCTCTCAATACAATATAACATATATACTTTAAATTTCCCCTATTCCTGAAAATACACCATATCTCTTATCAGTGACTCTATGTTTTATATTTGATTTATATCCCTAAAAATTGTTTTATTATAGTTATTATTTGTATTTCTGATCAATGACTCATGGAAGCGGATTGTAAGGTCGGTCAGTAATTATTTTGTTATTTTAAGATATTTTATGTTTGATCACTCGCTCAATATGAAAATACTGTAAAGGGAAATTTGCCAGGATACGCCTTCATTAGTGCCCCTCTCTCAAATAAACCCTTCATCAGTGCCCTCTTTGTATAACTACACTACCTTTTCTAACGTGCAACGAATGTTCCAAAAAACACAGATATCGAGGTTGTGATCAGAATGAAAAGAGTGTAATAGGTGATAATCAGAGCTATAATTTGGAACATTCGCTGTACGTTGAAAAAGGGAGTGTAGTTATACAAAGAGTGTACTTATGAAGTATTTTTTCAAAAGAGGGTACATTATGAGGCGTATTCTGTCAAATTTTCTAAATCGATCTTTGTTCCCAATCATTTTGTGCGATGGTATCATAGAGATAGACAGAACAATCCAAACGTAGCTTTTATTCAATAATGAGGTTCAATAGTCGGCAAGATTAACAGTACCGAATGATTACAAGAACAAACATGATCAAATGATCTTAATACAAGAGATGAATAATAAGAGTGAGAGAGAACAGCTATGACAATGGCTGCTATTATTCGATGATGTCTAACCCTAGGAGATGAGCCACAATATATTGGCAATAAAGATGCATCGACCCCTTTCAACTTTTATTCTTTGACATATCACACCCTGGACTTTATAAGCAAGAAATAGAATAAACACCTTTGCCCCTCCAACTATATCCTGCACACTTAATTACACAAGTGAGTAAAAAAGGAGATAACATGTTTGGGAGATAGATTAGTTTGGTGTTTTGGAACATTCCCCCTTAATCTGTTTCCCAAACATGTCAAATAATTTCAACTTGTCACATAAAAATTTGTGTTGATATACTGGAAGATGTTTAGTTAGAATGTCTGCAATTTGGTTTGAGGAGCCAATTTTTGTGGCACTCAAAACACCTTTTGCAATTTTTTCTCTGATAAAGTGAACATCTATTTCAAAGTGCTTAGATCTCTCATGAAAAACAGGATTAACAGCAAGTTGCAAAGCAGATTTGTTGTCACAGAATAGGTTAACAGGAAGATTAATGTTAACATTTAGGTCTTTTAAGATTTTTTGAACCCAGATAATTTCACAGGCAGCAGCAGCCATAGACCTATATTCAGCTTCTGTGGATGATTTTGAGAAAGTATTTTGTTTTTTTGCTTTTCCATGAGATTAAGCACTTATTAAAAAACACACAGTACCCAGTTACAGATTTCCTGGTTTTTATACATTTTGCCCAATCTACATCACTATATCCTTCAAGAATATTATTAGAACTATTATGATCATACCTTAGGCCTTTACCTAGAGCACCCTTTACGTACCTCAGAACATTCAGAGCAGAGTCCAGATGTGATTTCAGGGGTGTATGCATATGCTGAGCAAGGCAATGAACAGAGTAGGATATGTCTGGTCTGGTATGGGTAAGGTAGATCAATTTTCCAGCCGTTTTTGATACCCAGTTATATTGTCAAGTAATGGGTCTTCTTTAGTGGGAATAAACGGGAGCACAGAGTTGGGTTCCATAGGTGTAGACACAGGTTTACACCCAAGGAGACCAAATTCTTTTAGGAGTTCAAGACAGTATTTCCTTTGTGAGAGACAGATATCATTCCCAGTTTTGATCACCTCAATTCCCAGAAAATATTTGAGAGATCCCAAATCCTTTATATTGAACTTAGTTTTAAGAAAAAGTTTGAAATGTTCAATTTCATCTACACAGTTTCCTATAAGGACAATGTCATCAACATAAACTAACAAGGCTATGAACTTGTCATCTTTGGATTTTGTAAATAAAGAGTGATCACTGACAGATTGAACAAAACCATGTTCTTTTAGAACACTGACAAGTTTTTCATTCCATTTTCTTGGAGCCTGCTTAAGGCCATAGAGAGATTTGGTGAGTTTGCAGACCATGTCTTTGTTATTTTCATCAGCAAAACCTTTTGGGATGGTCATATAGATATCCTCATCTAGCTCACCATAAAGGAAGGCATTATTAACATCAAGTTGGAAAAGGGGCCATTTATTTTTAACAGCTAGGGCAATAAGAATTCTAACTGTAGCCATTTTTACAACTGGAGAGAAAGTTTCATTATAATCTATGCATTCTCTTTGATTAAAACCTTTAACAACTAGCCTTGCTTTATATTTTTCTATTTCACCATTGGATTTATATTTGATTTTCCAAATCCATTTGTAACCAATGGGTTTTCTATTAGCAGGCAAAGTGGTTATAATCCAGGATTTATTTTCATTCAAAGCCTTAATTTCAGCATTCATAGCATCAATCCAATTAGGGTCAAGAATAGCTTCCTCATAACAAGTAGGTTCTACACTTTTATTCAGATTGGAAGCAAAGCAAAAACTGTCAGAGTCTAGATTAGAATAATATACAACCTTTTCTATGCCATATTTAACTTTTCCTTCAACAATAAAGTCATTAATACTTTTTGGCAATCTAGTGGGTCTGGTTGACCTCCTTGTAGTGATGGCTGGCAAGCCTCCTTGTCCAGGATTGGACTCATCAGAGTCAGGATCAGAGTTGACATCAGTTTTGATGTCTATGGAATCTGTTTCAGGAGAAACAGTGCCCTCAGGGTGTGTATTTTCTTCTATAGAAGTTGCAACAGAGTTACCATCCTTATTAAGAGGATTCAACTTTGTGCCATCATCATTGGAAGACACTCTCCCTTCATCATCGGGTCTTTTAGGTTTGTCAATGTGACAAATGGTAATTTTCACATTGTTAATTAATATTATATGAATATTAGTTATTTTTAAGCTAAGCATTTCTATGCGCATTTGCATGTTTCTGAGTATTTTTGAGCATTTTTGGGAGCTATCCCGCATACTGTAGCTTACAGTCACAGCATAAAAAGTATATTTTTGTCAGTAAACCTAAATTATCACATTTCTGATAGTTACTGACAAGTCTCGTAATTAACTAAGAGCTTTCTCGCATTTTTCTGAAAAACAACCGCACGCGCGTACCGACAGCACAGTACACATGGTGATAGTCAAATAAATATATTTTTGAGTCAGTAATAATATTTTATTACATTTTTGACAAAAACGTGGATAAAAACTTTATTTTACGTAAACGTGTCCAAAAATGTCAAAACGGGACTTTACGGTCACGTTTAAGCTCAAACCGACACACGATACACCAACACGGAGTAAAAATTAAAATTCTACCTCCCTAAGAGAGACCATGGCTGGTTCATATAATACTCCCCCATAAGATGACAAAACTTATCCCACTAACTAATATAATCAATATATATAATCCATACTTACTCTAAATGTTGCTACAACTTTACTACTTATCCATTTAACCTTGTCAAACTTTCCTAGATCATTTTCTTCATCTTAAACCCACGACACACCTTCATCTTCATAATCCACAAATTTTCTTTGAAGATCAATCAAATTAGAGTGCATAATCAAGCTTTTTGGGTTATTTGGAACTCGGTTTGGGTAAAATTGGTGAAGCATTGGGTGTTCTTGGTCCTTCATAGCCACGTTAATCTTCAAAACATTGTAAGGGTTCATAAATTTATTCTAATCTTGTTAATCTCTTGTTCATTTGATGTCTAATGATGATTAAAAGTGTTAAAAATATATATTTTGTTGATATGGAAAAAGCTAGGGCTTGTATGTTGTTATGTAGTGCTCGACATTTTTGAGATATATGAACTAGTTTTAAAATTTATTGCTTGTGTGGTAAATCTTGTTACATATAGTGTTAGTTTAATGATACAAACATGAGTTACGATTTTTACGCGAGATTAAGCAATATATAGACTTTTGGGACTATATACACTAATCAGCCAACTATAAAATAAAAGATTATTGGGGTTTTGAAAAACATAAAATTTTGGATCAAATGATGAAATGGTGGAAAAATATAATTAAGAGCTTATTTGAAATAGCTTATTTAATAAGCCATAAGTTATAGAAATTAACAAGTAAAAATGGGAAAATAAGTTGAAATAACTTATATGGGTCGAATGACATATAGTATGGTCATCTTTAAATATTTGACTAAGTAACTTACTTATTAGAGCTTATTTGATAAGCCTAAAGTTTATTAAGTAACTAAGAATTACTAAGTTACTAAATAATGGACTAAACTAATTTTTGGACTTAAAAGCCCACGTATGGACTGTTGGGCCGAGCCAATGTGAAAATTTTGTAGTCTTGACTTTTTGACCAAACGGACCTAATGAGCGAGTAAAATGATTTTTAGAAACGCGTCGATATATACGTTTTAACTAAAAATGTGTTTTGGGCTAAAAATGGTTATTGGGCTTATTCCAAAATTTTCGGCCCAATTAACAACTAAAATGACGAGAATGATTTTTGGAGTATTTTCCGACTCGCTATGGTTATTAATACTTAACGAAACGATAAATATAGCGAAAACTAGTTTTGGACTTGTTTTGAGACGTTTAGTCTCCGAAAGGGTAAAAATTGACATTTTAACCAAATTAATAATGAAATTGACTTTTGTTGACTTTTTGACAAAATATTGACTTTGTGTCGAAATCTATTGTTAATACTTAAACGTACAATAACGAATAATATAACGATAAAAACATTCACGACGACTAAAATATATATCACAAACACTTTTCGCACATATAGTTAACTAGTTGAGTTATTTGGGAAAATTTGCAACATTTGAGAAAAATGGAAACGTTGTATAAACGAATGGGTCATGCCCAAATTTTCTAAAAATCTAACACTTAGAGTATTTTCGTGAAAATACTTAACTTAAGTAAACTTTATAAAAATTTTCTTAACAATGATTTTATTTTTCCTATAAATAAAATTTTGTTATAAATAATAAACAATATTTATAATATAATAATCCTCCACTAACTCTATTATTTTATTTGTTTCTCAAAAGCCTATTTAATTAATTTTAATCTTAATTAATTAAATACATAAGTAATTAATTTAACATATATATATATATATATATATATATATATACACACACACACACACACACACATACACTAGACTTCAAAGCCCGCCCGATGGGCGGGCATGACTTGTAATTATAATTTTGATGGTTTTAGTTATTGTAAAATTATTTTTAAGGACTTTTTTTTTATTTTATTTATATCATAATTATAAGAGGCTAGATGGTGTCAGTTAGTAGGAAATTATTTTTAAGGACGGGTATTTTATTTTATTTTTCTTATGGTATTAGTTTACATGTGAATTTTTTTTTTACAAAGTTATTTATAATTAATTTTGATAGTGT
This sequence comes from Artemisia tridentata subsp. tridentata, assembly GCA_021014915.2. Taxonomy (NCBI): domain Eukaryota; kingdom Viridiplantae; phylum Streptophyta; class Magnoliopsida; order Asterales; family Asteraceae; genus Artemisia; species Artemisia tridentata. The sequence goes on from CP139504.1 coordinate 428,394,958, forward strand.
TAGTTCACACAACTTGTAATCATAATTTTGTTGGTCTGAGTTAACGGATAATTATTTTAAGGACGCAGGCATGATTTTTAATTTTATTTTTGATTGTGTTTGTTAGATGTAGATGTTTTGTTTGTCTAATATTGCATATATGTTGTACTAGCGTTGGTTATTATAATGGTCTTTGAATGTGTGTAAAGGACTGATTCTTGTTTTTCATGTTTGCTAGATGTTAGGTGTCTTTGAATTGTGCTATGGGTCATGTTTCATGTTTCTTTTGTTCTATAATGATCTACTTGTTTAACTTGTTAATTGTGGTTGTAAAAACACTTAAGTAATGTTGGTCTGTATTTGGCTGTCCCAGTAGTTTGCTAATGTAGTAACTTTAAACTTGTGGCATGTAATTAAGAAATTGGCAAGCCCAAAATATGCAAACTGTGATATTAAGTGAACATGGTAAGTTCAAGGTTTAAAGTGAACGAAGATACCAAAGCAATATAAAGACAATCGTCGGCGACCTTGGCTTCGAAATTGCTATTAAGAAGAATATTAGCATAAAAGAAGTTTTGTACTAAATATTTATCGTAATAGTATCAAACTTTATCTTTTGCATTTGAAAATTAAAACGAACGTACAATCCTCATCGATATAAGCAATTCCTTTCACAGCTCCAAGTGCAATTGTCAATCTTGTGGGGAACTCCATTATAGGGCGATTGTTTTGTAAAACTGGCCCCACCTTTTTAGCTGCAAGAGTCATAATTGAAAACATACCAGGTAAAAAGGGCCTGAATATCTCTTGCTGTTGAATCCATGGACTATCAATGTGAACAATCCGAAACTGGTAACAAATAACAATCAATTTAGGAACAAAACAGCATACCACTCCAGTCATTCATTAGCACCACTCCAAAAATGTGATCTGCAGCCTCGTTAACATCTATGGGATTTCCTAGTTCATTTACTGGTTCAACTACATCAGCCTAAAGCAACATACAAATTAATGAGGTGACAAAAGGAGTGTAAATAGATAAGTTAAGTATTCAAAAACATTGAATCAGAAGAGGTACCATTTCCAGCTCAAAGTCCAGCTTTCTTGAAGGTCCAAAGTACGGTGGAGAGTCGCCAGCTGGATGACCTTGACCTCTGAGGAAAATAAAAATGCATGTAAGATGAGATCCCACAATTATATGATGAGTCTCCCTAAAACATTGTTAAACTGATTATTATAAACATACATTGTAAAGGAGCATAAAAAAGGATCTCCAGTTTCATTGATGATTACTTAATTTTAAGAGAATAACTTATCTGCATAGGTATCTACTACTTATGTACATAATGCATTTACATATGCATTTCATTTAAAATTAGAGTGCCAAAGGTTATGCAGACAGTAAGATTGATTTTTATCCATTTGGCCATTCCCAAAGAATGCTTGCACACGGAACACACCTTTAACTTAAGTAGGAGAATCAGATAACATAAGGATTCCTTTCAAAAGTGTAAACCTTATTCACATTCGTGGAATATTAAATAAATTACAAAATCGGTCTGTCGAATTGGTTAGTTGATTATCTGATACATATATTTTAAAATCCATAAAATATTCAATGGTAGACCGGCTTGATATTCATGCTCAAAGTTAGATGGGTATAAAGATATAGATGTTCTTTTACTTGCATCTGTGTTAACCTATAACATAACAGACAACAGTATCTTACCGATCATGAGTCTAATTTGAGTTATGTCATACTGAGCATGGGTCAAATGAATAGGAATGACCCGCCTGATTTGCCTCCACCACGAAACTTCTGTTATCCACCAACCAATTACCTTACAGAAGATGGTCCAAACGCTAAGAGAGCTTGTTATCTATTATACTATCAGTCTCAAAATGGATCTGAAGCAGCTTCCTTATATTTCTTCCCGCTACTGATAATGATTTGTTCATTTTTGTACAATATTGGAACGCAAGGTACTAAATCATGTTAAGCAACGCAACAATACTATCAAAATTTGTCTTCAAGGGACGCGAAGAATCAAAAACTTGTATCGCAAGATTTGATCATTTCCGGGAAATCACATACCCTTAACTTCAAAGCGATTCTTTTGCAGTCGCACATACCCACATGAGCACAATCGAGCCTTAATACTTCTTGCGCTTCAAAGGCCTCTCTCACTTTTTCTACAACGTTAGCATACACACAGTTTCTTGCTGCACAAGGAAGATAAATCATTTAGCGGAAATAAAGCAGTCAATCTTACAAAAGAAAAGTTATGACAGAAACAATATTTTTCACATACGAAGTGTCTTCCAAATGCATCAAACCTCCTAAATCGTTTTATGTGAGAAGGCTTGATTATTCTTTGCATACATATTTAGCACATTATAATTTAAAATTAGAATAAATAGATAAATGTATTTGTGGATCGGCCTAACCCGTTTTACCAAACTGGGCATTTTCTCACATGTACTTTAAAAAAACAGATACCGAAAAATGATCAAACTCACATCTATGATTTACAGCTAATAATATACTTTCGGTTCCTACTGAAGTCATGTTTCCACATACTTGTCCTCCTGACGTTTTTTCTTTACTTGGTATCCTAGAGCAGCTGTCATGGCAACCAAATTTGTTTCAAGAGCCCACACTCAAATTCACATTGCAGCTACCATAGACCGAAAGCAAGAATTATTACCTGCAACATTGTTTCCCACATTGACAAAATCATGACAGCCACCTGATGAACTCAAATAAGTACATTTTATTACTATCATTTATCCTATTAATTTGACTTGTTTTATTATATTATGTATGAGGATTGATACTTAATCGTTTACTTTTGTAATTCTCAATTGAAAACAAGCATTTGGTGAAACTTGGCGATTTTGGACTAATTATGGAGCAAAACGTGCACAAAGTGAAGAGTCTACCGAAATGTATAAGATCAAGACTATTCTGCTCCAGATGCGCCGCATCTCACTCATTACATACGGCGCATCACTATCAATATTTCACCAGATACGATCCAAGATACAAGAGGACATGCGCCGCATCTATAAATGGGTTACGCCGCATCTTCTGGCGGTGTACGAATATTCCTGAATATTATAATCTTGGACCCCACGCGAAGTTAAGTCAATGCGCCGCATCTACTTACTAGATGCGCCGCATCTTACCCTCAGACAGAAACTATAAATACCCCAAAGACCAGACGAATTAAGAGTTCCGAAGTTCTGAAGTTTTAATAGAAGACCGAAGACCAGAAACCTAGGACGAATTCAGTCGAATAGCGAGCACAAGACACACTCAAATCAAAGATACAAGAGCTGTAAGAAGGTGCTGCATGTGTTTAATTCATTAAGTAGTTTTGTTTTATTGTGTTAGTAAACTTTAATTCATCAAGATTGGTGGCTTGTGTAATGTGACAACGGAAAGATTGCACTCCCTTAAAACTGCTTTCTCATCAATTAAAGTTTATATGTTGATGTCATTGGTGACTTTTATTAGTGCATTGATAACCTCTGTGGCTAGCTGAGCGTTGATCGGGTCGCCATGCCTCTGCCCTCGCCTATTTATTAGATCGCCTATGCATTCTATGGTCTGTAGAAAAGTAGGAGAAAGATAAATAGGATAGTCATAAGTAATCATTAAGGGTTTACTCGCCGATAAGATTAGAACCAACGAGAAAGGACTTAATCTCAGTGCGTTGCATCGAACTATACACTTTATATAACACTAGCAATAAAACAAGTGACAAACTACTTATCATAAGGACAGCCCTCTTATTGTCTCGAGTATTTATCTGTGTACGTGTGTGCTATTCACTGATTCGTGCCTATTGGTTTAGTTTATTATTTAATTGCAAACAAATCGTGCCAGTCTCTCAGGCTGAACCCCCTTTGCGTTAGATTAGGTTGTATAACTAACTTAATATATTAAAATACTGATTAGAATAACTAGATAATACGTTCCACTCTTAGTGATCGACACTCTACTTACCATTATATTCATACTGACCGGGTACACTGCTCGTTAAGTGTGTGTGTTATTGATAAGTCGGCTAAATATAAATTTAAAACTTGAGTAGGCATTAATACTGCTAAACCGCAATGACACATCGCACGCATCAAGTTTTTGGCGCCGTTGCCGGGGAGTGAATTGTTATTATCTGTTAATTTGATTAGTATTTTAATTAGGTTTTAATTTTTTTTTTTATCTAACCGCTAATTGTGTTGTGTATTAGATTAATTTGCATTCATTGTAATATTTTGCATATTTTCTGTTTTTGTGTGTTATTTGTTTGCTTTTATTTGTGTTTATTTTCGTGTGTTTTTATTTGTTTTAATTTTTCGTATTTTTTGTATTCTGCTATCGTTGTACTGAGCTAAATCGAACGATATGGCGCATCTGATTTTTCAGATACGGCGTATTGCGTTCAATTTTTATAAAATACAACGCGTTTAATTAATTCGATACGACGCATCTTTTCCCCAAGATACGGCGTATCTGTTTTTGATAAAAAAAAATTTCTAAACGTTAACGCCATACGACGCATCTGCTTCAGCAGATACGGCGTATCTATTATTTTAATTAAAAACAGTTTTCGAATTATTAAACAGATACGGCGTATCGATTTTTATCGATACGGCGCATCTTCTGAATCAAAAATCTTATATTTTGAAACGTAACGAAAATACGGCGCATTAACCTTTGTTAATACGACGATTATAATTTGATAAATATAGTTGATTTTTGATATTTACTTTGATCGGTCCGCTACTCTCGTTTGCAAGTTGTTTATTTTCAGGATAAAGGATGACTCAAGCATCACCATGAAAGATTACGTTCTGAACAAAACCGAGAGACGCTAGCTGGAAGGGTCAAACATAAGACTGCGAGAGTGAAGGAAAACTCGGTACCGGTAACATTGAACGTCTTTCAACCAGCCCAAAGGAAAGTTCTCTATTATATAATCTCAATTTTATAATACATCTGATTAAAATTGTAATCTTAATTTTGTATGCTTAAAAACGATATTTGTTCCTAACCTCGGAATAAATCTTTATCCTCTGAACTATAGGATTACAATTGTTAATAAAACGTTCATATCTATTGCTCTTATTTTGAATTCATTTATATCGTATGGTGTGACCGTTTTACCCCAATTTGGTGTATAAAGAATCGTGTTGCGGAGGCCAAGGTACGTTCCTCATCTAAATTTCGTTCACTAATATAGCGATACGGCGGATCTAAATATCCCAAGCGCCGTATCTCTGACCAACTAGGACTCATTGACTAGTCAACGAAATTAAATCGATACGGCGCATCCCAATTTTTCAATACGGCGCATCGTTTTGCCCTATAAATACGACGGGAATGCGCCGGATCTAAAATCTTTACCGCAAAAACTCACACAGTTAAGAACTTACACACAGTAAAAGTTATACTCTAATTCCGATCATTTTTCTTAAATCCGCCTCTAATCCGATCTATAATTCATCACCTAATCATAAAATAAAGGTAATTTTTCCATTTCGATTTAATCTTGGTTAATACGAAAATTAGGGTTTATATGATTAATTTGATTTGTGCTTAAATGATATAGAGATGTGATTAGGACTTGTAATAGATGATCTTCCCCGTGTTTAACTTGCGTAAATCATCGAATTTCTGACCTAGTTTGATTTGAACGAAAATTTGGGAAAATGAATTCGATTTTGAATATTTAGCGGGAAGGTGGATTAGTAATATGTAATGAGCTATTAGAACTGATATAAGGGGTATATGATACTGTGATATTTAGTGGTAGTTTACGTCTCGAATACGGATTCTTGAAAAGCCTGCCTGATCCCCTTTATTTATACTGATATGCTTTTGGATGCGGCGCATCTAGGTTGATCAGTGCGGCGTAACGACTTATTTCCAAATTAATAAAATTCTAGATACGCCGTATTGATTAATCTAGATACGACGCATCTCCATACGCCGTATCTCATCTCTTGCTCCGCATCTCTTATATTTCATGCAGATACGCCGCACTGATTAAATCAGATGCGCCGTATCTACCTCACTAGCAGACTGCTTACTAACTTTGAAAATTTATTTCAGATGGCACTACCAGAAGCTGCACAAAGACACCAGTGGTTACGTTTCGAGGATATGGGACTAACCCCTGGCACTTTAGAGGATTACTTACGGAGACTTGAGTCGATTTACTTTAGGAGGATATTCAGGGTACAGGTTTTGGATTTTGCTGATGTAGGTTTGATTGGGGCAGGACATGCTGCTGAGAGTTTACAGCATAGGATGGAGATGGTAGTTACTGGAGATGATGAGGAGGTGGTGTTCAGATCTAGTGCTTGGGAGAGATTGTTCAGGATCGATGAGCCTCTTATCAGGGAGCTTATGTTGGAGTTCTTCAGTATTGTCCATTACAGGGAGACTGATACAGAGTTGGATACTACCGACACTTTGGTTTTTAGGTTGGGGGGAGTGCACAGGTAGATGTCGATGAGGGAGTTTATTCTGGCTATGGGGTTACACACTGCTGACGAGCTTGAGTCAGATGGGTTTGACAGATATTGGGATGATAGTTTGCGAGCGGTCCCTGACAGAGCATTATTCAGTGATTACTGGGACAGGATTTCTTCGGGGGGTGACATCCTTACTTCTACCCCCTCTTACACTTTGATCAGGGAGCCGATGAGGAGGCTGTGCCACCGGCTGATAGCACTTACCATTGCTGGGAGGGGTCAGTCACCTGAGAAGGTGACCACTCTGGACCTCTTCCTCTTGAGGAGCATGGATGAGGGGTTGTCGGTAAACATCCCCCACTTTTTGGCACACTACCTCCACCGGTCGGCCGCAGGGAGAGATAGGAGGAGCCATATGACTGGCGGGCATTTTGTTTCTAGGCTGGCCCGCCATTTTGGAGTGATTGGAGCGGAGATCCCAGCGGGGCTGGAGGTTGTGGTGACCCATCTCCCGGTTATTGACAGGGATTATCTGGTTAGACTTGGGATTTGCCAGTTAGCTATGGGAGAGTACGTTTGGGTAGCATTAGGGCCCGCCAGAGCTGCAGGACCAGAGGCGGAGCAGGGAGGCCCTCAGGGACCTCCGGCTGCTGCTCCAGCCCATCAGGAGGAGCCACAGGCACCCGTGCCCCCACCAGTCCCTGTACGCACAGTGAGTCAGAGAGTCGAGGCAGTCGAGGGGGAGTTGAGAGCCTTGAGAGGCATTCTTGATGGTATGAGGAGGGACTCAGAGTGGCTGGTTACGAGTGTGAGCCGACTTTTGGAGCAGCAGGGTATTACCCACACTCGTCCAGATGGTACTCATGTTGCTGGAGTGACACTTGGATACACTCGCAGAGTCCGCCCTAGGACTGATGGAGCCAGCACTTCCGGGACCCATCCAGACGACCTCACTCACCCATGATCTTACTCTCTTGATTTTACAGACATTGTTCCACATATTATTATTATTTTTTTGGATTGTACTGATCACTATTCTCGTGTATATATTTAATGTTTCAGTTTATGTTTCTTGTTATATTTGATGAAGACTGGCATTAAGTTCAGCATGAGAGTACGAGAGGACGTGAGAGATTAAACCGTGGAACGAGTCATTTTACAACAGACTGTTAACAGTCTGTTTGGTAACTACATGCGCCGCATCTGGTAAACAGATGCGACGCATCCTATCCTTTATTTTATTTTTACTCAGTATTTATTCCAGGCTCGATACGGCGTATCTTCTTCCATAAGATACGGCGCATCGACTGACCTGATGATTTTCATTTTTAATTTTTATGTTTTATTTTTACCTAACTACTAATGTGTTATGCAAGTTTGAACCTTTCTTATCTTAGGTGTGTTTTAAAGCCTTGGTGGTATTATAGATTCCTGCATTTCCTGTGGATACATCGAATATGAAGCTTAAACGTTCTAATCCACAAGAAAGATGATTTTTGCTCTTATACTAATGGAGGATCATACCGAGCAAATCTCAGGGGAGTTTTTCTGTTCTAATTCTTTTATTTTCCAGTTTTTAACCTTTGATACAAACAACGAGGACGTTGTTTAACTTAAGTGGGGGGATTGGAGAATTAGAACACTTAACACTTACTTGTCCTAAACTTTTCAAAATATGCTTAAAATGTGCTTAATATATCAAAATTTAAAATTTTTATCATGCTTTTGTTTAAAGTCTAAGTTGCATAGCTGCACACATGACGTTATTTTCAAAAATTGTGATTTTTCAAAATTCACAAATCTATGAGTGTGCCGGTGACTTGTAAACTTTAGAACTTGGCTTGTATACTATTCGAGACCACCATAATAAGTATTATTTATATAATTGGAATGACTTGTCTAAATTGGTAAATTTCTAGGATTACACCCAAATAGCCTTATATGTTATGTGTTATTAGCTAACTACACTGGTTAGTTAACCACCGTATAAAACCCTTTGTTACTCTCATTTTTAGAGTAAGATACCCCTAGAAAAACACTCAGAGCCATTCCTTTCGTTTCTTACACCTTTGTTAAAATGTTTCGTTACACCCTTACACCTTAGCCTACCCTGTAGATTAGAATCCGTGGTTGGTTAATTGCTATAGGCAAAGTGTGTTTCCTTACATTACCTGTGTTCGCGTGCGTAATTCATTATCTATGGTTAGGTCGGGAAATTGCACAATGCGATTGGAGTGAAAGTAAATATTGTATATTTTTGAGTTTATTTTTCGTGTGTTTACTACTTTCACTATTACCGTTATTTCTGAAGTTATGAAAAATATGGAAAAATTATCCAGAATTATCATTATAGTGATGTGGTGAAATTTTACACATCTTAGTTTATATATATATATCAACAAAAAAAAAATCGAAAAAATAAGAAAAGAAAAAGAAAAAGGAAGAGTTGGATGTTTGATTTAAACCAACTTATGTAAAGTTTTGTATTAAGTGGTCGATATCACCACTATTTGTTGTATATTATATCTATGGATTGAATGGGAGTTGGCAGTTATGGGAACGTCAACTAAGGTTTATTCTTTGATTAAGATCTTGTTGAGTATAATTCGTGTCTACCTAAAGCGTGTGTTTCAAGAGTTAAAGCGTGAGTTATTCAATGATATGAGTCTTATTCATGGGATGGTTGGGATAGTGATTAACCACACTTAGGATTTTAATTTATTTGTTTTGTTTATTTTTCATTTTACACCAATTTATATCCCAAATATTATCCATACCCTATATTATTCTTTATCCAACCAAACCTTTGATTTGTTGAGATTAGGGATTTGAGCAATCTTAAGTATCGTAGTCGTGGATTCGGCTATGTATTTATGATTTTGTCGCCCTTTTTGATATATTATTATTGGTGAAGTTTGGACCTATCTTTAGCCTATTCGAGTTAAGGATTTGAGCAATTGCAAGTATCGTGTTCGTGGATTCGATCATGTATTTGTGATTTTGTCGCCTTTTCTGGAATTTGAGATCGATAGAGATTAAGAATAATTAACCCTTAAACCTCAAAACCCTTTTTACCGCTTTAGACTTGTTATTCCTTGGCTTTAGTGGAGGAGATGTGTATACTTGCCAAGCTTATGATAGAATATTCGTCACGACTGGACAGTTAAACGATTAGATTTGCTTTTATCAAAATATTTTATTTTACTTCTAATTCGTTAAGTGTTTAGTTGTGTGATTATGACAAAAATGAATACATGCTTAAATATAAAAATAAATCCTAATATCTTTTAGGATACATTTTCATAAGATTAATTCTAAGGTTTACTTGGGGACAAGTAAAGTTCAAGTGGGGGGATATTTGATGAACTCAAATAAGTACATTTTATTACTATCATTTATCCTATTAATTTGACTTGTTTTATTATATTATGTATGAGGATTGATACTTAATCGTTTACTTTTGTAATTCTCAGTTGAAAACAAGCATTTGGTGAAACTTGGCTATTTTGGACTAATTATGGAGCAAAACGTGCACAAAGTGAAGAGTCTACCAAAATGTATAAGATCAAGACTATTCTGCTCCAGATGCGCCGCATCTCACTCATTACATACGGCGCATCACTATCAATATTTCACCAGATACGATCCAAGATACAAGAGGACATGCGCCGCATCTATAAATGGGTTACGCCGCATCTTCTGGCGGTGTACGAATATTCCTGAATATTATAATCTTGGACCCCACGCGAAGTTAAGTCAATGCGCCGCATCTACTTACTAGATGCGCCGCATCTTACCCTCAGACAGAAACTATAAATACCCCAAAGACCAGACGAATTAAGAGTTCCGAAGTTCCGAAGTTTTAATAGAAGACCGAAGACCAGAAACCTAGGACGAATTCAGTCGAATAGCGAGCACAAGACACACTCAAATCAAAGATACAAGAGCTGTAAGAAGGTGCTGCATGTGTTTAATTCATTAAGTAGTTTTGTTTTATTGTGTTAGTAAACTTTAATTCATCAAGATTGGTGGCTTGTGTAATGTGACAACAGAAAGATTGCACTCCCTTAAAACTGCTTTCTCATCAATTAAAGTTTATATGTTGATGTCATTGGTGACTTTTATTAGTGCATTGATAACCTCTGTGGCTAGCTGAGCGTTGATCGGGTCGCCATGCCTCTGCCCTCGCCTATTTATTAGATTGCCTATGCATTATATGGTCTGTAGAAAAGTAGGAGAAAGATAAATAGGATAGTCATAAGTAATCATTAAGGGTTTACTTGCCGATAAGATTAGAACCAACGAGAAAGGACTTAATCTCGGTGCGTTGCATCGAACTATACACTTCATATAACACTAGCAATAAAACAAGTGACAAACTACTTATCATAAGGACAGCCCTCTTATTGTATCGAGTATTTATTTGTGTACGTGTGTGCTATTCGTTGATTCGTGCCTATTGGTTTAGTTTATTATTTAATTGCAAACAAATCGTGCCAGTCTCTCAGGCTGAACCCCCTTTGCGTTAGATTAGGTTGTATAGCTAACTTAATATATTAAAATACTGATTAGAATAACTAGATAATACGTTCCACTCTTAGTGATCGACACTCTACTTACCATTATATTCATACTGACCGGGTACACTGCTCGTTAAGTGTGTGTGTTATTGATAAGTCGGCTAAATATAAATTTAAAACTTGAGTAGGCATTAATACTGCTAAACCGCAACGACACATCGCACGCATCACAGCCACCTGTTGCAAATTTCCCATACCTGTAGGTTTCGATCAATGCGATATGTATAGTTAGATATCCAAAGTAAGGTGTTTTCGAGTTAATAGAGGTTATTGAATATCCCCAAAAGTGACATTGTAAAAGGAGATAATCAGTTTTAAAGCACAAATCCAAACACCCTATATATACTAATTAGGCTAAATTAATTTACGCACCTTCTTTCGCTAAAGAAAAATCTACCCTTCCAAACACACATATTCATTCTCTGGTAGGTTCAGATGCGGACTTTTGTAAAAGCCCAAAGAGAAAACAACTTGAACTACCGATTGACATATTAAAGTTCTATTTCTTTCTAATAAATATTGCTTACCCTTTTGTTGCTCTATAATTTTTGATATAGAGTTAATTGGTACATAAAAGCTCAATCCATCAGCTGCCAACACTCCATGATGTGTTAACACCTATAACTTCACCATCTATATTCACAAGGGGTCCACATGAATTACCCTATACCAACAAAATCACAAGAGATTTAGATTCATTTACAAATTCAAACAGATGAGATAATGATAAAAAGAAAGTTAAAGTACCGCATTGATAGCACAATCAGTCTGTAAATACTCTCTCCTCATTCCTCCAAGCCCCAAATCGCTGCTCTTAGGATCAACACAGCTGAAGACAGGCAGAAAAATGTTTGCACAACAGTTACAATCTAAATCTTTCCATCACATTGTCCGCCAATAAAAAGTAAAATAGTTAAAGTCAGTTATCATACACATAATCATGGAGTATTTTATTTATCCTACCTTACAATACCAGCTGTGATTGTGTTTTGAAGAGATAGGGGACAGCCCACGGCTGCTACCCAATCACCAGGACGCAATATCAGAATGCAGATCTGCATTCACCACTGTACCCTCGAAACTACGGCCATCTTGTAATGTCACTTCAACCTGCAACAGAATATGACCTGTGTAACTTTTTCCATGATTAGGATTTAGGACAAATGCAAGTAAAAATTCAAAAAAATATACTCTACGAAAAAAAGTTATAATTGATACCTGGAAAAAAGATTGGCATTGCATTTGTCCACATCTTGATAGCTTGCTCTTGGCAAGTGTCAGTAGGGTTCATATCGTCAAAACGACAACATTTGGTTGAATGCCAAACAACTACTATTAGTTATATGGTAGGTGCTGGTATTTGGATCATTTATAAAATGATGAATAAAGAACATGCCAGCCAAAAAAAATCGCGGTGTCGCACACAATCACATCACCAGCTCGTGTGACCGTCAAACTGAGTAAAGGTGTCTGTCATGTATCTTTTTCTTGTTTTCCCATGTTCCATTTGTAAGTAATCTTTTAATCCACCCATCCCTGGTAGCAGTATACAATATCCCCTTTTCGTCCACACACACGTCCTTTGGTTTATTCAGTATTCTGTCCCTAAGCTTAATCACTGCCTGTAACCAAAACACCGTTAAAAATAAACAGTAAGTAGACACACAGTTGTTGATTAAGAAGTTTACCTGTAAGTAGTTGTTAGGGGTGAGAGGGGGAGGGGGGGGGGTGAAGAGACTGCATGGGAAGTTGTTTGCAAACATGGATGTTGACCTTGAGATCGAATATAAATTAAAAATCAAGTAAAAACATAGTTTGTTCAATTAATTTTCAAATCCATTAATTATTGAATAGTTGAAAGGTACCAATTTATTCTTAAGAAGAAAGTTTATAGGTGTTAGAAGGAAATAGGGCAAATTGGTATAAAATATTTTATTTGAAACATTGAATAATTGTCGAAATAAGATTACATTCTATAGAATTTGACATTATCCCGAAAAGAGAATTGTGATAATTATCACCTCTTCGTCTTCTACGTGATCGACCCAAAGATCTGTCATCTGCATCTTGTGAACCGGACTCAATTGTTGGCTCACTTTTGAACCTCCCAAGAAACTTCACGTGAGGGGAATCACGGACACACTTTTCTTCAGGGATCGGTACGAGTAGCGCGGGTGCAGGTATGGTGAACTGGCGGTCATCTGTGAACTTAACAGTCAAGAAGAGATTCTTTTTATCTTCATGTCCTTGTTGGTCAGCCAAGTCTCGAGGGGTCCAACCATGATGATCTTTTTGGTCAGTAGGAACTTCACTATCACGAGGGCTCCTTCAGATTCGTTATCATCATGCTTGCCAACCGCTGGGTAATCTCTTAAAAATAGTTACCTACATAAGCAGTTGGTTTTAACTCCAAAAAATCCATGAAATCTTTTTAAAATAATAAACCTATTCAGGTCCGATTAATGATAGTAACATTAAGCGGTGCATAGGAACACAACAAAAACATACTCAATCAGACCGTGGCAGGGTAAGCGGTGCATAGGAACAATTAACAAAATTATAAATTAAAACTTATTCGGCAAAAAAATACACCATAATTTTTTTTTGTATATGTATGAACTTACCTTTACTGTGAGGCTATTGTCCCGTAACACATTTTTTGTACAGCTGCAAAGATGGAAGAATTAGATGATATAAATCATACCCGTCGCATGGCATAAGAACAATAAGTAATAGTAGCAATTATCATGATATCCACATAGTATGAAAAAGTTTTAGTGATAACTATGAACTAAAATCCTAGGAAGTAAATTGGTACTTGTAATAGCCAGCAACAGTTAAGCAGGTAAGCACCCCTTGAGGCCTCAAACAGGTGTGTCACAAACCCTGCAGCCGTAAAGGCGGCCTGACCTCTTTCTACCGCACTCTCTACAAGTTAAGCTGAGTTGATCTTCAAAGGCTAACGGAGGCAATATGTTCAATAGGTGGCTGTGAAGAGTTGGGTAGTTGATTTGGTCAGAAAGCATAGCACAACATAGGTGCATTTAAAAATGGCAGAAGTTGCATCTGAACATTGTACAAATAATAAAAACGTCAATATATATATGCCAGATCAAAGAAAAAGAAACAAAAAATTCCCATTCATGTTACTATTAATTTATGCAGCAAACAAAAAATATGATCAGGAAATCCTGCAGATTCATGGTGTGCTAAATGAAATCAGTTGGGGTATCATGATGCCTCTTGGGGATATAACTGCAAGATATCTAAGGGTATTCCAATTAGCTGGTCCTGCTTGGTTTTACCTTTATGTTACCTGTCAAACTTCTGCATACATCATCGGTGTTGCTGGATGGGCCACTGGAATCCGGCTCGGCAGCCAGTCTCCTGGCATCCAGTACACCTCCCACAGAGTCATCGGCATCACTCTATTCTCTGTAGCCACTCTCTAGGTACCACAACAAACCCCTCCTTTTTATCTCAAATATAAACAGACTAACAGCCTTCGCATGAAAGTTACAGCTGAGGATACATCCACAAATTATGTCTAACCGTGCAATTTGTGTATGTATGTATAGGTGATTGCTTTGCTTGTAAGGCCAAAAAAGGAACACAAACACAGAATATTCTGGAACATCTACCACCACTCACTCGGATACAGCATCATCGTCTTAGGAATCATCAACATTTTTAAAGGCTTGGATATCTTAAACCTTGAGAAGAAATGGGAAAGAGCTTATACCGGAGTTATTGTTGTTCTAGCTATTGTTGCAACAATTCTAGAAGCTGTTTTGAAGAGGAAGAAGGCTGCAAATGCAGAGAAGATGAGTAATGGCAATGGATATGGAAGCAATGGGATCAATGCGCGTTATCCATACAATAATAGGAGTAATGGGAGGGTTTAAGTAAAAGTCAGTTTTCCTGATGATTTTCAACTTTATTTTTGGGTTTTCTATGTATCATATCTTGTTTCGATGTTTGTTCCTTTTCTTTTTAGTGTCTAGGTTTTTATTTAAATGTTATCTTACTGGACGTATCTCCCCAATGATTGTGTGGAGATTAGGAATGTATTTATTTTTTTAAATGATCTTTGGCTTTTGTGCATTACATTTTGCATAAATGATCCTTCACGAAACATTAGGTTTGCATGCATAAGGTGCAACCATATGTCACCATGCTGAACTCAAGCAAATTTTGAGAGTAACAAAATCAAAGTCGCGATGTTTTGACCTCTCAACTCATAACCGATGCAAACAAAACAGATAAAGTAAATGAACATAGGTGTGTTAACATCTACAACTACCAAAGATCAATCCGTTAGAAAATTTAAATTTCAGGGATACTGATTTTAGAACTAAAACTTATAATTTTTACCAATAATGCAGCATGAATTCATATAACTAATCCAAATAGATCTTTCCATAAAATGTTACACTTCGGTGTTAAGAATCATTACAGTTATCTATATATTTAAGGAATAAAACAACTTTGACAAAAGCATCAGATGGGTACAATCTCAGTTTAATGCATTTAAGAAGCATCAAGAGAACTTAACTGCTAAAATCAAGCTTTTTGAACCCGTGCCATAGTTGTTTAAGCCAATTGTTGTAATACCTCAACAAATGCATCTTTGACCAGTGGGTTTGAAGCTGCTAGTCTCTGATCAGTACTTTCAAAGTCATTGCCAGATCTGTCACAAGAAATTTAAATAATATCTAATAAGGGGCATCATTTGTAGAAAAAAATAATATATGAATCATACAACACTCTATTCTTACGGATCAAAGATGACTCCGCCCGCTTCTTTCACAATGACGACCCCCGCAGCAACATCCCTAGGGAGAAAACCAAAACCATTATTGTAATGTGAGCTCACAAAACCTTAACCAAATATAAAAAATAACAGGAAAGTAAAAGTCACCCATACCAAGGACCACCAAATCCGAGCTCATAAAAAAGATCAATCCTTCCACATGCAACTTCACAGAGACCCAATGCACAAGAGCCTCCCATCCTCAATGATCTCACCTAATTAAATAAGATATTTGATACCTTAAGTCGTCTTAAATCTGCTTGTTGCTTTTCATCATTAACTATTGCTAACTTTTCTTCTTGTGAAGCAATAGTAGTCTCCATCTCAAATGCAAGCACTTCCAGTTTTCTGTACCCTCCAACAGTAGAACAGGTTCTCTATAAAATAATGTAAATAAACTTACTATCCAATAAAAACTACATGAGTGAAGGCTCAAAGTTATTCTTAAGCATGCTAATGTAGATTGCGAAAGTTGAAGATAAACTATAACAAAAATCTACCAGCCAAAGTATTAACCTGTTATATCCAAATTCAAATGGGAAAAACGTGATACTTAAAAATTTGCGACCATAATAATAAAGATATGAGCTTTACCTCTCAAGGCTTTGCTTGACACCCTCAATAGTCGCCCACATAAAAAGTACTCCATGTGCACCAACCGAATTAATTTTCACGATAGATAAATTGACTCATGTTAGAACCTGCACCACTTTTAGAAGCTGATCTTGCTTCTTCACACACTATATCTGTAAGTGACAAAAAAATGTTTTAGCATACTTTCTCTACTATCTTAATAAACATACTAAAAAGAATGTATTGCCTTTAAAACAGTTTGTGAGTACTTAGTTGTAGTGATGTTGCAGCGCATGAGAAGGCCACCACACTATCATTGTAGTCGCCAATTTGCTCAAAGTTCACTAATCAAGTGAAAAAATCGATCTTATTAAATCAAAAGTGTGTCGTTACAGGGTGATATAGTCACCTTATATCGAGCAATGGTTGATTTCAAAACTAAAATCAATAATTAAAATTCATAATTACAACAAAATTAATCCTTATATCATCATACATCAAAATTGACCAACTAACCTAATTCGATTTCAATTCGAACAAATTTAATAGAAGATTACCTCTTAAGATGATTCTGAACCATGTGAGATAATCATCATAGTCTCCTTCTGAAAGTAATAACAAAATCCATATAACTAAAAAATACGAAAAATACAAATCCGCATCCTAAATATCAGTCGTTATTTTCAAAGTTTTTTGTTGAGATTCTGCAACACCAAATCTATAAATCAAATCGGTTCCTGAATATTAGACATCCTTTGTTTTGGTATTTTCGTATCCCTAATATACAATTCATCCTATCATTCACGCAAACCCTACTCCACATACACAAACAAATACAAAATGATTAAAAACTCGCCTCAATCATCATTGACTAACTAATCCAGTTTAGCGAGTGAATTATACAAATACCATGGAAACTACGGTATCTCTATTCTGCATGTTGATAAAAAAAACGGTTGCTCTGTTTTTGTAAGTTCATAAACTTTTCTCTATTACTCTACTTTGTATCGGATGTTCTATTAACCGGTTAGATTATCATTTTTTATGATTATCAGATGTTTTATCATATTATTTTTGTTTGCTCTGATTGAAAACCATCAATCAATTTATAAGATCAATTTCTCACTTGATTGTATCTTTGAAAATAACTTGAATTTTTTATAGGGTTTTGCTAACAATAATAGACTTACCATTGTATTGGAGAGTCGACTTATTACCTGCCATTGTTGATAATAGACATGATAATAGACTTACATATAAAAAAACAAATGATAATAGACTTACATGTACCATTGTTGATGTAGAATCTGCTGCCAAAGCTACTCCTTCTTCTTCTATTTTTTGCATGTCTGATTTCACTTCTATTAGGATAGAGATTTAGGGTTGCAGAGCATGTATGAAAAAGAAGGACATTAGGGTTTTCTGGAGAGGCTGAGAATTGAAACGTATTAGGGTTTTTAATTTTAGAGAGGGTGAGAATTTTAATTAGATATATGTGATAGCATAAATAATTGATTGAAAGGTTTATAGATTTTGTGTTGCAAAATATAATCAAAAAAAGGTGTTGGTCTAATGGTTATCAAATGTGCTAATGTTAGAAACCATTCAAGTTCGAGCCTCTCCATTGAATTTTTTGAACTCATTAATTTCGGATTTTAAGTCTTAGGTGGAGTAAATGTGATGATTAGCTGGCATTAAATTGATTAGGTGGCATTGAGGTGGCGTTTATGTGGCATTATCTACGTGTAACGCCTCCTGTTATATATATATATATATATATATATATATATATATATATATATATATATATATATATATATATATATATATATATATATATATATATATATAACACTTGCGCATTTTAAGCGGTGAATACTAGCACGGATGTTCCGTTACGTATTCCCACCGTACACTTTCACCATGAGCCACCGCCATAAAGAATGTCAACGATAAATCATTTCGAAATATATTTTACCACGCAGCAAACAAGAAATACACGAGCACTATTCAAGACACATGAGACACGAATATTTCGCTAAGACTTACCGTACTGATTTTGGTTGTGTGTCGGCGCGGTTGCACAATTTTTGTTGACTAGCAGATTGCTGATATTGAAAGGTGAGTTTATAGCCCCATATTTTTATACGATTTTGTTTTATAAGCTTGGGGTGAGAAACATGCAAAATTGTTTTCATGGACCAGAAATGAATTTTGTTTTTATATACACACTAGTATGCAGAAACCTAAGTTTGCTGAATCCCATTTTTGTGCCCACTATCATCTACCGTTAATTCCTATCTAGGAAGCCGTTTGATATAAATAGATCTATTGGGGATGACACCCCCGTTCGGTTGGCTCGGCATAGCCAAGGCGAACGTATACCAAAGCGAATAATAGGCCGAGTGTCTGGGGATTAACACTCGCGGGCACCCATATTTATTTGCTAATGCCGGTTAGGCATGCTGCGTTGTCATAATTCGGTTAGATGAGGCTTAGTGTTTGCATAGCTGAGTAGTGTGTATTTGCTGAATTGTTTATATGATTTTTCTATTGGTCCATATGTGTTATTTACTTTAAACCTATGAACTCACCAGCGTTAGCTGACTTTTAGCATGTTTTTCTCAGGAAACTGAGGTGCGTTAGCCGAGTGCAGAGCATGGCGATGGTCGTAATAAATGATGGAAATGTTTTTAATAATGCGTTAACTCTGAAATTTGGACCTTTGTTTAAATGGGCTACATTTTCATTTGAAATGGATTTTATGTAACGCAACATGACTTGATTTATGTAATATATTTTAAAACGGATTTTAATCCGTTCCCTATATCTTGTGTTGTGATTATCGATTTCGTAGCACCCCAAAGTGAATGCTTCCGCAATATTATGATTTTGGGGGTATTACAGATTGGTATTCAGAGCCTAGGTTATAGATAACGTGGTTTATAAAAACCTTAAACTATAACCGATTTATGAAAAACTTTCCATCATGACCGCCGGATGCCTGCCAGTTTAGCTTGCTATGATTTGAGCATTATTTACTTTATTTGATTAAGTGTTATGATATGCTATTATTATACTAAGCATATATGATATAAGTAATTTCTATATACTTATACGTGTCGCACTATAATTGTCATAGACTATGTCTCTCCCATTCGGCACACACTCCGAGGTAGCTGCTGCTGGACTCACTTCTTCGACGCGACAACCAGTTCCATTCATGGATGACCCATTGATGGAGGTTGTTCGTGCTGGTGCTCAGCCATCTATTCCAGCTCAGCTTGTACACACCACTCTAGTATCTACCTCACCAACCTTGCCCAGATACACCACAGCACATCGCTCATCCCCAGCCCAGCTATACACCTTCATCCAGCATGATCAGGATACCCCACCTGTCAAACGTCGGGCCTCGTATAGGCGAGTTCGTGGACGTCGTCTTCAGTTATCATCTGTGTTGTCTTCATCTCTCAGTAGGACCCGCTATGGCTATATGGGTACTCCTGCTGAATCACCACCTCAGTCACCTATATCATCTCCAGACCATTCCCCACCTAGTCAGAGACTTAGGAGATCAGTTGAGACCTATTCAGAGGAGGATGAGGATCCAGTGGAGGATCCAGAGCAGGTTCAGGATGAGCCTACTCCAGCTGTGACTGCACCTACTGAGCACACTCCTATGGGTATAGATGATGATAGGGATAGGGATACTCCTATGGATTTGGATCAGGGTATGATGCCGAGGGATGGTAAGGGCATCATGGAGGATATTCAGGGTTTATTTGAGGTTGGACAGAGTTCCAGAGATGCACAGATTCAGGGTATGTTTGAGGTTGGACAGAGTTCCAGGGATGCTGAGATTCAGGGTTTGAGTGACAGTCAGTGGATAGATATTGCTTGTGATGTTAGCACGGGTGTACATCCATCTAGCCTAGAGTACATACCGTCATCTCCTTCATTCATGTCTCCATCTCCGATGCCCACTCCACTTCCATCACCAGTGGTTTATCCGCTTGCAGAGCTCGAGGAGCCCACTGAGATGGAGCAGATTTGGATTCAGCTGACGAACCAGGCGAACTTACTTGATGTACATTCAGATCAGCTTGGGAGGTTGGAGCAGTCCGACCGTATTCAGACTATGGAGAGGAGGATTGGGACTGTCGATAGGGCAGCTTGTGTTTTATTTGAGTTGTACTCTGACCGTAGGGTGATGATTGGATTGAGAGCTAGATTGGATGCTTTAGAGAGGTTGCATGGCAGAGAGCTTAGGAACTTAGATTTTAGGGCTATTGGATTAGGCAGAGGCCAGGGAAGGATGCAGGGAATGTTGAGGCAAGCAAGAGGTGTTGATCGTACTCAGTGGCAGAGGATTGTGACTGCTGAGTACACTATTGGAGCAGTGATGAGAGAGAATCAAGAGTTGAGAGATCGTATTGACCAGTTGGAGACTACCATTGGAGGATTGACTTTAGGATTTGAGGAGCTGCGCATAGCTAGTGACCGAGCTTAGAGTAGTAGTAGTTGATGATGTATTCATTAGGACGACTAGTATTTCTGTAGTACCCTAGAACTAATTATTAACCAAGCTTGTAATTTTGTGAACCTTTATCTTTTGATATATATAACAAGCTTAGTTTTTCCTATCCGATTATTCGTTTTTCCTCAGTGGTTGACTTTATTCTTGTAATCTATTTCACTTTCCACATATTCATATGATTTTCTCCCATAAACAAAAATCTCATTTATCGCCATCTTTTTGTGATGCAGATAAATGGCACCTAAACGAAAGTCAACCAGAGTCACACGAGGACAAACCGCCAACACACCTATTCCGACAAGGTCAGTAAGGGGAAGAACTGCTGAGAATGTTGCACCAACCAGGGCCGCAACTACTGCCCCAGTGGTGAATCAAGCAACTCTGGATCAGCTTGTTGCTGATCGTGTGGCCGCCGCTCTCGCAGCCGCAAACAATTCGACCACCAACACCGGAACATCTAGGCCAGTGACCAACAGCCGTGGTTGTACTTACTCTGAATTCCGAAAAATCATGGTTGGAGGATTTGGAGGAACAGAGGGAGCCGTTGGTTTGACTAGATGGATTGAAAAGCTAGAAACCGTGTTTCGCATCAGTGGTTGTAACGATGACGACAGGGTCAAGTATACATCATTCACTTTCATGGATGCCGCTTTGACCTGGTGGAACAACTACATGAAGTCTGCTAACATGGATGTTGCTTATGCCATGCCTTGGGAAGATTTTAAGGAACTAGTGATTAGGAAATATTGCCCACGAAATGAGATCAAGAAGTTGGAGATAGAGTTTTGGAGTTTGAAGGTGCAAAACAACAATATCGCTGCTTACAACCAGAGGTTTCAGGAGTTGGCTTTGCTATGTCCAGAAATGGTTCGGACTGAGGCAAGATTGATTGAGAGGTATATAGGTGGTTTACCGAAGTCCATAAGAGGTGATGTGACTACCTCGAGAGCTGCAGATCTTCATGAGACCATGGAGACAGCAAACAAGTTGATGGATCAGGAACTGGAGGATATTCCAGAAAAGAGTGCTGACCACAAAAGGAAGTGGGAAGATCACTCCAAGGGTAGTAACAGCAGCTCTCAGAACAAAAAGCAGAGTGTAGGCAAGGCTTATGCAGTTGGTTCAGGAGACAAGAAGGGTTATGACAAGAACACACCTTTTTGTAACCGCTGCAAGTTACATCACAGGGGACAGTGCACAGTGAAGTGTAACAATTGCCAGAGGATAGGGCACTTGGCAAGAAACTGTAGGGCAAGACCCCTAGCCACCGCTCAAGCAGCACCACCTCACAACCGTAAGGCGGATGTCACCTGCTTTGGGTGTGGCGAAAAGGGTCACTATCAGAATGAGTGCAACAAGCCCCGAAACCAAGGAAATGGTGGTGGACCAGGCAATCAAGTAGCAATGGTTAACAATGGGAATCAGGGCAATGAAGGAAGAGCCCGTGGAAGAGTTTATGTTGTAGGCAGAAGGGAAGCACAGGACGACCCGAACGTGGTGACGGGTACGTTTCTCTTAAATAATCGTTATGCTTCAGTTCTTTTCGATGCGGGAGCAGACAGAAGTTTTGTGTCGACCTCCTTTAGTCCTTTCCTCGATATAGCCCCGACCACCTTAGATAATGCCTTCGACATAGAACTAGCAAAAGGAAACCTAGAAAGAGTAGGTACCATTATAAGGGGTTGCACTCTAAACTTATTGAACCGTCCATTCAACATTGACCTGATGCTAGTGGAATTGGGTAGTTTTGACGTCATCATAGGGATGGATTGGCTATCAAAATTGTAACACCCCAACCCGAAAAGGGTAAAGATATCACAATAATGGATTCATATCAGATCAAAACAGAGCATACATCTACAGTAATACAAAAATCTCAAAGGATTACAAATGAAATACTGAATCTACAAGGTTACAATGAAAACTTTCAAAACTAATTCTAAAACATAATATCTTCCATCCAATTCTAATCCAGAATAGCTACCAAGCCTTCTAAGTCCAGAGGTACACTCTCACTCATTCCCAGCTTCCTACTAAAACCTGCCGCAGGAAAAGAAATGCGGCTGAGCTACTAGAGCTCAGTGAACAGATATATAGATGACAGAAACAATAACAGATAACAATACAGAAACAAATCTGAAATACAGATTATACAGATACTGAATTTGAGTGAAAGAATAGGAAAGGAATAAGGGTAAAAGAAAAGAAATGAGAAAGAGATAATGTACAAACCAGGTTTAGGGAAATACAGAAATCCATCACGAGCCCAGAGATAACAGATAATATCATAACAGAGTAATCATATAATAATCCAGAGGGGATACCTCTCAAGTAACAGATAATATGAGGGGTGACCTCATGTATCAATTGGAGTGATCAGCTCCCAGATAATGTGAAAGACGTGTATCGCACACACCATCAGTCACCAGATATATAAATATAACAGTAACAGTAACAGATAACAGAAATCAGATCAGAACTAGGATGCATCCATGCGCCCAGTAGGCCAAAATCTTCTCCTACATAACAGATAAAATCAGGGACGGGACAGGTCATCACTCTCCTACCCTAGAGTCATGCCATCGGTGCATCAATGACATGGACATGAAACCCTCATGCCTAGTGATTGGCTCGGATATCAGACTGTGGTCAAGGTCAGATGTCATATAATAAACAGAGTCACATCTAAGGGTTCATGGCAGAAGGGTCATGTCAACAATTCAGATTAAGATAATAAGGTTTAAATCAGAGTTTATCAGATTAAGTTTAATATCAAAGCTTAAGTTCAGATTAAAAGGTTTATTTCCAATAGTCCAAAAGTATATCAAAGGTTAATGATTACAAAATTTATAGCAATAATCCATTTCAGAAGTTCCAGTCAAAAGTTCATTTAAATCAATCCTTTAATAATGGTTTTCATTGAAATTATCTTACGAAATAGTTTTCATAAAAATGGTCTTCCAAAACGTTTAGTAACTTCCATTTCCAAGTGGTATCGCTTCCTTTTTAAAATAGCTTTTCTAAAACAGTTTCATATGTAGTTTAATAGAGGTTCAAAATCAATTAGGTTCAGATAAGGATTTAACAGGTTAAGGTTTACCAAAATCAAATCAGAATTTACAACAGATATATCAGGTTAAGGTTCAGAACAAGGTTCACAGATCAGATTCAATTAAGACTTAAAAATTCAGGGTTCAGAACAAGAGATCAATCAGAGTTCAGGAAAAAGGTTCAGAATACAAGAATCATAGCAGAGGTTCAAACAAAAGGTTTAAGACAAACAGATCACAACAAAGATCCACAACAGAAGGGAACATAGCAATGGTATAGGGAATCCTAATAAGGAAAATGAAATACTGAGAGAAAAGGGAAAGAAACACCCTTACTCAAATAGGGCAGAATATCTGTACCTTATTAGCACAGCAGAAAATCAAACACACACACAGAAATGATCAAGACTTCTCCTTCTTCACACCTAAGGCAGAGGAAGACAAAATTACAAAAGTTTCTTATTCAGATTATTCTTTTTAGTTTATCTCTTCATTTTATGTACTTTCTATTTTTAGTAACTTTCCAGATTTAGTAAGTTCCCATAATTAGCAGGTTTCCAGAATTAATAGATATTATCATTTCAGATTAGGTTTAACCCTTATTCAGAGATTATTATGGAATACAGTATATTTTATCAAGTTACAGAAGTTTAGGGTTTTAAATGACAATTATACAAAGTTTAGGGTTTTAAACGTAACTTCATTAATTTCCAAGGTCATTAGTGAAAAATACTTTAAGTTACAGAATTATACACTCATTTTATTCAGAATTACATTTTATTCCCTTAAGTTTCACAATTTACAGATTACACCCCTTTAGTTACATAATTTACAAAACCAACCTTATAATTACATATTTTACAAATTAAACCCTACAATATCCATATTTACCAACCAAGCATATTATATTTCATAATTACAGAATATACCATCAGAAGTTAGTACTTTACATATTTGACCCCTCAGAATTCAGAATTTACATATTTAACCCTTTAAGTTTACAAAACATATATATTAAGTCATAATTCATAACAATTACATAATTAGCCCATAAATCCTCAAAATTACACAACAACCTTTTTATATCAGTATTAACTCAAAACAACTTTAGAATTTCAGATTTACACTTTTGGTCCCTCACTTTTATTTAATTTCCAATCGTAACCCTAATATGCCATTAATTCATTATAATGCAATATTTACACTTAGGACCCTAAAGTTATATTTTTCCCACATTCCTACAGATGTATATGATCTTAAAAAAATATCCCAGAAGTTTCAAAGTTGGCAAAACAGGTCCTTATACTTTTTATTGCAAATCGGATTATACTTTTTAACAACAAATACAAACCCTACTATTTACCAATCATTGAACCATCATTAATTCATCCTTAAAACACATTTAATGATTAGAAATTCATCCAAGAACCCTAACCCTAGAAGCCCCGATTTCCATTTTATTTTATTTCTTTGTGTTCACAAAATCCGGTTTTAACTAAAATTCACCACGTTAAATCTAAGCCTCCAAAAATCAAAATCATATTTTTACTAGATCATATGACTTATAAGGAACCCACAAAAAATAATTAGCATGCCCAAAAAAATCGTTTAACATATATTGCATATTTACGTACGTTTTAGACATTAAAATTAACACGACATGATTTAGGCTACTATAATTCGATCTATCATTTTTCCCAGGTCTATTATATCATATGAGGTCTAAATAAAATAGCTATCATGTCCAGAAATTCGGATTACATATTTTTGTGATTTACGTGTTCCTTGACCATTATATTTTCATACGCATAAATTAGCATGCATGCTTCGATTCATATAATTTATATGAGTTATATAACATCTAAAGATCACAGTAAAATTGCCATATTAAATTTAAAATGTGTGATTAGGTCGTATGAATTATTACCTTGCGTTAGATCAATTCGACCAGAAAAAATGGAACAAGAACGAATCAATGAAAACACGCAGCAACCCTTAATTTTCCTAGCTTCCTTGCACCTCCAAGAACCCCATAAAAATACTTGTACACATCCAGAATTTCTGTGATAGCCTTGGTCGAATTATTCTTGATCGCTAGGGTTTTTGTATGCTTTTTGCGATTTAGGTTTTTGAAGGAAAATAAAAGGATTTGATTTTATCTTATAAAACCGACTTTGGGGGGCATAAAATCAGAAATTTCGGTCCATAGTATCAAGAATTATTTGGGTTGATTTTCTTTAATCTTTCCTTAATTTATTTTTACATTTTATTTAATTAAAAGAATTAAACATTGTATTTAGTTAAATTGTATATATTTCGGAATTTTAAATAAATAATGTGTATGATAATTTTTGAACATTGAAAATGATGTAACATTGTCCCAGAAATTTGTTTGTTTCAGATATAGTTTGATTTCAGAAGTTTTGGAATTATTTCGGAATTTTATATGTTGTTTAATAAGGTTTTTTTTTTTTTTTGTTATCAGGGGTAGTTTGGTCATTTTACAGGTTATCTGAATTTCAGGTATTACAACTTCTTCCCCACTAACAAAAAATTTCGTCCTTGAAATTTGCAAAAAGCAGAAAGAAAAGGGAACGGAAACTAAACAAAGACATATCAGACCTAATAGATGATAATCAGATTTCCTCAGAAAAGACGTAAGAATTTCACAGGATTTTGACGGATATGCCGTCCACAGAAATTGAATTGACAGATCAGATTAGAGCGTACAGAAATAGATTATCGATAACATCAATTGGAAGAAGTTTTATAACAAAACTGAAGATTGTTTTCAGAAGTTCAGAGGTAAGCAGAATGCGTAACGTGAATCCAGATGTATCAATTCGCATAACGGTGGAAGCAGATTACGCGTATAGGTAGAATGAACTTAAATTCTCACTAACGCAGACGATCTCAAACAGTTATCATAATTTCTAAAGCTTCTAAGGCACTTCTCGAAATATCCTATGCCCACAACAAGTGCACGTTATATGATGTTAGTATTATCACGTTGGCCAGACGTCATAATACTGGCATCATATAAATATGCCCTCATGATGGTCATACTTTATCTCAAGTCGTGAACAGAATAGCTTATCTTATCCCACCTAGTCTTCCTACGGTCTCAGAGTTCATCAGAATCAAATACCCTAACTAAGAGGAGAACGCATTACTCGAAAAAAAATTTAACGAAAGTCCCAGAATGTCTATCAGAATTTGGTACATCAGATCATCCATCATTTGTCAAATTTCAGATAACAAAACCATCATCCGACATACGCAGAATGAACACAGAGCGGAATTACTGATAAGGAACTTAAATCATTCAAAGGATTTATCATCAGGTAACAGAAATTTAGATAGGTCAAGCAGAAGTGAATCACATCATCCATAGCTTCATTCGTCACAGAATTTATTCACTTCAGAATTTTCTTCTATTCAAGGTCATGATCTCAGTTTCTATTCTCAAGTCTGCTTCTACTCTCAATTCATCTTAGTACAACTAAAATGAATAGAGAAGCAAGACTGCGAGTCTTGGACAGGTCTACTAGCACAGTTCGGAATTCGCCAACTCAGATTGCTGTCGTCATCGGATGTTCGGTGGTGGTGTCTGCTACAATCTCTAAATGCCAAATCACATCTTTTCTTCCAGAACAAAGGTCATTCCATTTAATACGAAGATGGTCTACATGTTTCCTCGTTCGTCTCAGGGCACAACATGTTGTCATACTATGACAATTGTCCAGATACTTGTGAAAACATGATTCTTATTAGCCAATACTATTGGCATTATTTAAGACTCATAATGGTCACAATGAGTACGAAAACTGTTTTCATGAATCACTTCAGGGAAACGTCATATCTAAATCACATCACCCATCTTTACGAATAAAACTGAATTACTTTACGAAAATTGCTCTCAGTTAGTCATCTCCCGTCTCAGGAGTTCTTGTGGTTGCTTCTTCAGTCCTTCAAACATTAAATGAGGTTGTCTGATACAGAGTTCACAAGGATAGAATAATTTAATCATTTATACTCGGAAATGAAAAGTGATTACGGTTGAGATTACGGTTAGGTATTTAAAGGGAACACTGAGGTGAAACAAAATCATATCTCATCAGTTTCTTCAATCTCTCAACTTCTATAGCATCATGGGTCGACAACCGAGATCGGTTCAGAATCAATTCTACTTCTCAAACGGAAGGAAAACTCAGAAGTTTCATCAGAAAATGCCAGAAAATTTGTACAACAAAACTTTCTAGGGGTGGATACAAATAGGTGTCAGGAGAATTTGACAATCAAATGAGATCAGGGTAAATATTTCCATAACAGTGATAAGCTTAACAGATTTAAGCGGTTCAAGGTTACTATAACAAAATAGGGTGGGGCAGATTGTTATATTTCAGATGCGGTAGCCTATGATAGCTTTTACGAAGGGCCCGCCAATCAATAATCAAAAGATCTCCAAAATCAAGTGTATTAATAGTAAACGGATCCGCAGAACGAATATGGTCATTTACCCAGACGGATAGTTCATATGTCAGAGTCAAGTACATGGTTCAGTATAGTGGGGGGATAGGTACGCGAATAGTTCTAGGTGTTGGAGTTTTTGGTTTAGCTTTTAGCATAAGTGACAGGTAGGGTGTACATCATTGGTAATACGGACATCGTATACTGGCAAAGTGAGGCATATGGAACATCGGTTATCAGCATCATCATGGTCGAGTAACAATTCCTTACAGAGATAGTATTTGCATCAAATCCTTCCAAAGAAAACTGATTGGCAAATAAGATTCATCATTCAAGGGAGCAAATAGTTTCAGTGGATACATTTATATCTAGCATGGGTCATGAATTTATAGGATGTGTCAAACACAGTAAGGTTAAATGGTCTTCGGGATGGTCGGAGAGATATCAGACGGTTTATCCACAGATCAGAAATGAAGGTCAAAATCAGGTAGTGGCAGCAAAAGTTTAACAATCGGTAATCATGTCAGGGGTTCCAAAATTGTTTCAAACGCCAAAGTTGAGACATAGGAGGATAGTCGTCAATATTTTAAATGATCATTCAATTAAGAATAAAATCAAGGTTACTACCAAAGAAAGATGGAACAACAAAGCAGATTTTACCGTTCAGAATGAGAGGGAAAACATCCGTGTATTCGTGGTTAAAACACCACAAGGCTTCTCATGGGAACAGAGATGGTTAAGTAGAAATCAAATAGTGTCAGAAGATTCATAGATGATTATTAGAAATGAGAAATAACTAACAGAATGTATCAAGTGTATCATCGTCATGGGAATTCTCAGATTGCCCAAAGAGGCATCAGAATGATTTACAGAAGGTTCAGAGGTCGGAGTGGAGATCGGAAGGCAAGGATCAAATAATGTCAGATAATTACTACGCAATTTCCAATGCTTCAGATTTTATTTAGGTTTCACTCTTAGGTGGTGCAAGGCATAAGCTCCAAATTTTCAAATGTGATTTAACCAAAAGCAAGACACGAATCAGAGTGGTGCGAAAGCAAGATACTTAAGCAATTGACTTATAGTCTACCCATTCCTCACTAGTCAGAATTTAAGTTCCTATAGGGAAATCCTAAAGCAAAATCTCAAAGGTTATCCTACGAGCGCCTACAGTGGAAACTTAGTGGTCCAGACTTCACAGGTCAAGGGTAAATGCATTACGAGTCGCAGCCTGTGAGTCTCTGATACCATAAATTGTAACACCCCAACCCGACAAGGGTAAAGATATCACAATAATGGATTCATATCAGATCAAAACAGAGCATACATCTACAGTAATACAAAAATCTCAAAGGATTACAAATGAAATACTGAATCTACAAGGTTACAATGAAAACTTTCAAAACTAATTCTAAAACATAATATCTTCCATCCAATTCTAATCCAGAATAGCTACCAAGCCTTCTAAGTCCAGAGGTACACTCTCACTCATTCCCAGCTTCCTACTAAAACCTGCCGCAGGAAAAGAAATGCGGCTGAGCTACTAGAGCTCAGTGAACAGATATATAGATGACAGAAACAATAACAGATAACAATACAGAAACAAATCTGAAATACAGATTATACAGATACTGAATTTGAGTGAAAGAATAGGAAAGGAATAAGGGTAAAAGAAAAGAAATGAGAAAGAGATAATGTACAAACCAGGTTTAGGGAAATACAGAAATCCATCACGAGCCCAGAGATAACAGATAATATCATAACAGAGTAATCATATAATAATCCAGAGGGGATGCCTCTCAAGTAACAGATAACATGAGGGGTGACCTCATGTATCAATTGGAGTGATCAGCTCCCAGACAATGTGAAAGACGTGTATCGCACACACCATCAGTCACCAGATATATAAATATAACAGTAACAGTAACAGATAACAGAAATCAGATCAGAACTAGGATGCATCCATGCACCCCAGTAGGCCAAAATCTTCTCCTACATAACAGATAAAATCAGGGACGGGACAGGTCATCACTCTCCTACCCTAGAGTCATGCCATCGGTGCATCAATGACATGGACATGAAACCCTCATGCCTAGTGATTGGCTCGGATATCAGACTGTGGTCAAGGTCAGATGTCATATAATAAACAGAGTCACATCTAAGGGTTCATGGCAGAAGGGTCATGTCAACAATTCAGATTAAGATAATAAGGTTTAAATCAGAGTTTATCAGATTAAGTTTAACATCAAAGCTTAAGTTCAGATTAAAAGGTTTATTTCCAATAGTCCAAAAGTATATCAAAGGTTAATGATTACAAATTTATAGCAATAATCCATTTCAGAAGTTCCTGTCAAAAGTTCATTTAAATCAATCCTTTAATAATGGTTTTCATTGAAATTATCTTACGAAATAGTTTTCATAAAAATGGTCTTCCAAAACGTTTAGTAACTTCCATTTCCAAGTGGTATCGCTTCTTTTTTAAAATAGCTTTTCTTAAACAGTTTCATATGTAGTTTAATAGAGGTTCAAAATCAATTAGGTTCAGATAAGGATTTAACAGGTTAAGGTTTACCAAAATCAAATCAGAATTTACAACAGATATATCAGGTTAAGGTTCAGAACAAGGTTCACAGATCAGATTCAATTAAGACTTACAAATTCAGGGTTCAGAACAAGAGATCAATCAGAGTTCAGGAAAAAGGTTCAGAATACAAGAATCATAGCAGAGGTTCAAACAAAAGGTTTAAGACAAACAGATCACAACAAAGATCCACAACAGAAGGGAACATAGCAATGGTATAGGGAATCCTAATAAGGAAAATGAAATACTGAGAGAAAAGGGAAAGAAACACCCTTACTGAAATAGGGCAGAATATCTGTACCTTATTAGCACAGCAGAAAATCAAACACACACACAGAAATGATCAAGACTTCTCCTTCTTCACACCTAAGGCAGAGGAAGACAGAATTACAAAAGTTTCTTATTCAGATTATTCTTTTTAGTTTATCTCTTCATTTTATGTACTTTCTATTTTTAGTAACTTTCCAGATTTAGTAAGTTCCCATAATTAGCAGGTTTCCGGAATTAATAGATATTATCATTTCAGATTAGGTTTAACCCTTATTCAGAGATTATTATGGAATACAGTATATTTTATCAAGTTACAGAAGTTTAGGGTTTTAAATGACAATTTTACAAAGTTTAGGGTTTTAAACGTAACTTCATTAATTTCTAAGGTCATTAGTGAAAAATACTTTAAGTTACAGAATTATACACCCATTTTATTCAGAATTACATTTTATTCCCTTAAGTTTCACAATTTACAGATTACACCCCTTTAGTTACATAATTTACAAAACCAACCTTATAATTACATATTTTACAAATTAAACCCTACAATATCCATATTTACCAACCAAGCATATTATATTTCATAATTACAGAATATACCATCAGAAGTTAGTACTTTACATATTTGACCCCTCAGAATTCAGAATTTACATATTTAACCCTTTAAGTTTACAAAACATATATATTAAGTCATAATTCATAACAATTACATAATTAGCCCATAAATCCTCAAAATTACACAACAACCTTTTTATATCAGTATTAACTCAAAACAACTTCAGAATTTCAGATTTACACTTTTGGTCCCTCACTTTTATTTAATTTCCAATCATAACCCTAATATGCCATTAATTCATTATAATGCAATATTTACACTTAGGACCCTAAAGTTATATTTTTCCCAAATTCCTAAAGATGTATATGATCTTACAAAAATATCCTAGAAGTTTCAAAGTTGGCAAAACAGGTCCTTATACTTTTTTATTGCAAATTAGATTATACTTTTTAACAACAAATACAAACCCTACTATTTACCAATCATTGAACCATCATTAATTCATCCTTAAAACACATTTAATGATCAGAAATTCATCCAAGAACCCTAACCCTAGAAGCCCCGATTTCCATTTTATTTTATTTCTTTGTGTTCACAAAATCCGGTTTTAACTAAAATTCACCACGTTAAATCTAAGCCTCCAAAAATCAAAATCATATTTTTCCCAGATCATATGACTTATACGGAACCCACAAAAAATAATTAGCATGCCCAGAAAAATCGTTTAACATATATTGCATATTTACGTACGTTTTAGACATTAAAATTAACACGACATGATTTAGGCTACTATAATTCGATCTATCATTTTTCCCAGGTCTATTACATCATATGAGGTCTAAATAAAATAGCTATCATGTCCAGAAATTTGGATTACATATTTTTGTGATTTACGTGTTCCTTGACCATTATATTTTCATACGCATAAATTAGCACGCATGCTTCGATTCATATAATTTATATGAGTTATATAACATCTAAAGATCACAAGAAAATTGCCATATTAATTTTAAAACATGTGATTAGGTCGTATGAATTATTACCTTGCGTTAGATCAATTCGACCAGAAAAAATGGAACAAGAACGAATCAATGAAAACACGCAGCAACCCTTAATTTTCCTAGCTTCCTTGCACCTCCAAGAACCCCAGAAAAATACTTGTACACGTCCAGAATTTCTGTGATAGCCTTGGTCGAATTATTCTTGATCGCTAGGGTTTTTGTATGCTTTTTGCGATTTAGGTTTTTGAAGGAAAATAAAAGGATTTGATTTTATCTTATAAAACCGAATTTGGGGGGAATAAAATCAGAAATTTTGGTCCATAGTATCAAGAATTATTTGGGTTGATTTTCTTTAATCTTTCCTTAATTTATTTTTAGATTTTATTTAATTAAAAGAATTAAACATTGTATTTAGTTAAATTGTATATATTTCGGAATTTTAAATAAATAATGTGTATGATAATTTTTGAACTTTGAAAATGATGTAACATTGTCCCAGAAATTTGTTTGTTTCAGATATAGTTTGATTTCAGAAGTTTTGGAATTATTTCAGAATTTTATATGTTGTTTAATAAGGTTTTTTTTTTTTGTTATCAGGGGTAGTTTGGTCATTTTACAGGTTATCTGAATTTCAGGTATTACAGAAATATCATGCCGTCATCATCTGTGATGAGAAGATCGTCAGAGTACCCTATGGGAACGAAGTTCTGATCATTGAAGGAGATCGCTCCGATCGCGCGCGTTCATCAAGATTGAGCATCATCTCGTGTACGAAGGTGCAGAAGTACATCGAGAAGGGATGCCACCTCTTTTTAGCTCATGTCACGGAAAAGAAGGAAAAGGAACCTAGAGAGAAAAGGTTGGAAGATGTGCCAATCGTAAGGGATTTTCCAGAAGTTTTTCCAGAAGACCTACCTGGACTTCCACCAGCCAGACAAATCGAATTTCAAATCAATTTTGTGCCAGGAGCCGCGCCTGTAGCGCGAGCACCCTAGCATTTAGTACCTACAAAATTACAGGAGTTGTCTGATCAGTTAGCTGAACTATCTGGAAAAGGTTTTATCAGACCGAGTTCTTCGCATTGGGGAGCTCCTATCTTGTTTGTTAAGAAGAAGGATGGATCCTTCAGGATGTGTATTGACTATCGAGAACTTAATAAGCTAACCATTAAGAATAGATACCCATCCCGATGATAGACGACTTATTTGATCAGCTGCAAGGTTCATCGGTTTATTCTAAGATAGACTTGAGATCGGGTTATCACCAGCTTCGAGTCCGGGAAGAGGATATCCTGAAGACCGCATTCCGAACCCGATATGGCCATTACGAATTCCAAGTTATGCCATTCGGCTTGAAAAATGCACCAGTGGTATTCATGGACCTCATGAATCGGGTGTGTAAGCCGTATTTGGATAAATTCATGATAGTATTCATTGATGATATCCTGATATATTCCAAGAATGAGCAAGAGCATGAGGAACATCTCAAACTAATTCTGGAATTATTGAAAAGGGAGGAGTTATATGCTAAGTTTTCAAAGTGTGAATTCTGGATATCGACTGTGCAGTTTCTTGGTTACGTGATAGATAAGCAAGGGATTCACATAGATCCTACTAAGATTGAGGCAATTAAGGATTGGGCAACGCCCACAACGTCGACGGAAATACGACAATTTTTAGGACTTGCCGGTTATTACCGAAGGTTTAAGAAGGTTTCTCTAAGATAGCTAAGCCATTGACGAAACTGACCCAAAAGAATGTAAAATACGACTGGGGAGATAAGGAGGAAGAAGCTTTTCAACTCCTTAAGGAAAGATTGTGTAGTGCACCTATTTTGGCTTTACCCGAGGGTAGAGGAGATTTTGTTGTGTATTGTGACGCATCACACAAAGGTTTGGGAGCCGTGTTGATGCAGAAAGAGAAGGTAACAGCATACGCTTCTCGACAGCTGAAAACCCATGAGAAAAATTACACAACCCATGACCTAGAATTAGGATCAGTCGTGTTTACACTGAGGATTTGGAGACACTATCTTTATGGAACTAAGTGCGTAGTGTATACCGATCACAAAAGTCTACAACATATCTTGAACCAGATGGAGCTGAACATGAGACAGCGCCGATGGTTGGAGTTGCTTAGCGACTATGATTGTGAGATCCGTTACCACCCAGGCAAGGCAAATGTTGTTGCCGACGCCCTTAGCAGAAAGGAGCAGATCAAACCTCTTAGAGTCAGATCGTTAGGGATGACGATCAGTTCGCCACTTCCAGCAAAGATACTTGAGGCTCAGGGTGAGGCGCTCAAGGATGAAAATCGACCACGTGAAAGGATTTACAGAATGCCATAATTGAAAAACGGCCTTGTGAGAAGATCCGATGGGGTTTTGTGTTATGGAGACAGGTGTTGGATTCCATTGTATGGAGGAATTCGTGATTTGATCATGCACGAATCCCACAAGTCCAAGTACTCCATTCACCCAGGATCTGACAAGATGTAACTAGACTTGAAAAGTTGTATTGGTGGCCAAACATGAAGGCCGATATAGCTGAGTACGTCAGTAAGTGTTTAACATGCTCGAAGGTCAAGGCTGAACACCAAAGACCGTCCGGTCCGCTTGTTCAACCTGAGATCCCAGAATGGAAATGGGAGCGTA
Organism: Artemisia tridentata subsp. tridentata; assembly: GCA_021014915.2. Classification (NCBI taxonomy): domain Eukaryota; kingdom Viridiplantae; phylum Streptophyta; class Magnoliopsida; order Asterales; family Asteraceae; genus Artemisia; species Artemisia tridentata. The sequence goes on from CP139504.1 coordinate 428,430,506, forward strand.
TCACTATGGATTTTATCACTAAGTTGCCTAAGACGTCTAGTGGTTATGACACGATTTGGGTCATCGTTGACCGTCTCACTAAATCAGCGCATTTCCTTCCTATAAAAGAGAATGCCAGCATGGATAAACTCGCACGACTGTATGTGAAGGAAATTGTCGCAAGGCATGGTGTGCCTGTTTCTATTATCTCTGATCGAGACAGTCGATTCACGTCTAATTTTTGGAGGTCGCTTCAGGATGCATTGGGAACCGACCTTGACATGAGTACATCTTATCATCCTCAGACGGATGGTCAGAGTGAGAGGACCATTCAGACATTAGAGGACATGCTGAGAGCCTGTGAGATTGATTTCGGGAATGGCTGGGATAGGCATTTGCCTTTAGCCGAGTTTTCCTATAACAACAGCTGTCACACCAGCATTAAGGCTGCACCGTATGAAGCACTTTATGGTCGTAAGTGCAGATCGCCAGTTTGTTGGGCTGAAGTAGGGGAAAGTCAACTTACCGGACCGGAACTAGTCCATGAGACTACTGAAAAGATCGTGCAGATCAAGAGCCGAATGCAGGCGGCTCGTGACCGTCAAAAGAGTTATGCCGACAAGGGGCGGAAACCCCTTGAGTTTCAAGTAGGAGACAAAGTGATGTTAAAGGTCTCGCCATGGAAAGGCGTGATCAGATTCGGCAAGCGTGGTAAGCTGAACCCTTATTATATTGGACCTTTTGAAATACTTGCCAGGATCGGGCCGGTAGCCTACCGACTCGAACTGCCATCTGAGCTCAGCGCTGTGCATGACGTTTTTCATGTCAGCAATTTGAAGAAGTGCTTATCTGATGAAAATGCCGTTATTCCTTTGGATGAGATTCAGCTTGATGAGAGGTTAAATTTCATTGAGGAGCCGATTGAAATCATGGACCGGGAAGTGAAACGGCTAAAGCAGAGTCGTATCCTAATTGTAAAGGTCCGATGGAACTCTCGCAGAGGCCACGAGTACACTTGGGAGCAAGAGGACGAAATCAAGCGAAAATACCCTCATCTCTTTTCAAAACCAACGAGTAACGTAAATTGAAATCCGGGATGGATTTCCCGATTAGATGGGGAGACTGTGACAAATGGTAATTTTCATATTGTTAATTAATATTATATGAATATTAATTATTTTTAAGCTAAGCATTTCTATGCGCATTTGCATTTTCTAAGTATTTTTGAGCATTTTTGGGAGCTGTCCCGCATACTGTAGCTTACAGTCACTGCAAAAAAAGTATATTTTTGTCAGTAAACCTAAATTATCACATTTCTGATAGTTACTGACAAGTCTCGTAATTAACTGAGAGCTTTCTCGTATTTTTCTGAAAAACAATCGCACGCGCGTACCGACAGCACAGTACACATGGTAACAGTCAAATAAATATATTTTTGAGTTAGTAATAATATTTTATTACATTTCTGACAAAAACATGGATAAAAACTTTATTTTACGTAAACGTGTCCAAAAATGTCAAAACGGGACTTTACGGTCACATTTAAGCTCAAACCGACACACGATACACCAACACGGAGTAAAAATTAAAATTCTACCTCCCTAAGAAAGACCATGGCCGGTCCATATAGTACTACCCCATAAGATGACAAAACTTATCCCACTAACTAATATAATCAATATATATAATCCATACTTACTCTAAATGTTGCTACAACTTTACTACTTATCCATTTAACCTTGTCAAACTTTCCTAGATCATTTTCTTCATCTTAAACCTACGACACACCTTCATCTTCATAATCCACAAATTTTCTTTGAAGATAAATCAAATTAGAGTGCATAATCAAGCTTTTTGGGTTATTTGGAACTTGGTTTGGGTAAAATTGGTGAAGCATTGGGTGTTCTTGGTCCTTCATAGCACCGTTATTCTTCAAAACATTGTAAGGGTTCATAAATTTTTTCTAATCTTGTTAATCTCTTGTTCATTTGATGTCTAATGACGATTAAAAGTGTTAAAAATATATATTTTGTTGATATGGAAAAAGCTAGGGCTTGTATGTTGTTATGTAGTGCTCGACATTTTTGAGATATATGAACTAGTTTATAAATTTCTTGCTTGTGTGGTAAATCTTGTTACATGTAGTGTTAGTTTAATGATACAAACATGAGTTACGATTTTTACGCAAGATTAAGCAATATATAGACTTTTGGGACTACATACACTAATCGGCCAACTATAAAATAAAAGATTATTGGGGTTTTAAAAAACATAAAACTTTGGATCAAATGATGAAATGGTGGAAAAATATAATTAAGAGCTTATTTGAAATAGCTTATTTAATAAGCCATAAGTTATAGAAATTAACAAGTAAAAATGGGAAAATAATTTGAAATAACTTATATGGGTCGAATGACATATAATATGGTCATCTTTAAATATTTGACTAAGTAACTTACTTATTAGAGCTTATTTGATAAGCCTAAAGTTTATTAAGTAACTAATAATTACTAAGTTACTAAATAATGGACTAAACTAATTTTTGGACTTAAAAGCCCACGTATGGACTGTTGGGCCGAGCCCATGTGAAAATTTTGTAGTCTTGACTTTTTGACCAAACGGACCTAATGAGCGAGTAAAATAATTTTTAGAAACGCGTCGATATATACGTTTTAACTAAAATTGTGTTTTGGGCTAAAAATGGTTATTGGGCTTATTTCAAAATTTTCGGCCCAATTAACAACTAAAATGACGAGAATGATTTTTGGAGTATTTTCCGACTCGCTATGGTTATTAATACTTAACGAAACGATAAATATAACGAAAACTAGTTTTGGACTTGTTTTGAGACGTTTAGTCTCCGAAAGGGTGAAAATTGACATTTTAACCAAATTAATATTGAAATTGACTTTTGTTGACTTTTTGACAAAATATTGACTTTGTGTCGAAATCTATTGTTAATACTTAAACGTAGCAATAACGAATAATATAACGATAAAAACATTCACGACGACTAAAATATATATCACAAACACTTTTCGCACATATAGTTAACTAGCTGAGTTATTTGAGAAAATTTCAAAAACTTGAGAAAAATGGAAACATTGTATAAACGAATAGGTCATGCCCAAATTTTCTAAAAATCTAACACTTAGAGTATTTTCGTGAAAATACTTAACTTAAGTGAACTTTATAAAAATTTACTTAACAATGATTTTATTTTTCATATAATTAAAATTGTGTTATAAATAATAAACAATATTTATAATATAATAATCCTCCACTAACTCTATTATTTTATTTGTTTCTGAAAAGCCTATTTAATTAATTTTAATCTTAATTAATTAAATACATAAGTAATTAATTTAACACACACATATATATATATATATATATATATATATATATATATATATATATATATATATATATATATATATATATATATATATATATATATATAACACTTGCGTATTTTAAGCGGTGAATACTAGCACGGATGTTCTGTTACGTATTCTCACCGTACACTTTCACCATGAGCCACCGCCATAAAGAATGTCAATGATAAATCATTTCGAAATATATTTTACTACACAGCAAGCAAGAAATACACGAGCACTATTCAAGACACATGAGACACGAATATTTCGCTAAGACTTACCGTACTGATTTAGGTTGTGTGTCGGAGCGGTTGCACAATTTTTGTTGACTAGCAGATTGCTAATATTGAAAGGTGAGTTTATAGCCCCATATTTTTATACGATTTTGTTTTATAAGCTTGGGGTGAGAAACATGCAAAACTGTTTTCATGGACCAGAAATGAATTTTGTTTTATATACACACTAGTATGCAGAAACCTAAGTTTGCTGAATCCCATTTTGTGCCCACTATCATCTACCGTTAATTCCTGTCTAGGAAGCCGTTTGATATAAATAGATCTATTGGGGATGACACCCCCGTTCGGTTGGCTCGGCATAGCCAAGGCGAACGTATACCAAAGCGAATAATAGGCCGAGTGTCTGGGGATTAACACTCACGGGCACCCATATTTATTTGCTAATGTCGGTTAGGCATGCTGCGTTGTCATAGTTCGGTTAGATGAGGCTTAATGTTTGCATAGCTGAGTAGTTTGTATTTGCTGAATTGTTTATATGATTTTGCTATTGGTCCATAGGTGCTATTTACTTTAAACCTATGAACTCACCAGCGTTAGCTGACTTTTAGCATGTTTTTCTCAGTAAACTGAGGTGCGTTAGCCGAGTGCAGAGCATGGCGATGGTCGTAATAAATGATGGAAATGTTTTTAATAATGCGTTAACTCTTAAATTTGGACCTTTGTTTAAATGGGCTACATTTTCATTTGAAATGGATTTTATGTAACGCAACATGACTTGATTTATGTAATATATTTTAAAACGGATTTTAATCCGTTCCCTATATCTTGTGTTGTGATTATCGATTTCATAGCACCCCAAAGTGAATGCTTCCGCAATATTATGATTTTGGGGGTGTTACCGTCAACATCGAAAAAGTTTTTATGGTTTAAATCTTTTGACACACCAGTTTCAGACACCTGTTTTGAAGATGGTTTTTCATTTTGAAAGGAAAAACTATTTCATAGAACTTGACATCTCTTGAGTAAAAAACATTTTTTGTTTCCAAGCTTAAGAGTTTATAACCTTTTTTCTCATTAGAATAACCAATAAAGACACATTTTTCAGACATGCTATCAAACTTATCAGAATTGTTAAGTATTGTAGCATAACATAAGCAACCAAAAACCCTAATATGTGATAGTGAAGGGTCATGCCCATACACAAAGAAGAAAGGAGATTTGCCAGACAACACAGAAGAAGGTAACTTGTTGATAATGTAAACAGCAGTTAGAACACATTCAGGCCACAAGTAAAGAGTTAATTCCCCCTGAAACATAAGGGATCTAGCCACATTAAGAAGATGCCTATGTTTCCTTTCTGCTATTCCATTTTGTTGGGGTGTGTAGACACAAGAGGTTTGGTGTAATATCCCTTTTTTATGAAAAAACTGTTGAAGTCTATTGTTGACAAATTCAGTTCCATTGTCACTTCTAAAAATTTTGACATTACTTTCAAATTGATTTGACAGCATTTGAGAAAAATTGACAATGGAATCATAGACCTCATCTTTGCCTTTAAGCATGTAAACCCAGAATGACCTTGAGTAATCATCAACTATAGTTAAAAAGTATTTGTAACCATCTCTACTAGTGATTTTATAAGGGCCCCAAACATCTAGGTGGACAAGTTGACCAATTTTAGTAGATTTATGTTCACTTAGAGGGAATGGTTCCCTGGTTTGTTTGGCTTTATTGCAAGTATCACAAAGATGATCAGGTTCAGTTGGATTATCAAGTTTAAGGCTGGGCTTAAGGACATGTAAGACTTGGTCAGAGGGATGGCCAAGCCTTTGATGCCAAAGGGTTCTAGAAACAAAACATGAGGAAATGCAGTTATTAGAAACAATCTTACAAGCAGAGTCTACATTAAATAGGTACAGGCCATTGCATTGATTACCAATCCCTACATTCCTTTTTGTTGCAGAATCCTGAATATAGCATTTAGATTCATCAAACCCAACAAATAACTTGTTGTCTCTAGCAAGTTTATGAACAGATAGCAGACTGACAGTGTACTCAGGCACAACTAAGACATCATGTAAAGTAATGTAGTTATTGATTTTTAAATCACCAATTTTAGTGATTAATGCCTGGGTACCATTTGGGTGTCCAACAGTAAGGCCAAGATTAGAAACATCAACCACATTAACCAAGAAATTTGAAGATACAGTCATGTGTTGGTTTGCTCTAGAGTCAACAATCCAGCCCAGACTGATTTTTCCTTTTAAACAATTTGTGTTTGCATTAAAATGTTTTTCAAAATTCAAATTGAATTTTACACTTCCATTAAAAAAGGTTCCTGAAAAACATTTACCTGCCATGTTGGCATCGACAGAACTTTCATTGAGAAGACTCATAAGTCTGGCCATCTGTTCATTGGACAAGGAGACAGGAGAGGTGCTGGTTCTATTTTCTAAGTTAACTTCAGCAGAGGCATTGTTACTAGTGGCAGGTTTAGCATTGAAGTTCCTTTTATGACCAGCAGGGTAACCAACAAGTTTATAGCATCTATCAACAGTGTGACCAATCTTGTTGCAGTTAGTGCATTTTAGGTTGGGATTGGGTCCTCTGTTGTTAGAATTATTGCCAGAAGAAGAGTTTGAACCTTTGTAATTGTTGTTGTTATTAAACTTTTTCTTATTATCAAAAACTTTTGATACAATGGCAGAAGCATTAGGTTTAGTTAATCCTGTCCCATAGGAGTAATTCATGTGGGATTCTTCCCCTGAGACAACAGAAAAGCTATTTTGACAGATGGTAAAGGGTCTCTGGTTAAAATGTTGCTTCTGATGGGCACATAAGTGTCATCAAGCCCCATTAAAAACTGCATCAGTTTGATTAGATGGTTATGTTTTTCAAAATGTTTTGCAGCATCACAAGTACATGCAGGAAGACTGATCATAGAGTCAAATTGTTTCCACAAAGAGTTTAAGTTGTTGTAATAATCAGCAAGAGAGGACCCATTTTTACTCAAAGAGTTAATGTTTTTGTATATATTAAAGACTGCAGAACCATCAACTTTATCATAAGTTTCTTTTAATTTATTCCACATCTCATAGGCAGTCTTAGAATATATAGCACCAGCAAGCAATTCGGGACTTAAGGAATTTAGGATCCAAGTAAGCACAACAGAGTCACAAGTATCCCATTGATTAGCAAGACTAGCATTAGATAAATCCTTTTTACAGGTTCCATCAATAAAGCCAAGTTTGTTGTGATTTCTTAAGGCAAATGTCATAGCTATACTCCATATTTTATAGTTTTCAGAACCAGTTAGTTTCACAGACACAATGGGAGTACCACTAGTATCATTAGGATGCAAGTAAAGAGAATCACCAAAGGCCAGTTTTAAATCAGAAGAGGAGCTCACATTAATCACATTATTATTAATGGGTTCAATGAAATCATCATTAGCCATAGTGAACACACAGACAGAACAATCAATCAGAAATCCAATGAAACAGTAGACAAAGGACAGGTATGAATCAAGAACACCAAATACCCAGACAGACAACAGATATGAGAACAATCAGACAGATATTTGGGCAGATATCAGACTAAGAACAGGCAATCCCAATCACAGATAAAACACCAAACTTCACCAATCACCAACAATCCCAATCAACTTCAACTATCCTAGCCTATCCTCCTTAAAACTAGACAGGTAAATGAAAAAAATAAAAAAATAAAGAGCAGAAGTAAACTCACACCCAAGACTCAACAAGTTTTAAGCCTGTGGACTGGGGTAAGCCAGAGCAGGTATTCGTACCACTCAAATGGTGGCAGATCAAGATGTTAGCTTACCCGTTTGCACCCACACAACTCAATTATTGTTGTTCTTAAATAAGAGGGGAGGAGACTTGCAGTGTATAAGGCAGCGGAAAGAACAAGAACCAACCACAAACACCCTAGATTCACTTAGTCTAGGGCTGTTTATGATCCAATTATACCAGATATCACAGCGAAAAAAATCCCCAAATCAGCAAAAATTTGGGTTCAATAGCAAACCCTAATTTTTCCAATTGACTTTCAATAAACCCAGAGCCACCAATTAAACCACCACGTATGTCCCAGAATGCAATCGATAACCACCGGAGATAGTAAGAACCAACAAAACCCCGATTTTCAGTAACGAACCAGAAACCGGATTGATTTAAATCAAAAGCCTAGCGCTGATACCATGTGCGATGGTATCAAAGAGATAGACAGAGTAATCCAAACATAGCTTTTGTTCAATAATGAGGTTCAATAGTCGGAAAGATTAACAGTACCGAACGATTACAAGAACAAACAAGATCAAATAATCTTAATACAAGAGATGAATAATAAGAGTGAGAGAGAACAGCTATGACAATGGCTGCTATTATTCGATGATGTCTAACCCTAGGAGATGAGCCCCCAATATATTGGCAATAAAGATGCACCGACCCCCTTTAACATTTATTCTTTGACATATCACACCCTGGACTTTATAAGCAAGAAATAGAATAAACACCTTTGCCCCTCCAACTATATCCTGCACACTTAATTACACAAGTGAGTAAAAAAGGAGATAACATGTTTGGGAGATATATTAGTTTGGTGTTTTGTTCGAACACATTTTATCATATAAAGCTAGCTGCTTATGAGGAGGCGATTATTAGAAGTTTAATAAAGTTCCTGAACACGTAGAAATAAGTCTCTCGATTCTAGTATTACAGGTCAATCCTAGTACCAATAGAAAGATGAGGAGAAGAAGCACTTATCCCAGGAACCAGCAGCACACAAATTCTGTTAAATAATATCCCTTTCTTTATAGCAGACTTGGGACTCAATTGTCTGTTATTCTATACGTTGTACCCGATTTGGAAGTTTTTATCTATTTCTTGCATTATAAATTCCTAATTCAATTGCAGGAAAAGAGAGAGATCGAGAAAGTTTATAGCGGGGAAGATAGAGAGGCAGAGGAAGAAGATATGTTTCCTAATTTCAAAATCCTTCTGGAAAAAGAAGAAGAAGAAGGGGAGGGTTGAATAGAACACGTCAATGGATGGATATTTGAATAAGAAGAGTGTCGTGTTTGATACTGTGATCACTTTGTGATTGATGTACTTGATCATTTCTATGGAAAAATTGTTTTGTAAACTGTCTATGTCCAACTGGTTTCAAACTGATTTGTTGATCATCTGATGACTAACGTCCTTGTTTTTCGTTCTTTATATATACTTCTAGAAATGCTATATGTAATGTTAATTTAAGTGGTTTGGACTTGGTTGAACTTTTTACAATTTTAAAAAGTGTGGCTGAAAGTCTAATAACCCCTGATATTGAGTTAGCACATGGGTTTAAGAATAGTTTTAACTTATACTGAACTCATTTAGCTGTTTAAATGGCATGATATTGTGACCAGCAACGTAGATAGTTGTGCTTTCATTTGTTTTAGTTGCATACACAAAAGTAAGCTTAAGAAACGTACCTTCTGATCATGTGCATATAGTTAACTATAAAGAGAATATATGACTGTATTTGGTGCCACTAATATGATACTGAATAACCATTTTTGCCTAAATTATTAGGAAAACATTGTTTTCAAGATTAAAAAGTTTCCTTTGGGTGTTGATTTGAGTCATAATAACTGGAAGGAGCAAATTGAGACAGGGTTTAAGTCAGGTGGTTGTTTTTTAATACCGGGACATGTAGCTTTATTCGTGTTGCGAAAGTTAGTGTGGATATGAATGAGATTGTTGAGAATGTGAATGGGGTTATTAAGATCGAGTAGTGTTGTTAAGTTTGTGCCGAAAAAACATGTTAGGCGTTAGGTGTTAGGTGCTAGGTGCTCGCATGTTTTTCTGTGCCGAAAAAACATGTTAGGTGTGTTAGTTTTGATGGACAAATATTAAACGTGTATGTCTAGAATCGAACTCGGGACAAATATTAAACGTGTATGTGTTAGTTTTGTTAGGTGTGTAATTATGATAAATCTAAAATTGGGGAAGACCTCAATTAAATTAAATTAATGAATCTATTTATGTGCTATTTGGTATATGTTTGCTAAGACTAACGCAATCGATTCGTCGATGTATGTGGCTCACCTACCATTGTAGGGGATAGTCTTAATTAAATATATGCATATTAAAAACATAGATATATTATTAAAAGGTTTTATCAACAAGTTTGCATGTGGCTACATGATTTAATTGTTAAGATTATGTGTACTTATTTGGTTATTTATTTTTATTAATTACTTGTTTTTTTGTTTAAATTGTATGACAAGATTGTAAGCAAAAAAGGGTAATTTTTCGAATAGAAAATAAATTGACCTAATAACTATGAAACTTGATGTGATAAATTATACATATTGCAAAGTCTTATGTGCCGATAGTGGCTCGCTTCGCACGATAACTTGCTCTCAGGCGAGACTAGCAATATTATAGTTTATAACATGTTTTTTTAAGACTTAAAATCATAAACTTTTAATTGAGTGATGAGTTTTGTAACAATAGTGTGAACGGCTCACCCCGTTTTGACAAACTATAAGAGGGGTATAAGGAGGATTGACATTAAATTATCAAACCGAAAGAGACGTGTTTTTTATTGGCATTTAGTGCTGACGTTTGACTCACTGCTCCTTTGTGCGTCAAATTGGAGCTACCAAGTAAGCTATTTTATGTACAAAATCATCTTAAGGGTGAATTGACCTCAATTCCACGTGCCACTTTGTGGTAATTATCCGAATAACTTGGGTCTTTTGACTCATGCAGCAGTAGGATATAGTAGGCGATAATTGTAGGTAATTCTTTGATTGGTAAACCAAATACCTCAATTAAAACTTTGTTAATTTAAATCTTAGCCTAATTGGTAATAAAACGTTTTGAAAACTTATGATACGAAGATGTGTGCATGCTTCTTCGTACATATTTTGATTGACAAATCAAAATTAATACCCTAAAAATTTAAGTCCATGCCATCTAATTATAAGAGACACTTGAAATTATTATTTAGCCTAAGTGAGACCTTACCTAGATTTTAATGACAAGGTAAATTTCCATTATGCGTGAGACCAGTAATGGAGAATTTGCAGTTTCTAAATTAGACGACTTAATTAAGTTGTTAGTGATGTTGAAATATATGAATCATAAAACTATAAACATATAACCAAGAACATCAAAGCATATAGCAGCGGAAACAGGATCTAAATACTAGTAATTAATTAACTAAAATTAAAAAATACGCGTACCTTAGATTACTAGCCAAACAAGTAATCAAATCTCCAAGAACCGGTAAATCCCTAAATTGGGTTTATGTGAAGTCGACTACAATATAGTCGAATGGGGAAAAATCACACAAGCTAAAGTAAGCTTGATCTCCGTTCTTGTACACACGTATTAGTAGCGTTTCAATGTGAAAAGCTAGGTTCATGTATCACAAATAAAACATCACAACAACTAGGGTTTGATGTTCTAGATAATACATGATCGAATCTCACTAACAAAAGATAAAAGAGTCAACTAATATTCATGCATATATTGTGCATGCATAATAGACGTATCAATGACACATGCACATGCATAGAATATCATTACTCCTTTTTACTATTCGTGTATGTATGTCAGTGGATGAAGAAAAAGAGAACCGATTGGAAAATCGGTTTAGGGATATATTTGTTAATTGATCATATGAAGCTTGTGAGGGGTTTATATACACTCCAAACTTGCTCTCCAAGTTTGAGTCCAACACCTCCTCAAGTTCTAAAAATCGACACTCAACCCCCTCCTTTTTCCTTGTTTGATCATATAAATATTTGTGATTTAATAATTAAACATAACTTATTATATTAATTATTAAAACATTGAAACTCATACGTAATGTGTGCAATCCCGAAGTCTCGTGTTCGAAACTGGTCATACGTATATTAATTTATATCCATAACTCTAACAGCTCCCACTTGGATATACATTAATATAGTAATGACATTGGTTAGTCTAGCTTAACACCCCAAATGCCTCCAGATCGACTCTGAGTATGGTTACCTGGAAAACCCTTGTGATGAATAATCATCATACTTATCCTTTTGTTTCTAATACCACGTTAATATGGATATGGATCTAAGTCATTCCATAATTAACTATTCTGTTTCTCGTTATTTATAATTGATCAAGATTACCAAAACATCTGAACGTATTTCAGATAGACTTTGGGTACGGCCGTACAAACATCTTGTCAACCCTACGAGGGGCCCAACAGTATTATACATCAAAACAAATTTGAAGGAACAAATCCTTTCTTGACTACGAGCATAACCCTTGAACTTCGCATCACCTCCGAAAATAGCCCTTATAACTACCAGTTACAGATAGCGTTAGACATATCTTATAGAAAATGAGCTGCATCCTCGGCTGTTATCTGGTATCTCAAGTCTGAGGATAAATATTCATGATTTACTTAAAGACAAAGATCCATAAAGTACAATCATGTGGTTGGGATCTGTCCTATATTCAATTTATCCAATATTGAATATCATGTGAATTGGGCATGCCCACGCATCAATATACTTAAGTATATTCTACCAACATTCACATTTGCCTTAATTCAATAATACTCCCATATTATTGATTGACAACGGACTATTTAGAATAACATAAGTTATTCATGGATTTAAACATGCAAATATAGGATACAATTTATTATTAATGAAAACAAACGTACCACGTACTTTAATTCATTGTAAATAATAATTTCTTAACATCCCATATCCAAATACTAAATAGATCAAGCATGATAATTCCCATTAATGAATTATGCCTCAAGACATGTTAAACATACTTGTTGACAAGGCATAAATCAACTAATTTGATCTATCAGAATTTTGAGAATACTTATTTCAAGAATGAAATTCTTGTATGTGTGCATTCATCTACCTAGATATTGCCACACAATATTTCATAAATTGCGTGACATCCTCAACCGCGAATTTATGACAATTAAACTACCAAACCTTTTATAGTTTAAAGTATTCTAATTCTTTAATGTATAATGCAACTATGCTTATAGTTAAGCATAACTAGTACACATGGCCTTTAATAAGGATAAACTCCCACCATGACTAGTATTGAGTGTCATCTCAATCTTACTAGCATCATTGTATCCAAACAACAATATGCTCTTTTAAAAATTCCGTAAACTTTAAATATTCATCGTGTAATGTTTGATACCTTCAAATCTATCAAGATTTGTCAACTATATCAACTACGCAACAATTTGTCATATGGTTCATATTTAGAATTTTGGAGCAACTCCAGGTTGAGGATGTTAATTCTAAATTCAACCATATCCATTACACTTAGTTATCTAATAACTTTCAATTAGATACTAATGTTGTCAAATCATCTTGTATCCAAGCATGATACAACAAGTAACATGATGTACATGAAAAATCATTGTGTCAAACTTAGATTTTAGTCATGTCATATCTTTTCAAAGATATGTTTCTATCTAGCCTTTCTAATAGATTATCATGTTTATTAGAATCAGTTATTTTACCGCTTATGTTTATAACAATAAACATATATTTTAAGGTTGTAATTTTATTTTCTGAATTTCCATTATGAAGTTTCATTCCAAATTAAGACTTAACATTTAATGTTAATGGAATGGTACTTCCTATATGTTATACAACATATATGAAATAAGAAAATAAATTTAACACTCCCACTAGCTTACAGAAATATCAAGAAATATCTTATTTTAATTATAAATCAAAACTTAGATTTAATAACTAAAAATAAGTATATCTCCTAGATGCATGCACTAATCTAAATGATTTCACTTTGTATACTTCTAAAGATTATTTGAATTCAAATACTCCTTTCAATTACTTTTCGTCCTCGCATAAGTAATTACTCAAGAAAGAGTTTTGATATTCCATTATTAATTTCATATAAATGAAACTAAGAATGACAACCATAATCTTTATACATTTAATGTGTTTAGAAAGAATTTTAATCACAATTAATTGCTTAAGTGTGATTAATAATCTTTTCACACATTAAATATGTATACAAATTTGTCCATTATGATTTCTACTCAAAATTAAATCTCTAGGATTTTCATTTCCTTTGTAGAAACTCATCTTCATTCTATAGTGTAACTATAGAGTTTATGATCAACTACGTTTCCAAACTAGTTATCTTCTTGGACTGCATCTAATTATTCATAGTATGAGTAATTTGCCAAATTAAATATTTGCAATTTATTAACAGGCTTACCATGATCCTGTAACTCATAATCCTCAACAAATTATACAAATATTTGAGATATCCTTGTGGATCTATGAAATGAGAATTCCATTAACATGTTTAATCCTCATTATGACTTTGCTAGTGTATTTAGAAGATTATGTATCTTGTAATTTTATCTTATCAAGATAAAACTCCCACTTGCCTTTTATAATTTATAGAATATCTATAAATACTTAGCAAATAGAGCAACACAAATAGCAAATAGAGCAACACAAAATTGTTCTCTTTTGGGACTTTACAAATACATATTGACAGTTCCTGACATTTATTTGTTAATAACCTACTCATAAGCAGTTTAACAAATTCCGAACTTCAATTTTAAGACTTAATGTGATTTATCACATTCCATAATAAATAGTGTCTTATTAATCTTCTAGGTTGGAGTCTAATTGAGTAGATACTATACATACTCAATTTTCTAACATTGATATCTTTAGGAAGAATAGAAGGAAGAATAGAAGATGTAATTATCTTAATCAAACAATATAACAAGAGTTTGATTTTCCTAACTGAGCATACCATACACATTATGTATTTCATTAGGATTAATATGTAAGATAAATATATTTCGTTTTGGCTTACCTATTTACCAACTAAGTCAAGTTAATGGTATAATAGAATTTCCAAGCCAATTGCATGCTTTATAACATAAGTACTTATTTACCAAGTCACTTCATGTCTATGTCTTACCAAGTTAACGTCTTACTTTATTATAAGTCTTATAGCAATCAAAAGACTTCATATTTATATCTTTATACTAAAATATAAATATGCATAACTAAAGTAATCATGAACACCACAATTTGGTTTCAATAGTTATTTCAAGTTAATTTATTACTTCATATATTTATGTCATTCCAAGAATACATAAACATTCAAATTTTGAAGTAGTATTAGATTACTTCATTTATTTATGTCATTACAATAATACATAAATATTTAAATATTTTGAAGTAGTCTTATTATCATATTGACACTTGTTCTAATAATTATCTAATTTAGAAACTTGTAAATTAACATAGTTTCATCACATCAGCTTTGGCTGCTAGCAATGAAAGTATGTAATTTACCTTGTCATTAATATCTAGTAATGAAAGTAGATATTAACTCCAAGTATTCTATTAATTAGATGTGAATAAACCACATTAGAACATCAATCTCTTACCTTGCATTCAAGAGAACCCTTTAAATCATATTCCTTTGTGTTATTTCTTGCACACAATAAAGATTTCTCCCACTAGTGCATGGAACAACATCATGTATCAGATAAACAACACATCAATCGTTTGTTTATAAGATCAATATGATTGTGTCATAGATATTAGTAGATATAGAATCACCTTGTCTAGTAAGGAAACGTACACGACTATCCTTAATACCACAAGTGTTTATCATTGGAAAGTAATTATCTCAAGAGATTCTAGAGATAATCCGGGTTACTACCAAGATATCAAAGCTTGTAGCTCCCACTGAATTACAGATCATTACATGAACTCATTATTCAGTAATTACAACACAGTGCTCCTACTGGATTTGACAACATTATAAGTGTTTCATAACCAGTAAAAGCAAATAGTGTGCTGTTTACTTTCCTACACCTTTGAGGAATCCCTTACGTAACATTACTAAGGTACTCAAAGAATGTATTCTACTTTGTAAATGATGGATTATCCATCAATTGCAATTAACTTGAGAAAATTGGGCATGCAATTTCTTCCTCAATTAGGTCTACCATCACCACTATGGTATGTAGCACCTTTAAATGGTTAAAGCACAACAACTAGATCAATCATTCTAGTTTGCCTTTTACCAATTTTGCGGTAATTAGTCTAGCTTCTAATTTTGAATAACTCCTAAACGTGCAATTTCTTAAAAAATTTGCCATGAGTTATTTCTTAGAATTTAGACAATTCTAATTTTCCTATCATACCTTTCTCATTCATGAAAAGGAATAGGATTAAGTCTCACTCTTCACACGAAAAGTAGACTAGGTTTATTCTTTTAGTTAAGTTGACTCTATCCAAAGACCCCTACGGGTGCAGATCAACTTTCCACTAAAGGAATGTCCCACGTTTACGGTTTTAGCGTTGCATTTAATACATTAAAAGAATTTACAAAAATTTAATTTTAGTATTTTCGATAATACAATTTTTTCAAGAAAATTAAACACCCATGGTAAATAAAATTTAACCATTTAATTTTCACTAAAAACTAGGATCCAAATTGACGTCGTTTTATCACATCAGCTGAGGCTGCTAGCAATGAAAGTACTCAATAACGTACGGGTCGAACCCAATTGCCAATATCAATTGCAATTCATAGAGTCCGGGGATTTACATATTTTGCCAACTTCAGTTGCAAATGTAAGCATGTTTCATCCCCATCTTTATGCCTTGACGTCGTTTCATCACATCAGCTAAGGCTGCTAGTGATGAAAGTACTCAATTAAGTTAACCAATTTAGAAACTGCAAATTGACATAGTTTCATCACATCAGCTGAGGCTGCTAGCAATGAAAGTACTCAATTTACACTTTGATTACCATTCTTTGAATCATCACATCAGCTGAGGCTGCTAGCAATAATAAAATGTAATCTTAGGTGTTTCCGTATTAATTGGATGTCATATAACTTAAATTTAAGGGTATTAAATTTTTGATGTGTGTAATCAAAATATGTACAAAGATGTCATGCATTCATCTTGTATCATATGTTTCAAAACTTTTTTACTCATTCGTTACATTAATAAGCTCTAATCATCAAAGTTTTAATTGTTGGCGTTGAGTAACTTACAACATTGCCTTAAGATGCTTCCTACACTTAATGATTGTACTTGGTAAGTCTAATTTTGACGCACAGGCGAGCGGAGAGACAGAATGGAGTCTTTTTAAGGCCACAATTTAATGTGAAACCAACCTTAAACCCACTTTATAGTTTGTCAACAATTAGGTCTGCCTTTCGACCATTCTTGTACAGTCGCATCAATCAACTAAAAGTTTATGATTTTTCTAGCTTAGAACATGTTACACCATTATTAAGTCACGTTTATTTTCTTTTTGAAAATTACCCTTTTGTTTACAATCATGTCAACAACATATTTAAACAAATGCGCAATTAATAAAAAATAATAAACAATAAACAACTTAATAATGAACATGCTAAAAAATCAATTAACATGTATACATTGATCTAAAGACTCCCATTAGTTTTCGAGCGCATTGTACCCAATGGACCACAACACCAATTTCTTGGCCGCGTAAGTCTTAGATAAACGTATACAATAACACACATAATTGATTTAATATACGATTTAATGGGGTCTTCCCCAATTTTAGGTCTTCCCTAAAAACCTAATTAATTAAATTTTAGTAATGACTAAAACCCTAATTAATTCACAATCGCATAATTTAGCATGTAGAACATGTAACAATTAACATCAACTTCCATGAAAAAACATGCATATTTTTGTCATGGATTCCCCAAATAGCACTTATTATCATGATCAACATATAATCAAGTCTATTAAACACGTATTCAATTAATGACATAAACCATGTATTCATTAATTAACACATAAAATTTTACATGCAACCTAGGGTTTCTACAAGTTTTACAAAACTAAAACCCTAATTAAAAATTAATAGGTAATCGACCCATTCATAAAAAATTAGGGTTTGCATAATTTTAAAACCCTAGAAACCAAAAGCATGTAATTAATCACAAAGATTCAATTTTTATGTGTTTTAGTAATTAATTACTCAGTATTAACGGCTCTTGATGCCACTGTTGGAATATATGAATCATAAAACTATAAACATATAACCAAGAACATCAAAGCATATAGCAGCGGAAACAGGATCAAAATACTAGTAATTAATTAACTAAAATTAAAAAATGCGCGTACCTTAGATTACTAGCCAAACAAGTAATCAAATCTCCAAGAACCGGTAAAACTCTAAATTGGGTTTATGTGAAGTCGACTACAATATAGTCGAATGGGGAAAAATCACACAAGCTAAAGTAAGCTTGATCTCCATTCTTGTACACACGTATTAGTAGCGTTTCAATGTGAAAAGCTATGTTCATGTATCACAAATAAAAACATCACAACAACTAGGGTTTGATGTTCTAGATAATACATGATCGAATCTCACTAACAAAAGATAAAAGAGTCAACTAATATTCATGCATATATTGTGCATGCATAATAGACGTATCAATGACACATGCACATGCATAGAATATCATTACTCCTTTTTACTGTTCGTGTATGTATGTCAGTGGATGAAGAAAAAGAGAACAGATTGGAAAATCGGTTTAGGGATATATTTGTTAATTGATCATATGAAGCTTGTGAGGGTTTATATAAACTCCAAACTTGCTCTCCAAGTTTGAGTCCAACACCTCCTCAAGTTCTAAAAATCAACACTCAACCCCCTCCTTTTTCCTTGTTCGATCATATAAATATTTGTGATTTAATAATTAAACATAACTTATTATATTAATTATTAAAACATTGAAACTCATACGTAATGTGTGTAATCCCGAAGTCTCGTGTTTGAAACTGGTCATACGTATATTAATTTATATCCATAACTCTAACAAGTGAGACCTAGAAACTTAAGGCATGAGATGGGATGAAACATACTTACTTTGCAAATTGTATTTGGCAATTGTAAATCCCATAATGATCTAGGAGTCGGAAATTTTTTGCCGATTATTTGTTCGACAGATTACCATATTTTGTACTTTCACTACTAGCAGATCAACTGATGTAGCGAAACTATGGAAATTTGGATCCTAGTTTTCAAGAAGATTAAATGGTTATATGAATATTTCCTGGGTATTTTCTCTTCTTGAAAAGTTGTATTATCAGAATACTAATATTTAAACTTTTTCTGTAGAAATGGTTCAACCCGATAATGTTGTACTAAGTTCTGCTTTCAAAAACCACTTTGAAAGGGAAAAATTGACTGGCCCGAATTTTAATGACTATATATATATATATATATATATATATATATATATATATATATATATATATATATATATATATATATATGTTTTTATATTTGGGCAATGGTTATCATAATTGGCAAACTTTGGTATAGGTCACTCAGGATTGTCTTGAGAGTGTCCAAAAAGCTGGAATACTTTAATAAGCCTTGTCCTCGTGAACCAGCTGCTACTGAACCCGAGGATGTCAGAGAAGCCTGGAAATTGGAGTATGAAAGGCACAATGAAGTTGCGTGCTTGATGCTTGGAAGTATGGTTCCCAAATTGCAAAAGCAGTTTGAGAACTTTTTTCCTTATGATATGCTTCAAGAACTCCAAAAGACTTATGAGAAGCCACCTGCAGTTGAATTGTATGATTTGATCGATGCATTACACAGCTGCAGACAAGGGGAAGGTAAACCTGTTAGACTCGCTTTTTTATAAAAGATATCGTCACTTAGTGAATTGGACTAGATTTATGATAAGTAGTAAACGCAGGGGCTACTTATGTATAATTGGCAAACATGTAAGGTAAAGAGCCTATAAATACCCCTCATGACTCTCCATGAGGGGTGTAGGAAAGTTGGTATTCTTCATTTTCATTTCAAGCTAATAGATAACAAGTTTCTCCACCTTTCTCTCTCTACTTTCTCTCCCTAAAACCATGGCTTATTTCCATCAACCACGACCTCCTGAACCCGTTTCTTGATCATATCAATTGGTATCAAAGCTAGGTTAAATAGAAATTCGATTACTTGCAGAAACTGTAATGGTCTAGTTAGGTTATTACTCCCTCCTAACTAGTGAGCAATTTTCTTTTCTTTGCTCCCTCCTAAATTGACAACTCTCTTTAGTCTTGATCATATCAATTGGCATCAGAGCTACCCAGGGGCGAATCGTGGGGTTTTGAGATGAAAAAGTGATTTTTGGGGCGGTACTGTTCATCAGA
The DNA here is from genome assembly GCA_021014915.2 of Artemisia tridentata subsp. tridentata. Classification (NCBI taxonomy): domain Eukaryota; kingdom Viridiplantae; phylum Streptophyta; class Magnoliopsida; order Asterales; family Asteraceae; genus Artemisia; species Artemisia tridentata. The sequence continues at coordinate 428,450,359 of CP139504.1, forward strand.
CTCGATTAGTCGAGTTTCTGGACACTTGATCGAGTTTCTCACACTTGATCGAGTTTCCTTAGATTCATCGAGTTTCTTGACGAGTTAGTCGAGTTTCTCATAGGTTAGTCGAGTTTCTAGATCACTTGATCGAGTTTCTGAGTAGCCTAGTCGAGTTTCTGGACTGTTGATCAAGCTTCTGTGGAGTTGATTGAGTTTCTTGACAAGTTAGTCGAGATTCTCTAAGTTGATCGAGTTTCTTGACAAGTTAGTCGAGTTTCTCCCTAGTCGAGTTTCTCTCTAGTCGAGTTTCTCCCTAGTCGAGCTTCTCCCTAGTTGAGTTTCTCCTAGTCGAGTTTCTCCCTAGTCGAGTTTCTCCTAGTCGAGTTTCTCTAGGCTGATCGAGTTTCTCTAGGCTGATCGAGTTTCTCTAGGATGATCGAGTTTCTTCAGGCTGATCGAGTTTCTGGGTTGCTCGAGTTTCTTGGGTTGATCGAGTTTCTCTAGTTAGTCGAGTTTCTTGGTTTGATCGAGGTACTAGGGTTGCTCAAGTTACTAAGATAATCGAGTTTCTCATGTGTATGCCTAAAAAAAAATGCGGGAAAACTTGAGTAAAATTTATTTATTACGGGAGACTAAACGTTCAATTTTTACGCAAAATTCAAAATTTGGTATAACCTTGAAATTTTTGGCCCAAAATTCAAATTTTTAGGTCAAAATTCGAATTTTTCGGACAAATTTGGCGTAAAATTTTCTAAAACTCAAATTTTCCTAGCATGTTTAGAATTGAAAATAAAGGCATATTTCAAACTCGGACAGCAACAAGATCACAAATGATATTATTGGTATACATCCTCAAAACACCACGTATAGCTTAAAAGATCCTGATCAAGATTCACAATCAAAATGAAAATGGCTAAAGTTGGATGTTATCAACCGTGACTACAAGGATGATGATTCATTATTATTTATTTGAAGTTGAGGTGGAATATCACGGGTGCGTATACTTAGTATCTTGAAGATATCGGGGTTGGTTGGATGTATGATTCTTCGAGATCCTTGCTCGAGCTTAAGCTGCTCTCAGAGCATTCAATGATTAAGACTTGATTTGTCTAGTTATACTTGATGTAAGGAGTTACATTGTTGTGCTCACAGAGTATAACTATCACTTTAAAGGAGTTACGTTGTAGTGCTCAAGTGTCACAAAATGCTGTGGATACTTCAAGATGAGTTCATATACAGTTAAGGAAGGTTGGATGGATATATGAAACGACCTATGCTTTAAGGAGTTACGTTGTAGTGCTCAGTATAGGTTCTTAGTCATACAACAGTGCAAGTTTAAGTCACAAGTTTGGGTTATTTTACTTCAGTATCCAATTCGTCATAGTGGGTTTTCTCCATCAGTAGTCACTACATAAAGCCGCTGTTTTTGATTCCGGGGGTTGATAAAGAGATGAGATTGTAGAAAAAGAGAGTCATATTTTTGCGACATATTCTCATGAAATTATGCTTCGACGGGCTGTTATGGCTTTAATATTGCATCAAGTAAAGGTAATCTATGGCATGTGCACAAGTTTATGATGTTTCCGATGACTCGCAACCATCAAGAGGGAGAAGTGCACGAAGGAAAAAGTAGTGTTTCGTCTTCAGCAACTTGGTTGAGGGTACTTCGAGGCTTATTACCAACTTGGATGCAAATACTATGTGAGATATGTTGTTATGATGCTCCCGAACGACAACCATTGTGCTTCCTTTAGTATCTACAGTCTCCGTTGCGTGTTTGAAGACTAAAGAGAGTTTTCGATTCAGGAGGGAGCAAAGAAAAGAAAAGGGCTCACTAGTTAGGAGGGAGTAATAACCTAACTAGACCATTACAGTTGAAGTTCAGAGCTACAAGGATATGTGCCGTCAGCACAAAGATTGAAGCCGCGATCTTCGGAATAGAGAACTTCAAGTCTGCCTCAGAATCTAGACTACAGAGACTCTGCACTTCAACAACGACAACAGAAGTTTATTATTTTTGTAATTTACTTTGTTTATAGGTCTCATTGTAACCATTCACGTGTGAAGATATCTTGGAGGGAGATTGTTAGACTCGCTTTTTTATAAAAGATATCGTCACTTAGTGAATTGGACTAGATTTATGATAAGTAGTAAACGTAGGGGCTACTTATGTATAATTGGCAAACATGTAAGGTAAAGAGCCTATAAATACCCCTCATGACTCTCCATGAGGGGTGTAGGAAAGTTTGTATTCTTTATTTTCATTTCAAGCTAATAGATAACAAGTTTCTCCACCTTTCTCTTTATACTTTCTCTCTCTAAAACCATGGCTTATTTCCATCAACCACGACCTCCTGAACCCGTTTCTTGATCATATCAAAACCTGTTAGTGATCATGTATTGGAAATGAAGAGTTACATGGACCAATTGCATCAGATCAACTACATCTACCCTGAGAATGTGCGTGTGAACCTAATCAACAGATCCTTGAACAAGGATTTTAAAGGTTTTGTTCAAAACTATAACATGCATTACTCGGGGAAGACAGTCACAGAATTGCTCGCAATGCTTGTGGACTATGAGAAGGGTTTACCAAACAAGGCACCTACTCCTCAGGTATTAGCTATACAAGAAGGTAGGATCCAAAATCCAAAACCGTAGGCGAATAAGAAGGGTAAGGGTAAGGTTGACAAGGGTAAACAAGTTATGGCCTATCAACCTATGCCCAAGAAGAACAATCCTAAGAAGAACAAGGTGAATCCTAACAAGAAGGATCAGGCTTGTCACCACTGCCATGAGATAGGACATTGGAAGCGGAACTATCCACTCTATCTCGAGGAGTTGCATGTGAAAAAGATGAAGGTTGAGGCTGGTAAACCCAGCACTTCAGGTAACTTTTTCATGATTGAATTATTTTCATTAACTCATAAAATAAATTCCTGGGTATATGATACTGGATGTGGTATTCATATTTGCAATACACTGCAGGGATTTAGAGTTGAAAGGAGACTGGCCTATAGGGAACAATATATGCACGTGGGTAACGGAGCACATGTAGTTGTTGAAGCTTTAGGCGTATTTAAATTAGTTTTGCCTTCGGGCTTAGTATTGTTTTTAAATAATTGTCATTATGCACCTACTATTGTTAGAGGTGTTGTTTCCTTTTCGTGTTTATTGAATATTGGTTTTCAACATACTGTTACAAGCAATGGAATTTCTGTTTTGTTAAATAATGTTTTTTATTTTAATGCTATTGCTGTGAATGGTGTATTTGAGATTGATATGAATGAACAAAATAATTATAATTCAATGTATAGCATCAATAATAAGAGAATCAAGAATGTCTTGGATTCATCTTATCTTTGGCATTGTCGACTTGCTCATATAGGCAAGACTCGTATGGAAAAGCTGCAACGCGATGGGCTTTTACAAGATATCAATGATGAATCATTTGATAAATGCGAATCTTGTATATCTGGGAAGATGATAAAGAAACCTTTCAATAATCGTATGGAAAGGGCTACTGATCTACTTTGTTTGATACATACTGATGTATGTGGACCACTTAAACATGTGTCAAAGAGAGGTGCTAGCTACTTCTTAACCTTTACCGATGATTTCAGCCGTTATGGATATGTTTATTTACTTAAACATAAACATGAGGTATTTGAAACATTTAAGGTTTTCAAAGCAGAAGTAGAATTGCAACTTGGAAAGAAGATTAAAGCTCTTCGATCTGACAGAGGTGGTGAATACCAAAGTCAAGATTTTAAAGATTATTTAGCTGAGAATGGAATTGTCCAGCATCTCACATCTCCATATACTCCACAACAAAATAGTGTATCTGAGAGAAGAAATCGTACATTGTTGGACATGGTGCGATCAATGTTTAATCTTACACCTCTTCCTTTATCCTTTTGGGATTATGCCTTAGAATCTGCTATTCGCATTCTGAATATGGTTCCAACTAAGAAGGTTGATAAGACACCTTATGAGTTATGGTTTGGGAAAACGCCTAACTTGTCTTATTTAAAGGTCTGGGGTTGCGAGACGTTTGTTAAACGTGACTCAGCAGATAAACTACAACAGAGATCTGTAAAGTGTATCTTTGTAGGATACCAAAGAAAATGATGGGTTACTACTTTTACTACCCACTTGATAACAAGGGAATTGTTGCTAGGTATGGAGATTTTCTTGAAAAAGATCTCATATCTCAAGAATTCAGTGGGAGGATCTATGATCTGGAAGATGATCAAGAGGACACATTACCTTCTGAAAACACTAGCGAACTTCCTGTGGAACCTGAAAGTCTGGGTCCTCCACCTGAAGTTGTTCCCATTCGCAGATCTGCAAGGACTGTGAAAGCACCTGAACGTCTATGTCTTAACGTAGAAGTTGAGGAGACTATATTAGGGGATCTTGGAGAACGTGCTAATTATAGAGCTGCCATGAATGATCCTGAAAAGGATAAATGGCAGATTGCTATGAATGGGGAAATGCAATCCATGAGACATAATCAAGTATGGATTGAAGTAGACCTTCCTCCAAATGCCAAGGTAGTTAGAAGTAAGTGGCTCTTCAAGAAGAAAACTGACATGGATGGCAATGTACACACCTATAAGGCCCGTTTGGTAGTTAAAGGCTTTACTCAAACATATGGGGTTGACTACGAGGAGACTTTTTCTCCTGTAGCTGACATAAGGGCTATTAGGATTCTCATAGCCATAGCAGCGTACTATGATTATGAGATTTGGCAAATGGATGTCAAAACCGCCTTCTTAAATGGTCGCCTAGATGAAGACATCTATATGGCGCAGCCTGAGGGGTTTGTGAATCCAGAATTTCCAAACCGTGTATGCAAACTTCAAAGATCCATTTATAGATTGAAGCAAGCATCACGGCAATGGAATAAGAGATTTGATGAAGAAATCAAAAAGTTTCGGTTTACTCAGAATCTGGATGAGCCATGTGTATATCACAAAGCTAGTGGGAGTGATGTTATTTTCCTAGTCCTATATGTTGATGACATATTAATCATAGGTAAACATATTCCAAGATTGAAAGAGGTGAAAGCCAATATTGGGAAATATTTTTCCATGAAGGATCTAGGAGAAGCAGCATACATTCTAGGAATCAAGATTTATAGAGATAGATCAAAGCGGTTGATTGGATTAAGACAAAGTGCTTACATTGATAAAATATTGAAGAGATTCAATATGCAAAATTCCAAGAAGGGATATTTGCCAATGAAAGAGAATCATGGCTTAAGTAGGAAAGCATGTGCTTCAAAACCTGAAGAGGTGGCACGCATGAAGAGAGTCCCTTATGCTTCGGCTGTGGAATCTATTATGTTTGCGGTGAGATGCACAAGGCCTGATGTGGCGTTTGCTCAAAACATAACCAGTCGATATCAACAGATCCAGATGAACTCCATTGGACTGCTGTTAAACATATTCTCAAGTACTTGAGAGCTACAAGAGATATGTTTTTAGTATATGGGGGAAATCCAGAAGCAGAACTTGGTGTTACAGGTTACTGCGATGCTTCCTGGAAATGTGATAAAGATGATACGAAGTCTCAGACGGTTTATGTCTTTGTCATTAATGGAGGAGCTGTGGATTGGAAGAGCAAGAAGCAGAGTACCACAACGATGTCTGCAACAGAAAGTAAGTATATTGCTGCTTCAGAAGCTGCAATGGAAGTTGTCTGGATTAGGAAGTTCGTTTCAGGGCTTGGAGCTATGCCCTCAATCGAAAAACCTATAAAGATGTATTGTGATAATTCAGCCGCAATTACATTTGCCAATGAACCTGGAATCATAAAAGGCACCAGACATTTCCCGATTAAATATCACTATGTTCGAGAATAAGTGGAGATAGGTGAAATCGAGTTACTCAAAGTTCACACAGATAATAACCTAGCTGATCCTTTAACGAAGGTTTTACCTGGTGGAAAGCTTTATCAACATGCTGAAGGCATAGGACTTCGTTTAGCTAGTAGTTTCATGCCCATCTGTGATTAGTGTTTGGATAATGGGATGTTATGAACAATTATTATTTTAATGAAATAAAATACTTGTTATGTTTGATTGTCATTTTCTTAATAATATATCCTGTATTTGCGTGTTTAATCCTTGAATATATTGATTATTCTAAATTGTCCGTTGTTGATTAATGATATGGGAATATCATTAAATTAAGACAAATCTGAGTATTGGTAGAATATACTTGAAATTATATTGATGCGTTGACATGTCAATTTCACATGATATTCAATGAATTGAATATAGGACTTATCCCGACTTCATGAGTTTACTTTATGGATCTTGTCATCAAGTAAATCATGTATATATAGTTATCCTCAAACTTGAGATACCAGATAACTGTCATGGATGTAGTGCATTTCTGTAAATCAATTTACCGCTATACGTTACTGGTAGCTATAAGGATTATTTTCAGGAGTGTTGCAAAGTTCATGGGTTAGGCTCGTAGTCAAGAGAGAATTTGTTCCTTCAAATTTGTTTTGAAGTTTAATACTGTTGGGCCCCTCGTAGGGTTGACAATATGTTTGTGTGGCCACACCCAAGATCTATCTGGAATACGTTCAGATGATTTGGTAATCTTGCTCAATCAGAAACAACGAGAAACAGAATGGTTAATAAAGAATGACTAAGATCCATATCTTTATTAACGTAGTATTAGAAACAAAATGATAAGTATGATGATGAATCATCGAATGATTTTTCCAGGAGACCACCACCCAAGTTGTACTGGGGGCATTGGCGTGTTGCTAGACGCTAACCAATGTCATTACACTATTAATAGATGTCCAAGTGGGAGCTGTTAGTTTTGATGGACAAATATTAAACGTGTATGTCTAGAATCGAACTCGGGACCACGGGATTGCACACATTACGTATGAGGAATTAATGTATAATAATTAATATATAAACCGTTATGTATTTAATTATTAAAACACAAAAATAACGACTAACGGACGTTAAGTAGTTAACGGGAATTGACTAACGACCGTTAAGGAATAAAGGAAGGACTATAGATGAATTAGAGGATCAAGAAGGTTCCGGAATCCCTTGGGATGTCTAGAACCGATCGGCCATGGGCTTTGGTATAGCCAACCCACGCAAACTTGTTCTCCAAGATTTCTAAACTCTATAAATACAAAGGCTAGGGTTATTCATTCTTTACTCTTGCACTCTTGCTATAACCCTAGATCTTGTTTTCTCTTCTTCTTTTGTTCTAGTCGATCCACATAACCCTTTGGGTTAGTCGATCCAAGCTTTTTATAAACAAAACTCGTTTGGTTTATTTTGTGTTTAAAGATATAGAAATCTCATTAGTTCGGTTATAGTACGTGTGTACAAGATTGTGGATATTAACTCACTATAGTTAATACATCTTGGATTGAGATACAAAAAAGGTGAAGGGTATCTCGTTAATCCACCTTTGTTATTAAAGAAGAAGATTGAAGTTGATTCTTGTTCTTGCTAGAATCAAAAGGTACGTTTCTTTATTTTTCGGTTAATCTTTATGTGTTAAAATTAGATCCTACGCTTCCGCATATGTGTATGATGATTATTAGAATAATATATGAGTTTGTCATGATTATTAAATTCTAACAAGGGGTTGTTAAGTTTGTGCCCAAAAAACATGTTAGGTGCTTTAAATAAAAACGTTTGATAACATATGTAACTATAATTATAAATGAGTAAAATGACGTAAAATGATGTATATATATTTAAATAGAACATGGTTATTTCTGTAAAATGGTCGGGTGTTACTTACGTACAAGACAACAACATGGTCATTACTCACCGCCGAAAAAGTTCCACACCGCTCCGCACCAAACATACCCATATAAGTATGAATCGTCACAATATTTAGCTTCAAAACAAATATATTAAAAGCTTATTACCTGTCATACTATTTGCCCAAATCATGTGTGCGCATGAGTTCTAAAATAGTGTACTTTACACCCATATACTTTCCTTTCATGTCTACTTATAAGTTAGAAATTAAACCCAATAAAAAATATTCATCCATTTCATATACGAAAGACTTTCACTCTGTTCCCGAGTTTATTTTCTGGAGTGAAAGAGAAAGGTTTGGAATGAAAACAAAATAAAATTGTGTTCCTGAGTTTTTTTAAGAGCGTAGAGGAAAGTAAAAGAAAGTAAATTACATTAAAATTACTCTCCTAATTTACTTCCCAAATTGGGATGAAATGGAGTGAAGTTGATTTTAAAGCTTTTTTTTTTTTTTTTTTTTTTTTTTTCATCCTTCTCTTTTCTTTCTAACTCGAGAACACAAGATAAAAAAAAATAATTTCTTATTACTCTTCTCTTTACTTCTCTCTTTTTTCCCTCTCTATCTCTCTTCTTTCCGTTTGAAATTTCAACGCTATGCGCAGGTACTCGGACAAAATAATAAGAATAAATGGCAACAAAAGTATAAATCACAATACAAAATCTCCATATATTACTACTAATTTAAATGTTATAATAATCCATATATACAACAAATAAGATATCTTGTTATTGTAAGCAAGTGTATCTACTTTTAAAGACCAAATCATCATAAATTCATCAAATCATCTAATAAAGAACAACATCTTAGTTGTGTCTTATACTGCATTTCCTTAAACACACAAAACCATCTTTGCAGTCTTTGTTCTTCTTTGTTGCTTCTCCGGCGTGTCATTGCCTTAATCCTCTCCGGTAAGCTCATCTCCCCTAATGCAAATATCTACTGTGTTATATGTCTTGTTAGATAAACTGGAATAAATGCTAGTTGAAAACTTTATCATGGCCCAACTTTGTTTATAACTTTTAACGTGTGAAATGTTTTAAGAACTTTTTGTTATATTCCTTAGGTTCTAGAAAAGTATGTAGCAGTCATCAACTTTTTAGGTTGTGTTTTGGCAACGAGCTTTTTGAGCGTTTATCTTTTAAAATGTAGTGCTTGTTTGGATTTTAGGCCTTGTTTCATCATGCGTTTTGAAAGTGATTATGTGACGTAAAATAAGTTGAATGAGATAAATATTTGTATGTGCTTATGGAAAATTGTGTTAATATGATAATCAATTGTTTATATCGGTTTAAAGTTGTTGATAATGAGTTATTTCAAGGTTAAAAAAGTATGATTGATGCAGTATTGCTTACGAGTTGTAGTTCTAGAACAAATTTGTTAAACTATATATGGAGTAAAAGTGTAAGATATGTTTATCCTTGAAAATTATAAGCTATTAGGCATCTGATAAGCTAAAGAAACCGAATAAAAATTCTTAAACAGAATCACAGAATTCTTCAAGATGGCTAAAACCAAGCAGCATGGTCTGTGGTATCCCACGGAACCAAAAATGGTGGAAATAAAAAATATAAAAGAATTAGAGTATATGATTCTATGAAAAAGACAAGCTGTGGTTTCGTTTATTGCCAAATGCACGGTGCCATAAAGAAAGTGATACTTGTGTTGTTATTCTGTTCTGGCTTTTTTGGTGGATGCTATTTTTATGCATTTACAATCAATCGACGAAATAGGCCAATTAATATATGATTTTTCGTATTTAGAGTAAAGGGTATTCTGGGATCTATAACAAGCAATCATGGATGTTGTCACTCAATTGCAAAGACAGTTTGTCGAATACACAACTTCTTTGTATCGGGAGGTTAGTATTTAGAAGTATTTGTTCTCAAGTTTCTATAACGTTCATTAATTTGTTGAAGCTTTTGCAAAAGCTGTCTTATTTGTTATTTCGGGTGTTACTAGGGGTATCTTGATGATCAGTTTACGCAACTTCAGAAGCTTCAAGATGAGTGCAGCCCGGATTTTGTTGTTGAAGTTGTGTCTCTTTACTTTGAAGATTCTGAAAAGCTTCTCAACAATTTAGAAACAGCTCTGTGAGTTCTAACTTTGATCTTGTGGTTCTTGAGTTATGTTTCTTTAAAGGTGGAAAAAAGAATGGGTCGGGTAACATGTTGTGGTAAAAAAGGGCAACTTTTAGTACTACAAAATTGGGTATGGTCGAGTCTTTCTTAGGTTTTGTGCATTTTTTAAAAAACTTCGGGCGACTTTTGACCCATTCATCCTGTTTTCACTTTGGTCCTTCTCTTAAATATTTTTTTACCATATACCTGTTGATGATGAAGTATACTGCATCCTCCAGTTTCTTATCACACGTTTTCTATTTTTATAAAACAGTCGACAGGATATTGTCGATTATAAACAAGTAGATGCTCATGTGCACCAGTTCAAGGGTAGTAGCTCCAGGTATTACACAGAAATTTATGCACTAATTAGTAATTTTAGTTAAAGAATCGTTCTTAAAAGAAAATATCGATTTATGTTTTATATAACAGATGTTTCTTGATTTCTGGTAACAGCATAGGTGCACAACGAGTGAAGAATGTGTGTGTCATCTTCCGAAATTATTGTGATGCGCAAAACCTTGAGGGGTTAGTAACTATTTCATTATTGTTGGTCTAATCTTGTCGGTAATATGTTGTTTGGGAGAACTAGAGATGCATTTTGACTTTTTGGTCAACCTGGTACTTATGATGTACGAAATCGACATGGATTTTTGGAACAAATCTGACAGTAATATCTATGTTTACTGCATATTTCATATAAATTAATATAGCTATCAGAGTTTTTTGTATGTCTGAAGTTGAAAACTACTCATTTGACTTCATAAGTCAATTTGAATGTTTTTTATTGTTGTGGCTATGCATCGTATGTGTTCTGATGCAAAGTTTTTTTTACAACATTATCACGATTGCAGGTGTATGTTATGTCTGCAACAAGCAAAAACTGAGTTTATCGTCGTGAGGAACAAACTCGAAGCCTTGTTCAATGTAAGTCTGCCATCCTAAGCAAAATTATAAGTCTGTAACTATTTGGTTATATAGTGAGATGTTAGGTCAAATTTCGTTCCTCAGTGTATGCAAACTTGCATTAGCTTTTTCGTAATAGTAGCAAAATGAGTGGGCCATCCCAAGTCACTTCTATGATCCTTGAACTGCTTATAAATATTAATAAGTGTGTTAAGTATGATTACAAAGACATTATCATTGTAATGTCAATAATCTCCTTATAAAGATCATTTAGGAGACTTTATCATGTATGCATAAATAGTACAATCTCAGCAACTTTCTACCCTTTCCACATATTTGAACTTTTTTTAGTTTAAGTGGGTCTTTTATGTTACTCATTCGATCCGTCACAGATTAGCTTCAACCAAAATCTACTTATTTATAAGTGAATAAGTTGTAGTTATCACTTATCGCCTCATTTGTAAGTAAATAGTCTTAGAAATAAAATACTATAACCCTTGTGCATCCTAGTGCGTTTGTATATTTGAGTAGTATGATAGAACGCTTTTGCTTTTCTTTTGACATATTCTTGACAATCCAGCTTGAGCAACAAATCATACAAGCCGGTGGATCGATCCCTATGATGGCATAAGTGACAAGCCGAACTGCTTTGGCTTGCTAGAGAATCTACTATTTGTCGGTATAAAGGTTCCATATGAAACTACAAAGCAGATTTTGTGAATGACGCTACTCTTGTTTTTCCATGTGGAGTCTTCAATTGTACTCTATCAAGAATACAAGATTCTCAGTGTTTGATTTCAGTAATAATAACCTGGTTTGTTTGGTTCAATGTCTCACTATGCCTTCTCTTGATATTCCTAAAAAAGGTTACGGGTGGGCCATAGTGTCATCTTTTTAGTATGTGAAATTTCCTTATTTGTGTACAATGTTCAGTTTTTATGATACTTGGTCAGACTAATACTTGGAAGTTGGTATCATTTTCGCATTTATTCTGCACAAAGTTTTTGTGCGTGAGAGTGTATATAACTATTGAAGACAAGGTAACAGTGTGATGTGATAACAATTGCTTATAGATCACCTATCGGTTTGGTGAACATTTTGCATACCAAGAAAGCGATCAAATAGTTGTTTTGGTAAAAATGGTGTTTGTGGTGAGCCTATAAAGACAGGTGTGAGCGCAAATGGTTAAGATGATCCCCATGGTGACTATACAAGATCAACGTGAGCAAAATTATAATAGTGTTTATGGCAACCCGCTAAGATGGATCGTGGCAAAATTTGGTTGTACGACTAGTGGATGGGAGTGGGCGAAAAAAGCTTTCTTGACTATGAGATTATGACCGGGCACGGGGCATAGGCTCATATAGGACCACTTCCGCAACTTGAACATTCTTCTCGGATGGTTGAAATACTTATACACATCCTACCAGTTAGTTGTAATGCTTCATGATTTCATTAGGCCAAATACATGTAATGTGTGGGAATCTGTTTGGGTTTTGTCATGGCTAGAAACTTATTTAGAAAAAGAAAATAAATCGACACACAACTATAATGTATACATTCTCACACAATCACAACAAGTTCACTTTGGTCCACAATATGACTCGAACCCGCAATTTCCTAGTTTATAACAGAAACAACTATTTCACACTCGCGGTTAAGCCAAAGGGTAGAAAGTGTATATTTTCCACCCCTATACTTTAAAAGAGAAATGATTGGAAGGCTTAAAAATGTAACTAATTTCATGTCTAAACTTGTCAGACAATGTTTTAAAATTTATGAAAAAGTGGTTCTCTTAGCTGCAACTGCAACCCACACAATAAGCCTCCCAATCATTTTCATCTTATCATATACGCAAATTAACATAATCGGCTTTTTTTCATAGTCTCTAATTTTGCGGATATTAAAATTATTTTCTTATAAACATATCTGATTTAAAACATTTTAATATTTTATAAGCAAACTTAAATAAATATCATTTTAAGTATTCTTGCATCCTTTAAAAAAATGAGTAATGCTATGATCACACAAATTTTACAAAAATCTTTTCACAAAATTAAGATATACGGTAGGAAAATTGAAAATAAGAGATAGAAAATGTAATATGCATCCACATCATGTATGTTTGGTGAAATGGGCCGTAGCTCGAGTTGGAGTTTGAGCTGAAACTTATATTTTTATAGAGCCGTTTGACGAATTATTTGGAGCTGAAAGTTATTAATGTAAAATCGCATAAAGTATATCAAATTAATTTCATATATATTTTCAGCTTTATCATAATAATCCATTATATTTTGAAAAATATTTAAGTAATTTAACTAAGTATAAACTTTCATAAACTTGTGTAACAAACAAAACTTACTTTGTAAACTAACTTATTTTAAAAGCTCAATGCCAATAAGCTTATATAAGCCACGCGCCAAATATAGCAAGAATGATCATGTAAAACCAAGGTTTTGAAGATCGAAATCCTACCTAGGATCGTTTTCGTCTTTACAAGATCGTGATCTTAAGATCGGATAAGGATCCTAAGATCCTACTATAATGCTATTTTTAATGATCTTTGTAATATTATTCAAATTTACAAATTATTATATATTATAATCATGAAATTATACGAAATATTTCATGAAAATGTTGTCATAAATTATGAATATGGAATGTTTAAAAAAAATTACATGTTGTTTTTTAAATTATATAAAAGCATAAACCATAAATTTGTAATTTTTTAGTTTACGGTTCGAGAAAAGTAAGATTGAATCGGAGTAGATTTTAAGATCCTATGATCAAGATAGGGATCCTATAACATCTTAAAATAGTTAGATCCTGCATATGATCCGGATATTTTGGAAAACCCAAAAGGTCCGTCCTTTTTTATTTTCTGGGTTTTTTTTATTTCTTAGGATTATTCTATTTTCAGTTTCAAGTTTCAAACTTTATCTCCATATTATTTTCTGGGTCTTTGCCGGATATTTCCGGGTCTTGGCCGGAATACCCGGGTCTATCCGAGTCTTGCCCGGAATAGCTATATAGCTGGGTCTAACCAATTACTTATTCCGAATGTGTTTATATTGTTACTTATAAGAGACGCGTTTAGGTTTTACCTCATTTTACACTTTATTCTTACTTACGGATATAGCCAGACAATTTTTTGTTATAAAAGTATCATCTTTGAATTTTATAAACTGTTACTAGTAGCCAAGAGGGTTATTATCTATCTTTATGTTGTAACAAGCTTATACTACATCTGAAAATAAGCCCAAACCAAGTATTCATCCTTGTATCACAAATTTGTTCATTATCTTTTCTTTTAACATCAAATGATCAGTATTTGTTGCTTTCCCTTTTCTAATAAACAAATTTGTTCTTTTTTTTTTTTTTTTTTTTCTTTTCTAATACAATCGATCAACTGTTGGTGAAATATTATTGGCACATAAGTAGATCGAATTATATATTCAATGTTGTATTTGCTCATTAGGCTAGTTCTTGGTGATCTTTATTGCTCAAATATGTGCTTTGAAGGGGTAAAACCGTAAAACTCATTGCTCAATATGTGCTATCAAACTGCTATATGTGCTTTTTTTAAAACTGTTTCGCTGCTCTCATTATAAGCTGTTTTTTAGTCATATTTCGAGCTGTTTTGCTGCAATAATAAGCTGTTTGTGTTGCTCCGTATATATATATATATATATATATATATATATATTTTTTTTTTTTTTTTTTTTTTGGGTAACCATGGTTTCTGACCTTTTGGCCGACTAATCCACGGGGTTTGAACGCATATGCTGTTTTTTAAGTCCTATTTCGAGCTGTCTGTTGCTGCCATATGCTATTTTATTGCCACCATATGCTGTTTTTTTAGTCCTATTTCGAGCTGTCTGTTGCTGCCATATGCTGTTTTTGCAAGCTGTTTTATAACTTTACTGCCACCATATGCTGTTTTTTAGTCCTATTTCGAGCTGCTCTATTGCCACCATAAGCTGGTTTGTTTAGTCCTATTTCGAGTTGTCTGTGTTTCTGCCATATGCTGTGACTGCTTTAAAGGGTGTTTGGTTGATATTGAAACTGAAACACTTGAGCTTATAAGCTTATTAAACATGTCCATTTTGGTCACTTACCAATATAAGCCAAACCAAACACTTTGAGCTTATAAGCTTACTAAACATGAGCTAATCCAAACACTAAGCATGGGCTTATAAGCTTGTGTTATATAAGCAATAAGCTGCGTATATAACATAAGCATAAGCCCAACTCATAAGCTTAGCCAAACACCCCCCTAATTCTGATGAATTTAGCTCAATGGTTATTTAAGTTGCAAAAGTTTGTGAATTGGATGCTTTTTAGATTGAAGTTGTATTTAACTAGTTATTGTTTCAGACTAATCCCTAACACGCCTCCTGAATGATATAGCATTTACTTAAAAGTCTTGATCATATCAGCTATTAGTTATTTTCTCGAATAATACACACAACTATCGAGCTTTTAAATCTATGAAGAAGTCGCTGTATTTGTTTTGTACATATATGTCGTGATAAATCTTTATAAAACGTGTTTGTCGAATTATGATCCCTACTTGTGTAGTTGTGGTTCGTAATTACCACGACCATTTGTTGGTAATTCAGATTGCTAGTTTATAAGCAGATATATTCCACCATCATGAGATTTATTTTGCTTTGGTTTGTTTTTATACATTTGGTTTGCTGGTGTACAATGGTAATATTCTTCATAATACCCGGTGATGAAATATTTAGTAATCTGAATATGTACTTGTAACCTTGAAACCTGGTGCTCCCTTTATGCTTTCTATAAGCGTGAGGTAGAGGAACCACGGTCCACGGGTACATGTCAAGCTGATACCAGGCATTCTGAGGGATATATGATTTCTCGCCATTTGAAATGTTTACCTTATTCTTTGTTTATGATTTCCACATTGTTGCTTTAACATGAACATGGTTTATCTATTTATTTATCAGTTCAGTTTTTTTGTTAAAAGATTTGATGATACTAAATATTGAGGCGTTTGATACCACATTTTGAAAGTGAGTATGTGGTATGAAATGATCAAAATCAGATAATAAGGATATAGCATTTTGTTCTGCTTCTACTGTTTGAAGCAGTAATTACTGTCTAATTAGTTGTTGATTGTTTGACATTTCTTGATTATTTAAGGATTTACTTGTAAAATAACCCCATTATTAGATTGGCGAATCGTTTAAAGCTATACGTAAACTGTTTATTTGTTTCATTAATCAGATTGTCGAATTGGTTTTACCTTGTTCAAACGCTAAAACCTGATTATATGCTACATGGACATCATATGTTCAGATTGTCACTTTTAAAATGTAACCCGGACATTCGGTTGTTGACTATTGCATATGATTTTTAAGACACGGGTTATTAGCTGTTCAAAAGCTAACATTGTGGCCATCTTTCATTTACTTTAAGAATAGTGTTTCTTTTGTGGTTTGTTTAATACCCTTTGGATAAGATAAAAAGTTTAAATTCATATTAAACATATTTTATTTTGATTATTGTTTTGCAGGAGTAAAGTTGTCAATATCTATTTATCTTAAGCAAATCTAGTAAAAAGAGGACGAGGAGCATCTGCGCCAGTATTTCAGCAAAGTGGTTGTCTATCATCCACTAGTTCTCGAGTATTCCAGTTACTCCTTTTTTTGTGTCCTTTAGTCATCAAAGTCTAACAGAGGCACTATGATTGAACCTCTCCCTCTAGTGACGTCTCTTTCCCCATCAGTTCTCTCCTTCCTTGACAGTGAACTACACACTGTTGACGATCTTCAACAAGCTCCTAAACTTGTCTCCGAGTTGCAGAGTGATTGTCATATCTTGGAACAGAGTCTCACAGATTTGAACCAAAGGCTTGGTACATGTTTGCTTGCTTACTCGACATACTCGGATCAAGTGGGTGTCCTATTTAACGACATAAATGCCAAGATAAGCTGTTTTCAATCTTCTATATCAGGTCAGTTTTCCTTGTGTACCTATTGAATATATGATGACCAATATTCATGTAAATTTGTGTTGTTTATTTACATGTTATTGATGACTAGATGGAGTGGGTGGTGAGCAAAGGGAAAGATCAGAAGCTTTTTTGGGAAAGGAGTTGCCAGCGCTTGCTCGTGAAGTGGCTAGGGTTGAGGCAGTTCGAGTGTATGCTGGTGAGTTTTTAAAAACCCATTTATCTACAGTGTACAGGTTACTTAAATTCTAGTTTTTTACCAACTTAGATCTGGTTTAACTCTGCTGAGAAAATATACAAAATGTAGACATGTGTATTGGTGTTCATTTTTAGTAAGCATTAAGAAGCTATTATGCCTAGACTGAGAAGATGATGCTCATAGTCTGTTGGTGATGCTTTATAATGTTATATGTTACTGAATACAACAAAACAATATATGTATCTCAAACTTACTTTAACTAGGGCGTGCACCATGCAGGCTAATATTCACATCTACTGTTACAAAATTGACATAGGATTCTTTAATATATAGCTCAAACATAAATATAGTGCAGGAAACCTAGGGGGCATCGTCTCCACGGTATCTGTGTATTGCGTCTTTAATTTTTTTTTTAAAACAAATATGCCTATTAAAGACGGTGAAATTCTGTGTTAAAAAAAAAAAGACTGAAATTCCTCACTTTCTAATCCAAGATGTCAAAACGTCAACTAGTCCAACACCATTTAAGCTAATGAAATAATTTCCATCTTGAAGTAGTTAGTTGCTGGTTTGAACCCTTACCCCTATGAAGGGGTTAAATAGTCATTCTGTGTTTTTTTATTTTATATTTTTTTCACCTCAAACGTCATGTAGTGTCAACACTTTGGTCCAAATTTAGCCTACAATCAATCAACCTTCTAGATATCTAAACACTACTAACACTGCGTCACAGAACTATGGATTTATAAATAAGTTAAGAGTAGAGTGGTGGTTACATTGATCTTGGAAGATGTTGGTTTCACACTTTCACATGGTTCGTACGGATACGATTTGTAGGTGGAATATTGTGTTGAGTTAGTTTTTGGACATGAAGGATGAATGGGACACTCTTGCTTTTTGTCTTTTTAAGTTTTTAGTTATTCACTCTTTTAAGTGCTTGTTTATTGTTCATAATATTATGAATAAATTTGACAGAGAGTTACATTTTTTTTTGAGCTATAAAACCTTTTTATGAATCCAAAAAAGTTGAGTTTGTTTTCATGTATTTATGGTCGCATGCGACTTACTCAACTATATATTCAAGGCTATAACTAACTCTCTTAGGGGGTGTTTGTTTAAGCTTATATGTGGGCTTATGAGCTTCTTTGATTTCGACTTATATTTCATAAGCTCCAATTTTCTGGCTTATTTTGAGATTTATGGGCTTATATGAATTTATCATATCATAATAAAGTTATTTAAGCCCACAAGTCTCAAAATAAGTCGGAAAATTGGGGCTTATGAAATATAAGCCGAAAAACAAATAAGCTCATAAGCCACATATAAGCTAAACCACACACCCTCTTAACAAAACCTTCCACCGCTAATATTTTATAGTTTTTATCAGTTACTTCTATATTAAATTTCTTTTTGTTTTTCTTATGTTTTGCAGAAACAGCATTGAAACTTGACACCTTGGTCGGAGACATTGAAGATGCTGTTTCTTCCAGTGTAAATAGAAATTTAAGAAAGCAGACATCTTCCCTAAAGTCAGAGGTTAGTAAGTAAAAAATCGCGGTTAAATACTGCTTCGGGTATAATCAAAGTTTTAACCTTCTTTCTTGTAACAGGAAGTTCATTTTCCCGCTATTAATGCTCTAAAACTTGCAGAAGATGTTCTAACTAATGTTTCAAGAACACGTCCTCAATGGTCTCACTCTCGCCTTGTTTCAGCAGTTGATGACAGAGTGGATCAACAATTTGGCAAACTAAGATCTCAAACTATTGCTGATTATCGATCCCTTCTTAATTCCCTCAAATGGCCCCCACCTCTTTCCACATCAAATCCCTCTAATACACCAGAAAATAAATCACCAGAATCAACAAATCCCCTTTTTTCAATGCGAGGTGACCTTAAACACCAGTATTGTAGTAGTTTTCTTGCACTATGCAAACTACAGAAACTGCAAACACAAAGAAAATCCCGGCAGGTGCAGGGGCATAATGGTCAATTTACTATGCATGAATCGCTTTGGGCCATTGAAGAGCTTGTGAATCCTATATCAATTGCATCTGAACGCCATTTTGCAAAGTGGGCTGATAAACCTGAGCTTGTATTTGCTTTAGTATATAAAATAACTCGGGATTATGTTGATTCAATGGATGAATTATTACAGCCACTCGTTGACGAAGCAATGCTTTCTGGTTACTCTTGTAGGGAAGAATGGATTTCAGCTATGGTTAAATCCTTATCTGATTATCTGGCAAAAGAAATTCTCCCTGTTTATATAAGTCAGCTGGATGAAGACACTATCACTGAAAACCGTTCACAAGCTAAAATATCTTGGTTACATTTTATTGACTTGATGATTTCTTTCGATAAAAAAGTCAAAACTCTTGTAGCACAATCGGGAATCACTCTATCCCTCGAGGAAGATGGGAACATGCGAAATATTTCTTGTTTATCTGTTTTTTGTGATCGACCCGATTGGCTAGAATTATGGGCTGAAATAGAACTCAGTGATGCAATCGAAAAGTTAAGACCTGAAGTTGAGGATGAGAAAAAATGGTTAATGGAAGCTCAACAACCGGTACTCATTTTAGGTTCTGAAGATTGCAGGTCACCCGTGATTTCGAGCGTTTTTCTTAGGCGGTTATCGTCTATCATTGAACGGTGCCGATCGATCCCGGGTGTTACATTAAGAGCACGATTTATTAGATTGGCTGGTGCACCGATTATACACAAGTTTTTGGATTCCGTGCTTCTTAGATGCCAAGAAGCCGAAGGATTGACTGCTTTGACCGACGACGATGCTTTGATTAAAGTGACGAAATCGGTCAATGCTTCTCGATATATCGAGTCTGTTTTGAAGGAATGGTGTGAAGAGGTGTTTTTCTTGGAGATGGGATTTGATCAGAATCAACATCCGGGTGGCATAATTGATGAAGAAGTTAATAAGCTTGTGAAGTTTAGAATTGAATGGGTTGAAAAATTAACAACAGTTGTTTTAAGGGGTTTTGATGCTTGTAGTCGTGAATATATAAAAAACAGGAAACAATGGATGGAAAAAACTGAAGAAGGTTGGGCAGTGTCGAAATCCTTCATTGGGGCACTTGATTATTTGCAAGCAAAGATGTCGATATTAGAATTAAATCTGAATAAAATTGACTTTGTTGGAGTTTGGAGAAACTTAGCAACTGCTATAGATTCTCTTATTTTCAGTGGTATTTTTATGAGTTACGCAAAGTTTTATGATGTTGGTGTTGAGAGAATTGCTAATGATTTGACAGTTTTGTTTGGGGTTTTTAAAGCTTGGTGTTTGAGACCTGAAGGATTCTTCCCGAAATCAAGCGAAGGTTTGAAAATATTGAAAATGGAGGATAAACAACTTCGTGGCAGTGTAGAAGGAGGTGACAGGTGGCTCAATCAGAATGTGATAAGACATTTGACTGTCAGTGAGGTGGAAAGAATTGTGAAGAGTAGGGTATATGGATGATGAATGTTTCAAGTTTTCCAGGTGATGCTAACTTAGGATTATTAAAGGGTACATTTGGGTATGTTCTTTTGTCTTAATTTTCAGATTTAAAGGATTATGTTGTGCTAGTTATTTTGTCAGAGTTTAGCTCTGCTTGGTCGTTTTTCTTTGTTACATGATTACTATTACTGTTAATTAGATTAGGAATTCTCATAGTGTTTAGCCAAATTTATTTACTGATTTCCTTAAGAAACACCAGAAAATTTAATAATAATAACTGGGAGGTGGGAGTCCAACAACCTATATACAAAGATACAACCAGATAATACGATAAATACGATATGTGTAAATTTGGCCAACTGATAATTGTCAAGTTTATAAACTACACTTCAAAGTGAAGGAATTATGAAAGTATTTGCGACTTGACAACTTCCCAAAAATGGTACCATGTAGTAGTAAATTATAAATTATAAATGTATCCTTGTCTTACTACAGCTAGAACTTAAAGCAGGTGTCAGTGCTTATAGTTTCGACACAAGATTATCAAGCTCGTCTTTACTTCTTCGGATAGACATGATTGATTTCAGGTATGTCTTTCTTTCACACTGTTATAACCAGTTTTAGCTTATGAAGAATGTGGAATTTGAGTTTGGACAAATTTAGTTAGAAAAATGCCATAATTTTACCAGCATTTTTGTCTGCTGCTGATAATATATTAGTGACCTGGGTCCATGGGACTTTGGTATCCAAAGGATTCGGAGTTTACACTAACAGCCTTTTCAGATGCCAGATGCCGGTCATGTTGGATGCCAAGTTACAGCGAAAAATACATCAGGCGGAGCATATGTTCCACTATACTGCACTTTATGGGCCCGCAACATGAATGGATTTTTCCAATTAAGGGCCTTTAGGGACCCACTTCGGTTTAGCCAATTCTGATTTATTAACCTGATTTGAACAGATGTGAAGTTTTGTTTGAGGGTCCATTACAAGTGACTGCAGATAGTTAAGTGCCACCTAGAAAGATACGTTGTTTCCGGTGTGTGGGTGTCTTTCCCTCTTTTTGTCAACTGCGTTTGTTAAATTTAGGTTTTAGTTATTCCAATCTGCCATAGAATAACTAAGATTGGTGTTCATATTTGAGCAATTTTATACAATAATCTGCTTTCCATTTGCTTGACTTTTGGTGGTTTAATTAAAATAATTGTTTCTGTTGAGTTAGTACGACATACCGAACGACCGGTCCTGGATTGCTGTAACCCATTTCACATTGGGTATGAACAGATTTTGGGAAGTCCTTGATAGCAAGGTATTGATAAGTTTCACCTTTGTTTTAAGCTGTTTTGGATGTTATTAGATAGCTTAGGCTCGGGGAGATACTTCAAAGTTAGATGATGTTGCGCGTATGAGAAACAAAAGTTATTCAACATAATAGTTGTGACTAATTTGGCTTAATTCTGATATCTAAACATAATTGTGTGTAGATTTAGGATTTTATGAGTTGAACAACTCATCTAACAACAAGGTAAGAAATTAATAATGGAATGTTTATAAGTTGCGTGTAATGGGGTTGGAGGAACAAATCATGGAGATCAGAAATTGCTAGAGGTGACAATATGTATCCATGTACATCTGAATGGGCCGATTTTTTTTTAACCCATCAAACAAGTAATATTAAAAATTATATGAAATGGAAAGAGTCAAATGGGCCGCTGTCTTTCGATGTGTATTTTTTGTTTTTAACAGGATCTAAAACCTTTTTATATCATTTTGTTGTGTAAAATTAAAGTTTTTGTAATAATACTTGACGCAACTGCTTACGTTTTGTGAACTATTCATACGAGTTGCATGATTTTTCCAACAGAAACTTTCTACCATTTCATATGACAGGTTCTTGATGAAACTCAATTGAATAGAATCCTTTTAGTTTTATTCTTTTTTGAATAGGGAAGCTAAAACCAGAAAGGGATGGGTTGACATCCGCTCTGTCCTTGATTAGTAGGAATATTAATACTCTTTTGCCAGCTACATTTTTCGATTCCTATTCCGACCCAGATTAATATTATGTTTGCACTTTTTCCATTAAGAAAGACAAAAGAAACACTAAACAGATATTATATTAATAACTGAAGGAATTTGCTTACACAAATTGATTCTTGTATCATTTATTTCTTTTGTGACAATAACAATACATTTCTACTCATATAATGAAGTCCAAGTGACTTAAATAGCAGAAAAGTAAATCTGTTGTATAAGGAATTGTTATATTTCGAAGGCTAAGTGTGAAATATGCTTTTTAAACAGCTAGTGCTCAATAGGTTTGTAGTAAATTTGGAAGACCATTCTAAGGTGCAGAGATGGTTAAGTCAAGTATGTCTCTCTTTCCTACTCTTGGAACTAGTGTGAGCTTAAAAGGGCACAATTTATAGCTTGGAGACAAATCTAGTTAGAAGAACCCCATAATCATACCAGCATTTTTGTCTGCTGCTGATAATATAATATATGCCTACATGTTTCACTCAACTGCACTTAATGGACCTATAACATAAATGGTTCTTTCCAATTAAGGGTTTTTTGGACCTATTTTGGTTTAGCCATTCCTGATGTAGTTAGCCTGATTGGTAATATATGCAATTTAGGTTCTTCATAAGTAACTGCAGGAGGGTTAAGTGCCACCTAAAAGATACTTTGTTTTTCGGTGTCGGTTCGCTTACCTTTTTGTTATTCCAATTAATCATTAAATAAAGTTAGATTGATGTTCATATGTGAGCAAGTTGATATATTAATCTTGTTTTTATTTGCTTGATTTTGGTGGAATACATGCTCCGAATTTCTAGTTTAATTGTTTCTGCCGAGTTTATTATATAACATGCCAAACCACCAATCCTAGGTTGTTATAACTCATTTCACATAGTTTGTGAATAGATTTTTTGGATCCCTCTTATGTTCATACCTCTTAAACGTGGGTTTTCAAAATTTTATATTATCATACTTGATCTTCCAAAACACACACTCTTTTATTTAACTACTCAGTTATTAGTTTCATTATAAATAAAAGAGTAACTTACACCGTTCGTTCCACACCGTTCGTTCCTGTGATTTATAGCTCAAATCCCTATTACAATCTCTGATCCTTTTTTTTGGCTTAAACACTAAAGGTACTCTACATAGTATCTCAGATAACTCATTTTGCTTACTTTACTTTAGGAAAACTCTTTATACACAATCTTTAAGGGTAATTTGGTCATTCTTTCATCTTCATCTTCTACATCTCATAATTTCGGTCAAGCACCATTAATTCCAGCAAACAACTCATTTTCCGACTAAAAACAAAAAGAGTTAATTGCAAAAATCGTCCTTAAAGTTTGACGAAATTGCAGATTTAGTCCAAATACTCAAAAAGTGCAGATATCGTCCCAAAATCAAACTATTTTGCAAATTTTGGTCCCTACTTTCTAACTCCGTTATTTTAATATATTTCTGAGAAGGACAAAACCGTCTTTTTACCATTGGTCCCCTCCCTTTAATACCCCCACCAAATCCTAACTGCATACAGCAACTCATTTCTTATCTTCTCTCCAACAGATCTAAAACTTTCCTCCCTTTTACTTCTAGTAAATCCGAATACAACCACACCTCTACTTTTTGTTCGAAGCAATTTAAGACCACGAGTGATGTTTTGCTTAACCGAATGAAAAGAAGATGAAACCGATTGGTTTTTGTCTGTCTTTTAAGGGTTCGTATATTGAAACGAAGCTATGCTTCAAAGAGATCAATGATGCTTAATGGTCACCTACTAAAGATCTTTAAAGATTAGTACCAAAGTGAACCGAAAACTGAGATCTTGAATATTCCTTTTGATTTATGTTCGATTCTTGTTGTGGTTAGGAGATGGTGATGGATTTAGGAGATGGTGATGGATTTAGGATACATTGGATTTTGAAGTTTGATTGGTTGTTGTTGCAACAGTGAGTTGGTTTAGGAAAGATGATGTTGATTATGTTTTTAACGAGAGATGATGGGGTAGGATTAGAGTTTGGATTTGTTGTAGTTTATGAGATTGAGTAACTCATTGAGTTGTTGAAATTGGAATGGCAAGAAAAGGGTTATGATTAAGATAGAATCTTGGGCTGTGTTGACTATAAATCATGAAGATATGATCAGTGGATGGTATCATTCAGGCAGAGCCTGATGGTCTGAAAAAATCAGACTGGTATGGGTGTGATTCAGGAAATGCTAAGATGCAAAATGGGGTTGTGATGCAATAGGAATCAGGTAGAACCTGAATTGATCCTAAATGAGTCATTGAAAGTGTGAAAAACAAGTGTCACGGGTTTTGCAACATCAGGGAGTGGATCGCTAAGGGTGAAACAAATTACTGGGTTTAAATAAGTGTGTGTGGGTTTTGCAACATCAGGGAGGTGTAAATGCGACATTCAAAAATTACTAGACATTGTACAAGACTGAAATATCTCATATACCCAACTAGACATTAAGGGGTTCAAAAGGATCAGTTTGGAGGGAAAATGGGTGTCCATCAAAAAGAAGATATTGATCAGAACGTGTATGGTTGGTGTTGCTCTGAAAGGCGAAAATCATGGAGTTAGTGAGAAAAAGAAGAGTGTGATGAAACTGGGTTTTGGATCTAGGTTTTTGATTGGTGAGAAAAAGAGAGTGTGAGATTTGATTTGATGAAGACGTAAATGTGTGTGTATTAAATAAAATGGGGGATCAAGGGTAAAAAGACATTTTTGTCCTCGTCCTTTATATATTAAAATAAACGAATTAACGGAGTTAGAAAGTAGGGACCAAAATTTGCAAAATAGTTTGATTTTGGGACGATATCTGCACTTTTTGAGTATTTGGACTAAATCTGCAATTTCGTCAAACTTTAAAGACGATTTTTGCAATTAACTCAAACAAAAAAGTTCTTACTTATTTTCTATTCTTTGTCTTCAAAGATCCACCTTCATCATATCTCCATAACTTACACCCTCCAAAACCATCTAAAACTTTCACCATCTCTTTCATTTTATATCAAGGTTGCAAAAAGCGCTAGGTGCTAGTCGGGCAGTCGACCACCGCCTAGCGCCTAAGCGGATTGAACTTTTCTATATAAAAAATTTAAAAATTATATGTATTTAGTATAAAATATGCATAATTTATATATTTTTAATAATTTTATTATTTTTAATTATATATCTTTTATATATGTTGCAAAATTTACATTATATGTGATTTTGATTAAGTTTAGTCTTTTATTAAAGCCCGCATAGTTACGCATAGTTATTTGTATGAAAAGAGGCGTAAACATTATAAAAAATAAAACCCAACTATATCTGAAGTTAGAGGAGTGTTGACCGGCCTTGGCCGATTTGACCCAACTAGGCAGTTCGTTGGCTGCCTTTTGACCAAAATGCCTAATTCGGCCGATTTGTTGCAAATCGGGGCAGTGGGTGACCGACTAGCGCCTAGGCCGCTTTTTACAACACTGTTTTATATTGAATAACTGAAAAAGTAGACATTAATAAAATTTGAGCGAGCCATATACATAAGATTGTATATTGTTAAGATTTTTCACTTGATATTGCATAACAGAAAACTTGAGAATAAACTTTTTCTTAATTGTTTCATGAGTCAGTGGCTTGTATTGTCATTAATGTTCTATCCTCTATTGTTTGAGTCATTTGAAAGCTAATACGAACTAACAAGACGTTACTTGCATAATTCTAATTTTTAATATGCACGTGTGATGTAATTTGTAGCCTTTTTTCATCCTCGATCTTGATTTTAAAGATGGTTGTTAGGTCTCCAACATTGTATCAATCACATAGTTGATTATCTAGAAGAGAGTTTAGTGAGAGAATAAGAACAAGAGAGGGTGGTGAGATGTGTAAGTGTAGAGAGAGAAATGCAAGAACTATATTGATAAAACACACACAACCAAGTATACAAATGAGCCATGGACGTTTACATATAGTGCAAGAAGAGAGGATTGGGCCTTAATGGGCTTTGGGCTTGCTTGTTGGACTTTAACATAACTTAAGCTTATACATAACAAACCTAAGCAAGCCCATTTCATATAACTTAGCCTACTAAACTAATACAAGGTTCTAAACTTGTTAATGACCAACACTTTAATGCTAGCAATAAGAGTACATCATGGTGGGTTTTTTGTTTTCTAGACTTTACCATCGAAAATTTTCATGTTTCATGTGATGTTGATGTTTATGGCCGGCGGTAGTGACGTTGGCAGCGAGAGATGGTGGTGATGGATGTTGAAGAAGACAAAAGATTATTTAAGACTTTTAATGTGAGAGAATGAACTAGCCATGTATAATAGGCTGTTGAGTGTAAACAATCTTGAGTTGAATGAGTATAAAAATAGAAGAGAAATCATAACGAGTTATTTGAGATAGTACATAGAGTATCTTTAGCGTTTACCTTTATGTGTGTATGGAGTTTGACGAAAGAGTACTAAGTGGTTATGACTGAAGATTAGGGTAGATAATGATGGTGGTGGTGGTGGTGGTGGTGGTTGGTTAAGGTGGTAATCGATTCGGTGGTGTAGATTTGATGGTGTAATTGACTTGCGAAAATGGTAGGTTATGGGTGGTGGTAGAAAATCAGGTGTAGAGGGAGTGAAAGATGATCACTCTGTAGTTGGCTCATCGGAGTGGGGTGTGTAAAGCTTGTTGGTCTTCGACATTCTTCGGATTTTTTTAGAGAGAGTAATGGAAGAGAACTCGTGACTTGTGAGAGTGGGAGAAAGATATGATCATGTGTTTGTGAGATGGGACTTATTGACTAGTTGACTAAACAAAAAAATAATGGAAATGTCAATTTGTTCGCGATAATTATTGTACTGTTGAGTTTGACCCTTTTGGTTTTTCTGTTAAGGAGTTTCAAACGCGTCGGGTGCTGCTCCGTTGTGATAGCAATGGAGATCTTTACCCTGTTACTCAGCCTTCCACCATTTCGCATGCTTTTCTAGTGAGTCGGTATACGTGGCATCAACGTCTCGGACATCCAGGAAGTGAAGTGTTACGTCTTCAAGTAGTTCTATTTCGTGTAATAAAGAGAAGTCTCCCATTCTTTGTCATGCTTGTCAGCTTGGCAAACACGTGAAACTTCCATTTGTTAGTTCTAATAGTTTCGTTCAGTCTTCATTTGATATTGTACACTCGGACTTGTGGACTTCCCCAATTCCGAGTCTTTCTGGTTTCAAATACTATGTCTTATGTTTGGATCATAATACAAATAGCGTCTCAAAAACGCTATTTATATTCTTTGATCTTTCATTAGTTTTGTTAATGACAAATAAAAGGAATATCTTTTAGCAAATAATAAATACTAGCTTAAGTCTCTTGAGTACACATTTTACACTTCACATATTAACTAAGAATTACAAGTTTAGTAACTTGTTTCCTTAAAAGGAAACTTTAATTCTAAAACCATTCCATGACATCATTGCATGCATCACATACAATATCTTTGATATATCTTGGTTAGATTTGCAAGATACATAGTTGACATTTGAAGATCTTGGATGATTTGGTAAGATACAACTAAGATATGGTAAGACACAACTAAACCTTAGTTGTCACGTCCCACGGATCCAAATCACATAAAGGACGGATCCCTTGTGAGGGATCCGTGGGATCCGTGAGCTGAAGATCAGCTTGCCTATAAATAGGAAGCTGGTCATTTGGCTCTCTCATCACTCATATAGCTTTAACACACATATTCATTCAGTACATATCTTACTAACATCATTCATAGTTGCATTTCACTTTGATCTTTCATTTTGTAGAAAAGAGATCAAGCATTCAAGGATCTACAGAACCGTAATCCTTTAGTTGCATTACTGTGTGATATTGTAGTTTGTTTCACACATCATATCTTTCATTTTTAATCAGTGAGTGTGGTTAGTGCTTTAGTCCTTAAAGCACAAAGAGTGTTGGGAGTAGTTGTACCCGTGTAAAGAACTCGACATCTAGCTTAGTGTCGGTAAAGTAAATAGGCGACGTCAGGTTGGTTCTACCTTGTGAAAGAACCCGGTGTTTAGCTTAGTACCGGAAAAGGAAGTAAGCGACGTGTAAAGGTTTTCTCCGCCTAGAAAAGGAGTTTGTTTCTTAGTGAAAGATAAACTCTCGAGTAGGAAACTCGGGGAGTGGAGTAGGGCAAGGAAGAGAGTCCTTGTAGCCGAACCACTATAAACAACAGTGTCGTGTGGTTTGATCTTTCCTCTCTTTATCTTTTGTTTACATTGTGTGATTATTTATTTGTGATTGTTTCCTTTGAAATTAACATATAGTAACAAAGCAAATAAATCTTTAAAACGGTAAAAACTATTCAACCCCCCTTCTAGTTTTCCACAATTGGCATCAAGAGCTACGTTACTTAAGATCTTTAAAATATATTGTATTTTAAAACTTAAAACGATCCATGGATTTTGAAAACTTTAAAGAAGGGCAATCTATGCAGAGACCACCTCTATTTGAACCAAATTGTTTTATTTATTGGAAAAATCGCTTTGAGACTTATGTAAAGTCAAAGGACATAGATCTATGGTATATTATAGTTGATGGTGATTACAAACCTATTAGTAATAATATTTCGGGTGGTCGGGATGAAGGAGCTTCTCTTACTCGTCACAGTGATGAGCAAAAGAAACTAATTGCCAAAAATAATGAAGCCAAAATGATGCTTTATAATGCCTTACCTAAGAAAGAATATGAAAGAGTTTTTATGTGTAAAACGGCTAAGGATATTTAGCAATCTCTTATTATCACACATCAAGGGAACTCACAAGTAAAAGATAACAAAATTGATCTCCTTGTCCAACAATACGAACAATTTGTTATCTCTGAAGATGAGACCATTGATAGTGCGTTTGCTAAGTTCAATACTATTATTACATCACTTAAAGCACTTGATGAATCTTTTTCTAGTAAGAATTTTGTCAGGAAATTTCTAAGAGCACTCCATCCGAAATGGAGAGCAAAGGTGACAGCTATTGAAGAATCTAAAGATCTCTCAAGCATGACACTGGATGAGCTCATAGGAAACCTTAAAGTTCACGAAATGATTATGGAAAAAGACTCGAAAATTGTCAAAGGCAAAAAGGAGAAGATTAAGTCTATTGCCTTGAAAGCCAAAGTCGAGTCAAGTGATGATGATGAGTCTTGTTCAAACAGTGATGATGAAGAGTATGCCATGGCCGTGAGGGATTTCAAGAAATTCTTCAGGAGACGAGGAAAGTTTGTAAAACCATCTCGTGATGAAAAGAAATCCTCTCGGAAAGATCGTGACGATAAGAAAGGTAAGGTTGATAGGAAATGCTATAGGTGTGGTGACTCCAGTCACTTAATAGGAGAATGTCCAAAGCCTCCAAAGACCAAGTCTCAAAGAGCCTTCGTTAGTGGAGCTTGGAGCGATAGTGAAGGAGATGATGATGATGAGCCTAAGAACAACGAAATGGCACTTATGGCTAATGACACAGAAGAGGTACATTCTGATTCATACTCCTCTATAGATGATGAAACCTTAGAAGTAGAATATAACAAACTGTGTGATGTTACTTTAAAAATCATAAACAAAAACAAGTTTTTGAAAACAAAGACAACACTTTTAGAAAATGAAGTATTTTGGCTTAAAGAAAAAGCAATACGAATTGAAAAAGGTAAAGATAGTAAAGAAACGTGTGTGTCTTGTCAAGAACTAAAACTTGAATTAGAAACCTTAAGAACCACACAGGAAGATTTAATCAAACAAAATTCAAAGTTTAAAAGGTTTAATAAAAACATAATTTGTGCAGATGAAATAATGAAAATGCAAAAGCTACCTCATGATAAAACAGGACTAGGCTTTATGAAACTAGGAACCTTAAGTGATTATAAGGAATAGACTGTGAATAAAACTGATTCAACCAAGTTGGACACTCACGGATCCGACGGATCCAAAAATTTGGATCCGCCAAGTGTATCCAAAGGATCCGCGAGTACAGAAGTTGAACAGAAGGTTCACAAAGTCGACCGTTCCGAGTTTGTTAAAGTTACTAAGAAACCTAACAGTAGTATAAATAATAATAAACATAAACCAGCAGTATCTTTAGGAAGAGGACAAGCTAGAAATAAATATAGAGTTAAAACGGATCAACAGAGACCTCAAATGAGTTTTCCCAAACACCCCTTTCCAAAGAGTATAGTTAATCCACAACATATTTATCAAAATAATTGGAACCAAAACATACCTAGAAACTTTCATGGTCCTAGTTATATGTCATGGAACAATTGTCCACCATTTACATACATAAACCATGATAATGTCATGTTTAACCCAAACGGACCCATGAGATATTGGGGACCAAATGCTTGAGTCTTTTATGAACTTAGGTATGCTTGAAAGTTGATCTTGAACCTGATGAGTGGATCAAAGATAGTGGGTGCTCAAGACACATGACGGGAAACAAAAATCTTTTCTCAACCTACCAAGTGTATGAAGGAGGTAATGTCACATTCGGTAGCAAGCTTAAAAGTAAAATCATCGGAAAAGGTACAATCTCTCATGACTCTCTATCTATTGATGATGTTGCTCATGTAGATAATTTAGGCTTTAACTTACTTAGTATAAGTCAATTATGCCGCAAAAAGTATAACGTCCTTTTCAGTGAAAATGGAAGTAAAATACTTAAAGATGGCATAACCGTAGGAAAAGGTGTTTTAAAGAATAATGTCTATGTTATGAAATTAGATAAAACACCTAAAGATAAGTTATGTCTTACCTCCTTGGACGAAAACTCAACTCTATGGCATCGACGCTTAGGTCATGCTAATATGAGGCTTATTCAATCTTTGTCATCCAAAGAACTCGTTAGGAACCTACCCAAGTTGAAATATGACCAACACTTTTGTGATGCTTGCAAAATTGGAAAACAAGTACATAGTAGCCATAAGGCTAAAAACATGGTATCTACATCTAGATGCCTAGAATTATTACATATGGATTTGTTTGGCCCGTCGGCTATACAAAGTTATGGAGGAAATTTTTACACTTTAGTCATAGTAGATGATTACTCTAGATATACATGGACAAAGTTTTTGAAAACTAAAAATGAGGCATTCGACAAATTTGAGATTCTATGCAAGAAAATTCAAAATCAAATAGGAAGTAATATAGTATCTATTAGAACTGACCATGGTCGAGAATTTGACAATGAAATTCAATTTGGAAATTTTTGTGATAACAATGGAATAACTCATAATTTCTCGGCTCCTCGTACACCTCAATCTAATGGTGTAGTAGAACGTAAAAATAGAACAATTCAAGAAATGAGTAGAACTATGTTAAATGAACAAAACATATCACAAAAGTTTTGGTGTCACGCTGTAGATACCTCTACATATATCCTAAATAGAGTTTTAATTAGACAATTTTTAAATAAAACTCCTTATGAAATTTATCGAGGCAAAAAGCCTACATTAGGATATTTTAAAGTTTTTGGAAGCAAATGCTTCATTTTAAACACAAAAGATTATCTCACCAAGTTCGACCCAAAGTCGTATGAAGGTGTATTTCTTGGGTATTCACAAAACAGTAAAGCATACATTGTATTAAACAAGGAAACATCAAGAGTCGAGGAATCGTTGAACGTAACATTCAACGAAAGTCCACCTCCCTCTAAGACATCACCTTTGGTAGATGATGACTTAGTTGAAAGTCAAATGGTTAATGATATAGAAAACATTGAAAATGACAATGAACCCGTAAAAGGAGAAATAGTCAATATTAAAGAAACTAAAAGTCATCCATTAGAAAACGTCATAGGAAAACTTAATGAAAGAACATTAAGATCCAAAGCTCAAAATGAAAGTAATTATTTTTGTTTTATTTCAACCATTGAACCTAAAAATATAGACGAGGCAATAAAAGATGAATCTTGGGTAATTGCTATGCAAGAAGAACTTAATCAATTTATTAGAAATGATGTTTGGACATTGGTCCCTCCACCTAAAAACCAAACCATAATAGGCACCAAATGGGTCTTTAGAAATAAAATGGATGAAAAGGGTATTATATCTAGAAATAAAGCTAGGCTAGTAGCTCAAGGTTACAATCAACAAGAAGGTATAGATTACGATGAAACCTTTGCACCCGTAGCTAGACTTGAGTCTATTAGAATATTACTTGCATATGCATGTGCACATGATTTTAAGTTATTTCAAATGGATGTCAAAAGTGCTTTCTTAAATGGTCTTATAAATGAAGAAGTATATGTTGCACAACCTCCCGGCTTTGCCGACTTTGAAAAACCAAATTATGTTTTCAAACTTAAGAAAGCTTTATACGGACTTAAGCAAGCACCAAAGGCTTGGTATGATCGACTTAAGACTTTCCTAGTTGACCATAAGTATACCATGGGCCTAGTAGACAATACTCTCTTCACCAAGAAAAAGGGATCACATATTATCATAGTCCAAATATATGTGGATGACATTATATTCGGTTCAACTTGTCAAGAGTTATGCGACGATTTCTCAAAAATCATGCATGACGAGTTTGAAATGAGTATGATGGGGGAACTAAACTTTTTCTTAGGTCTCCAAATTAAACAATTAGAAGATGGGATATTCTTCAACCAATCAAAGTATATCAAAGATATGCTTAAGAAGTTTGGTCTTGAAGACTCAAAACCCATGAGAACACCCATGTCCTCCGAAACCAAACTTACTAAGGATGAAGAAAATGAATCCGTAGATAGCACTAAATATAGAGGAATGATTGGTAGTTTACTCTATCTTACGGCTAGTAGGCCTGACATTATGTTTAGTGTTTGTCTATGTGCACGTTTTCAAGAAGATCCAAAAATGTCTCATCTTGAAGCCGTTAAAAGAATATTTAGGTACATCAAAGGTACTACACACTTAGGATTATGGTATCCCAAAGGAACGGGTGTAGAAACCATAGTGTATACTGACTCAGATCACGCAGGTGATTATGTTGATAGGAAAAGTACTAGCGGTATTTGTACTTTTGTAGGATATTGTCTAACATCATGGTTCGCTAAGAAACAAATTGCCCTCGCAATCTCAACAACAGAGGCAGAGTATGTGTCTGCAGGAAAGGCGTGTCAACAAGCACTGTGGATGAAACAAGCTCTCGTCGACTATGGAATTGAACTTAACAACATTCCCATTCTTTGCGACAACAAAGGTGCTATCGATCTAAGCAAAAATCCAGTCCAACACGCTAGAACAAAACATATTGAAATACGTCATCACTTCCTTCGCGACAATGTACAGAAGGGAATCATCTCAATTGAGAAAGTTTCCTCAGAGGACAACATTGCCGATATTCTCACTAAACCACTTAAACGAGAACCTTTCAATTATCTTAGACTTGGATTAGGATTAATGGAACCTAGTGATTAGGAGAAACATTAGTATAAACATTAGTTTAGATACACACGACACTAAACCAAAACATGTGTTCTGAATCCGCGGATCCAATCGATAACAAGGACGGATCCTTTGTTTGGGATCCGCCGGATCCGTCGCATGCTGTGTTCAGTTTATTATTAAATAAACAAGAACAACTACTATTCATTCCTCACTCCAAAACATATCACCTTACTACATTCGACACACACTTAATCTCCATCACATTTTAGACCATTTTCTTCCACAAATCTGTGCTTCTAACATCACTGTAAGTATTCTTATCATATTTATACTCCTGATCTGCGTCTAGGATTTCCATTTCATACACAAAACCAAAACTTGGGGTATATGCATAATTCTTGAAAAATCATGAAGCATATTTATTGCATTATACTTAAAAACATGTTTTTCTTAGTTAGGAATTGCATCTCATAGCACATTGTCTTAATTTAACAAAAACCCCATGAAAATTTTTCACTAAAATCTTCTAACGACTAGGTAAAATGATTTTTTCTTACATTGTTCATACAAATGCAAAAACGTTATCTTTTAGACTTCACTTGCATAATGTCTCTTGAATGCTAAAGGGAATACATAACTAATATGTATTTTCGGGTACATTCAACCGTAGCTACATTGAAATAGGAGCGTTTGGGTTATCTCTCGTTTATAAACAAAATTTGCATAAACTAATTTTTCTTGCATCAAAAGGAGTCGAGATAACCGTACCTCCACATTGTCCCCATGTAGGCACACACTAGGAATTTTACACTTCATTTGATCATTTTAACTAAAACTATGTAACTTTTGTACTTAGGAAAATCATGCCTCCCGCAACCAACTACGATCACAAGAAAACCGTTAACTACTTACCCAAAGTCCACAAAACCAAAGGTCTAACCAATGCCCAAATCGAAATTTTCAAAGCCTTAGAGAAAAAGTATGTCCATGAGGGTAGAGCCGTAGATTCATCATTCTATGAAGGAACTCAACTTAGGGAACAATTAGCCGCAATTCGATTTGATTCTCTTTTAGACATAGATGAACCAATCATTCCTAGGTTCATACTTGAGTTCTATGCTAGCGTAGGTCTTAGTTCGAGTGATGAAGGTTACTTAAGTCTTCATTTTACTCTAAATGGAAATCTTGTCAACATCCCTCTTGATCAATTTGGTGAGGTCTTAGGAATTCCAAGCCAAGGGACATGTATATACTCGGACAAATGGTCCTTAACAATCTTAGACTCCAATCTCGATAGGACGGCACCATATGCCACTCCTCTCGAATCAAAAGAAGTGATTAGGGAACATCTCTTCATTCCTAAGAACAACCCCACAAGAATGTATCGTGGTCGTGAAGTTGCTAGAGATCCATTTGCAATGGAACTTAATGAACTAAAACCCGAATTCAAGAAGATGGAGGATGTATTAAGGGCAAATGTGATGTGCACCATAGGAAACCGTGATCATATCAATGCTTGTTTATGTCACATGATGTACAACATCTCTACTCATCAACCCTTCAATCTTGCTTATTATGTTGCCAAAAGAATGTGTGACATTCCGGTTCAAAGCAAGATTGCAATGCCTTATGGTATGCTCTTAACCCGACTTTATAGAGCCTTTGCACCCGCTCGTCCAAACCATTTAGGCTTTGTTCCGGATTACAACGAAATTGAACATACCTTCGTTCCTTTGAGCGACTTTAGGGTTAGTGTTGATAAGGGCAAACGTCCTCGTGTACCAACATCATCCTCATCATCTTCAATGAGTGAAGATGATGGATTGCCAAATTCTAGGATTCCTCCACCCGAATACTTGAGCCATCTTCCTCCAATTCAAAATGAATCCGCTGAGTATCGAAACATCAAAGGAATGGTGAAGAATCTGGGTCGTTGGATGATGAAATTACACAAGGGGATGAAGAAGTTGAAGAAGAAGCTGAGTTGATGGAGTGTTTGGTTTTAAACAATGTTAGATATTGTGTTGTTAAACTTCTATGTGTCTAGAATTTATCTGATAATACTTGTTGTGTATGTGTAATAACTAACACTTGCAGGTGGATAACCATCATGGTTATCAATTTTCCGGGTTATAGCCAGTGTTTGGCATAACACCTAAAACGGTAAGTTTCTAAGTACGGATTAAACTATGTGCAATCATGTGTTAATGTTATCATATTTAGTTGTTTTGCTATACATATTAGATGCTAAATAAGGTCTAGGTGAATTTTCGGGTTTTCGTCGAAAAACGAAAAATATGACATATGTTCTGTTTAGTTTTTAAGTTTTAGGCATACGGATCCGGCGGATCCAAAAACAGGGTTCCGCCAAGGCTTATCGTTGGATCCGCCATCCGCCATCCTGCGGATTTGGCGGATCGCTAAACATGGTTCCGCATTTGTAACCACTTGGATCCGCATGTTTCCCAGTAAAATTATAAAACTTTTTCGACTTATCCCGATTCTTAAATCTTTAATGTTTAGTATCACTTGAGATTCATTCACTGATCACAATCCCTCTTAGAATCATTTAGGAATTCTTAGAAACTTAGGAACAAAAAATTCCCACCAAAATTTAAATTTTTGAATTTTAGGTGTGAGTTACCAAACTGATACAAAGAAGGAACCCTTTTTAGGGATCCGTCAAATCCATGGAAATATCAAATCATCAGACTTTCCACTATCTTCTTGTATTAACTGCAAATCCACAACATATTACTCAACCAAAGCTCAATGGATTGACTTCCTTGATATGACCTGCACAAATTTTTGTTCCAAATCATTAGTAACCAACATTCTCTATTGGATTCACATCAAATCCAAACACACAGACTTACAAACCTTCTGTCTATAAATTAGCGCTTTAGGATCATCACTTCACACAACAACCATTTCCTCTCCTGTACATCTTAGCTATCATACTTCACCATGACCAAGTCAAACAACTCTTCCACATCTAGACCTCCAAGAAGAACAGCCCGCATTAGTGTTAAACCTTGTTGTTTTATCAACTTAGCAAACTCCTCATCTGAGGAAAATTCTCCTCTCAATATATCATCACCCATTGCTAGTGAAAATTTCCTTACACTCTCCACCCCAACACCATCAAATGTTGTTATACAAACACCACCACCAACCATTACTCCAATAGCCTCTACTCCACCACCGGCTCCATCACAGCCTGTTAGATCACCATCACCACCAAAATCACCCAAACTCCAACCCTTGGAATTATTTAGGACTCCTCCTACATCACCACATCTTGATGACTTAGAAGAACTTTCACCAAAATTACCCAATCTTCCACCCATGACCTTTGAAGGTCAACAACCCATGCTTTTTCACCCGGTTTACCCGGATATCCATGGCCCTTTATACCATGATGCACCATCATCCCAACCTCAACAACAACCTCTATCACCCACATCCACTCTAGTTGCCATTGACGAGGCAATGTGGATGAATATGCCTCAAACCCAAGAAGAGATTAGTGAAGAGCTCAACCGTCTCTACACT
Source organism: Artemisia tridentata subsp. tridentata (assembly GCA_021014915.2). NCBI lineage: Eukaryota > Viridiplantae > Streptophyta > Magnoliopsida > Asterales > Asteraceae > Artemisia > Artemisia tridentata. The sequence goes on from CP139504.1 coordinate 428,487,782, forward strand.
CTCTCGGGTATGGTTGACCATCGCCTTCATGAAGCAATGGACATTCAAAACATTCTTATGAACTCCCTCCAAACACCACAACAACCATCACACAACAACAACAACCAACTACCATCACCACCACCACCACCACAAAACTTGGAGCCTAGTCTTCCTCCTGGTTTTTCAAGTCATGATTGCGCCCACTGTGAGAGAACGGCTCACTTGGCCCAAAGGACCAACATCTTGGTCCATGAGCTTCAAAATGAGATGAGGTTCATCTTGAACCATGTTCTTGAACGTTTAAACGCAATCTCTCATCCTCCTCAATAGGAGATTTTTAGACTAGTTGTTAGGACCTTTTAAATTATTGCTTTAGGACTTTTTACTTTTTATGTCTTTTTATTGTAATCATAACATCATTTCTCTTTGTGACTTTTGTCACAAAATTTTCAATTTATATGAATGTGATGTTTTATGCTTATGAGTGATCAACATATTGCATATTATCATTATCATTGTGAACTAACATCATTATCTAACCTATAATTATGATTGCTTTAGGTAAAAATAATGATCAGACACTTACTTTGACTTTTAAAAGTCAAAACATATTGACAGGCTTGTTTGGGAGAATACTTCACAAGCATTCTACTTCTTCATTGAAGTCATTCATTACTAACACTTCATTTGCAGCATATCATACCCTTCATAGTATACGTTGGTACTCGAGAAGTGAGGAGTATACATCAAGGGGGAGCATCTCATAAGCATTTCATATACTAACCGTTTGTTTTGTAGATTCATGCATTATTTCCTTGATTACTCCATCTAGGGGGAGTATAAAACAAGGGGGAGCTTTAAAGTTCTCAAAATCGCATTCCGCTACGCTACTCTTTTTGTTTCGACAAAAAGGGGGAGAAAGGAACTAAGTTTGCATCAACTGTGATTCATCACAGTACATACATTTTTTACAAAACTTTTCTTTAATAAACAAACTTAATATATATTTTTAAGAACTCATGCTATATTTATTCTCTTGCTCAAAAATATACCTTATGTTTTGTCATCAACAAAAAGGGGGAGATTGTTAATACAAATAGCGTCTCAAAAACGTTATTTATATTCTTTGATCTTTCATTAGTTTTGTTAATGACAAATAAAAGGAATATCTTTTAGCAAATAATAAATACTAGCTTAAGTCTCTTGAGTACACATTTTACACTTCACATATTAACTAAGAATTACAAGTTTAGTAACTTGTTTCCTTAAAAGGAAACTTTAATTCTAAAACCATTCCATGACATCATTGCATGCATCACATACAATATCTTTGATATATCTTGGTTAGATTTGCAAGATACATAGTTGACATTTGAAGATCTTGGATGATTTGGTAAGATACAACTAAGATATGGTAAGAGACAACTAAACCTTAGCTGTCACGTCCCACGGATCCAAATCACATAAAGGACGGATCCCTTGTGAGGGATCCGTGGGATCCGTGAGCTGAAGATCAGCTTGCCTATAAATAGGAAGCTGATCATTTGGCTCTCTCATCACTCATATAGCTTTAACACACATATTCATTCAGTACATATCTTACTAACATCATTCATAGTTGCATTTCACTTTGATCTTTCATTTTGTAGAAAAGAGATCAAGCATTCAAGGATCTACAGAACCGTAATCCTTTAGTTGCATTACTGTGTGATATTGTAGTTTGTTTCACACATCATATCTTTCATTTGTAATCAGTGAGTGTGGTTAGTGCTTTAGTCCTTAAAGCACAAAGAGTGTTGGGAGTAGTTGTACCCGTGTAAAGAACTCGACATCTAGCTTAGTGTCGGTAAAGTAAATAGGCGACGTCAGGTTGGTTCTACCTTGTGAAAGAACCCGGTGTTTAGCTTAGTACCGGAAAAGGAAGTAAGCGACGTGTAAAGGTTTTCTCCGCCTAGAAAAGGAGTTTGTTTCTTAGTGAAAGATAAACTCTCTAGTAGGAAACTCGGGGAGTGGAGTAGGGCAAAGAAGAGAGTCCTTGTAGCCGAACCACTATAAACAACAGTGTCGTGTGGTTTGATCTTTCCTCTCTTTATCTTTTGTTTACATTGTGTGATTATTTATTTGTGATTATTTCCTTTGAAATTAACATATAGTAACAAAGCAAATAGATCTTTAAAACGGTAAAAACTATTCAACCCCCCTTCTAATTTTCCACATCTTATTTTTGGATCATTATTCACAATATGTTTGGGTTTATTCTCTAGTTAATAAATTTGATGTTTTGTCAAAATTTATGTTGTTTCGTACCTTTGTTCGCACGCAATTTAAGTGTGAAATCAAGTCTTTTCAGTGTGACCATGGTGGGAAATTTGACAACCACGCTTTTCATAAGATATATGCTGATAATGGGATTCAATTTCGATTTTCTTGTCCTCGTACCTCTCAACAAAATGGGAAGTCTGAAAGGATGATTTGCACTATCAATAACCTTATACGTACATTATTATTTTAGGCTCATCCCCCTCCCAATTATTGGACTGAGGCTCTTAATATGGTTGTTTATCTATTAAATATTTTACCCTCACGTGCCATTGACAATGAAGTCCCATTTACTCGCCTTTTTGGATCAACCCCTAACTATAGCCTCTTACGTACTTTTGGTTGTCTTTGTTATCCACACCTTGATACTAATAACAAAATGGGCACTCGGGCAACACCTTTCATTTTCTTAGGTCATGCCACCAATCATCGTGGATATCATTGTTTAGATTTAAACACAAATAAAATTATCCTTTCACGCCATGTTACTTTTGATGAGACTGTTTTCCCGTTTGGATCAATGACACCCACCGCCAGTCCCTCTTATGATTTCTTGGATGACTCGTCTAATGTCATTTCCAACATCATAAGATCGTCTCCCACCACTCCACTCACTACACCCAATGTTCAAACTGATCCTCAAGTTGTCCCAACCATTATAATCCCACCTCCTACCTCCAATGCGCCCATTGAGCCTCTTAGCCCAACTTCACCACTTCAACACCCTCTTAATACTCCCATTTCCATACCATCACAACCGGCTTCCGTTTTCGTTTCCCCAGATCAACCATCCCAACCTGTTAACCTAAACCCAGTTTCAATTCACCACATGGTCACACGTTATCGTGTCGTGACTAATCGTCCCACTCAGCGTTTTACTCTTCATGTGTCTTCTGTTTCACCGTTACCTAAGTCATATAATGCTGCGTTTAATGATCCCAATTGACAAAATGCTATGTGTGATGAGCATGATGCACTTATTAATAATAATCCGCGACTCTTGTACCTAGACCCGCGGATGCCAATATTGTTCGGTGTATGCGGTTGTTTCGCCACAAGTATTTAGCAGATGGTACCCTTAGTCGCTACAAGGCTCGCCTTGTTGCGAATGGCAGCACTCATATAGAGGGTGTTGATGTTGATGAGACCTTTATTCCGGTTCTTAAACCTTGCACTATTCGAACAGTTCTTAGTTTGGCTATTTCTCGACATTGGCCGGTTCATCAGCTAGATGTCAAGAATGCATTTCTACATGGTGATTTAGCTGAGACAATTTATATGCATCAGCCACCTGGTTTCGTGATCTTGTTCATCCTGATTATGTTTGTTTATTGCAGCGGTCTCTCTATGGTCTTAAGCAGGCTCCTCGGGCTTGGTTTCAGCGGTTTGCTACTTTTATCACTAGGGTTGTGTTCAGTCATAGTCGGTGTGACTCATCATTATTTATCTATAGACAGGGGACGGACACTGCTTATTTATTACTCTATGTTGATGATATTGTTATGACGAAACGGACGAAAACTTAAAAAAAAAAAAAAAAAAGTGGACAAAAAGGTAAAACAACGGACGAAAACGTAAAAAAACGAGCGAAAACGTAAAAAACGGACGAAAACTTAAAAAAGGACGAAAACGTAAAAAAATGATGAAAAAGTAAAAAAAACAGACGAAAACGTAAAAAAAAAGCGGATAGAAACGTATAAAAACGAGCGAAAACCTAAAAAATGGAGGAAAACGTAAAAAAACGGGACGAAAACGTAAAAAAGGGGACACAAATGTAAAAAAAAAACTGGCGAAAATATAAAAAAAACGGACGAAAACGTAAAAAAATAGACGAAAACGTAAAAAAACGGACGAAAACGAAAAAAATGACTAACGGTGCAAATACAGTTAACCCAGAGGACTAATGGTGTAAATATTTTCTATTTCGTTAGGAGATAACGGAGAAATAATTTGCGCCGTTTGTCCTTATTTTAACGGAGGAATGTATATAGTTTAACTTTTACTAACGGAGTGATGTATCTGTTGAAACTTTTGCGAGATGGATGTATAGTGTGAATCGGGATAAAGAACAGGGAATTATTTTGGAGTTTACTCTTTTTTAAACTTAAAATGACTTAAAATTAAGTAATATTAGTGGACTATTATATTTTTCTATTAAAAATGATAATAACATCTAACACTATATTAATATTTTAAACATTGTTTAATACTTAAACTTTTATCAATTTTTGTTTCTAACCATAGTCGTTTTTCTCGCAATAACTACAAATTGAACCCGTAAGTTTTGTATTAAGGTCAATCCAAAATCACGATGTCACAAATATAATTATTGCAGCTATACACCGTCGCTTTGTGTGAATATACGTCTAGTATTGATAAAATTGGTTTTATCCCATTTTTGTAACAAAACATAATTTGAAAACAACTTAAAATTTCTTAGAAGAATAAAGATAATAACTAAATTTGGAAATAAATTTTTTGGTCAGCAAGTGATTTGATACTACTCGTATAAAGGTAATATATAGAAAAACCTACTCGATTACATGATCGTTATGGATTATCCTTAAGAAGGTGAATACTTTCAATTTTGACCTAGCTATATTCAACTACAAAGAGAGCTAGTCGACACTTATTGCTCGAATACGATACAAAAGATAAATGAACGGAGTGTATAGATTTAAACGTTGTATTCTTACAATAGAAATGGGTGAATGACAACTTATTCTTTTGTACAAATTAAAATAAAGATCTCAAGCAAATATAGTAATATACAAAAAAAAAAAAAAAAAAAAAAAAAAAAAAAAAAACCACACTTACTTTAAGGGAAAATTTTCATATATATATATATCATTATTTTGCATCAAAATTATATATATATATTCAACTTAACTTAAAAGTTACATCTATATATCTAATCTAAAACTTAAAATTACATAGTCCAACCTAACTTAAAATATATATTTTTTTCTGAAATAATTTTTTTAGAAAAATATTTTTTTTCGAAATTATTTTTTTTCGAAAAATATTTTTTTTCGAAATAATTTTTTCGAATATTTTTTTTCTGAAATAATTTTTTTAGAAAAATATTTTTTTCTAAATTATTTTTTTTCTGAAATAATTTTTTTAGAAAAATATTTTTTTTCGAAATTATTTTTTTCGAAAAATAATTTTTTTCGTAATAAAAACGGATGAAAACGTGTAAAATACGGATAAAAACGTGTAAAAAACGGATGAAAACGTGTAAAAACGGATGAAAACATGCAAAAAGGGGTAAAAATGGATGAAAACATGTAAAAACGTATTTTTCTAAAAAAATTATTTCAGAAAAAAATATTTTTTGAAAAAATTATTTCGAAAAAAAATAATTTAAAAAGAAAATATTTTTCTAAAAAAATTATTTCAGAAAAAAAATTTCGAAAAAATTATTTCAGAAAATAAAAAATCGAAAAAAATTATTTTTCTAAAAGAAAAATATTTTTCAGAAATAAAAAATATTTTTCTAAAAAGTTTATTTCAAATATTAAATTTTGAGTTAATTATAAACGGCCGTTAGTAAAAGGACTAACGTTGCAATGACAGTTAACAGACAGTTAATGGAAAAGAAGAGGACAAGGGCTTTTTGTTCATTTCATTCGAATTTTGATTGGATTTGTAACATATGCAAACCACAGTGACTGAATCAGTAAAAAAAAAAAACTTCAGTGACTGAAAATGAAAAAACGGCCAAACCACAGTGACCATTTATGTAATTAACTCAAAGGGAAATGTAAAAGAATAAGAAAGAGAAAAGGAAATGAAGTGTTAGTTGATAAGTTTTTGAAATAGAGGAAAGAAAATGGAAAATATTAATAAATCATGTTCTTAAGTGAGAGAAAAAAGAAAAATAACTTGTTTAACTATTAAAAATATATATATATATATTTCCTTTCCTTTTGTTTCTCTACCTTTCAAGCAAAAATCCCAAACAAAAGACCTTTGAAAATTTGAAGTTTTGAACCCAAGCCTAAAAAGAAACAAGAATGGGAGAAGAAAAGAAATCATTAACCCCAGCTCAAATCCTCGAATGGAAAACCCAAAAGGTCCGTCCTTTTTATTTTCTGGGTTTTTTTTTCTTTCTTAGGATTATTGTTTTTTCAGTTTCAAGTTTCAAACTTTATCTCCATATTATTTCCGGGTCTAACCGGATATTGCCGGGTCTTTTCCGGGTCTTGGCCGGAATACCCGGGTCTATCCGGGTCTTGCCCGGAATAGCCGGGTCTTGCCCAGATATAGCCGGGTCTTGGCCAGGTCTAGCCAATTACTTATTCTGAATGTGTTTATATTGTTACTTATAAGAGACGCGTTTAGGTTTTACGTCATTTTACACTTTATCGTTAGTAGTAACCAAGAGGTTATTTGATTCCGCTTATATTTTGTAGTTAGATGAGGTTCTTATCTATCTTTAAGTCGTATCAAGCTAATACTACATTTGAAAATAAGCCCAAAAAAATAAGCTTAAGAAATGTAAGCCGAATCCAATATGCTCCTAGGACCAAAAATAAGCTCATAAGCTTAAATAAACACCCCCTACGGGGGTGTTTGTTAGAGCTTATTTTTGGGTTTATGAGTTTATTCGGTTCGGCTTACATTTCATAAGCTCTTTTTATTTGAGCTTATTTTAAGATGCAGTATAAGCTTGTTACAACTTAAAGATAGATAATAACCCCATAAGCTGAACCAAGTAAAACACCAAAATTAGCCATAAAGAAACACCCTTTAAGTTGTTGCTGACCAGCTTATTTGAAATAAGCAAATTCAGACACTATTTTTTGCATTTTGTTGTGCAACATCGTAAGATGATAGGCTGTTTTTCTTGTAAATAAGTTATAATTTGGGATATGAAAAGAATTAAGACTGTAGGTATTAGAACTATCGTTGAAACTATGCTGATCCGGTTTGGGTCAAATGGGCTGGGAAATGACCTGGTACACGTATAATTATAAAGAGGTTCCCAGATCGTGTCAGGGTTGAACAGTTTAAGCATAGGTCGTGTTCGGCTTGGTACATAGCAACTTTTATAGGATTTCAAGTCATGTCCTTGTTGAGGGGTATTTGCTCATATTCAGGTTGAGTGGGACTTGTCAACTTAAAACCCGAGGATTGACAGGAAAGTACCAAGTTTAAAAACATTTTTATTGTTGAAATAGCTGGAAATAAAAGTCTGCACGATTAGTATAAAGGATAGCAATATATACACGACACTCAGCCAACAAATGGAGTATTCTTTAAGCAAACAAATGTTCGCTTTCATATTGTTTGTCAAAATAAAATCAGTGTAAATACAGAAAGAACATTTGACTCTTCAGAAATGTGTAAATTATTGATTAAGACGTTCTTTGTTAAAGAAAAGGTTTTTTGTTGTTTTGATTCGTAAATTATGCTATAAGTGTGATCGATTAATAGAATATTAAAATGTGATATAAGAAGATGAATCAACCAAATCATTTTGTCGTAATGAAAGTGCTTACTCGTAGCTGTCAAGAATATGAAAAATGCCAAATGGGATTATGTAGGTGCTTATCTCTGTTTCCTAGTACCGAACGGTTTCATCTGGGTAGTAGCTCTGACGCTCAAATTTCAATTCATATGACGTTGTGAGTAGGAATGGGTATAACACAGTAACACACAATCTTTTTTTGGCCTAACTAAATCACTAAGTGGTTACTTTGCTGCAATTTGCAATGTTTTAGATTGATCTGGACTTTGAGTAGCACTTTAATTGAAAAAATTGATATTTTGTTTATCGATTGCACTTGTAGGATGATATGCACATAAGTATACTTTATTACACATTTTTCAGAACTTTATCTATTGAAAAATTTAGTAGTAGATATGTGGTAAAGAATTCATAAAGTGTTAAAGTTCTTAATAGATCTGTATAGATGAAGCAATACTATGTTATGTTAGTGAATCTGAACTCATAAGAACGATTTTTAGAAGAGTTTGATAGCCTTGCTTAGTGTTTGTTACGTTGAATGAAAATAGTCTTGCTTAGTGTTTGTTAATTGTTATCAGCGTCGGATTTCATAAACCTAATTCCTAAGGAATAATGTTTAGATTTACTTATCATAGCCAAATCTTAGTCTTAAATTGAATTAGATTAATGTAGGTAGAGTAAGAAATGTGAAAAGGTTAAAGGAAATGATCCTATGAGGTGAATTCGTCTAGCTAATATCTAAATGTGTTGCTCTTTATTCTAGATCGAGTGTCGGCTATGTTTAATCGATATCTCATATGAAAATTGCAACATGCTCTGTTTAGTCATATATTTGCTGAAATGACATATTTAGTCGTTGTCACCATTACAAATTATTGACTATGTTGCATTTAGTCCACACTATTCCCGTGTGTTCAAAGTATTGATTATGTCTGTTTTCCGTCCTGTTTTTGGCTATTTTGCTTTTGTCATTACTAAATCGTGTGAATGATCTTTGAGTAAAAGTCGAACACTTTTGTTACATTCTGGCACCATGTTCCACAACGATATTAAGGGGGCAATGTGACACGACGTCTGCGTTTTCTTTTCTCTCAGTAGTTTAGACTCTTTTTAATCTACTAGTTGAAAGTATAGTATTCTGAGGTTTATACTTAAGTATTTGCTTATTTTATATTTGTGTCTACTTTGTTTAGATTCGTGTATATCATGCGAAACACGCACCTTTTATAGAAGTGCAAAAACCTGTTATTGTATGTGTTTGTGGGTCAACTCGACCCCGCTTTGATCAACAGGTCCATTGTTCGACCCCGCAAGCTTTGAGTACATGCACCCTGTAACAAAGAAATCCACGCCCGACCAGTCTATATTAAGTTGTCAGGCCAAAAAATAGTGCTCCTAAAACACCATTTGGTTTATTTGCATACCCCATTAGTCCATTACTCTTACGATAAAATTATGAATCACATGAAATCAGCAGTAGCTGCTCGTGGCATCTACTTTGTTGGTAACAAGTTGCAGGACACAAGGCTGCATGCTGACTTCATTAGTTTCAGTAGGGCGGGGCATAACGCACGATCTTTTTTTGGCCTAACTAAATCACTAAGTGACTACTTTGCAGCAATTTGCAATGTTTTAGATTGATCTGGACTTTGAATAGCACTTTCATTGAGAATATTGATATTTTGCTCATCGATCGCACTTGTAGGATGATATGGACATAATTATACTTTATTACACGTTTTTCAGAACTTTATCTATTGAAAAATTTAGTAGTAGATATGTGGTAAAGAATTCATAAAGTGTCAAGTTCTTAATAGATCTGTATAGATGAAGCAATACTTGCAAAAATGCATTAAAAGCACACATGATAAGGAAAAATAGCAAAAAGAAACTAAACTTGGCAACATGATTGTTTCCGTTTGTTATATTCTCGACTAGTGTGCTTTTTAGTCATAGCCTTTTTTTACATTTATAGTGTTTGTTAAAACCCAAATGGACAATTTTGCAGAATATTTAGAAAGAACACTTGAGTTGGCAGGAAAGTAGCATAAGAAAAATTCTCATTGCCAAGTTATATTGTTTTGATTTATCATAGCCAAATCTTAGTCCTAAATCGAATTGGATTAATGTAGGTGGAGTAGGAAACGTGAAACACTCTTAAGTTTAAAGGAAATGATCCTATGAGGTGAATTCGTCTAGCTAATATCTAAAAATATGGTGCTCTTTATTCTAGATTGAGGTCAATTGGGTTGAAAGTTGCCTAAAGTGTATTCAAATGCTTACAACTTTACAAGTTGCAACCTTTTAACTCGTTTCTTTAATCAAATATTTTTATTGTAATAGTTTTGTGAGCATATTAATACAATAATTATGTGATAATTTTGACTTTTGAAACTTAATCATTCAAAATCTTAATAAAAATTTGAGCGGCTTTGGTGGAACAATTGTGAAACGTAATTACTCTTTACTTATAGAGTGACGTTTTCACAGTTAAAACAATTGATAAAATGTGTTTGTGGGTCAACTCCACTTATGTAGCTTAAATCAACCACATTTGAAAACACGTCATTGATCCACACGCCGCTTGAATTTGTTGAAAATGGTGATAACTTACGCAATTTAGGTACATACCCTTTGAAAAAGAATCGCTGACCAGTCTATATTAAGTTGTCAGGCCAAAAAATAGTGCTGCTAAAACACCATTTACGATAAAATTAGAAATCACATGAAATCAGCAGTAGCTGATCTCGCCTCTACTTTGTTGGTAAACAGGTTGCAGCACCAAAGACTGCACACGTTCACTCATTAGTTGCATACCATCAACTATAATTAGCCAATAATATGCCCCTTTAAACAATTTATGTCTGTTTGCAGGAAGCAGAAGCATCAGCTAGAAAGCTGAAGCATCAAGTAAACGTTGAGGAAGACATAGCCAGCAGGTGTTGGTGAGGCAAATTGAGAAACGGTGTCGAGAACTCTTTCAAGCATGAACCTTGGGTGTTCGATAACAATTTGTATTAGGTTTTTACTACAAATTTTTATCACATACGCATCATATAACTCGTTAATATGACATCCATGTGACATTTCTTCCGAATCATTGTGCTCACATTGTAATACTCTTAACAAAAAATGCCACATACGCGTCATATCACTATAATTTGAACAATTTGTTAATTTCATGAATTAAATTATACAATTTATACCACATTGAACAGTAAAGTAGAAGGGAAATAGGCAAAAATAGTCCATCCGGTTTTGAATTGGTTGCAGAAACAGTCTTAGAAAAATTGCAAAACAAGTCCTTGCCATTTACTTCTGCTTACAGAAACAGTCCCTCAGTTAAATCTTAGAATTGTTTGTGTAATGCAAAATTGCATAAATGTCCCTCCTGTTTTCTAGCCTTGTAGAAACTGTCCCAGGAAAGTTACAAGATTCGTCCCTGCCGGTACTTGCAATTACAGAATAATCCCTGAGTTAAATCTAGAGACTACTTGATGAATGATTACATAAATATACTTTTAGTTAATTATATATTTCAAAAACGGTCCTTAAGTTAAATATAAGGATATTTTTGTAACAAAAAATTACATAAATAGTCCATGTCTGTTATCTCACTTTACAAAAAGCATCCTTAAGTTCAAAATTTAACAAAACTATTTTTTGCATTTTTAAGCTTTACATAAATACTTTTCACTTTTGTATAATTTGTAGCTAATTAGTTATATAGTATAACTATATTAAGCCTGTGTTTGGTGACGCAGATTATGAGAGATTATATGGGCTACAACTTTTTTTTTTCACAAAATAATCTTTTGTCTAAAAAGTAGCATTGTTTGGCTGAACAACTTATGAAAAATTATAGTAAAAATAATCTCCAAAAATAAAAGCTCCTTGAACCAACTTATGAAAGATTATGGGGGCTACAGCTTTTTTTTTTTTTTTTTTTTTTTTTTTTTTTTTTTTTTTTTTTTTCACAAAATAATCTCCAGTTATGTCATTTTACACTTTTAATTTACAATTTCAGCTAGTTTGCCAAACATCACTACAAAAAAAAAATCTATAATTTTAATTTTTTTCAGCATTAGCAACAGCACCAGCACCAGCAACAACTATTGTTGCCAAACATACCCTAAGTATTAGTTCTAAATTAACTTTTGATGTATATGCCAAACAATTAATATTATTAATTTAAAAAACATTTTATATATTAAAAACTAAAGCTGACTAATGTAAATTTTTTTCACGTAAAACCTAACGCACGGCACCGTAACTTGAATAAAAATTCCTCGTTCACACAATAATTTTTATAGAAAGTTAGATGTCTTCATTTTCAACATGATTTGAATAAATGTACCACACATTATTACTTTAAAAGTTTGGTGGGGAGACAATATAAGTAAGTAATAAAGTTGAGTAAAATTTTCCTAGTTGTGATGTCCACCAGATATGACTATACTCTTGTCGTTGCATTAAATTTGTGAATAGAATCGGTGATGATGTAACTCAGATAATCAATACCCTCTCTGTCTCAAAATTATTGTTTATATTTCCTTTTATGAATGTCTCAAATTAATTATCCACTTGCCATTTTTAATAAGAAAAAGAGAATTTAGTGAGGGAATATTCTATTTAAGTGGTTGAGAATTATAATGGTCCACTTTTATTAAACTTTGTGATTCTTGTCTCCTGACAATAATTTTGAGACGGAGGGAGTACATCACTTTATATCGATCCCAAAAGGCTAGCGGCGCAGCTTGTTGCTCGTTTGCCTTCAACCACTATGTAAATTCTATTTTGATGAAATATAAAAATAGTCTAAAATTCCAAAAAAAAAAAATAAATAAATAAATAATTAAAAAAATAAAATAAAAAAATCATATTTTGGTCACATAAATTGAACTTGAACTCGTCAAATAATAAAAAGTCAATTTGGGATCGATAATAAAAGGAGAATGCTGTAGAATTTAGATATTTGTTGGAAACGGTTAGGTCTCGATGACATATGTGTCTTTGCATGTATATCCAAAATATAAAATTTCCCTTGAAATATATATATATATATATATATATATATATATATATATATATATATATATATATATATATATATACATTTTTTTTTTACTTTAGTTTTCGATTTGATATTGCGAGCCGAATAATCTCAGAACGGCTATCTTTCTGAATAGCCGGGAGTCGGTGCAGGTGAACCTACGAGGCCACAAAAGGATTAATTTTCTTCCTCTTGAATTTGAACTCTTAACCTCCACTTTAGAGACTGGTATTCTTACCGCTGAGTCATCTATTATGATTTGTATATTACTCCCTCCGTCCTAAAATAAATGTCACCTTTGACTTTTTCGAGTCTTTTTTATTCAACTTTGATCTTAAATATTTTTATTTGTGTTATATAATACTTGATGAAAATTATACCAATGAAAATACATTTGAAACCCAATCCATTCATATATTTCGCATCAAATATTATGTAACACAAATAAAAATATTTAAGGTCAAAGTTGAATAAAAAAATCTTGAAAAAGTCAAAGGTGATATTTATTTTGGGACAGAGGTAGTACATGTTTAGATATGTGTCATTGTGCATGTGTGTCTCATTGTACATACATATGTTTGGTGAAGAAGTTAATATATGGTTATTCATTTTATTTTTATTTTTATTTGTTTTAATTTTTCAATACATATTGCCCTTAAGAAAAAAATATACAACAATAATTGATATTTACTCATTCAAATCTAATAAAAAAAATATATTACGGAGTATTATCTATACGCCTATAAAAGAAAAGACAACTTTCTTTGTATCATTCCCATGATAAATACGTCAATATATTAAAACTAAATTTTGGCAACAACTTTTTAATAGCGTTATGAGTCAGTTTAGCGTTTTTAGATATAATGCTTGTTTAAGTAACTAACATTTGTAATTTTCCTAAACGCTCTAAATCAAAAACTCTCCTCAATATAGTTACATTTTTTATTCATATAAGCTAATTATTAAAAAAAAATTCCATGTATAAATTCAAAATGACAAATGACCGGATATCTTGGAAATTTTGTAGTAAAATTGGCTAGAAAATATGATAAAAACAGAACTAATCCACTATAATTGCGGAGGTATAGAAAATATGACCGGACATCTTGTTGTGTAAGTGTCTTTATCCATTACATGTTAGTGACTAATCAGAATTATCTTAAAGTCTTAAAACATTTTAGGGCACTAGGAGTGGTGTGTCCCAAATTTATCATACCTCCCAAATTCAGCCAATAAACTTCAGCCAACTCATTCCATAAATTCTCATCCCTCCCAACCTAATTCACTGGCGCCCGATAAATTCTCATCCCTCCCAAAAAATTTTTCTTTTTTATAATTAATCAATTTGGTTTCTTCTTCTATTCTAAACTGACTTCAATTTTATTTATATATCTGTTTCTTTCATTCGATGGACAAAAAAGAAAAGAGAAGACTAATTCTTCTCTTATCCCTCTTCCTCTCTCACTAAACCACACCGCCTCCCACTTCTCTCTCACATCTGTTGTCCACCGCCTCATCAACCGCCACACTGCCACCTCCTTCACCATCTTGTTGAAGGTACAAGGAAGATCCGAGGTTGTGATGTATTGTTTGGGGTTGTTTTGGTTCGAGTAAATCACCACAGCCGCACCACCAACTCCACCTTTCTATCTCTTTTCCGTTTCGTGGTTTTTTTTTTTTTTTTTTTTTTTTTTTTTTTTTTTTTTTTTTTAATGCCAAACGGCTATTTTTTTTGGATCAATTCGTGCTTCAACAGTCACATGTGAATTCATGGCCACCGGTGTATAATGTCGTTGGGCATAAATTTTGGGCAACCCGTTGAGGCCGGCGACGGTGTTACCGGCGGTATGGTCCATAAATTTGGCCATACCGCTACCACTCCTAGTACCCTTATTAGATAAATATTTGTAATAGGTTTTCTCGATAAATGATGTCTTTTGCCTTTACAAAAGGATAAATATAAATTTGTAGAGTCACTTTATTTTGCATACTTACAAATCCCTACATATCAATGGACACATCATGACCACTAGATCAAAAGAACAAAAATTAAGAAGAAAAAAACACATAGGGACTAATAATGTAAATATTTAAAAAAAAAATAGAGGGACTAGATGTGTAAATACATCATAACTATCATTATTCCACTTTCCCTCAAATCCCACACACTTCACCCCACTTTCTCTCTCTACCAATATTCAAACCCTAGCAATTAAAATCAAAAATCAACCGTGATTAACCGTACAAATCACATAAAGAACACAAAAAATGGAAGAATCGACATCTACAAACACGAATTCGGGAAAAAGACGATTCGAAATGAACCGATTGAGATCCAACACCAACAACTGCACCTGTTGCTGAGAATGAATTTGTTAAATCTATTGATACTATTGATTCAAGGTTTATAATAATTTTATACTATTGATCTATTGATTGTTAGTTGAATATTCAAATTCTACTATGCATGATTACGTCATTTCTTGAATTCTTGTGCTGCTATCCTATCATACATATAGGGCTTATGTGATGTGAGTTGACATTTGTTTATATAAGCTGGGTTGCGTATTTATTTGTTACGAAATTAGTTTACATTTCGAGCTACTCAATTACGAAAAATTTGATAATGTTTATGAAGATTTTTGATAATGTTTATGAAGACTTTTTTGCTTTTTTGTTGATTTTAGTTGTTTATTAATATATACAGAAAAATGAATTTGTTTTGCTGTGTTTTTTATTGTGACTGTAACATGCTTTTGGTTGTTTTTTTTTGTTTTTACATTTGGTTCAGTTTCTGAGTAGAAAGCTTTGTATACATGGATGCACATCAAGTGTTTGATGAAATGTGTGAGTGAAAAGTATCATACGTGTATATCACCAGTGATATTTGAAGTTGAACTGTATATGTGTATTATCACTAGTGATATTTGTGCTATCACTTGTGAAATTTTGTTTATTTGATAGGTTTTTTTGTTTACTTATTAAGCTTTATTATATGTCATGTATAGTATCACTTTTTATATTTCATTGTTATTGTTTTATAATCATAGTTAAAGCTTTTTTTTTTCTTTTTTTCTTTTTTTTTTTTTTTTTTTTTTTGTTAAAAGTTTTGATGATATACTATTTACTGTGTGTTTTATCACCTTTGTTTTATATTATAATTTTGATGTTTTATGTGCTTTTTGTGGATGATAATTATGTTTTAGTTACTGATAAGCTGTTTATTATAGTGCAATATTGCTTATTATTTAAGTTGTTAGATTAAATAGCTTAAACAGGTTGATTTTGCTTTAAACACATAGTTATTTAGTGTGATTTTGCTTATTATTTAAGTTGTGATTGGATTTGTCTATTTATTGGATACATTGCAAAAAATAGACGAAAACGTAAAAAAAGCATATGAAAACGTTAAAAAATGGACGAAAACGTAAAAAAACAGACGAAAACGTAAAAAACGGACGAAAACGTAAAAAAAATGGTCGAAAACGAAAAAAACGGACGATATTTTTAGGCTCTATGGAATGTCCGTGATTAAATATATTTTTGGGTCGTCGCCAAAGTGGTGACGGTGTCTTCGTGATTAAATATATTTTCGGGTCGTCGCCAAAGTGGTGACGGTGTCTTCTTCGATTTTGCATATTTGCAACGACAATTTTGTCACAATTTTGCAACGATATTTAATAATAGTTTATTTAAATTTCCTTTTAATATTTTGTTGCAATTTTTGTAACGATTTCGCAACAGATTTGCAGCGGAATACTAAAAATAAATTGAAATTAAATTATTGTTATTTCCTATTGCAAATCCATTGCAATTATTTGTAAATTTGCAACGGATTTCCAACGGAAACTAATAAAAGTACGTTTTATATTTATTTTTAATATTCCATTGCAAAGCCGTAACAAATTTTGAATAATTTTTACAAATTTGCAATGGGATATTTAAAAATAAATAAAAATGAAATTAGTTAAGTTTTTGCAACAGATTTGTAACAAGTTTTTGTGTGGTTGCAAATCAGTTGCAAATCTGTTACAAAGCCGTTGCATATTTGCTACGGAAATTTTCCGTTGGAAATTTCCGTAGCATTAGCTCACTTGTGTAGTAGTAACAAAGAATAGCTTCGACAACTCTCTTGATCCAGTGGGACACCAACTGAAGTGAGTAAGAGCCAAGACTCAAAACCTTGATCTTTTATCTACAAAATATCTTCAGTAGGCCCATTGGTTTTTCAGAGGTGGGTACCAACTAAGCCAAAGTTCTTTGGTACAAAAGATGATCAAATAGAAACGAAACTTCTTTAAAAAAAATTAAACGTCATAGTTTGCTAACACGTGGCCCTTCATTTTCTTCTCTTTTTTTCCTTTTTTTCCCTTCAACCCACAATCTTCTACGTATGATGAACTATATATAATGATAAACATTGGGACCATGATTGATGAACCATAACCGATGAACATTCAGACCATAATTGATAAACATTGTGACCATGATTGATGAACATTCGTTGGAATTATAGGCAAAGTATTGATGAATATATCATATTGATGAATTCAAATTGATTAAAAAAAATGATGATGATGAACATGGATTAATAAACAAAAGAAACTACAAAATATTTTGCATTGATTAACATAGGCTGGTAAACATAACAAACATTCTTTTTTATGAACATTACTTGATGAATCTAACAACTTAGTTGAGATACTAAAGATAAATACTTACACTACAACAAAATGTGGCTAAGGCAACACTCGAAAAGTGTTGTATTAGCCTAAAAAATGTTGCTTAATGCCTAGTGCAACACTTTTTAAAGTGCTGCGTTAGGCTCCGTTGCCTTAGGTCTAAAGCGACACTTTTGCCATAATGTGCAACACTTTTGTCAAAGTGTTGCTCGTGTTTACAAATGCAACACTTTTGTATTGCAACACTTTTGATACATATGTGCAACACTTCTTATTATACAACACCAACCAATGACAACACTTTTACGCATCAAGTGCAACACTTTCCATCATCTATTACAACACTTCTTTTTCATTTTAACAATACTAGAGCAACACTTTTTCCACTAAAGGCAACACTAATTTTAGCATTTCATACAGAATATTTGCTCAACAAAATTCAAAAGCTACAAATAGAGGCAATGTTTTAATTATACGTAGATGCATAACTTGTTTCCATCATAGAAATGATATAATGTCATCAATAATATCATATTCCAAATACAAATTTGTCAAAAATCAAACTATCATACAAATTTGCAACAGAAACTTGTGTTCAGGCCTACTCTGTGAGGATGTAGCTGCATTGCAATTTCTAGCCTACCTTCATGGAGGAAATGTAGTTGATGTAATGGATATAAACAACAATGAGGCCTTTTAATCCTTCAGTTTATAGTATTCTGTATGAGATTTAGCTAGTATTCTCAGATTGTAGGCTGGTTTGTCTGTGGTTGGTCCATGAGCATATTCAGTAACTTAAGTTCTTACACAACTGATCCATAGTAAATTCCATTCATTACTCACTCCTGTAATCTATATAAGACTTTAAAAAATGTTGATCCTATGTCCAAGAAATACATAATTGTAAACATCTCTATGACCAGATTAATTACTCTTTACGAAATATTTAAGAAACAACATTTTCTTTTTCATGAAAACGAGAAAATGACATCAAAAAACCAAAAGAAAGAACACCATATTTAATAGAATATTCTAAAAGCTAAGTAAATAAAATAACAGAAGTTATAGTAGTAACAATAAAAAGGTGAACATAGATAAATTCAGGTGAGATCCAATTATTTGCCTTTCGAGTTTCCTTCCTACCTCAATTCTTTTTCCTTCCTACTAGATAGTTCATAATAGTCGTCATATTGCACAAATCGAGTGTTATGAATTTGACATTCTAAAGGTTGCCACAGACACGCAAACCATTGCCAAGAAACAATGATGACGATAAATTGACATTCATTCATATGTGCAAGGCTGTCATATTCCAATTTTTTGACATTAAGTAATGTACCACTTTTGGTCAAGTCATCCTAAGTGAATGATATTCTTATGTCATCTCAACTTATTGCAGTTCATATTATCTGAATAATTACATATACATTTAAATCAAAATGTAAAACCAGCAATACATGTATGTCTTAGAATAATATACGGCATCAACTAGTTGTTTTATTCCTGAATATCACAATCTAAGTTACTTCCTAAAATTGCTATCGAGCCTTTAAGATGACCTATGAAGTTTGTGCAACTGTGCCTGCTTAAGTGTTCTGCTGAAGGAGTTTAGCTATTTAGTAGTCAAAACTAACTAAACTGATAAGACGCTTTCTGAAACTCGGCTAGATGCTTTGCAGCAAGGATATTGGGAAGGTGTTATGCTTTCCTAGTTTTACTAGGATGGATTTGGGTCAGTTATTTTACCCTCTATAGAGAGCAAAGAGAAGCAGTGCATCAGCTATTCAGTAACTGTACTTAGTAAGCACAATACGTCCATTAGTTTCACCAATAGCCTTTGTTTCTAACTTAGTACTTAACTAATTATTAAAATACTATACGTCCAACTATCCAAACTCACTTTAGTTTATTTCAATATTGGACACACATAAAAAACTTGCCAAACTCACATTGATTTTCAACATAAATTTCAATAAAAAAAACATACTTCAACTTAAAGACCCAAATTCTACATCAACTATCTTATTACCCAGTTACTGTAAAAAACTTTTGTGGCTTTGTGTAGTCCATAGTACTAATTCTCTTTTTGAGGATTTTCATCAAACACTTGGTGGTCAAAAAATATAATGGGTTCATTTTGATATATATTCCATCTATTCATAAAAGAAAATTGTACATATAATCAATGTGGAGAAATAAATAAGATTGAAATGAGCTAAGAAACACAGGCACCAAAGAAATTGATACTTTGCAATTCAACTTCTACTATAAAATATTTCATCCCCAAAAGAATTGGTACTTCATATGCAATTTCTAATATAATATATTTCATGATAATTAGAGATGAAATAATTACCTGTTGCTTGTCGGTATAAACTAGATAAGGTGGAAGAAGATTCGAGCAGGGATTAAGGGGTGAGTGATGTACATCAATTTTGGAGGGATAGGTTTTGGTGAAAAAGAAAAAGGCAGGTTTTGGAGGGATGTTAAATTTTTTTAAGGAATGTTAAAAGGTTTTGGTGAAAAAATGGTGAAAAAATGGCGCCATCAATCTGAGTTTGGGCGGAGAATTGTAAAATTATCTGGAAACAAGAAATGAATTTGGGCGGACAAAGAATTTTTGTTTTGTTTATAAAAAAAAGGTTACTTGTTTCTTTTGTTTCTTATGTCTTTATATAAGAATTATTGCAAAACTTTTAGGAAAGTGTTGCATTACTCATTAAACATGTTGCCTTTGGCTAATAATATTTGCAACACTTAGAAAAAGTGTTGCTTTAGTTATTAGAATGCAACACTTCTCTTCTAAATGTTGCTTTATAACCATTCTTATTTAAAATGCAACATATTTTCAAAGTGTTGCTATCTAAGTGTTGCATTAGGCTTATTTTCTTGTAGTGAATTACAAACTCATAAAGAAACAAAATCACAACACTCACATCCTCAAAAACACCTTCAAACTTGGTTTTTTCACAATCAGACACCCCAGATCCTACTTAGCCATATGAACTTGAAACTTAGTTTTCGTTGAGAAACATTTTGTAATTAACACTTACTTTGATGAACATTTTGTGATGAACACTTACATGATGAACATTCTGTGATAAACAATTGCACATTAAAAGTTTTGTTAATTACAATTAAACATTGTACATCGTTGTTAAAAACATCACACTTTGATTTTTTTTTAATCAAAGATTGA
Source organism: Artemisia tridentata subsp. tridentata (assembly GCA_021014915.2). Taxonomy (NCBI): domain Eukaryota; kingdom Viridiplantae; phylum Streptophyta; class Magnoliopsida; order Asterales; family Asteraceae; genus Artemisia; species Artemisia tridentata. The sequence goes on from CP139504.1 coordinate 428,508,493, forward strand.
ATCTTTATCAATTACTAAATAGAGTTGATATGCACACTACACTAATATGATATGCATACCACAAAATCACATTAGCAATGTACATGATACAACATCACATATAGCATATTTGTTATGTGCATATCATTATTGTGGTGTGCATATCATCTCCCATTACTAAAACATTTATATAATGAAATCAACCAATACTTGAAGTTTAATTTTATGATTTTGAATGATTTAATGTTGAATTAATGGTAGGAGATGTTTATAACATGGTGAAATAGTGAAGAAGAGAGAACAAGGAGAAAGAGGGGGGAAATGAATAACACGGTTTTGCTTTGGATGACTTTTTAGACTTTGTAGAAAGTGGGTTTCTCCATCTCCTTTTTATAGGATTGTGACCCATACATATACAATTATACACCATATACTTTAGTTTATGCACATTAAGTACCCTAGCTCAAAATGACACTCAAATCAGCTAAAATCCTCGCTAAAGCTTATATTGTCCTTCACAAAAATCATTCACTGATTTAGGTATCAAAGCTCACTACTAGGCTTGTTTCCTAGTCTAATTTAATGTTGTTATCTTTGTATGTGTAGTTTTGCATATAGTATATTGTCTGTAAATCCTAACCTCCCGATAAAAACAAGAGATTTCACTTTCAAAGTCATAACGGTTTTCAAAAAAATGTTTTCTCCATTTAAATTATCAAGAAAAGAATTTTATGTCCTCATCACCAACATTTAGAGCTGGCTAAAGCAAGGTTTTCAAGTTCGGGATCCTACCTAATATCGTTTTCGTCTTTGCAAAATCGTGATCGTAAGATCGGATCGGGATCCTAAGATCCTACTATAATGCTATTTTTTAATGAACTTTGTAATATTATTCAAATCTACAAATTATTATATATTATAAACATGAAATTATATGAATATTTCATGAAAATGTTGTCATAAATTATGAATATGGAATATTTAAGAAGAATCACCTATTATTTTTTAAATTATATAAAATCATAAACCATAAATTTGTAGTTTTTTAGTTTGCGATTTGAGAAAAGTAAGATCGGATCGGAGTAGATCTTAAGATCCTATGGTCAAGATCGGGATCCTATAAGATCTTAAGCTTGTTAAGATCCTACGTAGAATCCGGATCTTTTTTGCCTCGTAGAATCGTAAAATCGTAATATCCTAAGATCAGGATCGGGATCTTAACAACTATGGGCTAAAGCCTCAATAAGCATGTTTCATTCTTCACCCTGATAATTTGCTGATTTGCATGTCCAGACATGCTTAATAGGCCCAAACCTTGGTCCTACATTGCGTTTATTTTCACCTGTCCAGTTCCGTATGATGAATATTGTGTGTCAAGCACCACATCCGAATAAAGACAAGAGCTGTTACTAGTAAATCATGTGATACACCATACACATTTTACCGTTTGGTCTTTTATTGTAAATTACTTTCTTTATCACGTTATTTATAATAATTGTATTCTTGTGTAACCGTTCAATAACAACTTTGTTTATTTCTGATTAAATTATCAAAAGTCATATTTCTTTGTCGCATCTGTAATCTGTGGATCCATACTCTAGTTTCAATATACAAACGCGTAAAACAAATGAGCTTTTATATATTCAAATTATTAAAAAAGAGCGAATATTTGACTCAGATGTGTGCAACTTAACTGTTGAAGTAATTTTCTGCAATCACTTCGGACAAATGAATGAAGCCTTTCGGATAAACTAGATGAGAGTCCTTTCGAAAGGCTGATGTATCGATCCCTTCGGCCTTCAGGAATCCTTCGGATATCTGCACACAACAGCACGCGTTAGGCTCGCCCCGGGTGTTATCCCAGGACCAACCTCCGGCGTAAGAATAAGTATCGGATATTCCGAGAGACTCAAAACAGTAATAAAGAGTAAATGTGTGATCAAAAAGTTTGTTGAGAGTAGTAAATGAGCCGAGTATTTATAGCACCCAGCCTTGGTACCTGAAATGGCGGCGCCGGATTTTCTGGGAACATGTCGCAGACATAATCCCGTAAATCCTGGGGCGACGGCGGCGGTGTCTGCTGCTGCCATCTGTCAAAAAGGTGATGCCACTTGTCCCATTACTTATAGATGTATTGGCTGGATGAGCTAGGTGCCTTCCGGTCTTTATCGGATGATTTTATACCGTCCGGATGGCCGAACAAGTTAGTCCGTCCGGACACATACGCCAACATGTCCCCCCCAGTATCATAGTATCGATTTCACCGATATTGTGATACTCTGAAAATTTTGAATTCCCATTTTACCAATTCCGAGGGGCTTGTCCCATCGGAATCCGATGAGTGAGTTTGACCTACAAACTGCCAAAAATCATTATTATCTCTTTTTAAGGATAGCCGTCATTTTTACTGAGATTCTAAGATGCCAACACGTGTACGCGTACGCATCGTATGGGTGAGGAGGTGCCACATCATCAGCTGACAAGGCACGTCGTTTCATATTCTTCGTTTTCGCCTATAAATAGCGTCATTTCTACCCTTTTTTTACCACTGTAACTTTCTGCTCTGACAAACTTTCCGCAGCGCTTTTTCCGAGCAAGTTTTTCTAACTGATCCAAGTGATTTCTGTTAATCCGATTGACTTTGTTTTGTCATTCGGTTCAAGAAGTGCGTTCCAGACTGTCAATACTTCGAATTATCTTTGCTATCCAATTACATACCAATTCCCCTCGGATTAACTATGTCGGCCTCTCCCCTTTCAATTCATGAGGAGGATACCCAGGAGGTTAGGGGATTCCTTCCCAAGTTCGACATTCAAAAGTACACCTCCCAAATGGACGGAGGAGATTTGTATATGGTGACGACGGACGTGGATATACCTGCGGATCTGCATCCGAGGTTACCTCCGTCGAACATGACGATGGATGAATTGCCGGATGATGCCATCGGTTTGTATGTGGAGTATTTTTACGAGGGGGGTCTTAGTGTGCCCTTCTCTACTTTTTTTCTAGACATCATCAAATATTACAAGGTACATATTTCTCAGTTGGTTCCGTTGGGTTTGCATCGCACTACCCTTTTTGAGGTGTATAGCTGATGAACTCAAATAAGTACATTTTATTATCATCATTTATCCTATTTATTTGACTTGTTTTATTATATTATCTGTGAGAATTGATACGTTAATGTTTACTTTTGTAATTCTCAGGTAAAAACAAGTATTATGTGAAACTTGGCGATTTTGGACTAATTATGGAGCAAAACAAGCAAGAAGTTAAGAGTCTACTGAAATGTACAAGATCAAGACATTCTGCTCCAGATACGCCTCATCTTACTTATTACATACGGCGCATCACTATCAAGATTTCACAAGATACGATCCAAGACAGCAAGGACATGCGCCGCATCTAAGAATGGAGTTACGCCGCATCTTCTGGCGGTGTACGAATATTCCTGAATATATTAATCTTGGACCCCACGCGAAGTTAAGTCAATGCGCCGCATCTACTTATCCTATGCGCCGCATCTTACCCTCAGACAGAAACTATAAATACCCCAATACCAGACGAATTTCGAGGGCCCTAGTTTTAGAAGACCGAAGACCACAGAAACCCTAGGCCGAATTCAGTCGAAGTAGCAGCACAAGACACACCTTGAACGAAGATACAAGAGTTGTAAGAAGGTCCTGCGTGTATTTAATTCATTAAGTAGTTTTGTTTTATTGTATTAGTACACTTTAATTGGTCAGGATTGATGGGCTTGTGATCATGGATTTAACCATGCACTTCGACTCCCCTTAAAATTGCTTTCCCATTAATTAAAGTTTATATGTTGATGTCTTTGGTGACTTTTATTAGTGCATTGATAACCTCTGTGTCTAGCTGAGCATTGCTTGGGTCGCCATGCCCCTTCCTCGCCTATTTATTAGATCGCCTATGCATTCTATCGTCTGTAGAAAAGTAGGAAGAAAGATAAATGGGATAGTCATAAGTAATCATTAAGGGTTTACTCGCCGATAAGATTAGAACCAACGAGAAAGGACTTAATCTCGGTGCGTTGCATCGAACTATACACTTCATATAAAACTAGCAATAAAACAAGTGACAAGCTACTTAACTATCAGGACAGGTCTTCTTATTGTCTCAAGTATTTATCTGTGTACGTGTGTGCTAATCGCTGATTCGTGCCTATTAGTTTAGTTTACCTTTAATCATAACCAAATCGTGCCAGTCTCTCAGGCTGAACCCCCTTGCGTTAGATTAGGTTGTATAGCTAACTTTAGATATTAAAATACTGATTAGAACAACTAGATAATACGTTCCACTCTTAGTGATCGACACTCTACTTACCATTATATTCATACTGACCGGGTACACTGCTCGTTAAAGTGTGTGTGTTATTGATAAGTCGGCTAAATATAAATTTAAAACTTGAATACTGCTAAAACCACAACGACATACCGTGGGTATAAATTAGAGCATACGCACACGCGCACCAAGTTTTTGGCGCCGCTGCCGGGGAGTGAATTGTTATTATCTGTTAATTTGATTAGTATTTTAATTAGGTTTTTCTTTTTAATTTTTAATCTAACCGCTAACTCTGTTGTATATTAGGTTAAATTGCATTCATTGTATTATTTGCATATTTTCTGTTTTGTGTGTTATTTGTTTTCTTTTATTTTTGTTGCTTTTCGTTTGTTTTTATTTTTGTTTTTATTTTTCGTATTTTCTGTATTCTGCTATCGTTGTACTGAGCGTATATAAACGATACGGCGCATCTATTTTCATAGATACGGCGTATTGCGTTTAATTTTTATAAAAAACAACGCGTTTAATAAATTCGATACGACGCATCTTTCCCCAAGATACGGCGTATCTGTTTTTAATAAAAAAAATTTCTAAGCGATAACGCCATACGACGCATCTGCTTTAGCAGATACGGCGTATCTATTATTTTAATTAAAAACAGTTTTCGAATTATTAAACAGATACTACGCATCGATTTTTGTCGATACGACGTATCTTCTGAATCAAAAATCTTGTATTTTGAAACGTAACGAAAATACGGCGCATTAACTTTTGTTAATACGACGCATTTAATTTTAAATAAATATCAATTTTTGATAATTAAAACTGATACGGCGCATTCTAATTTCTAAGCGGCGTATCTATTTTCTGAATAAAGTCTGATTAAATTTTAACGATCATAAGATACGGCGTATCCAACTTTTTGGATACGGCGCATCGTCTGCAGATATCAGTAACTTTAATTTTTCGTATTCCGTTTTCGTTGTTGATTTTCTGATATATTACTTTCTTGAACATACCCTACTGATGTTTTTGTGATAGTTTCAGGAAGTGCATGACTAGGAGTTCTACGAAGAACTTGATTCAACCTTTCGACGATCCTGAACGAGCCTTTCATTCGCTTAAAAGGCTTTTCAACACAAAAAGCTTTGATATTTCAAGTTCATTCGAGCTTGATTATTTTTCTGAAGAGAAAGAGGAAGAAGAAACGGAAACAATGGGCGAAAACACAACTATGGAGGAATACATGAACAGTACCCGTGCTGATTACAGTTCAGGAGTTGCTAGACCAAAGTTTGATGATAAGTCAAAGTTTGAGTTAAAGGGTCAGTTTCTCAAGGAGCTAAGAGAAAATGCTTTCAGTGGATCGGAACATGAAGATGCTAATGAACATGTTGAAAAGGTCCTCGAGATTGCAGATTTGTTTACTACGGAAGGAGTCACTGACGATCAACTTACGCTGAGAATCTTTCCAATTTCACTTAAAGGAGCTGCTAATAAGTGGCTAAGGAATGAACCTGCTAGTTCAATCACAACGTTTGATGATAAGTCAAAGTTTGAGTTAAAGGGTCAGTTTCTCAAGGAGCTAAGAGAAAATGCTTTCAGTGGATCGGAACATGAAGATGCTAATGAACATGTTGAAAAGGTCCTCGAGATTGCAGATTTGTTTACTACGGAAGGAGTCACTGACGATCAACTTATGCTGAGAATCTTTCCAATTTCACTTAAAGGAGCTGCTAATAAGTGGCTAAGGAATGAACCTGCTAGTTCAATCACAACGTGGGAAGATTTGAAGAGCAAATTCCTGAAAAGATATTGTCCACCTGCTAAAACTGCTAAAAAGATGGAGGCTATCAATAGTTTCAAGCAAGAGCCTGATGAAACTCTTTATCAAGCTTGGGAACGATTTAAAGACTTACTGGTGAAATGTCCTCAACACTATCTAACCCCAATGCAGGAGATAATATTGTTTTATCAAGGATTGGACGTGCCGACTAGACAAATCTTGGATGCTAAGGGAGCTGTGCCTCAAATGAGTGCAGCTAATGCTAGGAAAGCTATCCAAGAAGCTGCTGATCATTCTTTAAAATGGCACGATGGAACCTCTACTAGATCTAAGAGCAGCACTAATTTTGACGGGTTTGCTGCAATTCAAGCTCAATTGGATAAAATTAGTAGAGAGATGAAGAAGCGTGATGAGAAAGTGTATGCTGCCCAAGTTGGATGTGAAAAATGCGAAGGACCTCACTACACTAAGGATTGCCCTAATAAGAATGAAAGTGAGACTTTTGAGGAAGCATACTACACACAATTTGGACAACCATTCCGACCTTCAGGAAGATTTAGGGAAGCTACTCCGGGATTCTATCAAAAGAACAACTTCAATCCCGCTTATCAAGAAAGGAGGTAGACTTTAGATGACACTCTAAAGCAAATTATGGCCGATGCTGCTAAGAGACATGAAGAGAACACTGCTATGATCAAGGAAATCCGAGCTTCAACGGACACTATTACAAGAAATCAAGGAGCTTCGATCAAAGCATTGGAACAACAAATTGGTCAAATGAGCAAAGTTCTTCAAGAAAGGGGATATGGAAGTTTACCTAGCTCAACTGAAACCAACCCAAGAGATCATGTCAAGGCCATAAGCACCACTGAAGAAGTCACTCCTAACATTCCTTTTCCTAGAAGAATGATAAATGGTAATGATGGTGCAAGACCCGAATTTTTCTTTAATTCTTCAATCAGTTTAAGGAGACTACTCAAAGAGAAGACAAAGATTGAAGAGGAGTTCAAGGCTACAATGAAAGAAGAGAACTCTGCAACAGACTTACATGCCTTGCCTCATAAAGAAAAAGACCCAGGAAGTTTTACTTTACCTTGTTCAATTAATGATATATCTTTCAATAATGTGTTAGCTGACTTAGGAGCTAGCGTTAGTGTAATGCCCCTTAAGACATTCACTACCCTAGGACTAGGGAAATTAGCACCAACTAAGTTGCTTATTGAATTGGCTGATAAAACAGTAAAACGACCTGAAGGGATTGCTAATAATGTGCTAGTTAAGATTGAGAAGTTTGTTTTCCCTGTAGACTTTGTTATATTAGATATGCCCGAGGATGTTAAGACTCCTTTAATCCTTGGAAGACCTTTCTTGTCTACCGCCCGTGCTAAGATTGATGTGTTTAAAAGAAAAATCTCATTAAGGGTAGGGAATAATAAACTAGTCTATAAGTGCCAAGATCCTGTTAAAAGCATAATTAGAGGCGTCTATATGCTAGGATTAAGAGAGCGTATGGACCTCGATCTTGAAGCTAGGCTTATGGGAGAAACATTGATTCAAAACAACTCGACTAATCCTAATCATGAGAACTTTGAGGAATTTATTGACCTTAATGTGCCTACCGAACTTAGACGCGATATTGTTAATGATTCTGATGATGAATGGTATGATTGCGTAGTAATTAACAAACGTAGGAGGATAGTTGAGAACACGAATTTGAAAAATGATGTGTTTATTGAACTACCACCCCACCTTGCTTATTTATGCCTATATGATAATAAGAATTTCCCGTCTATCATTTTGTCATCTCTACCCGAAAGGGACAGAACTTTATTTATACAGATATTAAAGAAGAACGGCGTGGAAATTAAGGACGAGCAAGGAATGTTCAAATTGGCGATGAGGGAGCGCGATACTTCCGACTCCTTCAATGATCAATATTAAAGAGCTGAACGTGAGTCTAACTTGAAGACTCTGGAATAAAGACAAGTGCTTACCGGGAGACAACCCAGAGAAAATTTTTACTATTCTGTTCTATGTCGAGTCAGTCAGGCCCGCAGAGGATACGGCGCATCTCAATCCTTAGATGCGACGCATCTCCTGCATTGGTCATATCTTATTTTATTTTTCTGCATTTTTACTTTTGACTATAAAACTTTTTGTCAGTTTATTTTAATGCGGCGCATCCCTGGTTAAGGATACGACGCATCTTCTATTCTGATTCGTATTTATTCCAGGCTCAATACGGCGTATCTTCTTCCATAAGATACGGCGTATCGACTGACCTGATGATTTTCATTTTAATTTTTATGTTTTATTTTTGCTAACTACTAATGTATTATGCAAGTTTGAACTTTCTTAACTCAGGTGTGTTTAAAGTCTTGGTGGTATTATAGATTCCTGCATTTCCTGTGGATACATCAATTATGAAGCTTAAACGTTCTCATCCACGAGGAAGTTGATTTTTGCTCTTATACAAATAATGGAGGATCATACCGAGCAAATCTCAGGGGAGTTTTTCTGTTCTAATTCTTTTATTTTCCAGTTTTTAACCTTTGATACAAACAACGAGGACGTTGTTTAACTTAAGTGGGGGGATTGGAGAATTAGAACACTTACTTGTCCTAAACTTTTTCAAAAATTATGCTTAAAATGTGCTTAATATATCAAAATTAAAAATTTTTAGCATGTTTTTGTTTAAGATCTAAATTACATAGCTGCACACATGACGTTATTTTCAAAAATTGTGACTTTTCAAAATTCACAAATCTATGAGTGTGCCGGTGACTTGTAAACTTTAGAACTTGGCTTGTATACTATTCGAGACCACCATAATAAGTATTATTTTTATAATTGGAATGACTTGTCTAAATTGGTAAATTTCTAGGATTACACCCAAATAGCCTTTATATGTTATGTGTTATTAGCTAACTACACTGGTTAGTTAAACCCCGTATAAACCCTTTTGTTACTCTCACTTTTAGAGTAAGATACCCCTAGAAAAATACTCAGAACCATTCCTTTCGTTTCTTACACCTTTGTTATAATGTTTCGTTACACCTTTACACCTTAGCTTACCCTGTAGATTAAAATCCGTGGTTGGTTAATTGCTTTAGGCAAAGGTGTGTTTCCTTACATTACCTGTGTTCGCGTGCGTAATTCATTATCTTTGGTTAGGTCGGGAAATTGCACAATGCAATTGGAGTGAAAGTAAATATTGTATATCTTTGAGTTTATTTTTCGTGTGTTTACTACTTTCACTATTGCCGTTATTTCTGAAAGTATGAAAAGTATGGAAAAATTATCCGGAAAGAAAGTGATAGAAAAGTTGTGAAATTTTACACATTTATGTTTATGTTTCAAAAAAAAATCGAAAAAAAAAAAATCGAAAAAAATGAGAAAAGAAAAAGAAAAAGGAAAAGTTGGAAGTTTGTTTTAACCAACTTATGTAAAGTTTTGTATTAAGTGGTCGATATCACCACTATTTGTTGTATATTATATCTATGGATTGCATGGGAGTTGAACGTTATGGGAACGCCAACTAAAGGTTATTCTTTGATTGAGATCTTGTTGAGTATAATTCGTGTCTACCTAAAGCGTGTGTTTCAAATGTTAAAGCGTGAGTTATTCTATGATATGAGTCTTATTCATGGGATGGTTGGGATAGTGATTAACCACACTTAGGATTTTAATTTATTTGTTTTGTTTATTTTTCATTTTACACCAATTTGTATCCCAAATATTATCCATACCCTATATTATTCTTTATCCAAACCTTTGATTTATTGAGATTAGGGATTTGAGCAATCTTAAGTATCGTAGTCGTGGATTCGGCTATGTATTTATGATTTTGTCGCCCTTTTTGATATAATATTATTGGTGAAGATTACTTGGTCCTATCTTTAGCTTATTCGAGTTAAGGATTTGAGCAATTGCAAGTATCGTGTTCGTGGATTCGATCATGTATTTGTGATTTTGTCACCTTTTCTGGAATTTGAGATCGATAGAGATTAAGGAGAATGATTAACCCTTAAACCTAAAAACCCTTTTTACCGCTTTAGACTTGTTATTCCTTGGCTTTAGTGGAGGAGATGCTTATACTTGCCAAGCTTATGATAGAATATTCGTCACGACTGGACAGTTAAACGATAAGATTTGCTTTTATCAGAATATTTTATTTTACTTCTAATTCGTTAAGTGTTTGGTTGTGTGATTATGATAAAACGAATACATGCTTAAATATAAAAATAAATCCTAATATCTTTTAGGATACATTTTCATAAGATTAATTCTAAGGTTTACTTGGGGACAAGTAAAGTTCAAGTGGGGGGATATTTGATGAACTCAAATAAGTACATTTTATTACCATCATTTATCCTATTTATTTGACTTGTTTTATTATATTATCTGTGAGAATTGATACGTTAATGTTTACTTTTGTAATTCTCAGGTAAAAACAAGTATTATGTGAAACTTGGCGATTTTGGACTAATTATGGAGCAAAACAAGCAAGAAGTTAAGAGTCTACTGAAATGTACAAGATCAAGACATTCTGCTCCAGATACGCCGCATCTTACTTATTACATACGGCGCATCACTATCAAGATTTCACAAGATACGATCCAAGACAGCAAGGACATGCGCCGCATCTTCTGGCGGTGTACGAATATTCCTGAATATATTAATCTTGGACCCCACGCGAAGTTAAGTCAATGCGCCGCATCTACTTATCCTATGCGCCGCATCTTACCCTCAGACAGAAACTATAAATACCCCAAGACCAGACGAATTTCGAGGGCCCTAGTTTTAGAAGACCGAAGACCACAGAAACCCTAGGCCGAATTCAGTCGAAGTAGCAGCACAAGACACACCTTGAACGAAGATACAAGAGCTGTAAGAAGGTCCTGCATGTATTTAATTCATTAAGTAGTTTTGTTTTATTGTATTAGTACACTTTAATTGGTCAGGATTGATGGGCTTGTGATCATGGATTTAACCATGCACTTCGACTCCCCTTAAAATTGCTTTCCCATTAATTAAAGTTTATATGTTGATGTCTTTGGTGACTTTTATTAGTGCATTGATAACCTCTGTGTCTAGCTGAGCATTGCTTGGGTCGCCATGCCCCTTCCTCGCCTATTTATTAGATCGCCTATGCATTCTATCGTCTGTAGAAAAGTAGGAAGAAAGATAAATGGGATAGTCATAAGTAATCATTAAGGGTTTACTCGCCGATAAGATTAGAACCAACGAGAAAGGACTTAATCTCGGTGCGTTGCATCGAACTATACACTTCATATAAAACTAGCAATAAAACAAGTGACAAGCTACTTAACTATCAGGACAGGTCTTCTTATTGTCTCAAGTATTTATCTGTGTACGTGTGTGCTAATCGCTGATTCGTGCCTATTAGTTTAGTTTACCTTTAATCATAACCAAATCGTGCCAGTCTCTCAGGCTGAACCCCCTTGCGTTAGATTAGGTTGTATAGCTAACTTTAGATATTAAAATACTAATTAGAACAACTAGATAATACGTTCCACTCTTAGTGATCGACACTCTAATTACCATTATATTCATACTGACCGGGTACACTGCTCGTTAAAGTGTGTGTGTTATTGATAAGTCGGCTAAATATAAATTTAAAACTTGAATACTGCTAAAACCACAACGACATACTATGGGTATAAATTAGAGCATACGCACACGCGCATCAATTGCCGAAGCTTGGACGTCGCTCCCATCACTTCTATATTCTAGGCCTTCTATAAGTTGAGTAAGCAAGGTCATTGGTTCTCTTTTGAGAAAAGGAGTGGCAAGGAGAAGAGGGTTTGTTTCAGGGAGATTCTGACTGGATTGAAGGATTGGAAACATAACTTTTTTCTGATAGATAGACGAGCGATCCCCTTTGCCATGCCATGCCGTGGAGGCATCATGATTCTGACATTTCGGATCTGTTTCCGGGGGGCGAGTTTGACGTTGCGGATGCCGAGAAGCTGGCCGCCAATGTGATTAATCTCATTCCGATTCCTCCAGGATTTCTTTATGCCGTTGGGCTGACTTCACACTGGGCGCACCCTGGCCACCGGGCTGTGCTTAAGGATGCCGAAGGCAAAGGTATAACTTCGTAGCCCTTATCTTTGTTTCCTTCGTTGATTCGTATATGTGCATGCTTGTCCCTAAATGTTTTGCGCTCTTTTTTCGTAGTTGTATCGATGCCCGAGTACCTGATCAATCCCCATGTCCGTGAGGGTGTTTTCATGGTCGAGGGAGATGCATACCGTGAGGATGAGTCTCACGAGTTGCAAGTGACCGCTCCCGCTCCGTCAAATGCCGATATACCTGAGAAGACGGACGAAGAAAAGAAGGTCGATCAAGCTGACAGGCGGGTTTTGGAGGCCAAGCGTAAGAAACAAAGGCAAGCCGCCACCCGGGAGGCTCTAAAGGCCCAGAGGGGAGCGGGGGTTGGCAAGACGCGAGTGCGCGTCTGACGCGGCGAGGGGAGCAGCGGTGCGCCCCATCCAGCTAAACGGAGTAAACCCACAAATGATACTCCCGTGGTGGATCTGGAACACGATTCGCCGGAGGTCGAGGTTATTCCAAATCCTTCCCCCATCCGGTCACTGCGTTCGGAAGATATCTGAAGACAACCGGAGGGAACGGACTTTGCATCCGGGACTGCTGATATTGGTAAGCCATTCGGTTTTGTCAAAGCGTTCGGATGTTTTTACCTTGTGTGTGTGTGTGTATATATATATATATATATATATTGTTTACTGATATATATATATATATATATATATATATATATATATATATATATATATATATATATATATATGTATATATTGTTTACTGATAGCGGTCATGTTTTTTATTCTTCTTTCAGGGAGTTCCTCTGTAGCTGCTTCCGGTCGTGGCAAAATTAGGGCCACTGTTGATGGTGATCCGGCAACAGTGTTTGTTCCGGAGTGGTCCGTTAGGAAAGATGATCGTTTGGACAACTAGAAAGTCTGCAAGGACTTAATGTTGAACTTGCCCACTCCCCGAGAAGATCACTACTTTGAAAGCTTGGGTAATGCGGAGGCTGTTCAGAGAGCTTGGAGGCTGTTGGGCCAGGGAGCAACAGCTCAATCGGACATCTTGTTCTGACTTGAGTCCCTCCGAGAGGAGTACAAGCATTTGTACAGTACCCATGAAAGGTGCGGAGATGCAGTCCGAGAGGCGGAGGAGCTTTGAAAGCTAAGGCATGCACATACTAGCTTTCTGATTAAAGAGTCAGACCTCATGGGCCATATGTCGAATCTGGAGAAGGAGAGAGAGGAATGTAGGAGGGTCTCTGAGGAATGGATCAAGGCCTTGGAGGCCGAGCTGAATGAGGTCAAGGATAAACTGGCTGTGGAAGAGAGGGAGAATCCCGAACTCCAAAAAGAAAGGACAGAACTGGCCGTTAAGCTGGGCCAAATGGAGATCGAGCGGTTCAAATTGGTTAAGGATTTTATTCCGGAGATGGTTCGCCGGCTTCTGAATAGTCACGAGTATAAACAACAATTGGCCGGTCCTTTTAGTTTGTCCTCCCAATCTGGGTTTCTAGAGGATGTCACCTTAGCCGTTCGGCGGAAGATCTGGCCAAGGTTCTTGCGGACGTGGATGACCTGGACATGGAAGCTAAAACCAAGTTTCCACCTCCGTATGATGGACTATTAACTGCGGAGTACCCTTATGTCCAGAGGGTAAGCAACGCCTGGGATAAGCCTCTTCCGGAAATCATGGACCTGTTTCCTGATCCTGCGCCGCCCGAACCTGTAGTCGAAGGGCCTTCTGCCGATGATTCAGTTGTTGAAGAAAATGTCTCCGCTCCTTGAGCAAGTTATTTGTCAGCAATGTCCGGGTGTCTCCATTTTGACTATGGATTTAAGCCACTCCTGATGTTGCGTGAAGCTTTTTAATCCCTTTTTGGGTGCTGTTGGGTGCCGATTGGCCATTTTGACAACAATTATTGAAAATTGTAAGGCCTTTGGGCCGTTAGATTAGGCTTGCGAATAGTTAATATAGTTCGGATAAATATAACAATTTATGAACTGCGTGATTTGAACGCTATTTTGTACATATTTGGAAATTATCTTATGCCAGTCATTTCGTCAATTACAAAATGCCTTTCTTTTTTTTTTAATTATTATTTGCATTATATTACCTGCGTCCTTCGGCGACTCACCCCTTTCTGAATGTCGTTCGGCCTTTTTGCCGTAATTACATGGCAACCCCTTTTTGGGTATGAATCATTTTTGAACATTGATCACTAATCTCCGGAGGGCACGAACCTCTCGGAGGGATCACTTTCGAATTATGTTCGGAAAATAATAAACGATCATGCGGACATCGCTTTTTGGGTGTCGATTGGCCTTTTTGCCGTAAATACATGGCAACCCCTTTTTGGGTATGAACCATCTTTGAACATTGACCACTGATCTCCGGAGGGCGTGAACCTCTTGGAGGGACTATTTTAGGCTTATGTTCAGAAAATAATAAAATAATTATGCGGTCACCCCTTTTTGGGTGCCGTTCGGCCTTTTTGCCATAAATACATGGCAACCCCTTTTTAGGTATGAACCATCTTTGAACATTGATCACTAATCTCCGGAGGGCACGAACCTCTCGGAAGGATCACTTTCGACTTATGTTCGGAAAGTAATAAATGATTATGAGGCCACCCCTTTTTGGGTGCCGATTGGCCCTTTTGCCGTAAATACATGGCAACCCCTTTTTGGGTATGAACCATATTTGAAAATTGACCAATGATCTCCGGAGGGCGTGAACCTCTCGGAGGGACCATTTTCGGCTTATGTTCAAAAAATAATAAAATGATTATGCGGTAACCCCTTTTTGGGTGCCGTTCGGCCTTTTTGCCATAAATACATGGCAACCCCTTTTTGGGTATGAACCATCTTTGAACATTGATCACTAATCTCTGGAGGGCACGAACCTCTCGGAGGGATCACTTTCGACTTATGTTCGGAAAGTAATAAATGATTATGCGGCCACCCCTTTTTGGGTGCCAATTGGCCTTTTTGCCGTAAATACATGGCAACCCCTTTTTGGGTATGAACCATCTTTGAACATTGACCACTGATCTCCGGAGGGCATGAACCTCTCGGAGGGGTCATTTTCGGCTTATGTCCAGAAAATAATGAATAGCATGAGAGCGTGATATGTAGAGAAAATAGTTCCCCATTAACTGCGGGATAACTGCACTTATCATTGAAACAGTCAAACAATTCCTTTCGGATGTTACATTAGATATATTAGTAATTCATTTACAAAAAACATTTTCTAAGGTTAACGGCATGCCAAGTTCGTGGCACTTCTTTTTCCTCCATTGTCTCCAACTTGTATGATCCGGTCTGGTACGCTTCCATGACCCGGTATGGTCCCTCCTAATTGGGTCCTAGCTTTCCTTGGTTTTCGACCCAGCTTGCCTCATTCCTTCGGTATACAAAATCACCTACCTTTAATCGTGAAGGTATTTTCATTTCTTACGTTAGTCAAAGTAGAGATAAGTTATAATTTGAATGAAATAACTAGGTATTTGTAACGACATTTCATTTTAAAAGAGCTGTGTGAATTTTTACACTTACCTTGAACGATTCGGCACGAACCCTTTGGTTGTAATACTATTCTACCTTCTTCTGGTATTTCGCCTCCCGGATAGCAGCCATCTCCTTTCGTTCTTGCAAGAGGTCGAGGTTTAAACAGATCCCCTCATCATTTTCCTTTTCCTCAGTTACCATGGTCCGAAAGGTTGGCATTCCTATTTCGGCCGGTATGACTGCTTCACTTCCGTACGTAAGGCTGAATGGTGTCTCTCCATTGCTTGTCATCAGAGACATGCGGTTTGCCCACAAGACATTCAGCAACTCGTCCACCCATCCGGCCCTTTCCCTGTCGAGCCTTGATTTGAACCCCTTCATCAGGCTCTTGTTCGCCCTTTCTACTAATCTGTTGGCTTGAGCATGGGCTACAGCAGTGTTTATCTAGGTTATATTCAAGCGTTCGCACCAGCTTTTGAAAGGGTCGTGAATGAAATTGCTCCCGTTGTCCGTGACAATTACCCTCTGCAATCCGAACCTACATACTATGTTCTCCCAGACAAACTTTTTGACTTCTTTTCCAGTCGTGCGAGCTAATGGCTTGGCTTCTACCCACTTGGTGAAATAGTCAATGGCCACGATAACAAATTTGATTTTCCCCGGAGCTTCCGGCAGAGGGCCCAATACATCCATGCCCCATTGATAAAAGGGCCACGGGGCTTGTATCTGACAAGGATCACATTTCTGAATTATTTCCCTGGCATCCCGGTGCATGGTCGGCCAGTAATACCCCTGCCGCATTAGTTTTGCCACGACGGATCGCGGCCCCGAGTGCATCCCACATGCTCCTTCATGCACTTCCCGGACGATGTAATTGGCCTGGAGTGGTCCGACACATCTCAACATCGGGCCCAAATAGAATTTTTTGAAAAGCACATCATCCACTAGAGTATACTAGTTTATTTTCATTCGGAGAGCCCGAGCCTCGTTTTGATCTTCCAACCAAATACCTTCTTGCTTGCACCGAATGATTGGGGTCATCCAGTTTTCTTCTTCTTCCTCCACAATGGCGCTGACCACCTCTTCTTCCGTTGACGATTTCTCTAAAACTTCCACTAAGGTTTCCTTTGTCAGGTGGTCGAAAGCCATGGACGCCAGCTTACTGAGTATATCTGCTTTCTGATTTTGTGTTCTTGGGATGTTCCGGATTTTAAACTGATCAAAGCACGCAACGTATTCTTTGGCTTTGGCCAGGTACCGTATCATGCTATCCTTGAATGCTACGAATTCCCCATTGATCTGGCTTGCTACCAAATTGGAGTCCACTCTGGCTTCCAACACTTGGATCTTCATTTTCCGGGCGACTATCAACCCTGCGAGCAAGGCTTCGTATTCTGCCTCATTGTTGGTGCTTTTAAAGTTCAACCGGATGGCGTAGGTGTATTCCGTTTGATCTGGGCTAATCAATACCAAACTTGCTCCGGCGCCTGACTTGCTGGATGCTCCATCGGTATACAACACCTATTGCTCCTGACTGGAGATATTACATATCTCCTTGCCCCCTCCTTCACAACCTGATCGGATGTGACCAAGGGTATTTCCGTTATAAAGTCTGCAAGGACTTGTCCCTTGACCGCGTTCCGGGGCACATAAGTGATGTTGTAAGCTCCTAGCTCTACGGTGTATTTAGCCAGTCTCCCGGATGCTTCCGCCTTGTTCAGTATTTGCTTGATGGGTTTATCAGTGATGACTTTTATTGGATGGGCCTCAAAATATCTCCTAAGTCTCCTCGATAAGTGCAGCAGAGCCAGAGCTAACTTCTCTACCGGAAGGTAATTTTGTTTGGCCTCCTGTAACGTTCGGCTAACGTAATGTACCGGGATCTGCTTCCCCTCCCTTTCTACCAACAGTACCCCACTCATTGCCCCCTTTGATGCTGCTAGGTATACGTACAAGTCTTCTTTCGGTTTTGGGGTTGTCAGGTAGGGAAGCTCCAGGATCATCTTTCTCATCTCTTGAAAAGCCATTTCGGCCTACTCTGTCCATCGGTATTCGTCCTGGTTCTCCTTTGTGATATTTTTCAATGTGTCAAAGAACGGAAGCGCTCTTTCTGCCGACTTGGATAAGAAACGGTTCAGAGCTACCAGCTTACCACTTAAACTCTGCATTTCTTTGAGCGACTTTGGAGACTGCATGTCCGCAATGGCTCTAGTTTTCTTTGGATTCGCCCGAATCCCCTCGGACGTTACCATGTACCCAAGAAACTTTCCCTCTTCCACCCCGAAAGAACATTTCTTTGGGTTCAACTTCATATTGATCCTCCGGAGGTTATCGAATGTCTCGGCTATGTCGGCCAGCAATTCTTTCTCGGTTTTGCTTTTTATCACCATGTCGTCCACATATGCCTCGAGGTTTCTCCCTATCTGCGATCGGAAGGCCGAATAAACCAATCGCTGATACGTGGCTCCGGCGTTCTTTAGACCGAACGGCATCTTGGTATAACAGTATGTCCCATATTCGGTATAGAAGGCTGTTTTCTCCTCATCCTCCTTCGCCATTTGCACCTGATGGTATCCCTTATAAGCATCTAAAAAGCACTTGTACCGGAATCCCATGACCGACTCTATCTTCCAATCAATCTCAGGTAACGGGTGATAATCCTTTCGACAAGACGAATCGAGGTTCTTGAAGTCGATGCACATCCTCCAACTACCATTGGATTTCTTTACCAACACTGGGTTTGAAATCCACGTAGGGTATTGCACTGGTCGGACTATTCTGGCTTTCACCCATTCTTCCACCTCTTTAGCTACGGCCTGGTTCTTTTCGGCTGAGAAGGTTCTTTTCTTTTGCGCTACCGGCCGGTCTTGAACATTCACGTTCAGCGTGTGGTCGGTAATTCGACGGGGTATTCCCATCATATCCGCAGGTTCCCAGGCGAATACATCTTGACTGTTTTTTAGTAGCGTGATCAATTGCCTCCTGCATTCCGAGGAAAATTTTCCTCTACTAGTTACTAGTTGGTCCAGATAAGCCGGATGTATCATTATTTCTTCTGTTTTCCCGGCGAACTCCTCTGTCACTTTGGCGTCCTGAGGCTCATTCTTTGCTTCCGTTTCTACCATCTGCTTCTCCTCTAGTTTGCGGCATTCAGAAACAATTACCGATCGAGTAATTAAGGTCGCTACGCCTCTTGGAGTAGGGAACTTCATCATCGAGTGGATGGTCGAGGGGATGGCCCGCAGCTTCTTCAAACCTGAGCGTCCTAGAATGATGTTGTACTGAGAAGGGGACCTTATCACGGCGAACTTCAACATCGTCCTATGGAACAAGCCTTGTGATGCGTGGTTTTGCGACCTTACAACAGGTTTTACCTCTCGAGGGATCTCAAGAGGCTTACAACCCCACCAGGCAGTGTACCTGACCGATGTAGTATAGTGTAGTGGTAAGTACGGGGGATTGATCGTTCTCCACAGGGAATAGTGTCGTTAGGATTGAAAAACTACTCTAATAGGTCTAAGGGTGAGAGAAGATTCTTTTTGTATTTTTATATTTTTATGAAAGCAAGTAGAATCTCGGGTTTGAAGGAGTGGGCGGAATTAGTTGCTAGTCAACTAACCCAAATAACTACAAATGCGAATAAAATAAAATAACTGAAAATGAAAAGGTTGTGAAACTTATGTGGAGAGAAATGTGTTTACTTAGATTTCCTTACTCCCTAACTATCTTTTACCGGTTGATTAGTGTGTATTAATTGCGTGGATGACGGGTGTATTCCTTAATACCAATCGTGGGGTGGCGTACGTACTTCCCCAACTCTACAAGCTCCTACTTCACTCCTATGTCGAGCCGGCTAAGAAGCTCCTAACATGGGATCACTAGAATTCGCTCATGCATTAAATACAACCATAAAAACCTTAGTACGCATTGGTTCATGTTTCTTAAGACGTTCAAGCAAGTTACCGAATAGGAAGTCAGCCAGTTTTCTTAAGCCTAACATCGATAAACAATCATCCAATACAATAAATAACACACTAATAACCAATAATCAATAGTTAGGTTTCATTAGATCTAAGCAAACACAAGATAAATCTAGCCTAGCATGTTAATTAAAAGACAAGAACAAGATATAATCAAACAACACATAGACATATTGATTGATTAAATGAATACTTATCTTCAATTAAACATGGGAGATCCAAGGGTATGAAAACCCTTAAAAATGGCAGAAATTCGTCTTAGGGTTTGACAAAGGGCTTTTGGCAGGGTCAAAGCAATTCACAAGTCAATTTTCTCAAGAAGGAAAAAGTCAACTTTGGAACACTCGACACAAAACCCGATGTAATAAACCGGATAAGCGTGTACCCGGGTCGTTCTCCCTGCGAGGCGTGAAATTGAGAATATCGTTTTCGGTTCGGTATTAAAATGCTTGAAAAGACGAGAGTTTGTTTGGTTACTAAAATCTATTAAAACGAAAAGTAAATAACGTAAACGATAAACTACGAACGAGTAAAAACGTAAAATATTTGAAAAACTAATCCTACGTGTATCAAAATAATTTTCCTACGACTTAAATATAAAAAGAAAATTTTGGAAAAAAGAAAAATATTTTTTTGATTTTTTAATAATTTTTTATAAATTAAAAACTATTTTTAAAAAGATAATTGATTAAAAATACTAAATGGAAAAATAAAATTCTGAAAATTTTTACTAAAATACTTTAGACTAAAATAAAGCTATAAAAAAATATGAAAGGTGAAAGTGCTTTTTCAAATAAGCCGCATATAAGCAAAAGCTCACAATAAGCTAAAAAAAAAAATAAATAAATAAATAAATAAAAAAAATAAAATGGTTTTAACTAAAATTTTGTAAAGTTTAACAAAGAAGAGGAGTTAGTGCAATGGTAAAGTTGTTGAATTTGTTTGTGCTAAATGTCCTGGGTTCGAACCCCAGGACTGTCAAAGTTTTGTTAAATTTTTTTTTTTTCTTTTACTTTCTTTTGCAAGTTACTCAAAGCAATATTAACCAAAACTCAAACACAATAAATACGAGATCTAAACACAGCTACTAATCAACTCAACATACAAACATTCAACAAATGCAAAATCCTACTGATAAACACAAACATAGACAATAAACATTAATCGATCCAAATCCATAACACAAGCACAAACAACACTTAAACTATATTTTTTTTTTCTTTTTCGCTTATTGAAACACAAACACAAACAAGAACTAAAAGAGTACTAATATCCCAAGTTCGAAGCAGTAACACCAACAATAACCACAAGTTCGAAGCAGTAACAGAAACAATAACCACAAATCGCATAAGCACTAAATAACTAAACAATAATTAATTAAAAATACGCAGTAACAAAACTAAATAGAAATCGACATATATTAAAATTAAAAAGTAAATTACAACTAAAAAAATAAAAACATACCGAAAAAAAAAGCTAAATAAAACCTAAAAAAAAAGAACTCTACTCGGCTGCTACTTATCTATTTATATGAAAAAATAGAAAAACCCTAGCTTTCGAGTGTGTTTTTCGTGTGAGAGAATCCCTTCTTGTGCTTTTTTTGCATCAATCTTGGCCCTTGGATGATAACGTGATGCCCACATCTTGAATTTCGAACCGTTGATCTTTCTTTGAAGCCTCGGATCGATGAGGTGGAGGGGAGGGGACCATGGACAAAGTCATGTGATGTCTTTGGCTTGTTGTGTGAGGTGGAGAGGAGGGGGTTAAGCGGGCGGATTAGCGGTATTTTAGGGGAAGAGGAAGAAGGGTGTGGCTGTGGAATTAATCTTTAGGTATTTTGACCATTAATTGGGGATTTTGACCAACTGCTTCCGTAGTTAGTTATTTAACAAAGATGGGGGTCGGTTTGTTTTAGAGATAGGATGGGCCGGTTGTATTTTCGATTGGGCTTGTTGTTTAGTTTTGTGAATTGGGCTGTTGGGGTGAAGGGTTTTCGTGGGTGGCCGGTTGGTGGGATTAAGTGGATGGGTCGATGGTTTAAGGGTTATATGGAGTTAGGATAAATTTAGTTTAGCTAAGGACCAAAAGTGTAATTCATGAAACCTCAAGGACCATATCAGCCATTCTTCAAAGTTAATCCAAGGGTAATTTTTGCCAAGTAAAAAAATAATCCAAGGGTCATTCTTCAAAAATATTATCTTTGACGAAATTTTCCCCGGCTTCGGCTCTATAAATCTCTTTTCCACGTCAAGCTCGGTTTTGCCTTATTTGCCTCGTTTTCAATCCTTTTTGTACCTGCAACAACTAAAACACAATCCAAGGATATTTGATATAATATATGGTCCATTTGGGTGTTTTTGGTCGTTTTTGTGGGGTTTTTCGGGTCTAAAATGATGAGTAAAAGGCCACTCATCAATCCCCCACACTAAGCAATTGCTAGTCCCTAGCAATCCGATCATATAAAGTAATGAAAGGATCAAAAATATAAATGTTACCAAAAATACCACCCCGTTTTGACTTTATAAAATGCAAGTAAATTAAACGAGATAAAACGTAAATATCATGCTTGATTTTCAAAAATGGCATCATGGAACGGGAATCACACAAAATGGGTGACTCCGGGGAATTGTAATCGTCATCCTCTTTTTATACTTCCCAACTAAGTCTAAAAACCCTTGTGCAAATGTTTTTGTAAAATGCTAACGCTACTTATATTAGCAACCTATGTAAGCCGAGGCTTAACTTTTCACTCCCACAATTTTTCATAAGTTAGGTGTGTGTGCTTGTTTTCAAAGTTTTGATCGTAAAAATCGACATTTATTAGGGTTAAAAAACCGACAATGATTTAGAAATTAGAGATTCAAAGGTGAGATCACTCCATGTAGCGACTTTCTTCTCAGCTTATCCTTAGTAAACTTAGGAGGCTAGGTTTTTACACCCTCGAGAATAGTATCGGAGCTCACGGGATCTTTGAAGTCAACAATTTCTAAATCACCGTCCAACTTTTAGACAATTTTGACGAATACTAGTTCAACTTTCGATTTAAATTTAAGAAGAAGCAAGTTTCTCACACTTATTCATAAACAAACATAAACATTTTTTTTTTTTTTTTTTTTTTTTTTTTTTTTTTTTTTTTTTTTTTTTTTTTTACTTGTGTACCCTAAACGACGGACCTTCACGGTTTAGTTCCAAGACCTTAACGCCTTTCGGAATAAAGGATCCAAGGGCCGTTACAACGGAGAGTTCCAAGACCTTAACGCCTTTCAGAATTAAGGGTCCAAGGGCCGGTGCAAGAGGGTAGCCAAGACCTAAACGCCTTTCGGAATTAAGGATCCAAGGCCCGATCTCGAATCCGTAGCTTAGAGCACTTATTTATTCATACTTAAACTTTAACTTTGCAACTTTCAAGCAATTGCTCACTTTCATTTTGCATTCTTATTGGGTTTGTAAGAAAGTATGCTTGTTCCAAAATTTAAATAAAACTTTGAACTAGTATTCTAAATCAAGATTGCATAAAAATTTATTTGCTTAACAAAAACGGTTTTTGCGTTCAAAAGTTTGAAAATAGCACTAATTTTAATCCGATTAGGATCTTCTGGGAGGAAAAGCCATAGATTACTTATATAAGCTCTAAAGAGAACCAACTACTCCACGCTTAGCATTTTCATTTGCACAATTCGCAAAAACTTAGCCTAAACGTTAAGGGTAGCAGCTAGATCAACACTCTAGCAGAGTCGGGATTCCCCTTGTTCTAGCCTAATCAAGTCTAAACTTTCATTAATACCGAAGCATTAATGTATAGCAAATTATTTTTATTGTGCAAAGCACTTCTTTTAGATGCAAAATACGATAAAAATTTTAAAATTTTTGGTCAAAACGGGGGTGCTAGGGGACTAGAAGGTACAAATTGTGAAAATTTTTTTAAAATTTGGTCAAATTTGTCAAATGAGAATTCCCCCCCACACTTAGAAATGAATATTGCCCTCAATATTCAAAGTACCGGCCTGAGCCGACACTATAGAACGTAAAAGGGTAAGACTACTACCTAAGTGTGGAAACGAAATCTTGTTTTTCACAAAAAGGATTTTAAGATATCCCTGGATAATCATAAACACAAAGATAGGATATTGGGCGGCTGGATTGAAAACAGGCGCGTCAATCATCACAATCTACGGGAGTC
Source organism: Artemisia tridentata subsp. tridentata (assembly GCA_021014915.2). NCBI lineage: Eukaryota > Viridiplantae > Streptophyta > Magnoliopsida > Asterales > Asteraceae > Artemisia > Artemisia tridentata. The sequence goes on from CP139504.1 coordinate 428,532,307, forward strand.
CTGAAAACAAAGGCAAACATACAACCACAAAGCAACAAGCAGAGGAACTCCCCCACACTTAGTGTTAGAAATAAGAAAGAAGATAGAATGATAAGCATGGGTTGCCACCCACGAAGCGCTTGTTTTTGATCGAGTCGTATAGCTTAGACTCGCCCCGAATTTAATTGTCCTTGGGGGAGCAAGTGGAAGAGATAATCTCAATCGGACTTTCATTCAAGATGTTTGGATAAACATTGAAGCATATGAAAGTTCCACTCCGATGAGATACCCACGGCTTCAGAAGATAAAAGCGGTGATGCCGGGGTCAAAAACTTTGTCTTCGTTTCCGGCTGGGAACGATAGTAAAGTTTCAATCAGAGACAACTCCATGCAGAACGGGAGTTTTTGACCAGAAAGAAGTAGAGGGGAAAGAAGTAGAGGTGAATCATTTTTCTCCAGAATTAAAAGTTCCTTAGATGAGGCGGGAAACTTTAAATTCTTATCAAGAGTCAATTTCATCAAAGGATGAGTTTTACCATCATCGAGTATGCCTGGATTAAACACTTTGTCTTCACAAGAAAACTCAGCAGGGTACTCGATGGGAGACTCAATGGAGAAAAGGAAATCATCCTCGGGAAAATGAGGAGATAAGTCATTAGAAACAATTGTATCATCCTCAATTATGTTTTCCATTTTAGGGCCTTTTTCATCAGTAGGTTTCCCATATAAAAGATTTCTCCATTCGGTTTGATCGGCCCCAAAATCGAAGAGGTCATCATCATCTTGTAAATCATTAAGCTCGGTGTAAGAATCAGATGATGGAGAATGGTATAAAAGTTTTTCGACTTCTTTAAAATCAGCATGAAAGTCGAAAAGATCATCATCATCTGATAGAAGTGGATCGTCGTGAGCGAGTTCATCGGCGAACTCCTCGGGATAAGAATCACATCTAGACGGATCACGGTTCAGCAAAAATTCCAATTCTTTAAGATCAGATTCAAAATCAAAGTCATCGTCCTCATCCCCCGGTGGGATTGGATCGATGTGAGCGAGTTCATCGGCGAACTCCTCAAGAAGAGAATCAATACTAGAAGTGGTACTGCCACTACTTTGCTCTTCTGATTTTGAAACAACAACTTGAACGGATTTAGGAAGCTTTTCTTCTTTAACATCTTCCGGGGGAAATAATGGTTCATCAAATTTCAAGACATCTTCCCCGGGATCACTATCGGTCTCAACAATTTCCGGCGAAATTGGAGCATCATCAAAGAACACATCGAGCTCTTCCCTTGAGAGATCACTTTCCTCAATCGGAGGAGAAGGATGGGAAGAGTCGGAAAGGTTTGGTTCAACAATCTCAATTCTATAAATCATTTCCGGAGGTGGGACAAGTGGTGTGCTCTTAGAGCTAGCAATTTCCACCACTTCCGTTGTGATCTCCGAATCTGATTCATCATCATCAAGAATACTCTTAACATCCGCGGAACAACTTGCAAACCATTTGCTTGAACCGGGTGTAATTTTCATAGCTTTTAGCTCAGCACGTTTTTCAGACATACTCTTAACCGCAAATCTTGAGAGAATTGAATCACTTCTTTTGGAAGCAATTACTGGATCAGATTTTTGATTAACCACATCAACGTTGCTTTTGGTGGTTAGCGGTTTAGAGTTTTGATTGATTTGAAACGTGACTTTGTCATCATCAACTCTTAGAGTTATTTCTTCTCCGTACACATCAATCAAAGCCCGCCCGGTCCTCAAAAATGATCTTCCGAGAATTAGAGGAACCCGGGGGTCAGCATCAAAATCAACCACCACAAAATCGGCGGGAAAATGGAATTTCCCAACCTTGACAAAGACATCCTCGGCTATTCCAAGTGGACGGGTTATGGTCCGGTCCGCAAGCTCGAGGGTCATGCAAGTGGGGATATAATCGGGGAGAGAAAGTTTTTTCCAAACAGAGAGCGGCATTAGGTTGATGCTTGCACCAAGATCGGCCAAGGCGTAGCATTCAACCATCCCCGGAAATTCACATGGAATGAGGAATTTTCCGGGATCTCCAAGCTTTTCCGGAAGCTTTTTTAGGAGAACCGCTGAGCAGTGTTCATTTAATGGAGTTTTTGCTAATTCAATTAATTTTTCCTTGTTGCTCAATAAACTCTTCATGGTGGAAACAAACTTAGGCATCAGAAGTAAAGCATCCGCGAAGCTTATATCGAAATGCAATTCTTGAAAGATTTGGAAGAATTTTTCCATTTGAATACTAGCTTTTTCGCGGAGCTTTTGGTCATTAAGTCTTGATGGGTATGGGATAGAAGGTTTAGGTTGAGACTTCGGAACATCGGGTTCCGGAATTGGGGTTGGGACTACCGAAGGTTGGACGTGTGCGGTACTTCGTGGGCTTGTGGAATGCACCTTGTCCTTTGTCACCTCGGTCTCTCGTTCCTCTTCCCTCACCGGAGAAGGAGTAGGAATCGAGGGTCCATCATAAGCTTTACCACTTCGGGTGGTAATAGCTTTCAATTCACCCTTTGGGTTAAGAATTGTATTACCCGGGAGAGTTCCCGAGGATGAAGCTTGGTGAAATTGGTTGATAAGGGTATCAAACATACTTTCAATCTTTGTTTGAGATTGATCGATTTTGTTCTTAAGCTCATTACCCTGCTTAATCATTGAATTTTCAAATTCATTTTTCAAATTTGTGATTTGATTTTGCATAGCCCTCATTTTCACCTCATTTGTCATAATGTAATTTGAAAGATCATTAGAGGGAGCAATCGAGGCTGGGTAATTTTGAGCTTGATACCCTTGATTGTAATTGACCCCTTGGGTCGGGTATTGGTTAGTAGGGGCTTGATATGGAACATTTTGCCCCCTACTTTGGGTTTGATTGAATTTGTTTTGATTGTTTGGAGGAAAACCGGGTGGTCCTGCTAGATAGCTAGCACGATAGCTCGAGTCACCTTGAGGACGGTATTGAGTACCTCCTTGGTTGTAAGACCCGGCTACGGCATTGATTTCAAAAGGACGGCCATCGGTGGCAGTACAATTGTAATAAGCATGAGGACCACCACAAGTAACACAACTTTCTTCCACCGCTTTAACTTGAGCGGGTGGAGAAACTTGTGGGGTAGAAGAAATGGTAGAAGAAGAAGGATTTTTCTGATTAGAGAAAACCAAAGCTTGAATTGCATCCGTGAGCTTGTCAATTTTAGCATCCGTGCTAGAAGTACTCATCGAATGTGAAGTAGAAGGTGAAACACTCACTTGAGAAACAACCGGCTTGCTTCGTGAAGTGCGAACCTTTGACTTGTTCTCGATGATAGACAAAGCATCACGCGTAGTTCGATTCAATATATAACCACCGGAGGCGGCATTTAGAGAATCTTGGTCAGTTTGGTTCAATCCATTGTAAAACGTATCAATTTGATGCAACTCAGAAAATCCGTGGTGAGGACATTTGCGAAGCAATTCTTTGAAACGATCCCACGCTTCACTAAATGATTCATCAAATTTTTGAGTAAATATGGTAATTTCATTCTTAAGACTTGTGGTTCTGGAAGGGGGAAAGAATTCGTTCACAAATTTCGTCACCAAATCTTCCCATGTTAAGATAGAACGAGGGGGTTGTTTTTCAAGCCAAGTCCGGGCTGCCCCCTCGAGAGAGAAAGGAAAGAGAAGCAATTTAATCCGTTCTTGAGGAACATTCCTACATTTGACGGTAGATGAAATTTTGTTAAACCATCGAATGTGGGAATGAGGGTCATCCCTCTCGAAACCGTAAAATTGATTCGACGTTACTAAGGATAGTAATGCCGGTTTAAGTTCGAAATTATCGGCAACGATCGGGGGAACAACAATAGCATCTCCATAACCCTCGGTGGGTGCTTGGAGAAGCTCAAGCATGGTGCGATTCTCCGCCATTATGTCAATGGGAGGATTGGGATTAGTACGAATCTCGGGTTCGACTAATGAGGCAGCACGTCTACGATTACGTCTTCGCGGAATTGCGACGAGTTCAAGAAAGGGACTCGATGACGAAGAAGAACGTGTGCGCATGCACCAAGAACATTAAGAAAGAAGAATATTTTTGGGTTTTTTTTTTGGATTTTTTAATTTTTTTTTTTGGTTTTTGGATAGAAAATATTTACAAGATATTTACGAAACTTCACGAGGAAGGTTCTTCAAGTCACTAATCGTCAAACCGTGACGATATTGTCGCAACACACCTCCCCGGCAACGGCGCCAAATTTGACAAAGGGCTTTTGGCAGGGTCAAAGCAATTCACAAGTCAATTTTCTCAAGAAGGAAAAAGTCAACTTTGGAACACTCGACACAAAACCCGATGTAATAAACCGGATAAGCGTGTACCCGGGTCGTTCTCCCTGCGAGGCGTGAAATTGAGAATATCGTTTTCGGTTCGGTATTAAAATGCTTGAAAAGACGAGAGTTTGTTTGGTTACTAAAATCTATTAAAACGAAAAGTAAATAACGTAAACGATAAACTACGAACGAGTAAAAACGTAAAATATTTGAAAAACTAATCCTACGTGTATCAAAATAATTTTCCTACGACTTAAATATAAAAAGAAAATTTTGGAAAAAAGAAAAATATTTTTTTGATTTTTTAATAATTTTTTATAAATTAAAAACTATTTTTAAAAAGATAATTGATTAAAAATACTAAATGGAAAAATAAAATTCTGAAAATTTTTACTAAAATACTTTAGACTAAAATAAAGCTATAAAAAAATATGAAAGGTGAAAGTGCTTTTTCAAATAAGCCGCATATAAGCAAAAGCTCACAATAAGCTAAAAAAAAAAATAAATAAATAAATAAATAAAAAAAATAAAATGGTTTTAACTAAAATTTTGTAAAGTTTAACAAAGAAGAGGAGTTAGTGCAATGGTAAAGTTGTTGAATTTGTTTGTGCTAAATGTCCTGGGTTCGAACCCCAGGACTGTCAAAGTTTTGTTAAATTTTTTTTTTTCTTTTACTTTCTTTTGCAAGTTACTCAAAGCAATATTAACCAAAACTCAAACACAATAAATACGAGATCTAAACACAGCTACTAATCAACTCAACATACAAACATTCAACAAATGCAAAATCCTACTGATAAACACAAACATAGACAATACACATTAATCGATCCAAATCCATAACACAAGCACAAACAACACTTAAACTATATTTTTTTTTTCTTTTTCGCTTATTGAAACACAAACACAAACAAGAACTAAAAGAGTACTAATATCCCAAGTTCGAAGCAGTAACACCAACAATAACCACAAGTTCGAAGCAGTAACAGAAACAATAACCACAAATCGCATAAGCACTAAATAACTAAACAATAATTAATTAAAAATACGCAGTAACAAAACTAAATAGAAATCGACATATATTAAAATTAAAAAGTAAATTACAACTAAAAAAATAAAAACATACCGAAAAAAAAAGCTAAATAAAACCTAAAAAAAAAGAACTCTACTCGGCTGCTACTTATCTATTTATATGAAAAAATAGAAAAACCCTAGCTTTCGAGTGTGTTTTTCGTGTGAGAGAATCCCTTCTTGTGCTTTTTTTGCATCAATCTTGGCCCTTGGATGATAACGTGATGCCCACATCTTGAATTTCGAACCGTTGATCTTTCTTTGAAGCCTCGGATCGATGAGGTGGAGGGGAGGGGACCATGGACAAAGTCATGTGATGTCTTTGGCTTGTTGTGTGAGGTGGAGAGGAGGGGGTTAAGCGGGCGGATTAGCGGTATTTTAGGGGAAGAGGAAGAAGGGTGTGGCTGTGGAATTAATCTTTAGGTATTTTGACCATTAATTGGGGATTTTGACCAACTGCTTCCGTAGTTAGTTATTTAACAAAGATGGGGGTCGGTTTGTTTTAGAGATAGGATGGGCCGGTTGTATTTTCGATTGGGCTTGTTGTTTAGTTTTGTGAATTGGGCTGTTGGGGTGAAGGGTTTTCGTGGGTGGCCGGTTGGTGGGATTAAGTGGATGGGTCGATGGTTTAAGGGTTATATGGAGTTAGGATAAATTTAGTTTAGCTAAGGACCAAAAGTGTAATTCATGAAACCTCAAGGACCATATCAGCCATTCTTCAAAGTTAATCCAAGGGTAATTTTTGCCAAGTAAAAAAATACTCCAAGGGTCATTCTTCAAAAATATTATCTTTGACGAAATTTTCCCCGGCTTCGGCTCTATAAATCTCTTTTCCACGTCAAGCTCGGTTTTGCCTTATTTGCCTCGTTTTCAATCCTTTTTGTACCTGCAACAACTAAAACACAATCCAAGGATATTTGATATAATATATGGTCCATTTGGGTGTTTTTGGTCGTTCTTGTGGGGTTTTTCGGGTCTAAAATGATGAGTAAAAGGCCACTCATCAGGGTTTCTCCTCTCAAAGTTGCACACTAATGACAAAAAATTGCAAAACTATATATAGAGTTTAAGGGCTGACGGCGTCACGTTATAGGACTTGACGCCGTCACCTCACCGTGTCTAGGGTTCCCGGATGGCCTTCTTGACGCCGTCCCTCTTTAGTGCTCCAAAATCCGCTCTGGCTTATCAAGGCTTGACGCCGTCAGAAATGGGCTTGACGCCGTCCCTCTTTAGTTTAAACCGTGATGGCCTTGATCACCTTAAAGGGTGACGCCGTCAGACTTTACATTGCAAAACTCCCTGGCTTATCATGTGTATTTTTCATATCCACCTCTTTTTGCCAATCCGTGACGCCGTCCAGAACAATCCCTGACGCCGTCAAAGGTACTTTTCCAGCCGATTTTGAGACTTTGTCGTTTTCTTCACTTTTATGCTCCAAAAACGTCCAAAATGCTTCCTTTTCCAGATTTCTTCTCCAAAGTACCTAAAATGACAAAAGGAACAATTTAGGGCAATATTTGATCAAATAAATACGATTTAGGGCTTAAATGACCCCCTAAAAGCGGTACACTTTTCGCTTCATCAAATACCCTTACACTTGAGATTTGCTTGTCCTCAAGCAAATGCGCTTTTATTCTAATAAAAATACAAGTTAGGGGTCATTTAATGCTAATATAAAAGTAATTACAACAAATAGTCGTTCCACTTTAATCATAATAAGCACGGAGATTACAAACTAGCACCTCACAAGTAGTGTTTAGATACTCACATCTCTCAGGTGTCATCAAAATAAATCTCATAAATGAAAACGGATAATATCTCTCACTACCTGTCGTAGCAAATAGATTACCATAGGCTTGGGAAAGGATCAAAAACCTCCTCCACTAGGCGTAAGCACCTAAGATAAACTATCAAAGAGGGCTTTTAAATGGGTTATAACGTGAGGTGTAGGGATATGATAAACACGGTTTTGTTGGATAAGGGATATTTTACTGGTGGCGAGTTAAAGATCTTGATTAATTACATGTAAAATATGGCGTTGCTAAGCCAAGACTAGACTCGACTTAAGCTAATGAAAGAAATAACAAAAATATAAAATAAACATAAAATGAAACGGGATGGTAGTCCGTATGTTTTTTCTACTTTTCTTTTTCTCATTTTTTTGTATTTTTTTTTTCATACATTCTTGCCCTACCATCCAAAATAATACATCATAGGGGCGTTGCATCCCCTTACACTTGAACTTTTACATAACTTTACAAATAACTATTCTAATGACTCGAATTAAGATAATCGAAACACTTGGAGTACTTTTAAAATATTTAGCACATATGGGGGTAATAATGTTCTTCTTCCCCATTACTCCATTACACTAGTACTTTACCCATGAGTCCCAATCGTCCCAAAACAATATGTACAAGGATATGACTCGACTTAGCAACCATGTAATCAATTAGATAATTAACTAAGGGTTTTAAACAAATGTTGTAACAATAATGCACTAAAAATGAGTGCATACAAGGTAGGCTAAGGCGATTTGGGTGTACATTTAAGTGGGGTGTAAACAAATTCTTCCTTTAAGTAAAATGCTTAAAGGTCGAAACGAAAAGATAGGCTCTGAGGGGTGTACTAGGGGTATCGTGTACTAAAAATGAGTACAACGCAAAGGGTGTGGGAGAATTACTTGACCAATATAGCCAATGTAATTATAACAAAAACACAGGTGTAAAACAATGGGTTAATCCTAATGCCTCTTATCATGTAGTAAATCTAACTACACGAATGTAGTCTCACTTGTGGCCTCGGAATGGTCCTAACGCAAGTTCTAGAATCTAAGTGCTACCGGTACACACATCATAGCATAAATGCTTTTCCTACCAATTCTAGGGGCGAACCTCATATATTTGGGGGTGAAATTTTTTTTTGTGGTACGGTTTTTGTGCTAGTCATATAACTCCTATCCATGAGACGCTCATTAAGATCAAATTTTCACTCCTATATGTCGTAAAAAATTTTAAATTTGGCACTAAAATTGCCCTAACAGGTATTTATCTCAGTTTTATTACACATCTACCATCAAACAAACAAAAATCAAGTGCAATTGCATTCTCTAAAGTATCGTATTTTTACCCCCCCCCCCCCTTACACTTAAGATGAACATTGTCCCCAATGTTCAAATAACAAGATGTAAAAGTAAATAAGGTAAACAAATAAAATCAAATACTCCCCTGATTCGTTTGGTGGATAAAGAGGTAACATGGTTAGATCTTCTTCCAAGAGAATGTAGAAGCTCCAAGACTAATGCATCGCCAAAAGCTTGATTCCACATACATCTCCTTGTCCAAAATAACCTGTTAAACCTGAGAAAACAAACACAAAAACCTGCATAACATCGGCGGGATAAATATATATATATAAGGATATAATGTTTGTGGAATGATAATTTTGCAGATTCCTGGAGTTTATAAGTTAGAGATTTAATAAAAACTTTTTATGAAAACAAAACTTTCAAAAATTTCAGAAAATTAACACCTGACGCTGTCAGGTTGTAATTCCTGATGCCGTCAGAAATGATCTGACAGAATTCTCATGTTAAGTTTCCGGAAAATTTCTGGAAAAACCTATACCTTACTTTCTGGAAATCCTGCAAAACATCATTATGACTCGATACAAGCATTTGACTCAAACAAATACTAATATGTATGTTAATTTATTATTATTACGATTCATGTTCATTTGTGTTCTAATAAACCGATTTGGATTTCCCTTACACTTATCTTTTGCAAAATACCTTTATATGTAGTTAAGACGAAGTTAAAAACAAGATAAAGCATTTTCACAATTTAGTTTTGAACATGAATCAATAATAATAAAAATTAAACATGCATACGGAAACAAATAAAATCAAACAAACAAATAAATAAACACACAAAGCAAATAAAGCTTGGGTTGCCTCCCAAGAAGCGCTTTTCTTTATTAACGAGTCTTGTAGCTAGACTCAAAGTCCTTCTACCCTATGTAAGTGAGCTCGTCATCGAGGACGTCATTAGGGTTAAGCTTGGATTGAAGTTTCCTATTGGTCCTCTTAGTACAATATATCTTTTCAAACTTCTCTCCATCCGGGTCATACAATGTCATCTTAATATGCCATGACCCATCTCCATCTTTGGGTGGTTTGTCCCAGTCCCACTTATGATCATCGTCCTCACAAGTCCACTTATTCATCCCTAGGTTAATTGGCAAAACTCCTAGGAACTCAATCATCTTCCTAAAAACTAGAGGGTCTTCAAATGGATCCAATTCGGTGTCCCTAGCCAAGAGTTGTTCTACCGCATGTGTTCGGTTTACAAAGTCCTCTTCTAGGTAAAATGGGCGTTGGGGTCCTATGAAGTCTCTATCGATCCAAGGTCCATATCTAGATGGTCTCCTATTTAATTCTAACCAATGGGGTGTTGGTTCCTCACTAGTATCATAGGCATGTTTCTTCACATCATAGACTGACCAAGTATCACCTTCTCCTACCGCTATCTTAGATTCCTTACAATCAATCATAGCACTAGCGGTCGCCAAAAATCCTCTACCTATCAACAAGGGGCATGTAGGGTCGCTAACCATATCAAGGACGTGGAAATCGGCTAAAATGGTTAGTTTTCCTATGTGTACTAACACGTCTTTGACTACTCCAATCGGGTAAGCAACACTTCCATCCGCTAAGCCTATTATTACCTCGGTCTCTTCAAGCTTTCCTAGTTTTAGAGAGGTGTAGAGAGGTAACGGAAGTAGGTTAAGGCTTGATCCAAGATCGGCTAATGTGTCATAAGCCTCCGAATTACCGATCTTGCAAGGTAGAACAAATAAGCCCGGATCATCTAACTTCTTAGGTAGCTTGTTTTGAACAAAGGCGGTCCCTTTTTCGCCTAACTTGAGCTTCTTCTCATCCAACACATCAATAACCGGACTTTCAAGGTGGAGCTCCTTGAATTCATTGTCAAGGTTTTGAGTGGGAGGTGTTTCAACTATGTTGTTGACCAATTTGGATGTCATAACTTCTTGGTCATTTTGAACGACTTGGGTTTGTTTGAAACACGTGCTCATGGAATTGACCGAATAATATTATGGACAAGAACTAGGAGACGAAACTGACGAGATGGCGTTGACGTTTAGTTTCGGGTTCTTGACTGTGTTACTAGGGAGTGCTCCCATTTCTCGGTCATTGAGGGCTTTCAGCAAAGTGTCAATCTTATTGGTTATCTCGCTTTGTTTTTGTTTGAAATCGGCTTCAAACTTGGCCAAACGAGCTTCTTGAGATGCCATAAATTGGGACATCAATCCTTCAAAGTTATTGGTACTACCACTGCTGGAAGGATTGTTGTTGAAAGTACGGTTCGAGTTGGAACCGCTTGATTGGAAACGATTAGGTGGGTTGGAAGAATTGGTTTGTTGTGCGTTTTGGTTTTGTTTCCACCTAAGGTTTGGGTGATTTTTCCATGAGGGGTTGTATGAATCACCGTAGGGGTTTGGCTCGGGTTTGAAAGTGTACCACTTGTCTCCCGCTCCGTCGGTACGCGAGGATGCGTAGTCCGCAAAAGCTTGTTCGGGGAGTTCCATGGAATCACGAGTGTCGTGGGGACCACTACATAATTCACATGAAGAAGTGATTTTGTTCACTTGGCATGAAGGTTTAGGAGCCTCGTAGGATTTCATAAGAAACTTGACTTGGTCTTCAAGTTCTATGATCCTACGGTCGGAAGTGCTTGAATTGTTCGAAGGCAAAGATATTGCCTTGACCGTTTTATTCAAATCACGGGGATCACTCCAACTTTCATTGTCATAAAGAGCAAGATCTTCTAGGAGAGCCCATGATTGTTCCGCACTTAGATCACGTAGCTTACCACCGGTCGATTGGTCAATGGTTTGCCTCGTGGAGAGATTGATATGGTCATAGAAGATTTGGACTTGGAGCCAAAGTTCTATGCCATGGTGAGGGACTTTTTGGAGTAAGTCCTTGAATCGAGTCCATGCCTCGTAGAGGGTTTCGCCTTGACGTTGTTGGAACATCAAGATATCATTCCTTAGCTTGGTAGTTCTTCCTGGTGGGAAAAACTGAGCAAGGAAACGAGTGGTGAGATCATCCCAAGAGGTGATGGATCCTGCGGGTAAACGCTCTAGCCATTGACTAGCTTGGTCCCGCAGAGAGAATTGAAAGAGACGTAGTCGGGTCGTCTCTCGAGTGGCAACATCAAGGTCTATAGAATCAACGATTTTGAGAAAGTCCTTGAGATGTTGATTAGGATCTTCGGAACGAAGTCCATGGAATGCGCATCCGCTTTGCACCAACCGGATGGTGTCGGATCGCAAGGGTGTGACATTGGCTCCTTGAGTGAGCTCAATGGTGTTTCGATAGCCATGGTGGCTAGGACGGGAGTAGTCTCCTAAGGTACGGGCTCTAGGAGGTGGGTGTTGTTGTGGTGGTGGGTTGTTGGGATCAAGGATATTACCACCTTCCATGATGTCGGATGGTAATGGTTACGAACAAAGAAACGAAGAAAAAAGATAGACTAAAGAAATCCTAGAAAAATAAAATAAAAATCTCACTAGAAAGGAATCTAGTGAGTAGACCTAATAAAATAAAAATTCAACCTAAACAATAACTATTCCCCGGCAGCGGCGCCAAAAAACTTGATGCGTGGTTTTGTGATGACATCAAATAACGACATATTATTAGCATCATTTATCCTATATTATTGACTTGTTTTATATCACTTTATATGAGAATTGATACTTAATCATTTGCTTTTGTAAATCTCAGTAATATCGGAGCAATTGGAGAAAGTTATGGAAAAAGATGTGCTTTGGAGCAAAAACGAAGATATTGAAGAATGCCTACTGATCAGACACTCAATACGGCGTATCAACGCTAATTAGATACGCCGTATCCATATACTTAGAAGAGTTCAAGACCTTGCCTGACTTTGATGCATACGGCGTATCCATCTTTGGGAATACGCCGTATATGAAACTTGGTCGATTTGAAGAATACGGCGTATCGGATTCTATGAATACGCCGTATAGAAGCCCTAGATATTTGAAGACCAAGACGGGATTACATCGAATGCGGCGCATCCTATCCTTGAGATACGTCGTATATGAGCCTTAACCGATAAATCAAGTGAAGAATCGAAGCCAAATGAAGAAATAATGTTTACGTAACAACTTTAGAAGATGCTTCACTGTTTTGGTCATAAAATATTCATCCGGACTCCGTTTTAGTTGATTCAAGCGGCCACGCAAAGAGAAAAAGAAAATCTATTTGATTCTGAAGGAGATGCGGCGCATAGGATTTCTAGATGCGCCGTATCGGGGTCGGAACAGCAGCAGACTAATTTTTGGTAAACTTGGAGGCTACTCTTCCTTACCCCTATAAATACCACAGCCCTATGGACGATTGAGAGGGGGAGAGGAGCATCAGAATAACCATTATCAGTTGGGGACACCCCCAACTCGTCCCCAACACCTCCTCGAAGATCGATGAAGAACATCTCAATACTTAACGTCATGTATCATTCGGTTAGCATAAGTATTTTATTCATGAATTCTCTATGTTTATTCGCAATGTATACTCTATCTTTTACAGAGATTAAGGGCTAACACCCTTAGGTGTTAGTCATTTTTATGAAGTTTTATTAGTTTTTATGTTTGTGGTGATGTGTTTACTTTGTTATTGGATTGGGTGCTTATCGATAAAAACTCGTTTATTGCTTATAACTAGTAAAAGTCTATGTAACTAGATTATGAACTTATTGGTTTAATATTGTAATTTAACTATCTGTAATTGTGGTTACTTTAATTGAATCATAAGTGTAGTAATCCGAATCCTATATAGACGGCTTAGAGGGAACACACCGGAACCGTGCCTCATGCAACTATTAGGACTAGTAGCGCGTAATGCCAAACTAGGTTAGACGGTTTAAAGCAATAAGTTAGTATTGATGCTAGATAGGTCACTATGATCATGTCCTCTTTCCCACCACGATGGTAGGTTATTTAATCGTGACAGGATTGATAATCGGATTGGCGGCAAAACAATTGAATGAATTAAAACAAGTAGACATAAGCTTATATAACTATAAAATGGATTAGACGTGGCTAACCCGTTCTTCCTATCTATCATCATCTATCTTTAATTTGCTTTTAATTAGTTTAATATTTATTTTCTCGTATTTAGTTTAATTAAACACACAAAAATCGTGATAGCCTCTCAGGCTAAAACCCCAAAAATATTTACTTGCTTTCTAGGTTAGTTAGTTTAGTAATTAGAATACCTTTAGATCACTTTAGCTTCGCTCCTAGTGAACGACCCTTGCTTACCTAAAAACTATACACATTGATCGGGTACACTGCTCGTTAGTGTTTTAGTCTATAGGTTAGTTCGGCAATTATAAATTTAAAACTTGGTTAAAAATTATAGACTATAAAAAACACATCATTTTGCGATCTTACAACAGGTTTTACCTCTCGAGGGATCTCAAGAGGCTTACAACCCCACCAGGCAGTGTACCTGACCGATGTAGTATAGTGTAGTGGTAAGTACGGGGGATTGATCGTTCTCCACAGGGAATAGTATCGTTAGGATTGAAAAACTACTCTAATAGGTCTAAGGGTGAGAGAAGATTCTTTTTGTATTTTTATATTTTTATGAAAGCAATTAAAATCTCGGGTTTGAAGGAGTGGGCGGAATTAGTTGCTAGTCAACTAACCCAAATAACTACAAATGCGAATAAAATAAAATAACTGAAAATGAAAAGGTTGTGAAACTTATGTGGAGAGAAATGTGTTTACTTAGATTTCCTTACTCCCTAACTATCTTTTACCGGTTGATTAGTGTGTATTAATTGCGTGGATGACGGGTGTATTCCTTAATACCAATCGTGGGGTGGCGTACGTACTTCCCCAACTCTACAAGCTCCTACTTCACTCCTATGTCGAGCCGGCTAAGAAGCTCCTAACATGGGATCACTAGAATTCGCTCATGCATTAAATACAACCATAAAAACCTTAGTACGCATTGGTTCATGTTTCTTAAGACGTTCAAGCAAGTTACCGAATAGGAAGTCAGCCAGTTTTCTTAAGCCTAACATCGATAAACAATCATCCAATACAATAAATAACACACTAATAACCAATAATCAATAGTTAGGTTTCATTAGATCTAAGCAAACACAAGATAAATCTAGCCTAGCATGTTAATTAAAAGACAAGAACAAGATATAATCAAACAACACATAGACATATTGATTGATTAAATGAATACTTATCTTCAATTAAACATGGGAGATTCAAGGGTATGAAAACCCTTAAAAATGGCAGAAATTCGTCTTAGGGTTTCTCCTCTCAAAGTTGCACACTAATGACAAAAAATTGCAAAACTATATATAGAGTTTAAGGGCTGACGGCGTCACGTTATAGGACTTGACGCCGTTACCTCGCCGTGTCTAGGGTTCCCGGATGGCCTTCTTGACGCCGTCCCTCTTTAGTGCTCCAAAATCCGCTCTGGCTTATCAAGGCTTGACGCCGTCAGAAATGGGCTTGACGCCGTCCCTCTTTAGTTTAAACCGTGATGGCCTTGATCACCTTAAAGGGTGACGCCGTCAGACTTTACTTTGCAAAACTCCCTGGTTTATCATGTGTATTTTTCATATCCACCTCTTTTTGCCAATCCGTGACGCTGTCCAGAACAATCCCTGACGCCGTCAAAGGTACTTTTCCAGCCGATTTTGAGACTTTGTCGTTTTCTTCACTTTTATGCTCCAAAAACGTCCAAAATGCTTCCTTTTCCAGATTTCTTCTCCAAAGTACCTAAAATGACAAAAGGAACGATTTAGGGCAATATTTGATCAAATAAATACGATTTAGGGCTTAAATGACCCCCTAAAAGCGGTACACTTTTCGCTTCATCACCTTGGCTCCCAAAACAGACTTCCAATTCAATCTTCCCCAACGGTTTTATGGACTCCCCCGCGAATCCTATCAATGGAGTGTTGGTTTCTTTGAGTCTGGCCTTGATGGAGGGGCATAAGTGCTCGAAACAGTGTTCGTACATTACTTCTACCGAAGCACCCTGATCTACGTAGACCCTTCGTATTGTATAGCCTTCCACCTTGGCCTCAACTATTAAAGGTTCATCCGACACATCACCCAAAAGGATGGGTGGGAAACTGATCGGGGCATTCATCCATTCCTCCTCTGCGTTTGTCATTTTCCTTTTTCCGGTGGACGTCGAGTTTCATACCATGTTCACAATCTTTCCTTTTTGTGGTGCAGGACCAGCCATTCTGAGCTTTAGGTAGATCGAATAGTTAGTCCCACGGATGGCGCCAATTTGTTAAAGTAATTTTCTGCAATCACTTCGGACAAATGAATGAAGCCTTTCGGATGAACTAGATGAGAGTTCCTTCGAAAGGCTGATATATCGATCCCTTCGGCCTTCAGGAATCCTTTGGATATCTGCACACAACAGCACCCGTTAGGCTCGCCCTGGGTGTTATCCCAGGACCAACCTCCGGCGTAAGAATAAGTATCGGATATTTCGAGAGACTCAAAACAGTAATAAAGAGTAAATGTGTGATCAAAAAATTGGTTGAGAGTAGTAAATGAGCTGGGTATTTATAACACCCAGCCTTGGTACCTGAAATAGCGGCGCCGGATTTTCTGGGAACATGTCGCAGACATAATCCCGTAAATCTTGGGGCAGCAGCGGCGGTGTCTGCTGCTGCCATCTGTAAAAAAGGTGATGCCACTTGTCTCATTGCTTATAGTTGTATTGGCCGGATGAGCTAGGTGCCTTTCGGTCTTTACCGGATGATTTTATACCGTCTGGATGGCCGATCAAGTTAGTCCGTCCGGACACATACGCCAACACTAACAACGATATTACGTGACAATTTTTAACCTTTTTCTTGATCACTCAAAGATGTTACCTAGTAAGGTTCTAAAATTAAACCTTTTGTTCACATATTAAAAAAACGAACTATAGGAATAGCATACGATAATCAGATATAACAATAATGATACAATACATGAAAAGACAGAAAATTGTAAACTAAAGTTACAAACATAAACATAAACAAAATCAAAGAGATTAGATAGAACCGACTCAAGAACATGATCGAGGCACGTGTTTGACACGCTTCCCTTAAAACAGATTCGTCACCAATTCGCCCTCTGTTTCCCAGGGTACAACAATCAGAACAGTATGTTGTACTGCCGGATATGACTTACATGCCTTAAATTCTCATGGAGGTCAAGTGTGTTCACGTGAAAGTGTGTGTTTCATCTTGGTGTTTTTCCTCATATCTTTTGCTACAACTCACATGTTATACTTATACACCCAAAAGAAATCGAAGGTGTAATGACTAGGCATTAAACCCATTAAACCCGTTAAATGACATTCAAAGTCACTTTATAAACATCATTGAGCATGTTAAATGACATTCAAACTCATTTTTTATGATGTCATTAACTAAGATGATGTTACAATTTTAACTCATAATGGGCGAATGTGGTTTCATTCCAAACACATCATTTTGAGAGTCGATATCTCATTTATACTAAATTTGGTGAAACGTAAATAATTCACCAAAATTTTCCAACAATCCCCCACTTGAATGGAGATCGATTCAATAACACAAAAAACTCCAATGAAAATCTCAACAGTTGAATCCTGCATAGGATAGGTATGTGTTACCCTTTGAACCTTCCCTTGTGACGTATACTTAGCCTACTAGCTGCCAGTTAACGCGATGTCTTTGAACTGATCTGCTATTTATATAGACGATAGTATAAGTTCACACAGGACTCTCCCTGACATGGTCAAATCCTCATAGTCGTGTTCGTTATGGTCATGAACACCAGCCTGGTTCTGCAAGAGCTTTTAGGAATTGCGCCCCACACATTTCCCTTCGAAGCGACCCCACTTCTCTCTCACATAGGTAATCTAGTCAAATCATTAAAAGCGAAAAGCTTAACCTCATATTGTCACTGTTATAGGAATGGACTAGGAAGTTTACTAACTCCCTTAGATGGATGGAGAAATGATTACTCCCCCACAGTGACCTCCCTCAGTTTATACAATTAGGTTGTCCTGTTGAACCCAAATCTTGGGATCTCCAGTCAGTTGGGATAGATTTTCCTTCATATAAACTTTTTCGGGGCTTTTGTCCCATTCCTCCACACGACTTGCTAACTCACTCTCTGATTAAGCCTTTTATAAGCGGATCCGCATTGTTATCATTTGACTTCACATTGTCAAAGTAATAACTCATGTTGAGAGTAGTTGTCATGTTGATATAATATGTTTTGACTCACCATTATACATTGTGATATAAGCTCTGCCAATTCTTTAATGGCTATCACACTGTATACAACTACCATTCTAGGCGATGTTGGTGTGTCATCTTCTATTAAACGTAGACATTTTGTTTCTTATCCAAATTTATCTATCGCGATAAAATCATATTCCGTCATTGACCTAGCTATATTTTGTGTCTAGAAGACATCCAAAATATAGTGGTCATTTCAAGAGTGTATACATAGCCACTCATGATTTGAAATCAAACGGTCATTAATAACATTAATTATCCATCAAATAGTTGTTATGTTTTGCTCTAAACAAAACTGTAAGTGTGGTTTTCTCAATAATTCATGAGT
Source organism: Artemisia tridentata subsp. tridentata (assembly GCA_021014915.2). Lineage (NCBI taxonomy): Eukaryota > Viridiplantae > Streptophyta > Magnoliopsida > Asterales > Asteraceae > Artemisia > Artemisia tridentata. Next base: position 428,550,385 of record CP139504.1, read on the forward strand.
ATTTCAAATGGGTAACACCTTCACCTATATTTGGAATAGATGTTGATTGGTGCTATTTGAACTCTAGCTGGGCCGGAATCCCCCACATTGAACCTATCTCAAGAATCTTGTAGAAAGCGTTCTTCCTTTCAACGTCAATCTCGTTTAAGAGATACTATTTTGAGTATATGACATGAATACCCTTAGTAATTTCACAAGTTTCATACTTGTGTATACACTCTTTGAATGTTTTCTGCTAATTATTTTCCATATTATAATTAACAAATTCCATGTCTAGCATGCTATAGACAAAGGAATCAAGCATATGAACAAAAGATGCATCATTCTGATTATTCATTTCTTTGTCTACTAACATTCTTCTATAAGACAAATTATTTATAAGATTCAGTCACCATCTTAAACCACATGTTTTAGGTGTATCTCAAAATAGGTACTTGGGTAAGTCTCACACACACGTCCTCCATATTCACTTGTGATTATATAATCACATATGATTACATGTAACAATTTAAATATAATCACATCTAACAAATATACGTCTCATTAACGAAGGAACGCATATAGCTTACTTTGATTGACAATTACACTATTCAAGTTAGTTACATAAACCAACATAAAATGTCGTTATCAATATGTGAGCTTTCTTCACTGTGTCTTAACGGTTATCGTTAACATTTATGCATATCCGTCACTATGACAAACCGTTAGCAACATGAGTTGCAACAAGTCTAGACTTTATTCATTTCTTTTAGAATAACAAATGGTTTGATTATTTGCAACAATATTCACAACCGAATATTTACAACATCCAAACTATCTCTATACTTGATACAAAATCAAACGACTTATATATTTTCATAGTACTAAGCCAGTACCATTTAACCGGACAACACAAGACTAGTGTGCAAACAATCCCGTAGAGTGATGCAGCCAAACGTTAAAACTGATTTTGAGTCCAAATCGCCCCTTATAGACATTTTTTCTACACAAAAATAATAATTCGGCAACCAAATAGCCTTATTAGAAACATTTTTCTGCACAAAACTTTCAACAACCAAGAAACCCTTTAGAAATCCGTTTCCTGCCCAAAACTTTAGCAATCAAACACTGATTTAAAGAACACTTTTCTACACAAAAATTCATCAACTAAACATCCCATTAAAAGTCACTTTTATGCACAAGATTTCAGCAACCAAACACCCTTTTAAAAGTCCTTTTTGACACAGAAAATTTAGCAACCAAACACCCTTTTAAAAGTCCTTTTTGGCACAAAATTTCAGCAACCACAAGGTGAGTTATCTGCATACAATAAGGCATAAAATTTCTGCATAAAACAACCCAAAAAGCTGATCCAAACAGCCTATAATTCAGCATCAAGTAGCTAAAAAATTCTGCACAAAATGACAGCCAAATTATGCACCAAACAACCTCTAAAAGGTCACTTTTCTGCCCAAAATTTCAGCATCCAAACAGCCCTTTTAAATACCATTTTTTCTGCACAAAAATCAGCAATCAAACTGCCAAATTTCTGCATAAAAATCAGCAACAAAAGAGGTTTTTTCCTGCATAAAAATTCAGCAACCAAAAGGCAATATAAAACTGAAATCGGCACCAAAAAAAAATATAAGCAACCAGGCAACTTTAAATTCAGCAAAGATACATTCGTGCACAAGATTTTCAACAAACAAACTACATTTATAAAATCTGCACAGAATCACCAACACAAATTTCCGCAAACATGCTCCTAAAAGTGTTTTAGAAACACCTTTTATAAATCATGCACATAACAATAGATTCAGCATATATAAAAGCTCAAAACATGGAACTTTGCACAACATCTGGATAGCATATAAAACATCAACGATATACATTAAAAATTGCCCAAAAACAAAATTTTGGACAAACTAAAACATGGACAAAATATGTTTAACATAAAATCTGGCAACAAACTGTTTGTATAAAAACTTTGTAGTCTTTTCTAATTGGACTGGTCACAAAATACAGAATGCAGATCTAATTTATGATAGCACTCTATAATATGTGTGTCTTTTCTTTTCCTTTTTTTTTTTTTTTTTTTTTTTCCTTTCAAAATCTCTTTCTACAATCTACTATAAGTATTATATCAATTTTCTGATTATACTCTAGCGAAAAAAAAAAATGAATCTGTTTTAAGATTGTAGGAATAGCATACGATAATCAGATATAACAATAATGATACAATACATGAAAAGACAGAAAATTGTAAACTAAAGTTACAAACATAAACATAGACAAAATCAAAGAGATTAGATAGAACCGATTCAAGAACATGATCGAGGCACGTGTTTGACACGCTTCCCTTAAAACAGATTCGCCGCCAATTCGCCCTCTGTTTCCCAAGGTACAACGATCGGAACAGTATGTTGTACTGCCGGATATAACTTACATGCCATAAATTCTCATGGAGGTCAAGTGTGTTCACGTGAAAGTGTGTGTTTCATCTTGGTGTTTTTCCTCATATCTTTTGCTACAACTCACATGTTATACTTATACACCCAAAAGAAACCGAATGTGTAATGACTAGTCATTAAACCCATTAAACTCGTTAAATGACATTCAAAGTCACTTTATAAACATCATTGAGCATGTTAAATGACATTCAAACTCATTTTTTATGATATCATTAACTAAGATGATGTTATAATTTTAACTCATAACGAGTGAATGTGGTTTCATTCCAAATATATCATTTTGACAGTCGATATCTCATTCACACTAAATTTGATGAAAGCTAAATAATTCACCAAAATTTTCCAACACTAACCACTAGGCCATATTGATGATAAATTTTCAAGGTACAAATCATAAAGATATAAATTGACATCTTATCTAATTATTTGAAATTTCAAAACTGAATTAAAATTAGTAGCTAGCTGTCACTATTAATACCTTTCCGTATCTTAGGAATTCTGATTTCTCAATCACTCCTATTTATAGCCTTTTCACTTGCTCAATGCTATTCACTTCACCGCCCATCATTTTCTCTCACTAAAACTAACCCTAATTTCCTCTCTCTAAAAACCATCTTTCATTTACAATGCACACCAGTGAACTTGGTGATCACATAGGTATGGAAAGCTGTGTTGATCTCGAAACCGATACCGAACCGCTACAATCATGTCCCTCCAAGGCTATAGCCCGAAAGCCATGGGGTACTACTAGTAGTCGAAAATCGTCAATGTGTGCAAAAAAAATGAAAAAACTTCCACCACCTTTGCCTTTCCAATCATCTACTGTTATGAAAAGGTATTATACTAATGATGGAAGGTTGGTTATCACTGAGGAGAAAGTTGAGAGTCCTAAGTATCATTTTAACGCGATACGGGCTGATGGGAGGCTTACGCTACAGCTCGTTGAGCCGTGCGAGCCGAAAATGGTTAGAAAAAGTGTTGTGGAGGTGGAGGAGGGTGGTTCTAAGGGGGTGAAGAGTGGTGGAGAGGGTGGAGGGATTAGTTATAAGGCCGCCGTGAAAGCAGCTGCCACGGCGGCCACTGGGTCGTGTTTGATTGTTAATCAAAACCGACTCCATGCGATAAGGCCTGTTCACATCTAGGCCTATATTTTATTGCTCAAAAGAAGATATTGATGAAAAAATATTTCAAAAATTTTGATACTTTTCTCCAAAAATTTTATGAAAAGCCAATCATTTAATTTTGTTTCCTTTATGTTTTTATTTATCATTTTTGCAAGTTTTGGAGCTTTGTAAGGTAGTTTCTTATGAATGGAATTATAATCGTGTCATTTCATGTGTATTTGACATCAACTTGTGTTAATTCGATAATATCTTTAAGGGCTTTTAGAGTTTAAAGCGAGATTGTAGTCTTTGAAGGTTTGATAAGGTTTGATGATCTGGATAAAGTTAAATGATGGTAATTGATGCCTTAAAGATGTGTGAACGGATCTTGGAAGAAATAAAAACATAGTAAATGGATTTATTAGGAATAAAAATATGCGTTGACCGTTATGAGTTTGAAAATAAATTATCTTTTAATTTTTGGCTTTTAGTCAATTTAGCCACCTAATATTTTGGATGACCAGATATACATTCTCCTTTTTCTTTTCTTTTTTTTTTAAAATAAAAAAAAAATGATAGATATACATCCTTCTCAACGAAGATTTTTAATTATTTAAATGCTGAGAGTACGTCTAAAAGACCAAAATAAAATGAAAACACTTTTGATTAAATAGGAGATCTATTTGATTTTCATATAGCAAAGTCTTTTGATTAAATAGGAGGCTTATCATGTGTTTAAAAAAAGCTTGTAAATAACCATAAACTTATAAAATATTACCTAGGTACGAAAGAAAAACTTTAGTATTTGGGCAACACATAAAATAGATGATGTTTAAAGAAAAGCTGTTTGCTAATAATTGCTACTAAATTAATTAAGATCGCTACTCAACAATGTTGCATTTAATTATATTCATTAAATTGATTGCTTGCTAATTTCTAAATATAGTTTGAGACATAATTTACTCGTTTACTTTTTCCTCTTCCATGGGTTAGAACTTTCCTTTTCTGATCATCTCTTCCTTTTTATGTTGGGTTTTGCTAAACACTGCCCAATGGGCAAACAAAACTTAATAAGCCAAAATAGGATCCCGGATCCGATCAAACCATAATGGTTTGATTTCTCAACTTTATGTGTGATCTGTGAGCGCAAGTACTCTAATTTCCTCAAAAGTGGTTTTGTGTGACGGCTTCAAATCTAAACAAACCAAATTGAAAAATTGTCAAACTCTGTGGATTAGTTGGCTAAAACATCGGAAACCATGGTTAAAAAATAAATTATATTCTATTTATTGTACTTTTGTGTATATTTTACTATTATTTAAGCCCGTCTTGCCTATATTTTACATTTTTTATGTATAAGATATACATGATTGATGATGAATGCTAGATCAAATACATTGTGAGATTTGCTAAACACAACCAAGGTCCATCACAACCTTATGGGTTTTGTTTAAGCATTCCATAATCATCATTACTAAAATACCAAAACTCTATGATATATTTCCAATAAAACTTGCAATAAATTCTGCTTAATCCTATCAAATTTCCAAGAAATCTTATAGCTCTTTTTTGGTAAAATTTTTAAAATTTCCAAGAAAGCTACATACTTACTCACTATTATCACTAGGGAAAGTTAAAATAAAAACGTTTTTATTGTGCTAGAAAAGAAATCCGAAAAAAAAAATGTTCAAAAGATTTTTTTTTTTTTTTTTTTTTTTTTTTTTTTAAATGAAAATGAGGAGAGATAAAAATGACATATATATATATGTTTGTGAAAAAAATAGCTCAAGAAACACTTATCACATAACCCATTAAATATTTCAGTCTCAATTGTTTATCTATAGCTTATTAGTTATTTAACCGAAAATTACATATATGTGACTTGTTTTATGATGTAACATACATCATGCTTCACCATTTTAGGCAAATGCTACATTTTCTAATCATCACAAATGATGGTAAGAACAAATCTAGACTTTATGAGCAATTTATTCAATTTTTAAAAAGTAATGACAACGACTTGAGATTTGAGTTGATCTTGAATATTCTCCTTCTCTTGTTAAGGTATGACCTAATCAAGATGGTGTCCATGTGTGGAAGTGGATCGAAAATATGTAGACTTTGGTTTGTGTGAGTTACTCCAAACTCAATGATTTGTCGTCATTCCTATGATTATGATCATGGTGATCCATTGATATATGTATTTCATGAATTATTTTTGGCAAGTTTATCAGTTTGGAGATAAATATGATACATAAAAATAACAATTGTTGGCCTAGTTGTAAGTAGTCAACCTCCTCTAAAAAATGTAAGGTTCAAAATTTAATTACTAAATGCACCTTTAAAGATGGCAAAAGAAAATATCGGAAATGGTCAAAGGCATACCTCAGTTGGAATGTGTATATTTGAGTCAAATGCTCGCCCTCTTCAGGCCCGATAACCTTAACAAGGAAAACTTCAGTCCGTTCTATTTAGGCATGCGATATATCGAACTTAAATAAAGAGTTTGGAAAAATTGGTGATATGAGATAGATATTGGTATACGTCTATGGAATAATTGAATATATGAAGCGAATAATAACTATGAAGTTGGTATGTAAGGTTCTTTAATAATCATTAAATATCTGTAAATCATATGTTTAAACCTCACTATTATTCAGTGAGGTTTCCCAGATGTCGTATCCCGACTGAATGTTCAGAAAAAAAAAATACACAATAGAGTATGTAATCATACATACAAGTAGTCTGCAAAATTTTCGGTAAATTACTTGTGATTTTTTAATATTCATATGTGATTTTACTATCCAAACAGAATTAGATGTGATTTTAAGATAACTCAATTTTCGTCGGCAACAACATGATTTTTTTTTGAGTAAAAGGTTTTACCCTGTTTAATGACCAATTAACAACATGATATTCGTCATTCATTACTTGACTTTCGTCTTCCATAATCTTATTATCATACAATATTTAGCTTTAAAACTAAATTAATAAAATATTATTACCCGTTGTATTGTTTACCCGAAGTTTAGTTATTGAAATATTATTACTCGTTATACTGTTTGCCGAAACCTTATATGACTATGCGGCTTCTAAAACCAGTCGTCTATAACTTATTTTGCGCGCTTCGATTGAAAGTGACTATCTAATTTTTATTTCATATCATGTCATTACTTTTAAAGCACGATAGTGTGTTTGATCAGGAGTTTTTGAGAGTTTGTGAAAGTTAAAACCTTTAGAGTAAATTTTTGACTTTTACAATAAGTTTCTTTTAGATGAAAAATGTGTAAAAGCATTTAAAACCACAAGATTTAAAAAAAAAATAAAAAAATAAGCTCCTCGAGAAAAACTTCTAAGTTGACTAGATGCATGAGCTTAAGCTACAAGTAAGGGTAATTCCATAAATACACTTGAGTTTCATTTCTTTGTAGTTAATTGTTGTACTTAAATGACGTTTTTAGCGAGGTGTTGTTATACATGTTAGGTGAGCGATACGGAGGTCGGTCTTTGGATTGATTTCTGCTGGCAAGGCATAAGAGCCATTACCTATGGCTTGTGTATTGGTCTTCTGAGGAATTACCCAATGAATGTCACCTACGCCACGACATGGACCGATAGAAGCAAACACAAAGACTTACTACATGAATGGCATTAGCAGTATCTGGACGAATAAAAGTAATATATAAGAGCCTTATTGCGTGATAGGATTTTTTTTTTCTTTTTGGAAATGCCATAAACCGTGAACCAAAATCCGTGATACGAAAACTAGAATAAAAATGAGAAAGAAAAAGATGTCGTGATGTAAGTCTATTATTCCTTGCATCATAGGTGTTGTTGTGTCTTGAGTTGCCGTTGTTGCCAATCCCCAATCAGATCAAGGACGTGCATCCTCCCGGTGATTTGAGCCATGACATCGAAGAGGTCCTCCGCTTGCATATGGGCGAAACAGACTTCCTCGACACTTGCATACTCTCCATTGTTGTTACACCCCGTGCCCACTTAGACCAAAAATTAAAACTTTTTGAGCGAAAACGACTCAACTTAACGTACCTTCTGTTACTCTTTTAACCATTGACAAAAATCTATACACATTCAGACCTTGAGACTATTTTTAAATGACAAAAATCTAGGCGTTTCGAAGGTAATTGAGTCTAGTTTCATTTAAAAATAGTCTTAAGGTCTGAATGTGTATAGATTTTTGTCAATGGTCAAAAGAGTAACAGAAGGTACGTTAAGTTGAGTCATTTTGGCTCAAAAAGTTTTAATTTTTGGTCTAAGCGGGCACGTGGTGTAACACTTGCATACTCTCCATTGTGGTTAGTGATACCCCTTTTAACGTGACATTAATAATCTTTTATTAACTTTTCGTGTTTTATATTATAATTTTTTTTCTAATAAACAAGTTAATCACTATCAAGTCATGTTCTGATTTTAATCTCAACTCCTTCGGTTCTCAAGAAATAGTTGAATATTGCTTGAGGCTGGTCCTTGGTGAAATGGCAGTCAACACCTACAGGTGTACAGAGCTGTGGTTTCTCCGTCGATTAAAACCTTTTAAAGAATCACTATATAGTTAACTACATTTTTTATTTTTTATAACATTTTTTTTTTCTCCTTTGACAAACGGAAAAAAATAAATTTATTCAATAAAATAGGAGTAAAATAAAGGGAGTAAGAGTGCATGGTATCTTTGGCTGTTAGCCTTGGTGCCATGGCGACAGTGCATACCATACCTTGTGCCGTTAGCTCTCACGCCGTACCCACTAACCTACGCGGTGAGTTATTTATTTTATTTTTATTATTATTATTTTTTTAATGTTTGGGCCCATGACACCACTTTTACACATGGCATCACTTTTATTGGAAAGAGGAGTGTTTTGTGTTGAGTTATAAATTTTAATGTTATAAGAAAATATGTTGAAGTGGCAGCAATTTTACCATGACATCGGCCCACGACGATAACTTGTGCTCTAAGAGCATTAGGTGTGGTGAGGAGTTTTATCTCCTCATTCCGGCCCCACGGGGTGCCACGTCATCACAACAAACCACAACAAACAACCCCCCTTACAACAACAAGCCACAAACTCCTCATTTGGGCCCCACCACTATCTATTTTTTTTCTTTTATTCTAATACTCAAATAAACTAAATTCATTTCATTTAATTAAAAATACAATACAATAATTTTAAACACATACTAATAATAAAGTTACGATAGCAAAAAAAAATGAAGTGCTGTGACAAATATTACAAGTGTGTGGTATTTATATTTGAATGTAGCCGTTAAAGTAACCGTTGGAGAGTATATAAAAAATCATATTCAAATTAAAAGTAACCGTACGAGTATTATTCAAATTCAAACGTTAACAAACAGTACAACATATTAAAAACGATACAGATAACACATCATACAACACTGTTAAACATTTCTCACAACCTCCCATACGTGAACGTATTCGAAGCTTCTCCCACCAAATCGTTGTTGAAACATTGTCTTTGCAGTATTGAGAATCTTACCTTCATTCTTCCCGCCTACGCGTTGCAATTCTAAGTAAATAGCGTTGCATTTCCGACATTCGCTGCTGAGTCTCGTCCATTTACCCGTGAGCATCTTCCTGTTACGATATTCACCGTTAGACATATTGTTGAACATGTCTACAATCCGGTTCCAAAAGGAGTTCTCATTGTCGAAGCTTTGATTTTGGGAAACTGCCACCCAAACTTCAGCAAGCAACCTCTCTTCCTCTTTGGACAAACGATTACTCATTTCAAATGATAGTTTGAATAAATATTTCAAGTGTGGATTGTCCCCTACACTGGCATGGCATTTATAACCATTTATAAAGATGGGCGGGATCTTTTTGAAATTCAAATTGATAAAGATGGGCGGGATCTTTTTTTATCAGTTTCAAATTTGAAATTCAAAATGAAAGTATTAAAAACGTGTGGATTGTCCCCTATAAATACCCAGCCTTCTGATTTCCATTGTCACACACAATTTTCATAGTCAAACCTAAAATATCCAAACTTCTGTAACTCAAAATGTCTTCCAAAAGAGATTTCGGGCAACAATTTCCAAGCCCGCCTGGCAAAAAGGATTTTGGCCAACAATTTCCTAGCCCACCTCGACACAATGAAGAAGTTCATACTCCACCTGGACAAATCTTTCCCGTTTTCAACCCACCACAAGAACCAGTGAACAATTCACCGGAAAATGAACCAGTGCAGAATCCACCGGTTCCAAACCAAGACCCAAATCCACACGGGTTAACTGATGAACAACTTCGCCTAATGGATCAAGACATGCAGGTCTTGCTGGAAATGGAATATAATGAAAGAGAAGAGGAAAGGGCTCGTTTGGAGCGGGAAGCAAATGAGGCTGAAGAACGCAGGGAAAGGTGGGAGTGTGGTATTTTCACACCTTCTGAATCATCGGAAGATGGTTACCCAGACTCAGATGATACTTTTCATTAATCGTTCGTTGTTTACGTTAATCGTTAATCGTTGTTTACGTTAATCGTTAATCGTTAATCGTTGTTTACGTTAATCGTTTCATCAATCGTTCGTAGTTTCAATTTCATGTTTAATGTATTTGTATTTGATGTGTAATGTATTTATATTTGATGTTTAATGTATCTTAATTTCCTAGTTTATAAACTTTATAAGTTTTTGTATAACATTTTACAATATTAGCCGAGCATATGTATTAGCCATATAGTATTATGTTTATTGCATATTGTCCAGCCCATTAAGGGTTCCTAGATATTACGGTTTATGTATTATATATATGGAACAATGCTAATAAACAAGGTATGGGGAATTAACCTATTCTAATATGGTATCAAAGCCTCAAGATCCTAAACCCTAAATTTTTTTTACGCCTCCTGTACATGCTTCATTACAGTCGCTTTCTCTTTTAGCTATTTGCTTGCATTGCTTTGCTCTCTTCTGTCATAGCATCATGACCGGAGACACACCACCACCCAAACAACCGATTGATAGAGCTTACTCAATCGCTAGCATCAAGGCGTGTATCCCCACACCCCTTGATCTAGACAAACTCAATTATAATTCTTGGAGCAATCTCTTCAAACGTTTTTGCAAAACGTATGAAGTTCATCATCACCTTGACGCCCCTGCCTCTACTAGCAGCGCTCCAGCAGATCCATACCATGACACAAACGACTCACTCGTGGTCATGTGGATGTATTCGACCATATCCCCTAAACTAGTGGATATGGTGATCGATGATAGCACAAAGGCACACGAGGTGTGGAAAAAACTTCGTGACCTATTCCATGATAACAAGGCCAGTCGAATCATACAACTTGACAATGAAATCAGGAACATGGTGATCGGGAATTTATCAGTCACGGATTACTTCCAAGACATTAAGTCCAAGGCTGATCGTTTGGCTAACCTAGGGTCTAAGGTTCCAGATTCGAGCCTCGTGACCTACACAATCAATGGTCTTCGAGCCAAGTATCCAAAGATTGTTCGAATCATTCGACATAAGGAACCTTTACCCACGTTTGATCAAGTGCGATCCATGCTTCTTTTGGAAGAGAGTGATATGGCGCAAATCACTCAAGCTCTCTCCTCGGCTCACATTACTTCATCATCACCTACCGTGCTCCTGGCTTCTTCTACAAACAACACCAAGTCTGGTAATCTCTCACATTCAGGGGGTGAATTGTGTCGGAATTTTCAACGAGGTTCGTGTACGTATGGCTCGCGTTGCAAGTTTGTACATGAATCTCATGATAATCGGTCTCGGTCAACCAATAGTGGTGCGAGCTCGACTTCTAAATCTCTTGGGTCCACAACTGGTAGTGCGTCACATACTACTAATCGTGAGCAGTCTTCCAAGCATGATACTTTGCCCTTTGCATCTGCTGTTCCTCACTCATTCTTTGGCATGAGTGGAATGCAATATGTTAATCCGTATGTCTTTGGTCCGCATGGTATGCCTACTGGAATTCAGCCTGGGTGTGTTACTCCGTTTTTTGGTCTTGGTAATATGGCCCAAGGTGTAACCCAAGCACGCCCTATAACTCAGCAGCCACAACAAGCCCACTTAGCTACCCAGTTTGCCCCATCAACCCCGCTGGCCCAATATCTGGTTCAGTCACAATTGGGTAATCAGGCCCAATATACACAACAGTCTGGTAACATTTTTTATCCGGGACAGTATGCATACACGATTCTGGGTGCTCTTCAGACTCAAGCTACAATGCTTCCTCAAGCTTTTCAGACCATGACACATCCGGATCCCGCGTGGAATATGGACACGGGTGCTTCTTCTCACTTGGCCGACAACGCAGGTATCCTCACTTCTGTTAGTAATTCTTGCATTTATCCATCCGTGTATGTTGGAAACGGTGCTTCTATCCCGGTTACGCATACCGGACATAGCTCATTGTATACCTCTACTAAACCTTTACAACTTAACCACATTCTTGTCACACCGCACATTATTAAAAATTTAATTGCTGTTCGTAAATTTACGCGTGATAATGACGTTTCTGTTGAGTTTGACGCTTATGGTTTTTCTGTGAAGGATTACCAGACGGGCAGACTTCTCCTCCGTTGTGATAGCACGGGCGATCTCTACCCGGTTACACAACCGTCATCCACGCATTCTCCTTTTGCTTTGCTTTTGTTTAGTCATACTACGTGGCACAGACGCCTCGGGCATCCCGGTGAAGATGTGCTTCGTCGTTTGGAGTCTAGTAATTTCATTTCTTGTAATAAGTCAAAGTTGTCCGCTTTGTGTCATGCGTGTCAATTAGGCAAACAAATTAAACTTCCCTTTTATACTTCGGAGTCGAAGGTTGCTGCTATTTTTGACATTGTTCACTCGGATTTGTGGACTTCCCCAATTCCGAGTGAAAGTGGTATTAAATATTATGCTATCTTTTTAGATCATTTCTCGCATTTTGTTTGGGTTTACCCGTTGCTTAAAAAATCTGACTTGTATGATAATTTTCTTGCTTTTCGTGCTTATGTTAATCAACAATTTGGTGTAGATATAAAAGCTTTACAATGTGATCATGGGGGTGAGTACGACAATGCCCGCTTTCATGAGTTTTTTCGCACTCATGGTATTCAATTTCGCTTCTCTTGCCCACACACCTCACAACAAAATGGCAAATCCGAACGCATGTTACGTACCATTAATAATCTCATTCGCACTTTGCTTTTTCAAGCACACATGCCTCCCTCTTTTTGGGTGGAGGCTCTCAATATGGCATCCTATATACTCAATATACTCCCATCAAAAGCCATTCACAATGAGATTCCTTTTACCAAACTTTATAACCAAAAACCCGATTACGACACTTTACGTGTCTTCGGTTGCCTTTGCTACCCCTATATCACTGTCAACCACAAGCTTGAACCTCGATCCACTCCTTGTGTGTTTCTTGGTTACCCCGCCAACCATCGTGGCTATAGATGTCTTGATCTCTCCTCGAACAAAGTTATACTCTCGCGACATGTTCGTTTTGATGAGGAGATTTTTCCCTTTGCTTCACTCCAAAATTACATACCACCCGTGTATGATTTTTTAGATGATATACCATTGCCGATCAAACCTAACCCACCGCCTGAGCCCAATCCCCTACATCAACCCCCTGTAAACGATCCCATACAACACCCACCTGAACCCAATACCCCGCAACCGCCTGAGCCCAATACCCCACAACCGCCTGAGCCCAACACCACACAACACTCACCTGTGCAAGCTGAACCCATTACCCCTACCTCGCCAGCTCCTACACATACCCAAACTACTATTAACACTCATCCCATGGTCACACGTGCTAAAGCTGGAATTTCTAAACCTCTTGAGCGTATGAATTGTCATGTCACTACTCTGTCTTCGCTTCCTCGTTCTCATGTTCATGCTCTTCGTGATCCTCAGTGGAAACAAGCTATGTTGGATGAATATAATGCTTTAATTACTAACGGGACGTGGGTACTTGTGCCCCGACCAGCTAATGTGAATGTTGTTCGCTCTATGTGGCTTTTCAGGCATAAGTTTCATGCAGATGGTTCTTTAAGCAGGTATAAGGTGCGACTTGTTGCCAATGGTCGCAGTCAGCAGCAGGGGATTGATTGTGATGAGACTTTTAGCCCCGTGGTTAAACCGGCTACAATTCGCACTATTCTCAGTCTCGCAGTGTCTCGTAATTGGCATATTCATCAGCTTGATGTGAAGAATGCTTTTCTTCACGGTCACTTATCAGAGACTGTCTATATGTATCAGCCGCCTGGGTTTGTTGATCCTGCTCATCCGGATTATGTTTGTCATTTGCAGCGGTCATTGTATGGGCTTAAGCAAGCCCCTAGAGCTTGGTTTCAACGGTTTGCAGGTTTTGTCACTCGCATTGGTTTTCAACATAGCAAAACTGATACGTCGCTTTTTGTGTTTCATCGTGGATCTGACGTGGCCTACTTGTTACTATATGTGGATGATATTATCTTGACAGCTTCTTCTTCTGCATTTTTACAGCGTGTTATCACTGCTCTTCATGGTGAGTTTGCTATGACGGATCTTGGCTCTCTTAATTATTTTCTTGGTGCTTCTGCAACCCGCACTGCGTCTGGTATGTTTTTATCACAGTCCAAATTTGCTGAGGAAATTCTCGAGAGAGCTCATATGCAGAAATGCAATCCGTGCCGCACTCCTGTTGATACAGAGTCCAAGCTTGGACCTGATGGCACACCTTTTGATGATCCCACCTTGTATCGGAGCTTAGCTGGTGCCCTGCAGTATCTTACCTTCACGCGTCCGGATATTTCATATGCCGTTCAGCAGATCTGTCTGTATATGCATGATCCTCGAGATACACATTTTCATGCTTTGAAGCGGATATTACGCTATATTCGTGGTACTATTGATCATGGTCTTCAGCTGCATGTTTCTTCTACTGCTCAACTTATTGCTTACACGGATGCAGATTGGGCAGGTTGTCCGGTCACTCGCCGGTCTACTTCAGGTTACTGTGTTTTTCTGGGTGACAACCTGTTATCTTGGTCTGCTAAAAGACAGGTGACGTTATCTCGGTCCAGTGCTGAGGCCGAATATCGTGGTGTTGCTAATGTAGTGGCTGAAACAGCTTGGATTCGTAATTTGTTGCGGGAGCTTCATCACCCACTGTCTACAGCTACTATTGTCTATTGTGATAATGTCAGTGCCGTATATTTATCGACGAATCCTGTTCAACATCAACGTACGAAACACATTGAGATCGACATTCATTTCGTCCGTGATTATGTTGCTTCAGGACAAGTTCGTGTGCTTCATGTTCCGTCTCGTTTTCAGTATGCTGACATCTTTACTAAGGGACTTCCTGCTGCTTTATTTATGGATTTTCGCACCAGTCTGAACGTTCGAAGGCCTCCCGCTCACACTGCGGGGGAGTATTAGCCGAGCATATGTATTAGCCCATATAGTATTATGTTTATTGCATATTGTCCAGCCCATTAAGGGTTCCTAGATATTACGGTTTATGTATTATATATATGGAACAATGCTAATAAACAAGGTATGGGGAATTAACCTATTCTAACATACAAGTGATCTTTACAAACTTTATAAACCTATTTACAATAGTTAACAAACAAACAAAAAAAAAAAAAAAAAAAAAAAAAAAAAAAAAAAAAAAAAGGCCAGCGAAAGGGAAAAAAAACACAAATGTCAGACTCTCACCTCCTCGTGCAGACGAGGAGGCTTTCTCGGCGAGGGACGAAGAGTTCAAGCGGTGTGGCGCCGAGCGAAGAAAAGGCTGGACGGCGAGCCACGAATCGACCACACCGTCTGCTCTAACAATATAACAAAAAGGGTATGAATAACCAAACTCATTTTAGCTCCTGCTACAATTAATTCGAAGAAACAAAAACGAGCTTAATAGAATCATTATTAAAGTATATCTAAAACCTTAATTAATCACTCACTTCTCACTACTAATTGATCATGTATGTTCATATAAGGTACTATCAAGATAAGAAAATGTCAATGATATCATTCCAGCTGGTTAGAGGCACTCCCGGTTTTTTCTTTCGAATACTTGTAACGGCCCATGGTCAACATCTCGTTGTCTAGGGTACGTGTAAGGCTTCACTATTATTCAGTGAGGTTTTTCAAATGTCGTATCCCGACTGAATGTTCGAAAAAAAATCAAGATAAGAAAATGAAACCCTAATAAGAGGTTTTGACTTTTACATAAAAAACAAAGATGTTACTTGGAAAATAGAGCCATAGGAGAAGTGTATGTATATGTACATACTATCAATATCAATCATGGGAGGTAGCAATAGCATGCATTATTGCTACTGGTAAACAAGGAATACTGCTACACTTTTGTCTATATAACATTAATGGAACAAAATTTTGTAGGGTTTTTATGTAATCGAACATTTTGATGTTTTTCATGAATCGTATGTTGGATGACAGCTTGTTTTGTGATCTGAGATTCTTTAAAGATTAGCAGTTTTATCTGTCTGGGATTCTTTCATGCATTGTTTTCATTAATGCAACACAATCTTCAATGCATATGTATCATTTTAATTTTTATTTCATAAAGTTAATTTCTGTCATATCCATTCTTGAAATCTTTGTTTAATTTATGACGTGTACGACAGTACGAGAGTACTTGTAAACAAATGAGAGTAGCTCGAGCTCGACTTGAGCTGAGCGTGGATGATGGTCTGTTGGACTAGTAAACGGCGAAAATATCAACTTTAATTATCGCGGTAAGACAACATGACGCACTAAATAAGTTTCCAGCCGAACTTGACTAGCTTAACTACAGGCCATTGGAAAATCAAAAAAGTATAAAATCCTACTTTTGATCAACGAAAAAGAGTATTTCCGTGCACATATCAAGTTAAATGCATTTATTGTTCTAATGTTCGTGCTGTGATTTTAATCATCTTGAAACTTAATTCATATCTAGCAAAACATAGCTTATAGTTCATGTCAAAGATACATATTTAAACTTTTATATAAAACACTTGCTTAGTTAGAGTGTTATATATAATTCCAGTACATCTTTTATAACTTAATTTGAAAAAGCTCGATTTTTAATATGATGATCAACGTAATTAACAAGTTATGAAATCCAACAATATCTTTCTATTTTGTTTTCGACTGGGTGTAGTAGTGACTGCATTCATAATTGTCAACTCAACGACATGTCAGCTTGTTATTTCACAATCAAACAAGTATAATGGTGACTACGTAGGGAGGACACGTTGTCCAACCCCATTACACTTGGTTTTAAAGTTGCTTTTTGTGGTTTTTTAAAAACATCATATCGCCTTTGCTTAAAAAGATAGAAACCAATTTTCTATACTAACACTTAATATATTCATTACAATTAATCTATATAATTGATATAAAAAAGCTCTTAGCTTAGTGGTATGCGAATTTCTAGTCACCTGATCATCAAGAAGTTATGAACCCAATTGTCGTTTGCAATATATATATATATATATATATATATATATATATATATATATATATATATATATAAGTCACTACATTGCATATAAGTGTGTGAATGACATATATATAGCAAGGAGGGTTATCTCAGGCGTTGCGGCGGACTATATAAATTGGTTATATATGTTATCGTGCAAGTAACCGATGTTGTTTTAAATTTTCAGAAAATATATTGTGTAACTTGTTAATTTAATTTATTAATACATTCTAAGTTCAATACAGTTAAAAATATAGAAAAGAAAATCTCTATTTTAATATTAAATATTTTCACAAAAATTATTTTCAATGAACAATAACTTCTTTGTTTTGATTATATTGAAAATTCGAGTACGTCTTGGCTCAGCCCACTGGTCCAAAACTGACCTGACAAGCCCAATCAAGTCATACTCTAATAAATCAGAACAAAGTATATCAATTAGTAACGAGACTACGAGAGTATATCGGTTGGTACAAAGAATATATGATAAATTATCGAGTTTTTATGTGTGTTTGTGAATGTGCATGTAATTTTGGTCGGTTTGTATAGGTATGGATTAGGTTAAACTTTGATAGAGTTGAGATCAAGATCTTATATTTGTCATGGATACAAAGAATCAATTTTAGTCATACATTTTTCATCTAAATTAATTAAAAACCAATTTTTACAATTTTTTTAAAAATAACATATCTTGCAAACAGTAAATCTCCAAGGTACAAAAAATACACCATCGCGACGAGAATTAAATTATCTATCTATAGATATGCAATTCTCTATAATTTCGACGAATTTTCTTTTTTCAAAATTTCCGCCCAGATAAATCACATGTGATTTTTACAAAATCATATATGATTTTTACAAATCACGTGTGATTTTTCTTGGCGAAAATTAAAAAATAAATAAATAAATAAAAAAAAATCGTCGAAAGCATATCGAGATGGTATAATTTTTTTCGCGTAACGATTAACGGTTTGCGAGATATATAATTTTTTTTTTAAAAGGTGAAAGTTTATTTTTTTGTTTTGATAAAAAAAAATGAATGGCAAATATTGGTTTATTGGATCTATGACAAAGATTATATTAAACTTTTGCCATAATGTCAAATATGGATTTTAAGCATGTTTATGTTTACTATTTTTGCTAGCTGATGTGGCTTTTATATATGGGGGTTGTCCTACGTGACACGAGTGTCGTCATGTCATCTTCATAGAAGATACCATTATATTCCGTATTCAACAAGCAAAACAAGATCGTCTATATATATCTTCTACGAAAAATAATTCATAGGGCTATAAAATATGGAAATCAAATTTTGACCAAAAATAAGATAAGATTTTGCATTACTTGCTAATCAAGTTGGTTCATGCATGCATGCCTATTTATACTTAGAAACACCCTATAAATGGTCACTGTGGTTTGAAACTTCAGTGACCATTTAAGTCAAAAAATGACTGAATCTGTAACGATTTAAAACTTCAATGACCATTTATGCCAAAAAAAAAAAAGTTCAATAACTAAATGTGAAAAAATGGACAAACCATAGTGACCATTTATGTAATTTACTCTAATTAACAAGTTATGAACTCCAACAATATCTTTCTATTTTGTTTTCGACTGGGTGTAGTAGTGACTGCATTCATAATTGTCAACTCAACGACATGTCAGCTTGTTATTTCACAATCAAACATGTCAGCTTGGTTTTAAAGTTGCTTTTTGTGGTTTTTTAAAACATCATATCGCCTTTGCTTAAAAAGATAAAAACCAATTTTCTATACTAACACTTAATATATTCATTACAATTAATCTATATAATTGATATAAAAAAGCTCTTAGCTTAGTGGTATGCGAATTTCTAGTCACCTGATCATCAAGAAGTTATGAACCCAATTGTTGTTTGCAATATATATAAGTCATTACATTGTATATAAGTGTGTGAATGACATATATATAGCAAGGAGGGTTATCTCAGGCGTTGCGGCGGACTATATAAATTGGTTATATATGTTATCGTGCAAGTAACCGATGTTGTTTTAAATTTTCAGAAAATATATTGTGTAACTTGTTAATTTAATTTATTAATACATTCTAAGTTCAATACAGTTAAAAATATAGAAAAGAAAATCTCTTTTTTTAATATTAAGTATTTTCACAAAAATTATTTTCAATTTTCAATGAACAATAACTTCTTTGTTTTGATTATATTGAAAATTCGAGTACGTCTTGGCTCAGCCCACTTTGGTCCAAAACTGACCTGACAAGCCCAATTAAGTCATACTCTAATACGGAGTAAATCAAAACAAAGTATATCAAATTATCAATTGAGTAAATTGCAAAAATCGTCCTTGTGGTTTGGCCAAATTGCACGTTTCGTCCTTGTGTTTCATTAAGTGCAAAGATCGTCCTTATTTTGCACTGTTACGTGCACTCTTGGTCCTTCAACAGCAAAATTTGCCAAACCACAAGGACGATTTTTGCAATGATGGAGGACCAAAAGTGCACGTAACAATGCAAAATAAGGACGATCTTTGAACTTAATGAACCACAAGGACGAAACGTGCAATTTGGCCAAACCACAAGGACGATTTTTGCAATTTACTCTTATCAATTAGTAACGAGAGTATATCGGTTGGTACAAAGAATATATGATAAATTATCGAGTTTTTATGTGTGTTTGTGAATGTGCATGTAATTTTGGCCAAAATATATATCTTCTACGAAAAATAATTCATAGGGCTATAAAATATGGAAATCAAATTTTGACCAAAAATAAGATAAGATTTTGCATTACTTGCTAATCAAGTTGGTTCATGCATGCATGCCTATTTATACTTAGAAACACCCTATAAGAATATATCATTCTCTTTGGTTTTCACTTTTAGTCGTCTATCTTAATTTGCCTGTAAGTTTTTATCTCTTGTATTTTATGCATGCATGCAAAGTTATTAATCATGTGAAGTTACAGTATATTTATTTTTGGCTAGATATGTTCTATGCTCTATAGTACTGTTTTAATTTTTGAATTCATTGTGTTTGATTCACTATGTAGCTTAGGCTCTATTCTTATGAATATTGTCGTTAGGGTTCAAACTTCACCAGATACATATATGTACATGTATATCCTCGGAGCCTCGATTAAAGTATTAAGGCTTCAAACTTTATAATTTGTAAATTATTAGGGCCGGCCTCAAAGTTTACTTCTGGCAAAAATTGTTAAAGATGTCCAATATTGTGTTCTAAGTGGAGAATCACTATGGTGTTCTAAGGTTTGGAAAAGAGTCTGAAACAATCACAGTTAGACCGCTTACATTTGAGTCAAAAGACTCGCCCTCAGCTCCCGAGTAAGGCTAAACATGCTAAAATCTTATTTGTTTACTAGTTTTATGCGTTGATAGGAACTCGCATGGATTGATGACTAGATTGTATGTGTGTTAATTTTAGTACGATTCAAAAGAGGTCGTAAGTGTGACCACACCTAATGCTCTAAGTAAAAACAATTTAAGGTTGGTTTATTCGTATTTGCAGTTAACTCGGTTACAATGTCGGATACTCAAGAGACTGACGAAAACATTGAGATATGGAAGATGAAGAAACGTATAAAAGAGCTGGAATCCGCAAGAGGCAATGGAACAAGCATGGTATCTCTTATCATACCTCCAAACGATCAAATATCTCGAGTCACTAAACTGCTTCGTGAAGAATATGGTACTGCATCGAATATTAAAAGCAGGGTTAACCGTCAGTCAGTTCAAGGTGCAATAACATCGGCTCAACAAAGACTCAAACTCTATAGCAAAGTACCTCCAAATGGGCTTGTGTTATACACCGGGACAATAGTAACAGATGATGGTAAAGAAAGAAAGGTTACAGAAGACTTTGAACCTTTTAAACCAATACGGACAAATGTTTATCTTTGTGATAACAAATTCCATACCGAAGCGCTTAATGCATTGTTGGAATCTGGTGAGAAGTTTGGTTTTATTATTATGGATGGTAACGGGGCTCTTTTTGGGACGTTAAGTGGTAACAGTAAAGAAACTTTACATAAATTTACCGTTGATTTACCAAAGAAACATGGGAGAGGAGGGCAATCTGCCTTAAGGTTTGGTCGTCTTCGTATGGAGAAACGTCATAACTATGTTAGGAAAACCGCAGAGCTTGCTACACACTTTTTCGTTAATCCTGCTACGAGTCAACCTAATGTTTTTGGACTTATACTTGCTGGATGTGCTGATTTTAAAACCAAGCTAAGTCAATCTGATATATTTAACAAACGTCTTAAGGAAAAAATATTGAAAGTGGTAGATGTGTCGTATGGGGGTGAGCATGGTTTTAATCAAGCTATTGAGTTGTCGTGTGAATACCTTGATAATGTGAAGTTTATTCAAGAAAAGCGTTTGCTCGGGAAATATTTTGAGGAGATGAGTAATGATACAGATAAATACGTCTTTACTGTGGATAATACTATAAAAGCGTTAGAAATGGGTGCCGTGGAAGTACTTATTCTGTGGGAAAATCTCGATATGAATCGTTACACGTTTAAAAATAATACATCTGGTGAAATCATTGTTAAGCACTTAAACAAGGAACAAGAGAGCGATAAGAGTAATTTTAGGGATCAGGAGACTAATGCTGAGTTGGAAGTTGAGGAAAAGATATCGCTTCTTGACTGGTTTGTTAACGAGTATAAAAAGTTTGGGTGTACGCTCGAGTTTGTTACAAACAAATCGGAATTAGGATAACAGTTTTGTAGAGGTATTGGTGGAATTGGTAGGATCCTTCGTTATCATGTTGATTTTTGTTTATTTGATGAACCATCTGATAAGGACGATAATGATGCTGAAGATGATTATGATGATGCGGCAAGTTATGATTCAGAGTAGCAATTAACTACTTATCAACTGCCCTTCCACGACTTGGGGTCAAGTTATAACCGAGCAGGATCAAGGAGCTTTTACTACGAAGGTTAATTTTTGTTTCTTTCTTTTCTTACTTATGCTAGTATATTACATGATGATTACGAACAAGCCTTTGGTTTAGCAGTATTCGGCTGACCCGTCAACCAAAAAACTTGTGGATATAAAACAAGGTGTGTTGCGTGATTATTTTATAATGACTATTTATGTTTTGGTATTGAAACAGCGGGAACCAGTGGCATCAGTGAGAGATCGAGCCACAGACCCCAGCCTCAAGAGTCCGAATGTTGCAAGATGGAGCATGCAGCGCGTGATTTAAAGACCCTAAAGATTAAAGAGTAAGAACATCTACATGGATTGCTTTAGCAGATCGCAATGAAGATGGTTGTGGGTTATGGAGTCTTTATGCTGGAGCTTGCTAAAGATCTATATCGAACATTATTCTGTTCTATATAAGCGAGCTAGTTTCTGTGAAGGCCAAGTCTCTGTATGTTATGCATATGCTTGATCGTTACATTGGTTATCGTGTTTTTATTTCAACTTCATTTTGGAACTTGTTAAAACTCAATACCGAGATTTTTTTTTAGGTTGTTCTTTAAGTCTTGAAGTTACTCTTCTTCAGTGTCTTGAAGTTACTAAATAGCTTCTCAACATTTTGAGATACTTATAAGTTTATTCACATGGACATGATCCTTAATGTTCAGGTTTTCGTATGCAGCAGTAAGTTGGACTTTCTAAAGTCAAAGTTACCGCTTTCACATACAAAATCGATCTGCATTACATTATATTTTCAAACTCCAAATTTGCTGATACATTTGGTATAATTAATAGAATACAATGCTGTTATCACTCTTTAAGATGTAACTAACAATCTCGTATCGAATTCGAAGGTATAAAGCTAGTCATTTGACTGCAAAAGTCAAACCATACCTCTGTTTCTGAAACAGCATTTTCGGATTTTGTAACACAGAAGTCGCAAAAGACTCGTGAAATGGTAAAATCTTGCAACTTTACTATATATATATATATATGAAGTTATGAATTACAACATGGATGACCAATAAAAAAAGATCTACACCTTATAAATTAAACTCATTGGCAAGTGGCAAAAACTTTGGATTATTTACACCACTATAAACCATTTGCATCATGATTCTTATTCACAAAATTGCATACTTTAAGCACCGATTACAACGGAGAATGGTCTTCTAAAGCGGCTATTGATGAGCGACGAAGTAAATTTCTTGATGATCTCACGTTTTTGAGTGTCATCATCAGCTTCTGTCTTTCGCCTTCAACTTCAGCAAACTGAAGGCTTAACTGAGAGTAACGATCATGCATTTCTTTTAGTTCACTCTCGACGTTAACATATTTCCCTTTTATTTCCAACATGTCTTTGATTAGTTCGTTGATGTCCCTAAAGCTCTTGAAGATTGCCTCATCGTCACTGTGTTGTTTAAGGAAAGAACTGACACGATATGACGATATCATGTTAGGTGGCGTTTGAAGATGCAAGTATAAGATCATCACGTGTTTAGAAGAAACATATACCTTTGGAATTGGATACCCGGTTTCTTTTTATTCCGAAGTGCTTCGGCGAGCTCGATTTCCAAAGCAAGAACCCTTTCCAACGCATTTCCATTTCCCGGAAAATCAACAAAATTCGGGTATATGCTACCTAACTCTTCATTGGCCTTGAATAAAAAAAATTAATCCTCAATAAACAAAACAAATAAAGTTTTTAAGGGTCAAACATAAATCATAGCTGAGGTTACCTGACGTAATTGTGCAAGCTCTCTCTGTAAATCTTGAACACTCGGGTCATAATTAGTTAGTGGAAGAAGTGAATTATCATTTTTCATTCTTTCCAACTGCCATAACATAAATGTTAAAAACTTGGATTCAGATCACGAGTATTATGTCAAAAAATAGTACTAATTGAATATGCTGATACTTTACCTCTTCATCTAGTTGCTCCATGCAACTCCTCAAATGTTGAGCTCTGAATTGATCATTGACAACGGTTAGTTGCTTTGAAGAGTCGTTATTGACTAATGAATCCTCGTCGCCTCCATATGCACGATCTGAAACTCCCTGCAGACAAATGTTCAACAATTAAACTCACATGGTAACCAAAATCAGATTTAAGAAGGAATGATCATGTTTATGTCATTTCCTTTCTATTTCTTAGTATGTTATACTATCTACAAAATTTGGCCAAAACAGCCCAAAAGGTAAAATGACCATAATGCCCTTCAATCCAAATTAGTGTTAAAGAGATCATCAAATTTCTGCAAAATTTAAAGAATTTAGCAAAAGCTGCCCAAAAATGGTACTTAATTGCAGAATTTACTGAACAAAAGTCACAAAATTTAGCCCCGGAAATAATAACCGGAACATAATTTAATGTTGAAATCTGAATTTATACCTGAATGGCTAGTGAGTGTTCAGATTCACTGCTTTGAGTCGAACCATTTACACCAGTATAACCATTCTGCTCTTTCTGACCAATCTGCTCTCGAATCACAGAAAGTTCTTCGCTGACTTTCATCTTTTCATCCTCACATTCTTGTAACAAGCCAACAAGCTTTTCCTTCTCTTCTTTACAACACTCGAGACTCAAAAGAGCACATTCCAATTCTGCCTGTATCCGATCATAATCCGGCTTATTATCAGACTTCTTCGTACTCTCCATTTCTTCAAGCGCGTCTTGTAACTTAAACAACATTTCCTCATTATGCTTTTTTGTAACAGAAAGTTGTTGATTCAAGTCTTGAATCTTCGCTTCATATTGCTCTTTCATAAATGCTAATCTTAATGATTCCGATGGCCCTTCGGGATTGTTATCTTTTTTCTCACGTGCCATGTCACCGTTTTCTTTTAGCTCCTTCAAATATGTCGATAAGTTCTTGTATTCTTCTGTCTTTAAAGACTGTTCAGCGAGCTTGTTTTTAAGTTCACTGCATTTATTCTGTAACGTGATGAATGCATCATTCTGTTCATCTAATTTTGCTTTAAGAACTACTGATACGATCTCGGATTCTTCACGGGAAATCAAAGAATCATCTACTTCGAGAGGATGCTCGTTGTTCACCTTTGGATTCGATGTATTGTGAGAGATAGATGCCTCTAACTTTGATCTAAGAGAGTCGATTTCGGCTGCTAAATTTTTGTTTTCTTCAGTGTAATGAGCTTCGTTTTCGAGACAGTGGTTCAGTCTTGACTCGGTATCATGAAGCTTCATTTCAAGTTTACTGTATTGCCCGATCTTCGCCTCTAACTTAGTCAACATATCTTTCAGTTGGTCGACTTCAAGAACATGCTCGTTTTTCGATTCCAAAATTTCAGCATTATGAGCAACAGAAGCCTTTAATTCAAATCTTAATGATTCAAGGGTTTCCGATAACTTCTCATTTTCTTCAGTATATCGAGCTTCATTTTCGAGACATTGGTTCAATCTCGACTCAGTATCAAGTTTCATTTCGAGTTCCTTGTAGTGTCCCACTTTTGCCTCTAACTTAGACAACATGTCTTTCAGTTGACCTACCTCGAGATCATGCTCTTTTTTCGACTCTAAAATTTCAGAATTTTGAGAAGTAGAAGCCTCAAACTCCAATCTTAAAGATTCGAGAGTAGTTGACAACTTCTCGTTTTCTTCAACATAACGAGCTTCACTTGCAATACAGTCATTCAATCTGGTTTCCATATCAAGAAGTTTTGTTTGAAGTCCACGGTATCGCTCCACCTCTGATTCCGATTTTGCTAGCATATCTTTCAGCTGGTCTAACTCGACGGCATGTTGGTTGTTTACCTCTGCATTGTGAGCAACAGAAGCGTCCAACTTCAACTTAAAAGATTCAAGTTCCGATGCTAAGTTTCTGTTTTCTTCAATGTAACGAGCTTCATTTTCAAGACAAACTTTCAATCTAGACTCGGTATCTTGAAGTTCCGTTTGAAATTTGATGTAATTCCGGATCTCGTCCTTCAGTTGACCGACCTCAATAGCATGCGCATTATTAATTTCCGAAATTTGAGCAATAGAAGCCTCCAACAACAATCTTACTGATTCGAGGTTCTTTGACAATTTCTCGTTTTCTTCAAGACAATCATTCAGCTTCGACTCAGTATCATGCAGTTTCGCTTGAAGTTCGATGTACTTTCCATCCTCTGACTCAGACTTCGTTAACATGTCTCTCAATTGGCCTACCTCAACATCACGCTCGTTTTTCGATTCCAAAATTTCAGCATTATGAGCAACCAAAGCCTCTAACTGCAACTTAACAGATTCTATGTCCCTAGATAATTTCCCGTTTTCTTCCATGTAACGAGCTTCGTTTTCAAGACATTGGTTTAATCTCGACTCGGTATCATCAAGCTTTGTTTGCAGTTCACTGTACTGCTCGAGATCCACCTCAGACTTAGCCAGCATGTCTTTCAGTTTGCTAACCTCGACACCAAGCTCAGCTTTGGATTTCAAAGAAGCCTCTAACTCCAATCTGACATATTCAAGGGTCGTTGACAATGTCTCGTTTTCATCCATATATCGAGCTTCAGTTGCGAGAAGTTCATTCAATCTCACTTCTGTATCACGGATTTTTACTTTAAGAGACTCAACAGCTTTCACCATATTTTCATTTTCTTGCAAATAACGAGTTGCATCATTGATATGCTTATTTTCAAGTTCCCGAAGCTGTTTCACAAGCTCGTCGATCTTACCTTCATACTGAGTTCTAACAAAAATAAGCTTCAAATCTTCAGCAGCACGTTCTTTGTGAAGCGTGTCAAGACTTTCCTCATGTTGAGCGACAAGTTGAACAGCTCTTGAGTTTTCTGATTCTCGATGGCTAAGTTCTGAACTATGGCTTTCGAGTTCAGAGGTCAAACGTGCAACTGTACCCTCGAGCTTGTTTCTCGCCTCGTTCTCGACATCCAAGCTTTCTTTCACCCTATCCACCTCCAATACGAGTTTACTTAATTCTTCATGCTTATTTTCTACAATAATCTTCAAATCTTGATTTTCTTGTTTCAACTCGGAAACGATCAACTTACTTTTTTTAGCTTCTTCAGACATCATTTCCAATCCCTTGATTTGTTCAACGAAGTATTTATCTTCCGATAACATCTTTTCCAGCTCGAGTTCTAAATCCGAAAGGTACGATACAATCACTTCACCGTTCTCCACATATGTTTCCCCTGATTCTAAACAACTTTTGAATTTATTGGCAACAGAATCAACTTGTAACCGAAGCTTCTCCAACGAACCGTTTGGGGTTTCCATTTTTGCCACCATTTCATGCAAGCTCTTCGTGAATTTCCTCTTTAAGTTGTCATTTTCTTTTTGTACCGTTTCTTTGGATCGAGTCAACTCACGGATTTCCGATCTTAAAACTTCTACTTCTTCCTTCATAGACACCGTATTCTTTTGATTATCGAAAACTTGTACATGTAAAAGATTCTCGAGCTCCTGTTTTTCAGCTGAAACGGCATCGTGTTTGCTTTTGTAAACTTGGTAATCAGCAAGTAGTGCTTCACATTCGGTAATCTTTTCCATCAGAAGAAAATTCTCCTTTGAAAGATTTCCGACATCTGTTTCCAACATTTCGTTTCGCATCTGCAAATCGTTGCAATTCGCAAGATAATACGCGTTCTGCGCATTTAGAACATCCCGAGATTGGTTCAAAAGTTGTAATTCCCGTCCCAATTCCTGTAACTTTTGGTTCGTTCTTCGTATATGAAAACTTGCTTCAAATAATGTCTCCTTTAAAGTTGCTGAGTACACGTCCAGATGTAAATTTACCGAACACATTTCACCGAGCTCTTCTTCGACTTTTTTGTATATATTTTCTTGTATACTCAGCGATTTCTTCATGTCATCAGAAACGAGATGTTTAGATGGTGGTTGTGAGGTATCGATATAAGATTCTTTGATGACAGTCTGATTCGTCTCAAACATTGACAAAACTTGGAATGAAAGCATGTCGAGATCTTTTTGGAGTTGACCCACTGCAATCGAGTAATTTAAACGAGCCCTTTTCAATGCTGATTCTGAAGTCGTTGCCCTTTTTTGAAGCTCGTCATTAACAGAAATTAAAGACTCAGTCTCAGCTTTGCAAGCAGAGTGCTCTTTTCTAAGGGTTTGAAACTCTCCCAGAATCCGTTTTTGGTTTTCCTCAAGTTCTTGCACAAGTCCCTCGTAATAACTCTCCATTTGATTCATCTTTTTTACAAGATTTTCATTCTCGGCTTTTGCTACATCCAACTCGCCTAAAAGTTTTTCAAGGGATGGACTTGGTATTTCACCAGAAGAAAGCATGCTTGCGGGCTCGACTCTTTCTTTTTTAAGATCTTGAACGGTATTAAAAAGCACCTCGAAATCAGACTGTAAGAAACTTAAATCAGACTCACGAGAATCGGCATAAACCTTTTCTTGTAGATTCCGTATTTGATCCTCCACAAGAAAGACCAAATTGACCCACTTGACCTGTTTACCTTGATCCATTTTCTCGGTTTTTCCTTCCTTAAACAGTGAGCTCGATTTCATTTCTGTCAGCTTCTGTAGATCGGTTTTGAGCTCTGAACATTCTGATTTTAAAAAGGTGACTTCTTTTGATAATTCTTGACCTGAAGCAATCTCGCTAGCTAGTTCTTGTGAAAACTTTTGTGTTTCGGATCCGATTTCATTAGCATGACTCTGCAAAACACTTAATTCCATCTTGAGCTCGGAAATAGATGACTCAGCAGCGTCCAAGCTTCCTCTGAGCCTAAGATTCTCTTCAAAAACAATTGCCACGTCTTCGCGAATTTTCTCTGTTGGTGGACTTTGACTCGCCGAAACTTTGCTCTTGATACTATCAACATCATGAGTGTTGTAACTTTCTGATGCATTTGATGACCCATCAAATGTAACATGTGAATCTGAACATTCTTCGTGTATGTTTGTTTCTTCTCTAAGTTGTACTTGGGTCTTAGCCTAGTAAAAAATAAACAGAAAGAATTTAGCAACAAAAAAGAATAGCATACGTAGCATGTAAATATGATGAAAAAAAGAGCCAACCTTATTCATCTGATCATCGAGCATTTCCAGCTCAGAAGATGATGATCTGGGAGTATTAGGTTCGGTCACTTTATTTACGTTATTGCCACTTTGTAGGCCTTTATCTCTCTGCTGCTCAAACTCTCTGCATTAGATCAACAAAGTACATATTCAATACACGTAATCAGCAACGCACATTGGTACTCTAATCGGCATTTTAAGAAGTTATACCTGAATCCAGTTTTAGCAGTCAGCAGCTGAACAGAAACCTAAAACCAAAAGCATATGAGTTATGTCAACTGTGACATGGTAAACATTATATTTAAGGAACTACTAGTATAAACTTAAGAAGTCGACGCATAAGAATTTGTGTTGCTCACATGCAAAATGGTTCCATGGTCGGATCCAGTAAGTGGAAGAGAAATAGCAGCCGGCTGTGAAGCATCAGCATAGTCAGCAAGATTGATGGTAGCCTCACCGAGGATACTAGACCGTGATGTACCCTGAGCTCCAAATTCATAGCAAACCATAGTTAATACAACACTTGTAATTAAGGGTATACATGTAATTTTACTCTGCCATTTGATAATCAGTAATGTCGCAGTTAGAAACAAACTAATATCTGGTTAACACCAGAAACCGATAATAAGATGCATATCTAAACACCTCCTAATTGAAGTGAAAAATGTCACATAAACTAACTCGTAAAAACTTCTAGTTTTAATATAAAATTGATAACCTTGGACACGTATATTTGACAGGGAGCAAAAAAGGATGCTTACCATTCCCACAACAAGTCTGTAGAGCTTATCGTCATATTGTTTGCTCGTAGAATCTAATAAAAGCCTTGTAGTTTCATACACCGGATCTGCCCATTTGCACGTTCCGTTTCTCACATTTGCTTTGCTAGTCTTTGCCGTAGCCTTCCCGGTTTCAGTAGGAATAAAAGATATAAATAACTTCTCCCATCCTTTTTGCGGAATCTGAAACATAACAATTTGTAAGCTTAACAAATTTTCAACAAGGGTGAAATTGTATAAGAAGAACAAACTTACGTGTGTAGCATGAAATTGCAGCCGAAAGACAACTTTTACTTTAGCCTTCTCAGGTTTCCATTTGGTAACCTTCGACATTATTGCATAATCAATGCGTCACGCCCTGCAGATTGTTGGATCCGTGAAAAACAGTCTCAATTTGACATAATCATATCAATATTAGCATAGCACAAAATTAGCATAAAACCAAATGTCATGACTAGAAACTATAGTTAGCATCAGGATTGCGTCCTGTGAACAATAAACTCTAATAATAGCCATATGATGACATAAAATGAGCTTTTTGATGTCATGGACTAAACGTGTCGAAAATTCTCATACTAAGGGGGGTTTGACTTTTGAGGTAAGCTGAAACCTAAGGGCTTATGCATCCCTAAAGAGGTCCAAATTTGGAGCTTATGCTTATTGGCACTTCATACTCACGAATAAGGTAATAAGTTTTTAAGAACAAAATATTATATCAAGCACCACAGATAAGCTTACCCAAACACCCTGTAAAACAGATGCGTTCCGTTAATTTAGAAACATATAGAAGGAATGGATAAGCAAGTACTATCAATAGTCACTGCACAAAAACTTTTCAACAATAAGCCATAGGCACTTTAAGGTATGCATGATGGTTCCCACGCACTTTTAGTTGGGGTACTGAAGTCTAAGACTCTAAGTGGCAGATCCTGGAGTTTCGGCCAGAGGATTACCATAACAACTCTATATCTTTTACAGAACCAAATTATATTCCAGGGTACGCACGTGCATACCCAGCCTCCATGTATTGTAGGTCCACCAGCATAACAAACTAACAGTCCCTGACTCCCGAAACATTTTTTGTGCAACGACTACTTTTCTTCTCTTATTGACTAATAGCAGAAAAGCACTAAGCTTAAATTAAGAGCTTATGCATCCTTAGAAAGAATCCAATTTGTATCTTTAAATGGTGTTTGGGATTGGTTAGTTAAGTGCCTATCTACTTATCTTTTAAGCCAATAAGCAGTTATGAGTGATTGGATGAAACTTCAGATGTGCTTATACAACGTAAATAGGTACTTAAAAATGAGCAGAGGTTCTTACCTGCTTATTTTTCTAAATCAATAAGCAGTTTCACATAAGCAATCCTAAACACCCCATTAAGCTTACTGACATCTTTCCTCACGATAAGCTAATAAGCTTTTACCACCTAAACACTTGTCCGAGCTTACTGTATTTTGATAACACAATAAGCTACTAAGCACCATAAACAAGCTTACCCAAACACCGCTGAATCTAGATTATTTTATGCATCATAAGTCATACTTCATACAAAAGGTGAGGTACCTACAACAGGCCCCGTGATTCCTTACGATCCCATAGATATCTTTGTAAATGCTGGAAAAGTATACCTAATAAAGTATACAGATCCCAAACAAACTAATCATACTTTAATACTCAAACAAAAAGCTACCATTACACAATGTGCTTAAATTAGACCCTAATCAAGATTCGATTTATACTCGAGTAGATCAAACTAAACTAGATTCCCCCAAAAACCCTTAGATCTATATAATTACAAACGACCCGCATTATATTTCTTCATGATCATACAAACATTAAGCTCAAAAGTAAAGTAAAATGCATACCTTATTCAAACTAATGACGATCTCAGCTCTGATCCAAACCCCTAATCAAAATGAGCACAAACTTCAATCAAAAAGAAATAAACCCAAAATTGTTGAATCAAAGTAGAAGCTAAAAAAGCGAAAAAAAATAAGGCCTTTTTTGTACTTCAAATCAAAAATCTTGAAAATGACTTAAATTTGATAAAAAATCACTACTTTTTTGCTTACAAATCTTGAAAATGACTTCAAATCAAAAATCTTGAAAATGACTTAAAAATGAAACTTAAGGATCAAATTAAGAAAACCCATATGTGAAAATCACTAAAAATATCAAAATTTATATAAAAATACTAAATTTAAGATGAAAAATACATCAAAAAACAGTGTAAGACCCACTTATAAAATTTTATAAAAATCAAAACTTTTGGATCAAATTAACAAAACCCATTTGCGAAAAAAGTACTAAATACATTCAATTTTATAAAATCAGCTCAAAATCAAGAATCTTGAAAATGAAAACTAGTGTAAGACCCACTTATGAAAAAATGATAAAAATGACTACTTTTTGCTCAAATTTGATACATTTAGATCAAATTAACAAAACCCATTTTTAAAAACTACTTAAAATATCAAAAATTATAACTTTTTACTTAAAATCAATATCTTGAAAATGACTAAAATTTGATAAAAATCACACCTTTTTGCTCAAAAATTGAACTTTTGGATCAAACTAAGAAAACCCATCTGTAAAAAGTACTCTAAAAACTAAAATTTATAAAAAAGAATAAATAAATAATTTTAAGATGAAAATTAGCATCAAGATTGAGTTAATATAGTAATATACTACCTAACAATGTATGATTAGGATCTGAAAAGAGGAACTTGCAAATGAAGTAAATCTGACAAAGATTAATGAGTGAGTGCGATTGGA
Organism: Artemisia tridentata subsp. tridentata; assembly: GCA_021014915.2. NCBI lineage: Eukaryota > Viridiplantae > Streptophyta > Magnoliopsida > Asterales > Asteraceae > Artemisia > Artemisia tridentata. The sequence goes on from CP139504.1 coordinate 428,582,948, forward strand.
AACGTAAGAAAACAGTCAAATTTTATAAAACTTTTTTTATAAATATCAAATTATGATGAAAAAGATGTGAATGTGATGAGAGGGTGTGTAGTACTGTTTAAAGGTTGAAAATTTTAATACTGTAGTAATTTTTAAGTTTTCTGAAAAGTGAAAATATAGTTTTTGAGAGAGATGTCCCGCCAAAGGGTTGTGATTTTCATAATCTACTTGAACCATGTGTTGTGTTTTATTGTTGTACTTTGGGTTTTGTAGTTCATGTTCTTTTTCAATGGATCTATTAGAACTAGTCAAATGTTTTAATGATGTGTTGGACATATACTTTTTTGTATTTTAGTTTTTCTTTTTTACTTTTTGTAATTTTCCAAATTATAATGATCTAATTTTACTTTTAATCTAGTGTTTACGTATGGCACGTATTAGGTAAGGTTAGTCAATCATTTGGTTTCTCACGTTTAGTAAAACCTCATAAATATGACTTGAGTCAAGAGTTGGGGTAACACTCACGATGTGAGTATGTGACTATTGTGTGCATTTTTGTGTCGAGAAAATGACTGGTCCATTAAATGGTCCAGTATTTATAAAGATGCATTTAGGTTTCACCCATAAATGCGATCTAAGGGTTGAGGATGGTCCACGTGGTGGAAATCCAAAGAATGGGACAAGAATGACACGTGGCGTGTCATCTTTGGCTAAGATGGGTTCATGGAATGTCCCATGAACGATATCACGTTCTTGTGTGATACTCGCAGCACTACCTCTGCTCGAATGAGATAGTGACACGTGCTTGTTGCAATGATCTTGGAGAAATTTCCAGTCTGGGTCGCTTGCCTGAATGTGTTTATTTGGCTTGACTTCTTGTCCGTACCTGGCATGGGAAGTTGTTCCTCAGGCAGGTTTTGACGGGGCCTAGCCTTTGTGGGCTTGTCTTGAGCCTATGATGGTCGTATGGACTTTAGCTAATTGGTGTAAAACTCTCATACGCTATCATCTAGGTTGTAGGTCAGTTGAACAATCAAATCATCGACCTATTGTCTTAATCTAATGATATGCAAGTGTGTCCATTAGTTAAAAGTTTTAGGTTTTGAAACTTAATTATAGGAAACATTTGTGGAATAGTGTAGGAGAGATAAGTGTTATAAGTGTAGAAAAATTGTTTTTCAAATTTTGTTACCTCTCGATCTACCCTGAGTTCTTCCTCAGTGGCCACTTTGCTGAGGAACGAAGCTTCGTCTTTGTTTTTCTTCAAAGCCCCAATCCGCTCTCGCTCGCCGTTACTAACAGGGTCTCGGTTGATTTCCCTTCCTTTAGCTACTCAGATGTTTCAGTTCGCTAAGTTTGCAAAGTCCAAAGAGCGCAGACTAGCCACGGAGCTTGGATACGGTTTCCTGATCGGAGATCCATGGATCACAGACGGTATCTCCCCATGGCCTTTCGCCTCTGAAAGCGTCCTTCCTTCTCAATGCCCGGGCATCCATCCAGTCGAGGGTAGCCTCCCGCATGACCGATTTCTCGGAAGCTTTTTTATTGATAAAGTAAAAGGAGGTTATTCAGTAGCCATCGCAGGTTTCATTACTTTTATTCCATTCTGTCTTCTCATAAGAAGAGGAAGGATATCAAAAGATCAATTCACCATTGAGAGCATTAAGCCCAAAAGGACGAATATTATGGTGTTTTAACAGCAGCAGTCAAACGGGGGCGTGAATGCGAGATGCTAGCGGAAAAGAAAAGGATAGAAGCTGGAGACTGGCCTATATTCCTACTAATGTGATCCCGGCTGGCATAGAAGTCTCTCGCGCGGGCGAAGGAGATGCATTTCAGGTACTGGTTGTATTGGACAAGTAAAAAGGGAATAATTTCTTTCTTCTTTCTGCCTTTCTTTCCCATGACGACTAGGAACGGGCAAATCAAAAATTTCACTTCGAATTTCGGACCACAACATCCTGCTGCTCATGGTGTTTCATGATCAGTATTGGAAATGAACGGAGAATTGGTGGAACGTAGCATATTTTTTCTTACTATCTACTAAAAGGCAAGTCGCTTGATTGGTTCGAATCAACCAGAAGAAAGGTCCGTGTAGAGAAGCATCAACCTTGATTCCCCCCCCCTCCCCTCGGGCGACCGGGTTATAGGTGAAGTTAAAGTGTGATGTTGCTTTCAAGAATGTTAATGCTGCTTCTGGAATTGTTGTTTGTGATTCAACAGGTTATCTTCGCTATTCCTTCCCATGCCATATATCCTCTCCATGCCGAGATACTTGTGTTACACTACGCTTACTCATTAGCGTTTAATCGAGGATGGTTTAATGCTACCCTGGAATCTGACTCCCAACTAGCTATTTTCTTATCATCTTCTGAAACACCCCTACCTTTGAGTTTAGTTGCTGTTGTGGATGACTTTCGCTTATGGGCAAATCATATGCAACTATCTTAAATTTGTAGCCATCCATGATAGTTAGGAGATATGTTGATAACTGATACTCCTAATATTAAACATAAAACATTCAGGTATAGTTACCTTCTTTTTTTTGTTAAAAAAAATGTATGAGTGATCTCAAATTAGAAATTTGCAAGGGACAAATTTTTTTGAGCAAATTTCACAAATGTCCAAAGGTGCATTTGTGGTTTCCCTATGTGCTCATAAAATTTTTTATTTCTCAAAATGCATTAAGGCGAAAGTCGCATCGGGTAGGTTTGGGCGACTCCCAATAAGAAAATATAAATTGTACTTCTTACCTACCGGTCGCCCAATAAATTAAATTAGTGGGACCAGTCGCTTAAGAAATAGGGAGACGTGTCATTTTTTAAAGGAGTCCCCAAGACCCACCTGAGGCGAAAATCGTGAGGCATTTTCAAAAATAGAAAAATTTTGTGACACATGAAGTAACCACAAACGTACCTTTGGCGCATTTATGGAATTTGCTCAATTTTTTATGTTCTTTTATTTAAGTTTTCCTTTTTCTTTGTTGTCCGTAAAAGGCATCCATTAAGAAAAGAAAAAGAAAAAAATTACCATCTTTGTGCATGTTTCTTGTGATCACGTGAGTAAAGGCTGTCACTTTTCTTACAGGTTGCAAATACTTTTCTTTTGCCGGAAATCTTGAATACTAAATAAACAGTTAAGTATAACCGATCAATACTTGTATCTAGCTAGGTTATGTCTAGAGCTGGCAATTTCTGACACGGACCTGTTAACACGACACGACACGACCTGGTCTTAACAGGTTTCGTGTTTGGCCTTAACAGGTCCGGATGTGTTAAGCCACGAATGACGTGTCTTAAAAGGTCCGAACCTGTTAAGACACGATAAGACACGAATATACATATGTACTAAATGAAACCTGCTAAGAAACATGTTAAGGAACCTGTTAAGACATGATAAGACCTGTTAAGACCTGTTAACAGGTCTCTTACCAGGTTTCTTATCGTGTCTTAACAGGTTTCGTGTCTTTAACATGTTCCTTAGCAGGTTTCTTAGTAGGTTCCTTAACAGGTTCGCTGGTTTAAATTTATGATTTTTGTTAACAGGTCTCTTACCAGGTTTCTTAGTAGGTTCCTTAACAGGTTCGCTGGTTTAAATTTATGATTTTTGTTAACGGGTCTCTTACCAGGTTTCTTATCTTGTAACCTGTTAAATTTCGTGTCGTGTTCGTGTTTGGAAAAATTGACACGATTAGTTATCGTGTCGTGTTCGTGTTTGGCCTTAACATGTTCGTGTCTTATCGTGTTCGTGTCGTGTCGGACCTGTTATGCCAGCTCTAGTTATGTCACAATGAGGAATAATCGTCAAGTTCGATTGCATAAAACTTTAGACGTCGATGATTGTAATCATACTGCGAAAACAATAGAGGCATTTCACATTTGCAGATGCGAAAATCATATAATCACTTATGGTGGCAAAATCAATGGGTACCAAAAGATAACGGATTGAAATCAAAGAATGTTTTTCACCATGATAGGTCATGTTAACCAATAATTAACAAGTCAAATTCATGTTTTATTTAATTAAAATTAAAAGCTTATTTATGTTATTCACTCTCACATTACAAATAACATGACCTATTATATTGAAACTAATTTGAGAAATCTTTATTTGTGAGAAACTAATAGTAGATTTTTTTTCGAACATTCAGTCGGGATACGACATCTGGGAAACCTCACTGAATAATAGTGAAGCCTTGCACGTACCCTAGACAACGAGATGTTGACCATCCCTAAGAATCGAACTCAAGACCTTGAGTAAAACCGAGAGTGACTCTGACCAGCTGGGCTTATGGTCACAAACTCACAACATAACTTCATTAATTATCTCACATGCTAGCTCATGCTCTTAAGTCCCACAAGACAATGGACTTTCGTTTATTGTACTCAACTACTAAAGTAGTTGTTTTGTATTAGTTGGAACTTGGAATACATCTTGAATGGTCATGACTCACGAGATGCATAAATAATTTTAAATAATTGGCGTGTTCTACTTTGTCCTTATTAGAAAAGCAAATCCAAATCTGATTGTAATTTAAAATAAATAATAACTCTGTAATGCTCAAGCTAAGATAATGAATTCAAGTTAACAACATTTCTACTTCTGACAGTTTATACTAAAAAAATGTAAATGAAGTGTATGGTTGTGCCATGCTTGCTAAGAATAAAATATCATTCATTTATTCTAATCTCTGATTTATTACAAAAAATAGTATATGTAATCAATTACAAAAATGGTCATTATGGTTTTCTGGTTTTTACAAATTTAGTCATTGGAACTTTTTGTTCACCAAGTCTAGTTACCAATGTTGCAAAAATCGGCCGATTCGGTAATCGGCCTTATACCTTGTTGATTTTTGAAAATCGGTGAAAAAAATCGGCCTAGGCAAAAATCGGCCGCTAATCAGTCAAAAAACGATCGAATCGGTCAAAAATCGGCCGAATCGGTAAAAAATCAGCCGAATCGGCCAAAAATCGACCTAATCGGTCAACTTTAAAAAAAAATAATTTATGCATTCTACTTAATTTAGGGATCATTTATTTCACTTATAACGCACAATGGGCCTCATAATCAGAATTGGAGCCTTTTATTGAGGTTTAGAAACATAGTAGGCTTGGAATCAATTAAGATTTTTAGTTTGGTCTCTAGAAATACACAAAACTTGCAAGAAATGCCAATCCGATTAATCACCGATTAATCCCGCCTTGACCGATTAATCCCTGCAGGGTGGTCGACCGCCCGACTACCGATTCACGATTTTTGCAACATTGCTAGTTACTGAGTTTTCAAACGGTTATTGATTCAATACAAATTCGTTACATAAATGGTTACTAGGGTTTTCCAAAATTACATAAATGGTCACTGAGGTTTGTCAGAATTGGACTAGATCTGTAATCATTTGAAACCTTAATAACTAAACCCGGTGAAAAAAAGTTAGTAATTTGCAAAAAACCGGCAAACCACAATGACCATTTATGTAATTAATATCATATATAATTAAAGAGGCCCATTCTAACAATCTGTGTATAGAGGCCCGGTCTTTTCAATACTTGAAATAGGCCAATAGTGGCCCAATCATAAGAACATTAACGGATCAACCAATTTAAGATTCTAACGGTAAAGAGATTGATGTGATTTATAGTTATACAAATATTCGAAAAGATCATTAAAAATTATACCTGAAAGAGATTAGTATGTTTGTTGATATGGTGTTCATTTTTAGACCAGCCAACACGAATGTTAACCTGGTCTAGCTATACATAAGACTGGTTGGATCATTATACATTATGACGCATCGGCAACTCGTGCCAAACAACCTTGCATAGTTGCATGACAAGTGATTGCCAAAGGTCATGCTCATGCTCGATTTAGCCATGGATCGACTCGACAAGTCATTGATACTAAAGTTCAAATGTCTTTATTTTTTTCATGTTTAAGATACCTAGCTTATGCATGAAGATATATACCCATTATTGTAAAATGTACTAGTTTATGAACTTATGTAATACTGTACATGGTTTGAATGTTAGACTAATATTAGTACGACAATAAGCTAAGTAGTGAAAGAGTCTTTATAACGACAGGAAAAATGCAATCAAACACTTTGTCCAAACTTCGAATATACCCACAAAAAAATTCACCTAACAGAAAACAACTTAAAACCATAAAGCAACACCATCTTCACATATCATACCAAACTTCGATTCTACTCCTCATCCCTGTAGCTTCCTGCAAACAATTGATAATAGAAGAATTGGTGAACAAATTATTTGTGTTATTCAGAGAAATACAGGTTAACAATTTTTATTATGGATTTGGCTTTATCTTTGTTATCATAAAGAACATTTGACATTTGAAAACAATACATTTTCTTTCACTTTGACTCACTATATTCATCATCACGAAAAGCAACAATTAAATACTTTTTTTCTATTAGATTTGCTTAAAGATAAACAACCACAATTAAAAGAAAGAAGAAAAGGAGAATATTACCGTGGAGGTTCAATCAATGTTGAGATGTGGAATGTGAGAAATTTTAGGCCAATCCTCCCCGATCTCCTTCTCACACTTTCTGCTTAGAATTTCACATCGATGAATGCTAATTTGATTGAGATCCGTGAAACTTTGTATCTCATCTGGTAGAGAACATAATCTGTCACACCATTCTATTTTCAATGACTGCAGTTTTGGGAAATTATTAGGCAAAGAAACCAAAGACGAACAACGCCATATCGTCAACTCTTGTAAACTAGGAAAGAGAATCTCGTCCTTTGATGTAGCGTTGTCGTCATCATGGAAACACTTTAAAGAATTCATGTCGAACAATTGAATTATCTTGAGGCTGAGTAATTTCCCAAGTGGTGGAAGTTGTTCACACTTTTCAAGACAATTAAATTTAATACTAGTCAAATTGACTAATTTGACCATCCAACTTGGAGAAATAACCGTTCCCTTGTAATGCCATATAGTCAACTCCTGGAGACCCGAATTTGGTTCCAATCCCTCAAGAACCTCTTCATCAAATGTTCCTTCTGGTTCCAATCCCTCAAGAACCTCTTCATCAAATGTTCCTAATATATCCCATTCTAATATCAAAAACTTTAGATTTGTTTTGTCTTTCAACTTGGCACTTTTGGCATCCCTTAAACCTCCAACATTCTCTAGTTTTGATAACGTCAACTCCCTCCCAAGAAGATTTAGATTTCCCAGTTCACCTATTCGGGCCCCATCATCTTTTCCTACAACAAATCTTGAAAGCCTTCGAAGGTTGTTAGTTCTTTCATTCCAACAGGCATATGGCGGAGATTGGGGCACTTACGGGTGTCTAGACGTCGAAGATTCCTCATGTACCTCAAACCTTTAGGCAACTTATGGAAACTTCTACACCATTTTAGAATTAATGTTTGCAAGTTTTGGAGATAAATAATCGACTCTGGTAGAACTTCTATACTTGACCATGATATTTTCAAGTATCTTGTTGGTGTATGTGTCCGAAAGACATGAAGCTATTATTTAAGTATTGCACCATAAGTCTTCAACCGATACTACAATATTGGGGGGGACATGTTGGTGTATGTGTCCGGACATCGTACTTCGTCCGGACCATGTTTCGGTGTCCGGACGTCGCTTCCCTTTCGGACTACGTTTTGCCTCCGGACATTCCTACTAAGCAGACCGCCGCCACCAACAGTGACAAGTCCCATCAACCGCTGGCATCCCGGATATTACGGGATCGTGTTCTCCACGTGACCTGACACCTACTTACTAGGTCAGACACAGGTCAACTCGCTTAGTACCGAGGTAAGTAGGTACAGTAGGTGTGGGTAGTATAAATACCCACACCTCATTTATGATATGCATTCAATTTTACACCTACTACTGTTACTCTCATATCACTGTTCACATTATAATCCTCCGATACTCATTCTCACGCCGGAGATTGGTCCTGGGCTGAAACCCGGGGCGAGTCTAACGCGTGTTTATCTCGTGTGTGTAGGAGCAAGCAAGGTCCGAAGGATTCACTCCGAAGGACAACATATAGAAGTGGGACCTCCTGCAAGGTTTTACTTCAACAAATTGGCGCCATCCGTGGGACCCGCTATTCAATCTACCAAAGCATTGAAATGGCAGGTCCTTCCTTTCCTTCCCCCGGCTTCGAAGTCGGAGGAAACGAAACAAACAATAACAACCAATACGAAACAGACAACATCCTTCAACCTAACAATAACCGGTATGAAACCGGCAACATCCGAAATCTGAACGAAACCGACAGCATCCTTCAACCTAACAATAACCGGTATGAAACCGGCAACATCCGGAACCTGAACGAAACCGATAGTATCCTTCAACCCGACAATAACGACCGACATGAAATGGACAATGTCCGGAACGCAAACGAGGGCCCGGGCGAAGAGTCTCCCGGCCTTCGAGAGATGATTGTGACCCAAGTGGCATCACTAACGGAGCTTATCAAAAAGCACAACAGGTTGAGCGGGAGTGCGCTTAAGCCGATACAATTAAGTTTTGAAGATGAAGAGAATTCAAATCAGGTAAAGGACAAAGAGAAGGATGATGATTTGCATAAACCTTTTAAAGAGACGTCGAGATTACCGTTTACTCGCCGTATTGTGGAATTCTCCGGACCAAACCACACCATGCCGCTGAACATGAGATTTTATGATGGCTCGACGGATCCGAACGATCACCTCACCAGATTCACCGGAGCTGCAAATCAAGGAGAATGGCCAATGCCCGTATGGTGCCGCATGTTCCAACAAACACTAGATGGGGCCACAGGTGGATGGTTTGAAAGGTTAGAACCCGGAAGTATTGACAGTTGGAACGAATTGAGGGAGCAGTTCTCCATGAGATTTTCACTCCGGAAAAAATGTATAAAGAACCCCACAGAGATCACGAAGATCGTCCGCTGATGGGACGCGTGTGTCATTTCGGTTTAGCAGTATTAATGCCTACTCAAGTTTTAAATTTATATTTAGCCGAATTATCAATAACACACACACTTAACGAGCAGTGTACCCGGTCAGTATGAATATAATGGTAAGTAGAGTGTCGATCACTAAGAGTGGAACGTATTATCTAGTTATTCTAATCAGTATTTTAATATCCTAAGTTAGCTATACAACCTAATCTAACTCAAGGGGGGTCAGCCTGAGAGACTGGCACGGTTTGGTTATGATTAAATATAAAACTAAACTAATGAGCACGAATCAGCGATAAGCACACACGTACACAGATAGATACTTGAGACAATAAGAAGACCTGTACTGATAATTAAGTAGCTTGTCACTTGTTTTATTGCTAGTTTTATATGAAGTGTATGTAATTAAACCTTTCTCGTTGGCTCTAATCTTATCGGCGAGTAAACCCTTAATGATTACTTATGTCTATCCTATTTATTAAGCGTCTCTTAAATAGGCGAGGAAGGGGCATGGCAACCCAAGCAATGCTCAGCTAGACACAGAGGTTATCAATGCACTAATAAAAGTCACCAAAGACATCAACATATAAACTTTAATTAATGGGAAAGCAATATTAAGGGGAGTGCATGATTTTCCGTAGTCACATGACACAAGCCCATCAATCCTGATGAATTAAAGTGTACTAATACAATAAAACAAAACTACTTAATGAATTGAATACATGCAGGACCTTCTTACAGATCTTGTATCTTCGTTTAGGTGTGTCTTGTGCTGCTTGGTCGTCTGAATTCGGCTCTAGGGTTCTTCTGTCTTCGGTCTCTGAGTTAAGCTAAGAGTCTCAAAATTCGTCTGGTCTTGGGGTATTTATAGTTTCTGTCTGAGGGATAGATGCGGCGCATCTAGTTGATAGATGCGGCGCATTGACTTAACTTCGCGTGGGGTCCAAGATTAATATATTCAGGAATATTCGTACACCGTCTTCAGATGCGGCATATCTTGACTCTTGTATGCGGCGCATGTACTTGGATTGTAACTTGTGAAATCTTGATAGTGATACGCCGTATGTTAGAAGTATGATGCGGCGTATCTGGAGTAGAACGAGCTTGATCTTCTGGATTTCAGTAGGCTTTTGACATCTTGCTTGTTTTGCTCCATAATTAATCCAAAATCGCCAAGTTTCACATAATGCTTGTTTTTACCTGAGAATTACTAAAGTAAACGTTAATGTATCGATTCTCATAGATAATATAATAAAACAAGTCAAATAAATTGGATAAATGATGATAATAAAATGTACTTATTTGAGTTCATCAAATATCCCCCCACTTGAACTTTACTTGTCCCCAAGTAAACCTTAGAATTAATCATATGAAAATGTATCCTAAAAGATATTAGGATTTATTTTTATATTTAAGCATGTATTCGTTTTGTCATAATCACACAACCAAACACTTAACGAAATAGAAACCAAAATAATTTTTAATGTAAAACAATTCTAAATCGTTTAGTTGCTTAGTTGTGATGAATATTCTATCATAGGCTTGGCAAGTATACGCATCTCCCCCACTAAAGCTAAGGAATAACAAGTCTAAAGCGGTAAAAAAGGGTTTGTTGGTTAAGGGTTGATCATCCTTTTTAATCTCTATCGATCTCATATTCCAGAAAAGGCGACAAAATTACAAATACATGATCGAATCCACGACCACGATACTTGCAATTGCTCAAATCCTTAACTCGAATAGGCTAAAGATAGGACCAAGTAATCTTCACCAATAATATTATATCAAAAAGGGTGACAAAATCATAAATACATAGCCGAATCCACGACTACGATACTTAAGATTGCTCAAATCCCTAATCTCAATAAATCAAAGGTTTGGATGAAGAATGATATAGGGTATGGATAATATTTGGGATACAAATTGGTGTAAAATGAAAAATAAACAAAACAGATAAATTAAAATCCTAAGTGTGGTTAATCACTATCCCAACCATCCCATGAATAAGACTCATATCATTGAATAACTCACGCTTTAACACTTGAAACACACGCTTTAGGTAGACACGAATTATACTCAACAAGATCTCAATCAAAGAATAACCATAGTTGGCGTTCCCATAACGGCCAACTCCCATTCAATCCATAAATATAATATACAACAAATAGTGGTGATATCTCCCACTTAATGCAAAACTTTACATAAGTTGGTTAAAACAAACTTCCAACTTTTCATTTTTCTTTTTCTTTTCTATTTTTTTTTCGATTTTTTTTTTTTTTTTTTTTTTTTTTTTTTTTTTTTTTTTTTTTAAATCATATGTGTAAAATTTCACAACTTTTCTATCACTATTTTTCCGGATAATTTTTCATACTCTTCATACTTTCAGAAATAACTGTAATAGCGAAAGTAGCAAACACACGAAAAATAAACTAAAAGATATACAATATTTACTTTCATACCAATTGCATTGTGCAATTTCCCGACCTAACCAAAGATAATGAATTACGCATGCGAACACAGGTAATGTAAGGAAACACACTTTGCCTAAAGCAATTAATCACGGATTTTAATCTACAGGGTAGGCTAAGGTGTAAGGGTGTATCGAAACATTATAACAAAGGTGTAAGAAACGAAAGGAATGGCTCTGAGGGTTTTTCTACGGGTATCTTACTCTAAAAGTGAGAGTAAAAAAGGGTTTATACGGGGGTTAACTAACCAGTGTAGTTAGTTAATATCACATTGTGAAGGATTATACAAACACTTGGGATGTTAATCTTAATAATGTGTTTGGGATATTTAGGAATGAATGTGCTTTAGTATGCGGAATCTACTATAACACACTTAAAAGAAAAACAAAGGTGGTGAGTATGTAAACGTGAGTTATAATGAACAATGAACACAACTTTAGTAACACATAACGATTCAATATTATTGATGAAATAATACGGATGATCTAACTATCACCAGGATTACAAAGTAACCTTGAATCTTTGGTTTGTTAAGGATTTGTGAATTAGTAACTAAGTTACTAGAGAGGTTGTTCTGTTTTGGATATTACAAAGGTTATTGGTTGAAGAGATATGTCTAATAAGGTGACTGAGGGTTCCTTTTATAAGATAAGGAACCCTTCTACATGTTGTCAAGTTGCATAATAAAATAAGATACTTGGACTTTTCTAGCCTACTATTTATTACAACTTCCAATGTAAACTACTCTGTATATTCTTCTGCACAACATAGAAGACTGAACTACTTCTACTAAACGTATTACATTGTACAAAGACTAATGATACAACTAAATATCTACAAATAAATATCTATCAACTTGACATTCAACTGGGCAGTACCTTCTTCAACTAGCAGTACCTTCCTACCCAGAAGGTACTGTTAGAACATCTTCAACTTCTTCAAAATCAACTAGCAGGCTCAATAGCTCATCTGGCAGGCTCTTTGACTTGAACATTTTATTCCCAACACACATAACATATAAAGGCTATTTGGGTGTAATCCTAGAAATTTACCAATTTAGACAAGTCACTCCAATTATATAGGTAATACTTATTATGGTGGTCTCGAATAGTATACAAGCCAAGTTCTAAAGTTTACAAGTCACCAGCACACTAAAGTTTTAATATTTTTGAAAGAATAGAGTTATGTGTGCGGTTATGTAATTTAGACTTTAAACAAAAACATGCTAAAAATTTTAAATTTTGATATATTAAACGCATTTTAAGCATATTTTGAAAAAGTTTAGGACAAGTAAGTGTTCTAATTCTCCAATCCCCCCACTTAAGTTAAACAACGTCCTCGTTGTTTGTATCAAAGATTAAAAACTGGAAAATAAAAGAATTAGAACAGAAAAACTCCCCTGAGATTTGCTCGGTATGATCCTCCATTATTCATATAAGAGAAAAAATCAACTTTCTTGTGGACGAGAACATTTAAGCTTCATAGATGATGTATCCACAAAAAAAATGCAGGAATCTATAATACCATTTAGACTTTAACACACATGAGTTAAGAAGGTTCAAACTTGCATAATACATTAGTAGTTAGTAAAAATAAAACTTAAAAATTAAAACTGCAAATCGTCAGGTCAGTCGATACGCCGTATCTTATGGAAAAAGATACGCCGTATCGAGCCTGGAATAAAATATGAATCAGAATAAAAGATGCGTCGCATCCTTAACCAGGGATGCGCCGCATTAAAATACTGACAGAAAGTTTTAAAGTCAAAAATAAAAATGCAGAAAATAAAATAAGATATGACCAGTGCAGGTGATGTGTCGCATCTTATGATGGAGATGCGCCGTATCATCTGCAGGTCTGACAGACTCGGCACAGAACAGAAAAGTAAAAATTTTTCTTCCGGGTTGTCTCCCGGTCAGCACTTGTCTTTATTCCAGAGTCTTCAAGTTAGACTCACGTTCAGCTCCTTATTTTGTTCTTGTTACGTGCCATCCTTCTTCTTTCATCCGAAAGATGTTACCGTATAGCTCCGCAACATTTTCTTCCGTTCGACTTAATCTAATATATTCTTTGGTCTTTGTCGCAACATATTCCTCATATGGTCCCAAAGAGTATTTGATGACTTTAATTTTTTCAGAAATTATCATGGGTGGGTTATTATAAGTGATCCCAAGTAGTCGACATTTTCTCTTGATGAATTCTTCTTCGTCTTTATCAACAAACTTGAAATAAGGATCCTTATTTAAATAGTCATCAAGTTCATCAATTAATGACTCATCGTTATTATCATAGGGATAATAATCGACAAAATTAATGGATTGATAATAATCTTGAATCTCGTCCCACTTTCTTTTCAATTCCCATTGTAAGCGTCGATTAAGCCTTGTGTAATCATCACAGCATCTATGCACCCATTCTCAGAAAGTAGTATTCGATGCTCCCTTTAGTTCTTTTAAGTATTCGATTCTACCTTTTTCTTGCAAAGCCTCTGCTCTACGTGGGGAGTCTTCAACTTTTTCATACCAATCATAGTCTTCAAAGTATACATCGTTTCCAACTTGTTTCATTCCAATTATACTTCCCCCATTGCAGGTTCCATCATTCTTCCAATCACAAGTTGGCCATTCACTACTTCCATCCTTGAAATGGAAAGGTTTACAAGTGTGATCAATATGCCCAAATTCCCATGGTTTATCCCAAACCCATGGTATCTGGTCATTCCATTCGTAGTACCAGGTGTTTTTGAACTCATCATAAGTTTTGAATCCTGGTAGATCTCCAGTTAGCACATCAGCGTCGATTTGAAGAAGGTAATTAAATTCTTTGAATTGTTTGCACAAGGGTGTCTCATAATTGAACACATCAATGTCTATGCTGAACAATTCTTAAATGCCTTCCTCGATCATTGAATCGTTAAGTGATGATCCATTGTTGCTTTCTACTTCCTCATCTTCCCCTCTCATCCAATATACCCATAACACATCTTTAGTAGCTCGGTCCATGATCTTATGGTTATTGAACTTACTAGCTAACCAATCTGAAAAATCAACATTATTAGGATCGTAGTTAACGTCAAAGCTAGTATTACCAATCATTTTCCTCCTTATTTCCATGAACTCATTAAATTGTTCTTTAAAACTTCGTGTCAACCATGAAGTCACAATCCGTTTGACTTCATTTGTAGGAGCAAATTTGGGATCACGTATTTAAGTTCAAGCCATTCTTCTAAAGAGATATCCATCAACCTTACCAACTTTTTATGAAACAGTATCTCCGATTCAGCATAAATTCTTTCATCATCCAGGTTGCTTTTATCAAGTCCCCAATACTGTTCGGAATAAGGCATATGAGAGGTTTGTATAGGTTGGATATTTCCTCTACCATAGCTTTTGTTGCTCGATTTGTTGACCGCATTAGCTGAGTTCATGTATTCAATTTGGAATTTCCCATATTTCTCTTCGATAGTCGTCCAAGTTAATCCTTTAGATTCAATGATAGGCCATAAGAGTAACTATTCATCTTCAGTGTAGCTCATTAGTAAATCATAAGAGAATATCCCATCTTCAATATTGCATAAGCGTTTGAATTCCATATAAGTATCTTCAAGAGGGGTTTCCCAAGAAAATAAATCGTCATCAATCGTGAGTACATTGAAGTTGACATCTTCATAAACTTCCACTGAGTAGACGGGCATGTTGGTTTGAGATACGGATTTGAGTAAAGCATCGATCGTAGGTAAGTTGCTAGTAATAGCATCGAAATTTTCGAATGAATCCGAAAGCAAGAGTTCCTTTTCCAATTCTGAGCTTTTAGTAATGCTTAATGCTGGGAACTTGCTCAAGCTAACTCCATAGTTATCACACTCGTCATCACTTTCCAGAATCAACGGCTTTTTGGTGCGGGACTTTTCATTGTGCTTATCTTTCATAAGTTCCTTAGCAAGATATCCGTTCATTGACATATCTTCCATAGAAAAACCTGTCATCATAGGTAAAATCGTCAGTAGGATCTGTTTGCTAGAAGAGAAATTAATGAATTTAGAAACGAATATAAAGAATAAAAATGGTTGATATCTGCTGACGATGCGCCGTATCCAAAAAGTTAGATACGCCGTATCTTATTTCGTTAAAATTTAATCACACTTTTATTCAGAAAACAGATACGCCGCTTATGAATTAGAATGCGCCGTATCCTATTTAAATTATCAAAAATCGATTATATTTATTAAAATTAAATGCGCCGTATTAACAAAAGATAATGCGCCGTATTTTCGTTACGTTTCAAAATACAAGATTTTTGATTTAGCAGATGCGACGTATCGATAGAGATCGATGCTTCGTATCTGTTTAATAATTCGAAAACTGTTTTTAATTTAAATAGAAAATACACCGTATCTGTGAAAACAGATGCGTCGTATGGCGTTAGGGTTTAGAAAAATTTCTTATTAAAAACAGAATACGCCGTATCTTGGGAAAGATGTGTCGTACTCGAATTTATTAAACGCGTTGTATTTATTAAAAATTAAACGCAATACGCCGTATCTGTGAAACCAGATGCGCCGTATCGTTTGTATCAGCACAATACAACGATAGCAGAATGCAGGAAAATACAGAAAAGAAAAACAAAAATAAAATCAAACAAAAAGAAACAAAAATTACAGAAAACAAAAACACACAAAAACAGAAAATATGCAAACTATACAATGAATGCAATCTATCTAATATATAACAGGGTTAGTGGTTGGAATCTAAAAAAAAAACTAATTAAAATACTAATCAAACTAACAGATAATAACAATTCACTCCCCGGCAGCGGCGCCAAAAACTTGATGGGACGCGTGTGTCTTTGCGGTTTAGCAGTATTAATGCCTACTCAAGTTTTAAATTTATATTTAGCCGACTTATCAATAACACACACACTTAACGAGCAGTGTACCCGGTCAGTATGAATATAATGGTAAGTAGAGTGTCGATCACTAAGAGTGGAACGTATTATCTAGTTATTCTAATCAGTATTTTAATATCCTAAGTTAGCTATACAACCTAATCTAACTCAAGGGGGTTCAGCCTGAGAGACTGGCACAGTTTGGTTATGATTAAATATAAAACTAAACTAATGAGCACGAATCAGCGATAAGCACACACGTACACAGATAGATACTTTAGACAATAAGAAGACTTGTCCTGATAATTAAGTAGCTTGTCACTTGTTTTATTGCTAGTTTTATATGAAGTGTATGTAATTAAACTTTTCCCGTTGGCTCTAATCTTATCGGCGAGTAAACCCTTAATGATTACTTATGTCTATCCTATTTATTAAGCGTCTCTTAAATAGGCGAGGAAGGGGCATGGCGACCCAAGCAATGCTCAGCTAGACACAGAGGTTATCAATGCACTAATAAAAGTCACCAAAGACATCAACATATAAACTTTAATTAATGGGAAAGCAATATTAAGGGGAGTGCATGATTTTTCGTAGTCACATGACACAAGCCCATCAATCCTGATGAATTAAAGTGTACTAATACAATAAAACAAAACTACTTAATGAATTGAATACATGCAGGACCTTCTTACAGCTCTTGTATCTTCGTTTAGGAGTGTCTTGTGCTGCTAGGTCGTCTGAATTCGGCTCTAGGGTTCTTCTGTCTTCGGTCTCTGAGTTAAGCTAAGAGTCTCGAAATTCGTCTAGTCTTGGGGTATTTATAGTTTCTGTCTGAGGGATAGATGCGGCGCATCTTGTTGATAGATGCGGCGCATTGACTTAACTTCGTGTGGGGTCCAAGATTAATATATTCAGAAATATTCGTACACCGTCTTCAGATGCGGCGTATCTTGACTCTTGTATGTGGCGCATGTACTTGGATTGTAACTTGTGAAATCTTGATAGTGATACGCCGTATGTTAGAAGTATGATGCGGTGTATCTGGAGTAGAACGAGCTTGATCTTCTGGATTTCAGTAGGCTTTTGACATCTTGCTTGTTTTGCTCCATAATTAATCCAAAATCGCCAAGTTTCACATAATGCTTGTTTTTACCTGAGAATTACTAAAGTAAATGTTAATGTATCGATTCTCATAGATAATATAATAAAACAAGTCAAATAAATAGGATAAATGATGATAATAAAATGTACTTATTTGAGTTCATCATCCGCCGAGCTCATGAGTCCCTCTCGGACTTTAAGGAAAGATGGACGGACGAGGCGAGCTACATAAGTGGTTTTCCGGAGATCATGAAGATCTCGGCCTTCATGAGCGCGCCCAAATGCCCGTCTCTCGCCAAAAAGTTCTCCGATAAAGTTCCGCGTACGGTTACGGAGATGTTTACCAGGGTGGATGACTTCATAAGTGATGAAGCGAAAAGTGTACCGCTTTTAGGGGGTCATTTAAGCCCTAAATCGTATTTATTTGATCAAATATTGCCCTAAATCGTTCCTTTTGTCATTTTAGGTACTTTGGAGAAGAAATTTGGAAAAGGAAGCATTTTGGACGTTTTTGGAGCATAAAAGTGAAGAAAACGACAAAGTCTCAAAAATCGGCTGGAAAAGTACCTTTTGACGGCGTCAAGTATTGCTCTTGACGGCGTCATGGCTTGGCAAAAGAGGTGGATACGAAAAATACACATGATAAGCCAGGGAGTTTTGCAATGGAAATTCTGACGGCGTCACCCTTTAAGGTGATCAAGGCCATCACGGTTTAAGTTAAAGAGGGACGGCGTCAAGCCCATTTCTGACGGCGTCAACCTTTGATAAGCCAGAGCGGATTTTGGAGCACTAAAGAGGGACGGCGTCAGGAAGACCATCCAGGAACCCTAGCCGCGGCGAGGTGACGGCGTCACCTCCTATAACGTGACGCCGTCAGCCACTAAACTCTATATATAGTTTTGCAATTTTTAGTCATTAGTGTGCAACTTTGTGAGGAGAAACCCTAAGACGAATTTCTGCCATTTTTAAGGGTTTTCATACCCTTGGATCTCCCATGTTTAATTGAAGATAAGTAATCACTTAATCAATCAATATGTCTATGTGTTGTTTGATTATATCTTGTTCTTGTCTTTTAATTAACATGCTAGGCTAGATTTATCTTGTGTTTGCTTAGATCTAATGAAACCTAGCTATTGATTATCAGTTATTAGTGTGTTATTAATTGTATTGAATGATTGTTTATCGATGTTAGGCTTAAGAAAATTGGCTAACTTCCTATACGGTAACTTGCTTGAACGTCTTAAGAAACATGAACCAATGCGTACTAGGTTTTTATGGTTGTATTTAATGCATGAGCGAATTCTAGTGATCCCATGTTAGGAGCTTCTTAGCCGGCTCGACATAGGAGTGAAGTAGGAGCTTGTAGAGTTGGGGAAGTACGTACGCTACCCCACGATTGGTATTAAGGAATACACCCGTCATCCACGCAATTAATACACACTAATCAACCGGTAAAAGATAGTTAGGGAGTAAGGAAATCTAAGTAAACACATTTCTCTCCACATAAGTTTCACAACCTTTTCATTTTCAGTTATTTTATTTTATCTGCATTTGTAGTTATTTGGGTTAGTTGACTAGCAACTAATTCCGCCCACTCCTTCAAACCCGAGATTTTACTTGCTTTCATAAAAATATAAAAATACAAAAAGAATCTTCTCTCACCCTTAGACCTATTAGAGTAGTTTTTCAATCCTAACGACACTATTCCCTGTGGAGAACGATCAATCCCCTGTACTTACCACTACACTATACTACATCGGTCAGGTACACTGCCTGGTGGGGTTGTAAGCCTCTTGAGATCCCTTGAGAGGTAAAACCTGTTGTAAGGTCGCAAAACCACGCATCAAGTTTTTGGCGCCGCTGCCGGGGAGTAGTTATTGCTTAGGTTGAAATTTATTTTTATTTGGTCTACTCATTAGATTCCTATCTAGTGAGATTTTTATTTTCTTTTTATTAGCTTTCTAGTAGTCTATCTTTTCTTTGTGTCTTTGTTTGTAAAAACCTTTCCATTGACTCTTCCGTTCACCAATATGGAGTACGCGAACCCACCATACTACCGACCACGAAATCCATTCGCCCCTAATGACATCTTGATGTTCAACCAATATCGAGATGAACCCATATATGATGCATGGACTCGTTTTAAAAACTTACTCCGAATAGTCCCTCATCATAGTTTCGATTTAGCATCCCTAACCCAAATCTTTTACGATCGTGTCGACCGATATGACCAAATGTGCATTAACGATTTTGCCAATGGGGACCTTAGGGAATTAAATGCTGAAGAAGCATGGGATACCATAGAAGATTGTGCCCAATATTATTATAGAGTAGACAACCCAACAAACGTTAGTACAAGTCAATTGAACACAAATTTCAAGGATCATGAAACAAGTTTGTTTGGGGATGAGGGTAGAGTTGAGCCACCTAGTTGCATGTCATGGTTAGGCACTACCATAATACAGGATGAACACATAGGTGATCTTGACACAAGGAATGATGAGGTAAGTAACATAAGCCCGCTAAATACCCCACAAGTCCTACCATCATTTGAGGCACACACACCGCCCGTGACTTACCCGGAAGATGTAGAAGAGACTTTAGGAATTCCGATGGAGGTAGAACCCTTGGAACAAGCACCACTAGAGGATATAGGTTTGAATACTTGTAATGATAACCTTACCCTTAGTTCTAGGGAATTTCCTAGTGTTGATGAGCCGGAACCTCAATCTTTACACGCCTTTCCATCCTTAGATATATTTCTAGGAGACAAAAGAGGAACCGACCCACCCATCAACCAATATTATTCGGGTAGTTTTAGGATGAAGGAAGCCATTCACTCACCCCCTTCACCTCACGTGGCATATTTCCACCCTAAGGGTGTGTATCGCTACTTCCACCCGCACTTAATCCTAAGTGTAGGGAAAACCTCCCTTATTTCCGTCAAATAAGGGTAGAGTCAGGCTCGTGACTCGAACAAAAACAAGCGCTTCTTGGGAGGCAACCCAAGCTTTATTTATGTGTTTATTTATTTGTTTGTTTGATTTTATTTATTTCCGTATGTATGTTTAATTTTTATTATTATTGACCCATGTTCAAAACTAAATTGTGAAAATGCTTTATCTTGTTTTTAACTTCGTCTTAACTACATATAAAGGTATTTTGCAAAACTTAAGTGTAAGGGAAATCCAAATCGGTTTATTAGAACACAAATGAACATGAATCGTAATAATATTAAATTAACATACATATTAGTATTTGTTTGAGTCAAATGCTTGTATCGAGTCATAATGATGTTTTGCAGGAATTCCAGGAAGTAAGGTAAAGGTTTTCCAGAAATTTTCCGGAAACTTAACATGAGAATTCTGTCAGATCATTTCTGACGGCGTCAGACATTACAACCTGACGGCGTCAGGTTTTAATTTTCTGAAATTTTTGAAAGTTTTGTTTTCATAAAAAGTTTTTATTAAATCTCTAACTTATAAACTCCAGGAATCTGCAAAATTATCATTCCACAAGCATTATATCCTTATATATAGAATTTATCCCGCCGATGTTATGCAGGTTTTCGTGTTTGTTTTCTCAGGATTAACAGGTTATTTTGGACAAGGAGATGTATGTGGAATCAAGCTTTTGGCGATGCATTAGTCTTGGAGCTTCTACATTGGAAGAAGATCTAACCATGTTACCTCTTTATCCACCAAACGAATCAGGGGAGTATTTGATTTCATTCGTTTACCTTATTACTTTTACATCTTGTTATTTGAACATTGGAGACAATGTTCATCTTAAGTGTAAGGGGGGGGGGGGGTAAAGTACGATACTTTAGAGAATGCTATTACGCTTGATTTTTGTTTGTTTAATGGTAAATGTGTAATAAAACTGAGAGAAATACCTGTTAGGGCAATTTTAGTGCCAAATTTTAAATTTTTTACAACATATAGGAGTGAAACTTTGATCTTAATGAGCGTCTCATGGATAGGAGTTATATGACTAGCACAAAAACCGTACCACTAAAAAATTTTCCACCCCCAAATATGTGAGGTTCGCCCCTAGAATTGGTAGGAAAAGCATTTATGCTATGATGTGTGTACCGGTAGCACTTAGATTCTAGAACTTGCGTTAGGACCATTCCGAGGCCACAAGTGAGACTAAATTCGTGTAGTTAGATTTACTACATGATAAGAGGCATTAGGATTAACCCATTGTTTTACACCTGTGTTTTTGTTATAATTACATTGGCTATATTGGTCAAGTAATTCTCCCACACCCTTTGCGTTGTACTCATTTTTAGTACACGATACCCCTAGTACACCCCTCAGAGCCTATCTTTTCGTTTCTAACTTTAAGCATTTTACTTAAAGGAAGAATTTGTTTACACCCCACTTAAATGTACACCCAAATCGCCTTAGCTTACCTTGTATGCACTCATTTTTAGTGCATTATTGTGACAACATTTGTTTAAACTCTTAGTTAATTATCTAATTGATTACATGGTTGCTAAGTCGAGTCATATCCTTGTACATATTATTTTGGGACGATTGGGACTCATGGGTAAAGTACTAGTGTAATGGAGTAATGGGGAAGAACAACATTATTACCCCCATATGTGCTAAATATTTTAAAAGTACTCCAAGTGTTTCGATTATCTTAATTCGAGTCATTAGAATAGTTATTTGTAAAGTTATGTAAAAGTTCAAGTGTAAGGGGAATACAACGCCCCTATGATGTATTATTTTGGATGGTAGGGCAAGAGTGTATGAAAACAAAAAAAAAAAAAAAAAAAAAAAAAAAAAAAAAAAAAAAAAAAAGAGAAAAAAAAAGTAGAAAAAACATACGGACTACCATCCCGTTTCATTTTATGTTTATTTTATGTTTTTGTTATTTTGTTTTTAGCTTAAGTCGAGTCTAGTCTTGGCTTAGCAACGCCATATTGTACATGTAATTAATCAAGATCTTTAACTCGCCACCAGTAAAATATCCCTTATCCAACAAAACCGTGTTTATCATATCCCTACACCTCACGTTATAACCCATGTAAAAGCCCTCTTTGATAGTTTATCTTAGGTGCTTACGCCTAGTGGAGGAGGTTTTCGATCCTTTCCCAAGCCTATGGTAATCTATTTGCTATGACAGGTAGTGAGAGATATTATCCGTTTTCATTTATGAGATTTAATTTGATGACACCTGAGAGATGTGAGTATCTAAACACTACTTGTGAAGTGCTAGTTTGTAATCTCCGGGCTTATTATGATTAAAGTGGAACGACTATTTGTTGTAATTACTTTTATATTAGCGTTAAATGACCCCTAACTTGTATTTTGATTAGAATAAAAGCGCATTTGCTTGAGGACAATCAAATCTCAAGTGTAAGGGTATTTGATGAAGCGAAAAGTGTACCGCTTTTAGGGGGTCATTTAAATCCTAAATCGTATTTATTTGATCAAATATTGCCCTAAATCGTTCCTTTTGTCATTTTAGGTACTTTGGAGAAGAAATCTGGAAAAGGAAGCATTTTGGACGTTTTTGGAGCATAAAAGTGAAGAAAACGACAAAGTCTCAAAAATCGGCTGGAAAAGTACCTTTGACGGCGTCAAGTATTGCTTTTGACGGCGTCATGGCTTGGCAAAAGAGGTGGATACGAAAAATACACATGATAAGCCAGGGAGTTTTGCAATGGAAATTCTGACGGCGTCACCCTTTAAGGTGATCAAGGCCATCACGGTTTAAGTTAAAGAGGGACGGCGTCAAGCCCATTTCTGACGGCGTTAACCTTTGATAAGCCAGAGCGGATTTTGGAGCACTAAAGAGGGACGGCGTCAGGAAGACCATCCGGGAACCCTAGCCGCGGCGAGGTGACGGCGTCACCTCCTATAACGTGACGCCGTCAGCCACTAAACTCTATATATAGTTTTGCAATTTTTAGTCATTAGTGTGCAACTTTGTGAGGAGAAACCCTAAGACGAATTTCTGCCATTTTTAAGGGTTTTCATACCCTTGGATCTCCCATGTTTAATTGAAGATAAGTAATCACTTAATCAATCAATATGTCTATGTGTTGTTTGATTATATCTTGTTCTTGTCTTTTAATTAACATGCTAGGCTAGATTTATCTTGTGTATGCTTAGATCTAATGAAACATAGCTATTGATTATTGGTTATTAGTGTGTTATTAATTGTATTGAATGATTGTTTATCGATGTTAGGCTTAAGAAAATTGGCTAACTTCCTATACGGTAACTTGCTTGAACGTCTTAAGAAACATGAACCAGTGCGTACTAGGTTTTTATGGTTGTATTTAATGCATGAGCGAATTCTAGTGATCCCATGTTAGGAGCTTCTTAGCCGGCTCGACATAGGAGTGAAGTAGGAGCTTGTAGAGTTGGGGAAGTATGTACGCCACCCCACGATTGGTATTAAGGAATACACCCGTCATCCACGCAATTAATACACACTAATCAACCGGTAAAAGATAGTTAGGGAGTAAGGAAATCTAAGTAAACACATTTCTCTCCACATAAGTTTCACAACCTTTTCATTTTCAGTTATTTTATTTTATCTGCATTTGTAGTTATTTGGGTTAGTTGACTAGCAACTAATTCCGCCTACTCCTTCAAACCCGAGATTTTACTTGCTTTCATAAAAATATAAAAATACAAAAAGAATCTTCTCTCACCCTTAGACTTATTAGAGTAGTTTTTCAATCCTAACGACACTATTCCCTGTGGAGAACGATCAATCCCCCGTACTTACCACTACACTATACTACATCGGTCAGGTACACTGCCTGGTGGGGTTGTAAGCCTCTTGAGATCCCTTGAGAGGTAAAACCTGTTGTAAGGTCGCAAAACCACGCATCAATAAGATCTGAAGAAGCGTTCCGTAGTACGGAACTTCCGAAGGGCGAGGGGTTCGACTCAAACAGGAAAGGAGCCCAAGGTTTTAAGAATGACAGACCGCGAGTGGATCGCCGAAATAATTACCGACAGAAAGACACCTACCACCCCTATGTAGCTCCTATCAGAAGCTACCACCGCAGTGATCTTCCCCGCAATGACCCTCCACTTCTGGAATACCGCCGCAACGACCCACCCAGACAGGTCCATCCTCGAGCGGGACTGCTGTCGTTGACCAAACCCCCCAGAGAAATTCTCGCCACAGAACACCATTTGAACTTACCTACCCCTCGCCCAACAGGAAGCAGGCCGAAGAAGGAAAATTTAGATAAATACTGCGAATACCATAGGGAAAAAGGCCATCTTACTAACGATTGCCACCAACTGAAGAAACAACTGGCGTTCGCCTTAGAATCCGGAAAGCTCGACCATCTCTTAAAAGATTTCAGGCAGCAGGGGACGGAGAGGGGCAAAGACCAACATAGGAGGAATGATAATGGAAAAGTCAAAGTGATTAATCTGATAGAAAACTCACCTGATGGTCGGGAGTTGGAGTCCGAACATGGGAATGAGAAATGGATGGACGTACCAATAACTTTTCCTCCCACCACGTCCGGGAGATGGTTATATGAACCCCTCATAGTAAAAGGCAGTATCGGGGAAATTTGGTCCGGAAGATATATGTGGACGGAGGGTCGTCAGTAAACATTATGTATGAGCATTGCTTTGACAAGCTAAACACCGAAACAAAGGCTCGGATTAAACCGACCGACAGCGCCCTGACAGGTTTCTCAGGGGAAGAGAGCAAGCCAAGAGGGAAGATTGTCTTGGAGGTACTCTTGGGCAGCTGTGGGAAACACAGAAGGTCAGTTATGAAATTTTATGTCGCGCAGTCTCCGTCATCCTACGATGCGATATTGGGGAGAACCGGTCTCGGAGAACTGCGAGCAATCACCTCGGTAAGCCACTCCATGATAAAGTTCCCCACCCCGAAAGGAATCGCGACTTTAACTACTCGGTTTACCGCCAAGACCGAATCCCAAAGCTTCCTGAAATATCGGGTAGAGGTCGTCCCAAAGGAAGACAAGACTCTCAGCCTTGCCGGAACCACGCTACCAAGGGAGTACAGGAATTTCTCGCGCAGGGTATTCAAAGAAAGCGAACAAGGAGGCTTTGACTCCAAAACCTCTGCATAAAGGCTTTGATTTCAAAACCTCACCCAAGAATCCAGCACCAGATAACCGGAGCGCTGCAATAACAGATGTATAACGAAGTTTACTCTTGGAATTGTCTTTTGTGGAAGATGTAAACTAACACTTATTAGTATCTGTAGTAATCTGTGATCTCCAAATTTCCGGACAATTTATTTTACAATTATAGAATGTCACATGCCCCGTCACTCCTTCCAAAAATGATAACGGATTGTGGCAAACACTCCCTCTTTTACGAGCGGATCGTGGAAAACACTCCGTCCACAAATGATAACGGATCGTGGCAAACACTCCCTCTTTTACAAGCGGATCGTGGAAAACACTCCGTCCAAAAATAATAACGGATCGTGGCAAACACTCCCTCTTTTACGAGCGGATCGTGGAAAACACTCCGTCCAAAAATGATAACGGATTGTGGCAAACACTCCATCTTTTACGAGCGGATCATGGAAAACACTCCATCCAAAATAATAACGGATCGTGGCAAACACTCCCTCTTTTACGAGCGGATCATGGAAAACACTCCGTCCAAAAATGATAACGGATCGTGACAAACACTCCCTCTTTTACGAGCGGATCGTGGAAAACACTCCGTCCAAAAAATGATAACGGATCGTGGCAAACACTCCCTCTTTTACGAGCGGATCGTGGAAAACACTCCGTCCAAAAAATGATAACGGATCGTGGCAAACACTCCCTCTTTTACGAGCGGATCGTGGAAAACACTCCGTCCAAAAATAATAACGGATCGTGGCAAACACTCCCTCTTTTACGAGCGGATCGTGGAAAACACTCCGTCCAAAAATGATAACGGATCGTGGCAAACACTCCCTCTTTTACGAGCGGATCGTGGAAAACACTCCGTCCAAAAAATGATAACGGATCGTGGCAAACACTCCCTCTTTTACGAGCGGATCGTGGAAAACACTCCGTCCAAAAATGATAAACGGATCGTGGCAAACACTCCCTCTTTTACGAGCGGATCATGGGAAACACTCCGTCCAAAAATGATAAACGGATCGTGGAAAACCCTCCCTTTCTTACTATCAGATCGTGGAGAACACTCCATCCAAAAATGATAACGGATCGTGGAAAACACTCCCTCTCTTACGAGCGGATCGTGGAAAACACTCCGTCCATAATTGATAGCGGATCGTGAAAAACGCCGTCTAAGGATAGCAAATTGAGAAAAACACTCCCTCCCTCGAAAGCAGAGCGTTAAAACTCAAAAAAAGTTCCGCCTCCAAGCTGGAAACAGAGCGTTGCAGAGCGTTAAAACTCAAAAAAAGTTCCGGGACAACCTTGATCGGATGGGGATAAACGCTTCTCCTCTCGTGAACCGATCTGCGAAAACTCCACAGCACAAACATGTCACGAATTATGTCGTGCTTACCAGCAACAAAACGTTTAACCAGTCGCGCAAACATTTCATGGATAAATTTGAGAAGACGGTCGAAATACTCCGAATCAGATAGGCCGAATTAGGAAACACCTTGTTGTCAAAGACACACATGAACAAGACGTTCATGCAAAAAATGTATGCAACAATCATTCCAGTAAGTCTGAGAACAAGCATTTTTTTAATCATCACAAACAAATCATTACACAGCATCTGTCCACAATAATTATTATTATTACATTCATCCAAAAGAAAAAAAAAAAAAAAAACCGAATAAGACAATCAAGAGCCTCTGTCTGTAACATTCTCCACAAGGGAGGAACCTTCGCCCGGATTATGCTTCGCGCCGAAAGACTCTCCCCCCTTCTGTGACAGAACTGCTGCTGCAGGCTTCGGTATGGGAGCACTAACGACAAGAAAGAGATTCATGAGTTCATCCAATGGCAGACGATAGGAATCAGCAAGCTTTTGAATATATGGGTACTGGGCATCAAACAACTTCAGATACTCTGCCTTCCAGATACGGGGGGCTTCCATGTTAAGCTTATCAAATTTACCCAGAAGTTTTTCATGATGATCTTTCTTTCGTTCATAAGCAAGACCATCCAGGAACCCTGCGGTATATGACAAGCTGTAAACCCTTCCCATTTTTTCTTTGTACTCGGAGCTGCAAAACAGCCGTTGACAAACAGTCGGAAGCAGATCCTTCACAACGTTTTGACGCTCCATCTCTAGTCGTCCTACCTTAGCAAGCAGACCCCTATTGTCTCCCTCTAGTTTCCCCAAGGTTTCATCTTTCTCCCCCATCTCCCGCTCCAGCTTCTTAACACCCTCAGCATGAGACTCAACTGTTCTCTTCCAATCATCCCTATCTCTTTCCATCTCAACCTGTTGAACAGATAGAATCTCCTCTCGCTCCGACATGCCGGACCTCACATCAGCCAACTCTTGCTTAAGAGTATTGAACTCGCCAACCAACCGCACATATCTGCCATGCTCCGCGCTGTGCTCCACTATGCTATCTTTATGAATCCGGTCCAACTCCTTATGTTCACCAAGCAATTGATTAAACCGGCGAAGCAGCTCAGCCTGCATAGCTATACCACATCCGGCCTGTTCATACGCCTGATGAACTAGCTGGTTGTCGGTCATTTCTTCTAGAGCAGCCTTCTCAGCGGGAGGGGTAAGGTGCGCCACCAACTCCCGGCAAGCCATATAGGAGTCCAACCGGACATGATTGAGAAGGGACCAGCCGGGAGCAAAAATTCCCCCCTCAAGTAAACCCTCATCTGCGACAAGACTAAAGTTACTCAACGAAAACAAGGCTATAACAAGAGATACCGCAAGACAAGTTTTTACCTCCTCCACCTGACTGATGTCCCGAGGAGGGATGCTGGGAGTGTGCAGAATAATCCGAATAAGCCGAATGATCTGCAAAAATAGTGCCGGAGCATAAACGCAATATGTAAATATAAAAAAAATGGGTGATGATCCGGAAGAATATTCATTACCATCAGACGAAGCTTGCTGATTTTCCGTATGAGTCTCCTGAATAGGTTGCCTCTCATGATTGGTCTCAGCAGTATGCTCAGGCTCGGATACCTGTACTTCCGGATTATCATCTCCTCTTTCAACCTCCTTCTCCGGCCTTTCTCCTCCGCCCTGGTTCCCTGCAGTTTTGTCTACCACTTGCGGTTCAAGGTGACGAATGGGGGACACATCAAGGGTATGATCCGACGGCTCATCACCCTCCTTTCGTTTAATTTTCTTCTTCCGAGGCTTTCGAACCACCGACGGGCCCTCAGCATTCCTTTTTTTCCCCTCTGCCTCAGCCACCATCCTTTTCCTCTCTTTCTCCTCTCTAGCGGCTAGCACGGTCAGGTCCGGCTTCTTAACTACCTTCTGTAATAAGGAAGTCTCCGGAATTGCACTTCCTGGTGCCAACGGCTGTGTTGTTCTCAACGGCCTCTCGCCCTCCTCCCCTAATTGTTCTCCTCTGTCAACTTCCGCATTGATCTCCACAGGAAGCTCCAAATACTCGGCCATGGAAAGAACTACAAAAAAAAAAAAAAAAAACAAACACAAATAAAAACTAGACCGAGGACAGACCCCATAAAATGACAACTTCAGAAAATTTATATTACCATGCCCATCGGAATCCTTAAAAACGCCCTTATATCCGGGATAATCAAAAACTCTACCAAGCCCTGTCATCCATAAAAGAGCATCCGAAGGCTTTCTCAACAAAGTAATTTTCTCAGAAACCTTCTCAGCATCACTCTCAGAATAAACCACCGGAAAATCATCGGTAACTTTAGAGTCCCTATGCCTCCACGGCATAGCATGCGGTATTTCCCTCCGGTCTATTAGAAAGAAATGACCTTTCCAATTTTTCAACCCGGTCAACACCTCCTTAAAACACTTCAGGGCATTTGCTCCCGTTCGGCTCTCAAAAGAAAACCAGTGCCCCTGCTTACACACCCTATAAAAGACCCTAAACAAGGAAACGGTTGGCACAACATCCAGGCTATAACACCGGATCTCAAACATGGTTACCCTATTTAAGCCTATCGGGACCAGCTGAGAAAAGTGCACCCGAAAATATCCTATCACCGCTAGCAAAAATGTGGAGAAAGGAATCCTGACACCCCCCGTCCTCAGTTGGTGAACATAAACACCAATTTTATCATCCGGTAATAAGTCCATGGTCATGCCCGCCGGCGGAAGCATTGGATGTAAATCTAGAGGAATGCCGAACTCCCTAACTACACGATCCAGCTCACCTTGCGTCATTTTGGACGTATGTACATGCATGTCAAACTTAGGCGCTATTCTACTGGACTGGGGTCCAAGTCTACTCACTAATGGGATATTCCATTTTTCATTCATCTCACCGGCCATATCTAAAAGGATGCCGATGGAACATGTACTAGAGATAATTACAAAAAGGAATGAAACGCACCTCTCGGAATTTCCCAACGGCTGAACAAGTCGTACAAAAAATATAACACCGAAGATAAGGAAAGAGAATACACAGTTATTAAAAAAAAATAAAAAAATGAGGAGCCAAACCGGTATATATATAGGGAAAGACCTAGAAACAAGTGAAAACGTCACGTCAGCCTGCCACTTGCTGACATGGCAAACTATGGAACGATAGATATCGATGGTCAGCATACGCGTGGCACGCCGATACTGACGTCCAAATAAATACTATTTTATTCGGCCCATGGGCCTTCAACTAAACTAGCCCATCAAGGCTTAACGAACCTTTCAACCATCGGGCTAACATTTATGTGATCCAGGCACATGAGTTCCGCCTCCAGAACCACGCATTGTTTGTAACATACGTCTGTGCACCCGGAATAAATGCATAAATAAAACGCAGTACGAAGGCATATATGGTCTGGGAAGACCCAACTCATCTCTTGAACCACCGGATCACGAACCCCAGGGACGAAAGACACTTCCGCAACATAAAAAAAAAAAAACTAAAATACTTGTTAAGTATTACATTATTAGTCTCTTAGTAATAATACAATACTGGTGGGGGGGGGGCATGTTGGTGTATGTGTCCGAAAGACATGAAGCTATTATTTAAGTATTGCATCATCAGTCTTCAACCGATACTACAATACTGGGGGGGACATGTTGGTGTATGTGTCCGGACATCGTACTTCGTCCGGACCATGTTTCGGTGTCCGGACGTCGCTTCCCTTTCGGACTACGTTTTTCCTCCGAACATTCCTACTAAGCAGACCGCCGCCACCAACAGTGACAAGTCCCGTTAACCGCTGGAATCCCGGATATTACGGGATTGTGTTCCCCACGTGACCTGACACCTACTTACTAGGTCAGAAACAGGTCAACTCGCTTAGTCCCGAGGTAAATAGGTATAGTAGGTGTGGGTAGTATAAATACCCACACCTCATTTATGATATGCATTCAATTTACACCTACCACTGTTCCTCTCATATCACTGTTCACATTATAATCCTCCGATACTCATTCTCACGCCGGAGGCTGGTCCTGGGCTGAAACCCGGGGCGAGTCTAACGCGTGTTTATCTCATGTGTGTAGGAGCAAGCAAGGTCCGAAGGATTCACTCCGAAGGACAACACATAGAAGTGGGACCTTCTGCAAGGTTTTACTTCAACATATCTCAAATGTATTAGCTTGCAAATTGATTCGGGCAACGTCGAGCTTTTAATTTCGTTCAAGTACAACACCCTTAGATAAACATGGCTGGAGATTTGTCTAATGTTACTCTCATAAAATTTATCAAAGACAAACATTGATCGTACTGATCTTAGCTTTTTCAAATCCTGTTTTGTAAACTCAAAATCTTTACATGATAAACTGAGATGAAGCACCTCATCCGGGGTTATCGACTCCTTACCCGGCCCTATAACCGCACAATCATGTCTCATTTCATATTCCGCAAGATCATGCATTAAATCATGCATTTTGCATATCGCACCCGTGTCTATATCCTTCTCGACGACATCTTGGAAAAACGACCTCCCGACCAAAGTATCAAAAATTTCCCCACCAAGCAAATACAAGCTCACATCTCCTTTTGATGGAATAAATCCATTTGCAATCCACAACTCTATTAATGAATCCTTACTCATTTCCTCCCCTTTTGAAAATAGACAACAATAAGCAAAACATATCTTCATATGTGGAGGCAAATCATCGTAGCTTAACCTTAAAGCAGGTAAGACATTGTCTTGTATCTTCGACTTGAAGTTTTGGTTTACAGACTGCCACTGATTCACCTATTTTTTTGTTGACATTAAGCCACCCAAAGACTTCACTGCTAGAGGTAAGCCATTGCATTTCTCCACTATCTGCTTTCCTTCATGCTCCAGCTCAGAGCTTATGTTTTCCGCCTCTCCTCTGCCTGTGAACGCAAGCATCTTGAATAGCGACCATGACTCTTCTTCTGATAAAACTGCCACATTATGCTGCAACTCAGGAGTATTCTTAGCCATCCGTTTGGCAAAATCTTCCTTCCGTGTCGTTACCGTAACAGTGCTACCTTTTGTTCCACAACTTAATGCTTTACATAACTCCTCCCACTTATCCATGTCCCCCTGAGATTCATGATCAAGCCATACGTCATCCATTATAATGAAATATTTCTTTTCATTTAACTTGCTTTGAAGTTGTATTTGCAAATCATCCAATGACATCTCATCCAACTTCAAATCCTTCAAATCTTCTGGGCCACATTTAATTATTTGTTTAATTATTCGTTTGATGTCAAACACAGAAGAGACATACACCCAACACTTCAACTCGAAATGTGTCTTCACCGCTGGATTGTTGTACACATATTGAGCTATTGTCATTTTTTCGATGCCACCCATGCCCCATATAGCATAGACCCGAACATCATTATCGCTATGTCGGATGCCTATATCTTGGTTACAAATCTTATCAATGATCATCTCCTCTTCATCCCTTCTGTAGATCTTCACTAGTGACATAGGTGAGCTAGTTTCCCTGTTTGAAATCTCACCAACGATTCCCCCGCCAACTTCAGTTATGGTATTGGGAGTCAAGTTAAACTTGGATCTATCAGCATGAATGACATCCAACTTTTTCCTTATGTTCTTAACTTTATGAGCAATCCTAGTTTTGACCACAAGCGGATTATGGTGGGAGGAAAAAAAGGTTCTTACCTTATGTTTGATACTGTGTAGGGTTTGTATTGTAGCTTCAGTTGAGGCTTCATCTAGAGCATTTTCCACCTCTAAAGAGGCGGATTTGAGAGTCCTTAGCCATTCTTCCACACCCTTTTCGTTTGTTTGTCTCATCTCCGCATCATGAAGAACACCTTGGATTTGTCTGAAAGTGTTGTTGAGAGCTAAAAGATCATTTTCAAGGCCCCAAAGCAACCCAACCTCTTGGATAGCTGCAGAAGTTAATCTCCCTACCACATCACTCGCAAGGGCCGAGGTAAAGGGATTAGCCATGAATAATGCTTTAATTTAGAACCAAATGTAGAACTTGTTGGAATATTAGAATCATAAACTATAAACTAATAACCAATTAACATCAAAGCATGCACAGCGGAATAGATCTACAATATCATGTAAATTAATTAACTAAAAAATTAAATAGACGCGTACCTTTTGATTCCTAGCAAGAACAAGGAATCACGTGCTTCAAGAAAAAAATATAAACCCTAATAAGGGTTTAGGATGGATCGAATGGGACAAAACACACAAGCTAAAAGAAGCTTGTTACTCGTTCTTGTACACATGTAATACTAGCGTTTCAATGGGAAAAGCTAGGTTCTAGATTCACAAACAAAACCAACACTTGTGTTGTAGTAAATTCGGCACACCCAAGGTGTTTGGGAAGTGATGGCCGATCGACTACAAGAAGAGGAGAGGAGAAAGAAGTTGGTTTTTTTTACTTGGAACAAGATTAGGGATTAATGAATACAATGGGATTGTATTTATAGGCACCCATGGCTTGCTCCCCACTCCAAGAAAAATCGACCCATAAACCCTAGGGGTTTTTTGGTCGACTTTTGAATCCCAAAAGGATTCTAGATCCTTCTTCTCTCCTTTGCATTATTAGTCCTTTAACGAGAGTTATCCAAACCTCGTTAAGTACTAACGACCGTTAAGTGTTGTTTTGTGAAATGAATAAATAAAATATAAAATATATTTAATTTATTCAAACCATTGAAACTCTTACGTATTGTGTGCAATCCCGAGTCTCGGGTTCGAAACCTGACATACTCATATTAATATTTATACACAAACTCTAACAGCTCCCACTTGGATAACTATTAATATAGTAATGACATGGGTCAGTCTAGCTTAACCTTCCCAATGCCCCCAGCTTGATCCGAGTATGGTTTTCCTGGAAAAACCACGTGATGATATTATAATCATACTTATCCTTTTGTTGCTAATACCGCGTTAATATGGATATGGATCTTGGTCATTCCATAATTAACAATTAGTTTCTCGTTTACACATAATTAATCAAGATTACCAAAACATCTGAACGTCTTTTAGATAGACTTTGGGTACGGCCGTACAAACATCTTGTCAATCCTACGAGGGGTCCAGCAGTATTATACTTCAAAACAAATTTGAAGGAACAAATCCTTTATTGACTACGAGCGTGACCCTCGAACTTTGCATCACCTCCAAAAATAGCCCTTATAACTACCTTTTACGGATAGCGTTAGACTACCTTACAGAAAATGAGCTACATCCTCGGCAGTCACCTGGTATCTCAAGTCTGAGGATAAATATTCATGATTTGCTTAATGAATACGATCCATAAAGTACAATCATGTGGTTGGGATGAGTCATATATTCAATTTATCCAATATTGAATATCATGTGATATTGGTATCTCAACCTTACATTACATTCTACCAATCCTCACATTTGTCTTTATTTAATGATATTCCCATATCATCAATCGACAACGGACAATTTAGAATAACATAAGTTATTCACGGATTTAAACATGCAAATATAGGATACAATATTATAAATGATAATAAACGTTATCCACACTTTATTTCATTAAGATAAAATTGTTTAACATCCCTTATCCAAATACTAACCAGATCAAGCATGATAATTCCCATTAATGAATTATGCCACAAGTCATGTTCCACA
Source organism: Artemisia tridentata subsp. tridentata (assembly GCA_021014915.2). Lineage (NCBI taxonomy): Eukaryota > Viridiplantae > Streptophyta > Magnoliopsida > Asterales > Asteraceae > Artemisia > Artemisia tridentata. The sequence goes on from CP139504.1 coordinate 428,617,485, forward strand.
TACTTGTTGACAAGGCATAAATCAACTAATGTTGATCTATCGGAATTTTGAGAATACTTATGTCAATAATGAAATTCTTGTATGTGTGCATTCATCTATCTAGATATTGCCACATACTTTGTAAAATGCGTGACATCCTTATGCACGAATTTATGACAATTAAACTACCCAACCTTGTAGTTAAAGTATTCTAATTCTTTATGTGTAATGCAACTATGCTCATTTAGAGCATAACTAGTACACATGGTCTCCTAATAAGGATGAGCTCCCACCATGACTAGTATTGAGTGTCATCTCAATCTCATTAGCATCATTGTATCCAAACAACAATATGCTCTTTTAAAAGTTCCCGTAAACTTTTAATATCCATCGTGTAATGTTTGACATCTACAAATCTTACAAGATTTGTCATCTATATTAACATCTTGCCATATGGTTCATATTTAGAATTTTGGAGCAAATCCAGGCTGAGGATGTTAATTCTAAACCATATCCATTACACTTAGCTATCTAATAATTTCAATTAGATACTAATGTTGTCAATCATCTTGTATCCAAGCATGATACAACAAATAACATGATGTACATGAAAAATCCCTATGCCTTTGATTTCATTCATGTCATATCTTGTAGGAGTCGATCTTCACTAGGAATGAACCGAACACTTCTCCTCTTTATCACACAAACCACGACAAGAACAAGAACTAGATGACTCACAAACATGTAAAGAACAATAAGAGTAGATGTGGATCTTATGGAAAAATTTCAAGTCAATGTTTATTAGCTTTTGGAAGATTAAACAAACAAAGACTTTATGGGACTTGGACACACACACACTCTTTTTCTAATGTAAAAGTGAGGCACACCCAATACAGAGTGTGTGTGCGTGAATATATGTTACACAGCCAACCAAAGTGGGCTTTGGTGGGCTTTCACAATGGACCTATGAGTGGGCTTAGTGTTTGCACTATACTTATACTTATGTTACAAATTATACTAATGCCATAAGCCCACTATTCTTAATACATATTATACATAACACTTAAGTACTAGATAATAAATGACCAACACTTCCTAAATAGCATAATTTAAATGCTAACAATCTCCCCCTAAGGGATGGTCATTTCAATGATGCTCCCGTGATTGGTCTTTTGTCTTCAATGTCTAGAACTTTGTGTGTTGATGTATAATATTCTTCAATCAATGTTCCTTCATGCACTGTGATCTTCAAAGTATCGTCTTTAGGTCGTTCTTGCCTTGATCTACTTCTTCTATCCAGATGCGTCGTCGTTGTAGATGATGATGGTAGATGGACTTTCGTCGGTACCTGCATAAGACAGTTAGCAATAAATAGTCCAACGCTTATAGGTTTAGATTTCGAGATCGTTATCAGCATATTGTGAAAACTATCTCTAATCTTAACCAAGGCCGTTGAGAGCCTCTGAAGTATACCGAAGTATCACTTCAAGACTGTAGACCGTTTGAAGCGAGTAACCATCATGTCATAAGGCAAGATCTTTTAGATCTCATTAAGACTCATACAACTTGTATCCTTTTTGATGAACACAAGTGTATTGCATAGGAAGTGTTCCTAAGAGATCTTTGATGAATCTCATGTCTCTAGACTCAATAATGTGCATTTTGGTTTTTAGTCGTCGGAGGCATGGAGCAGAGTGCCACCTTTTCAATATCAACTCATCTCGGAGTGAGAGGTCGATAGATTATGCAGTGATCTCCGTGAGAAATGAAACAAATATCTTTTAAGAGATATTTGAGTGGATAGGAGGGGTGGTGCAGTGCGTCACTGGGTCCATGACGTCTTGTCTTCAATATCAGTATCACCTTAGTGAATACCGATAGCAGATGTATTGACCCAGTTTTTGACCTAAGTTTTCATGGAGGGCTATTTCTTTTCACCCTTTCATTAAACTTTTCTTTTTCATTCTTCAACCCCTTCTTTCTCCTTTCTCATTTACTCCTTTTTTCAATCTTACCTAAGGACTTCTAATTCTAAACTATTGGAATTGTCCTTGGGTAGATCCCTCCGGTTCTGGCGGATCATTGGACATAACCTAACCATAATTACCTTATTACTCCATAATTATCCTAGATTATTTGTCACATGCCATTAAACCTTGTGAAAATCTCTCAAAGTGTTCATTAGAAAACACATTTAGTTAACACATTGAGAGTTTTGCATTTTTGAAACACTCCCCCTTCACATGTGCTCATGAATTTTTGAAATAAATTGCACATGTTGGGTAGAGTTCGCACATTTGAAATGATCGATTTTCAATGAACATGACCTTCGCGAGACACGTTTACATCACTAGTTAGACTAGCTTGAAATTATTACCCGTCCCGGTCATATTCAAACATCATCTCTCGAATTGGTGCATTCTACTCAGACAAGTCCTTTGCGAGACACGTTTACATCACTAGTTAGACTAGCTTGAAATTATTACCCATCCCGGACATGTCTTTTCAATAACTGACAGTTAGTTTCGTCAATTCGAGGGTTATCACTGAGTCTTGAGATTCCAACCACAAAAACTTTTTGATCACATTTTAATCACGTCCTCTCCCCCTTATGTAATAAACACTTAATCTCCCCCTCAAAAATAGCATGAAGTGGTAATTTTGAAAACAGTTGATTAAAATGAAACTTTTTGTGGAGAGACGGACTGATTTTAGCATGAAAATGGAACATTTTTCTTTTTATACTCCCCCTTAAACAAAGCATATTATTAAACATTTGAGTTTAAAAGCAGTTAAGGGGTTTAGAGGGAGTCAACTTGAGCACAAAAATTCATTTAAAGACTTTGAAAAGAATCTTCTTGAAATCATTTTGATTAAGTGCTCAAGGTTTTTTCTTTTCGCCATTAACATTGCGAGTCCTGATCGGAAATAATCAGAAGTCTTCAATGTAGCCCGGGTTCCGTACTGAAATGCACGAAAGCCGTCTGATTAGAAAATTGAGAGACGACATGTTTTAGAAAATTAAAAAACAAACTCTCGCTCAAGCATCTGTACATGCCCGTATCATTGTTGAATGACATTTCTAGATACGTACAGAATATCGATTATACGAGAGACATGTCATGAGAATAATATTTTTGGTTTTTGAGTTTTATATTTGTATGGCTTTTTGAAATTTTCTATATTTATAGTATTGATTTTGAACAAGTGTATATTTACAAAAATATTTACATGCGAAGCTTGTTGATATAAATCAAGAAGATTCGAGAAGACTTTCTAACTCTTCGGGAGTTTGGCTTCGCATTCCAATTCGACGAACTAAGTTTTCAAACCGCTCTTTTGGGAGGGCTTTAGTAAATAGATCGGCGAGTTGGTATTCAGTCTTTACGAAAAATAATTCAACAGTACCCTCTTCGACGTGCTCCTTTATGAAGTGGTAGCGGACTCTAATATGCTTGGTCTTCGAGTGTTGCACTGGATTGCACGAGATGGCTATGACACTTTTTGAATCGCAATACAAAGGTATGCGGTTGAAAGAGAAACCATAATCTGTGAGTTGTGTTCTCATCCAAAGGACTTGAGCACAACACGCAGATAGAGACACATACTCTGCTTCAGCTGTTGATAATGCAGTGCAGTCTTGTTTCCTTGATGACCAGCCTACTAGCTTTTCTCCCAAAAATTGTGCTCCGCATGATGTACTTTTCGCTGTAACTTGACATCCAACATGATCGGCATCTGAAAAGGCTGTTAGTGTAAACTCCGAATCCTTTGGATACCAAAGTCCCATGTTAATGGTTCTTCGTAGGTATCTAAAGATTCGTTTAACCTCTTGGAGGTGAAGTTCGGTAGGCCTTGCCTGAAATCGTGCTAATAAACATACAACAAAATGTATGTCGGGGCGACTAGCAGTTAAGTACATGAGAGACCCAATTATGCTCCGATATTTCTTCGGATCCATGGGTTTCCCGTGTAGATCAGCGCCTATTTTGGGTAAAGTGACCATTGGAGTACCAACAGAGTCACAATTTTCCATTCCATGTTTTTTCAAAATCTCAATTGTATATTTAGCCTGATTAAGAAAAATACCACGCGGGGATTGATGAATTTGTAAACCCAAAAAGAATTTTAATTCTCCCATCATGGACATTTCAAATCTGCTTTTCATGAGATTTTTAAAATGTTTTGAATGTTGCGGATTAGTAGACCCAAATATTATGTCGTCCACGTAAATCTGAACAATCAAAATGTCATTTTTGTATTTTTGAGTAAACAAGGTCGGATCAATTGTTCCTTTGGTGAAATTATTAGCCAACAAGAAAGATGATAATTCGTCATACCACGCCCGCGGGGCTTGTTTCAAACCATATATTGCTTTCTTTAGCTTGTAGACGTATTCCGGATGATCTTTGTCAACGAAACCGTCTGGTTGACTCACGTACACTTCTTCTTTCAGAGTTCCATTCAAGAAATCCGTCTTGATGTCCATCTGATAAACCGTGATGTTCTTGTGAGCCGCGTAAGCTAAGAAAATCCTGATTGCTTCAAGCCTTGCAACTGGTGCGAATGACTCTTCAAAATCTATCCCTTCTTCCTGTCTGTATCCCTTTGCCACTAGACGAGCTTTGTTGTGAATTACAGTCATTTCTTCATCTTTTTTGTTTTTCCATAACCACTTAAGACCAATGACAAGTTTGTCAATTGGTCTTGGAACTAAATCCCAGGTGTCATGGATTTGAAATTGAAGAAGTTCTTCCTGCATAGCTTTAATCCAGGCATTATCTGCCATTGCTTCCCGAATGTTCTTAGGTTCTATGAGACTGACTGAGCAGACATAGATGCACATGTCGCAATCGGTGTGGAGTTGTTTTCTCGTCTGAATTAGCCTTGAGGGTTCACCAATAACTTGTTTTATTGGATGGTCTTTAGTCTACTGTAACGTTGAAGGGTACCTTGGTCTTGAATGTGTGCTAGATGGTTCATGTACCCCAGAAGTTGATGCAGCCGAAACTGTTGCAAATGGGTTTTTAAAGACTTCCTCTTCTAACACAGCATTGACTTGTTCTTCCTCCTCAATTCTCGGTAACACAATCTCAAAAAATGGAGTTTGTTGAGTAGATATAGATGATGTTGAAGGTGATGGTGCGTCAGCTTCGAATGTTGTAGATGCATCTTGATTAGGTGGTGGTGGTGGTTGTTGAGGTTGAGCGGGTGCAGCGGATTGTTGTTCAGATGCATTTGTCGAAGCGCCACCAAAGTATTCATCATACATAAACTCGAAAAAGTTTTCCAGTTCTTGAGTTGTTGGTTTATCCGTTGGAATTGATTGAGTTCCTTGGGGTATTAGTCCTGAACTGATATGTCCAGAAGTTTGACTTTGAGGTGCGGGTCCTAATCCGGTATGATTAGAAGCCATTGGGTGAAGCGCGGGTTCTAGAGCGAGTCTCTCAGAAGCCATTTGTGAAATTTCATCAAACTTCACATTCATCGTCTCCATAACCTTTTTTGTTCTCCTGTTATACACCCTGAATGCCCTCGAGTTTTCCGAATAACCAATGAAGATTCCAATATCACCCTTCGCTTTCAACTTCCCCAAATCTTCTCTATCATTTGTTGGATAACATAAAGCACCAAATAAATGTAGGTAAGAGATATCGGGTTTTCGTTTGTTGATAAGTTCATATGGGGTTTTATTGAATCTTGGATGGATTAGGGATCGATTTTGAGTAAAACAAGCTGTTGAAACAACATCAGCCCATAAGAATAACGGTGCAATGGAATAAATCAGCATTGTGCGAGCAGCTTCCACAAGAGTTCGATTTCTTCTTTCAACTACACCATTCTGCTGTGGAGTTCTAACAGCTGATGTCTGGTGTGTAATACCAGTTTCTTCAAAGAATGTCCTTAACTCCTGATTTACGAATTCCATGCCATTTTCTGTTCTTACAATCCTAACTGGAGCTTGAAATAGAACTTGAATATGCTTCATAAAGGTGATGATGGTGCCTGGTGCTTCGTCTTTTGATCTCAAAAACTTTACCCATGTATATCTTGAATAGTCGTCAACAATTACAAGAATATACTTCTTCCCATTTATGCTTTGAACTCTCATTGGGCCACATAAGTCCATATGCAACAAATGCAACCTTTCAACCGAACTAGGTACGGGTTTAGGTTTGTATGTTGCCCTTTTGCTCTTGCCTTGCTCACAGGATGGACATAAGTGTTCTTTGGTGTATTTGAACTTTGGAAGATCGGAGACGATGTTGTCTTTGGCAAGCTTGTTGATCGTGTCAAAGTTAAGATGGGACAAACGTCTATGCCACAACCAGGATTTTGTTTCACCTGCCCTGGTCATGAGACAAATTGGTGATGAAGAGGCCATTTGGTTTATGTCAATAACATAGAGATTGGTTCCACGATTCCCAATTAAGAGATCATTCCCAACCAAATTCCTGACAAAACAAGTGTTTCTCCTAAATGCAACCTCTAAATCTGCATCACAAAACTGTCCGACTGAGAACAGATTGTGTCCCAACCCTTCGACATAGTAAACCCGAGTGATCAAATAATTCCCAAACCGAAGATCACCATAACCCAGAATAGCTGCAACATGATCATTCCCAAATCGTATAGTCCTCATGAACTGCCACACAAAATTGATCAGCAGCTTCAGATTCCCGGTCATGTGCTTGGAGCAACCCGAGTCGACGATCCAAAGACAAATTTCAATGACCTGCGAAGAACATATGATTTTGTATATGGAAACCGTTCAACATTTGGTTCCAGGGGGTTAGATGCAACAGGTAAATCACACTTAGATATGGTTTCCTTAGATGCAGTGGGAACTATTTCTAATGTGCCATTCTTAAGTGTGAAAATTCTACCCGTAGGTTTCCATTTACAAAACTTAATGTGATCCTTAGGTAATAGGCTGCTAGTGGTTTTCCTAGATTTTGCAATAAGTCTTCGAATATATCTAGACTTAGCCCTAGTTACTGAAGGAACCTTTTTCTATTCAGGCATATCATTCTTATTCACAGTTTCAGAAACAATATCATCACAAGCATTTTTAGACAAAGATTTCTCTTGCATTAAACAGACAGAGTCATTACATGCATTCAAAACACTGGTCTTTACATTACAGCCATATGACATATGTTTCTTATTTGAAAGCTCTAAATTCCTAGGGTGTTCTTCTACTTCCTTGCTTGCATTCTCAGAAACAGGCGAGACTCTAATGATCTTGTTATTGCTCCTAGACTTTCGTCTGCTCCTAGAGGTGCTTTCTAATCCTATAGAAGGTAACGCACACTCATTAGAATTTATGATGTTGTCCTGAGATGTTGTGGTAGCATTCCTAGGCTCGTTTGGATTATCTTTGCTACTTTTATCTATCGCCCTATATGTTTTAGATGTAGAGGCAGATGCAGTAGTGGGACTAATCCTATAAAGACCAGGTGCTATTACATTCGATGTTTGGACAACAACTTTCCCTTGTTGTTTCTCACTGGGAAAGGGGGTTGATGGAGCTATACCCGTAGTTTCCTTACCCTTCCCATTTAGACTTTCAAGTTGAGAATTCAAAAGATCAATTTGTTCTTTCAACTGTTTTTAAGAACGTTCATACGACAGTTTGTCATATTTGCATTCTTCCTTTTTCTTATCAAGTTGTTTAAAATATGTGACATTTTGCTTTTCAATCTTAAAAAGTGCCTTTTCATATTTTGAAACAATTTCAGAAGTCTCAGCTCGAAGTCGTTTATCATCCTCAACAGAATATGTTTGGTAAATAATAGACATAATATCGGTCGATAGAGCTTCGAAGGAGAGAGAGTCATTTTTCTTTTCCAAAACTTTTATGTGTTCCAAGTATTCATTAGCTTCCTTCACTAAGGATTTGTGGTCCTTAACAAATTCTGCTGACTCTTTCAAAAGATTATTTTCCACATTTTGAACAACTGCATAGATTGCAGAAATATGTGGATTAATTTCCCTTTCAAAAATCCTTTTTAGTTCATCCTGAACACCCGGAAACCATTCAAACTTTTGGTTGTTTGTTTTGGAAGCCACAATACGTTGAAGTGTTTCAATTCTCTGTTTAAGATCAACCAAATATAGTCTAGCTGCACTTGTATCATAAGTGTTTTTAGATGCCATTTGTTCGATGTTAGACAGGTGTTTTGAAGCAAATATTCGTTTTGTAACAGCCACTGGTTGTTTAAAAAACAATGGTGACTCCTTTTGAACCAAATGAACGCCTGAATCTGTATTAAGTTTGTTATAATCAATTGGTTTAATTTCCAGATTGATTTGTCTCATTTTGGCACGTCTCTTTTCAGTAAGCTCAATCGTTTCATCAGAATCATGAACCTTAGGAGGATCACGTGAATCATTTAAAGTATTACCATTATATAACACATTCTGTTCTTTTTGAGCTTTCTTGAGATTATAAGGGTTTTCATAACCAATAGCCACTTTCTTTATTGTATGTAAAATCGGGTTTGGATTGTTTATTAACAAATTAACAGTTTGTTCAGAATGACCCGTTTTTACAAGCAAATTTTCCAACTTTGCAATGGTTTCCTTTTTGCTATTGATCTCTTTAAGAAGATCCTTTTCACGTTTTGAAAACCTTTCATTCAACTCGTTCTTTTCTTTTTCAAGATCAGAATAAGTTGATTTTTGTTTTGAAAGCTGGTTGGTTAGTTCAGAAATTTCCTTGTTTAGAGATCTGATTTACGTATTCAAATTAACATCTAGAGTGTCAAATTTGATTTGTAAACATTTCTCTCTTAACTCAGAAACTTTTAAGCTAACCTCAAGTTCCGACTGTTTTTTGTAATGAAAATCATAAGCTCTTGCATTTGCCTTATAACTCTCAAGCTCAGTGGTCAATTTTTCATTCGCGGCCTTAACCTCGCGATTGATCTTTTTGACCTTTTCAATTTCAATACTACAATTTTGCAATAATGATTCAAACATAGCACGTGTTTCCTCATCATTCTCAACATGCTGGGGCTCGAATTCTCCATTATGATCCATATCTGGAGTTGCCATATTTGTATTACTACAACTTGGCGTGTCCATATATGTGTCATAAGTGGATTCTTGAGTCGCAGGATGCCGTTCATCATGAGTTAACATATCAAATATTTCATTATTGTGACATGTAGCATATGGTTGTACCTCAGAAACCGCATTAGTATCAAAAGCAGGAGGTGCTTCCGAATCCGTATCATACTTTGCCTCTTGGAGATTAGCCATAAAAATGCAGTTTGCATCTATGTCCTCTTGATCTTCTGAATTATCCATAATAGCCATGAAGTCATTCTCTTCTACACTCAACTGAAGCCCAGCCGTTTCCTTCTGTGCCAACATTAATGCTTTCTGCAAATACGCTGGATCCCTCTTATTCGGCTTGTCTGGACAGTTCCTAGCCATATGACCAATACCCTGACAGTTGAAGCATTTCATCACATTGCACTGATTCATATTCCCAGCTCCCTGAGCAACATTCCCAAACTGATTCCTAGCATTCTGACCCCTTTGATTACCAACAGCTGTACCCATCTGATTCCCTGCATACTGACCCATCTGATTACCAACATACTGCCCTGCATGCCGATTACCCATATGATATCTTGGAGCATATCCCTGCTGATTTCCGTATCCCCCAACCATCTGTCCTTGTTGTCCCATGTTGAAACTCGGCTGTGCAATTTGCTTGTTGCGAGTGTTCGATGAGATTCATTGATTGTTGTTGGTGGGTGTGGAGTAGCGTCCTTGGAATGCTTTTGTTAGGTAAGCAAACGCTTGAGTCAAAGCAGCAGTTGACTCATCTTCATCATTAAGATCGGGTTCTTGGTGTTGCAGGTATTGTTGTTCTGGGATTACATGTTGTTGTTGTTGTGGGTAGAACGGTGTTTGAGAATTGTATTGTTGTTGCATGAATTGTTGGGATGAAGATGATGATGGTTGTGCATTAACTGTTGCAGGTGTAGGTGTTTGGACTATGAGTGCAAGAGGATCTTGTTGTTTTGCTTGTTTCTCTTTTCTGACTTCATTTGCATCTGCTTGGTTTTGTTTTAGGAAGTCATAGAGCTGATCATAGTTCACCTCGTGAAGGTTCTTTGTTTGGTTGACAATAGTGACATATCGTCCCCATTCTTCTGGAAGGTTGTTGATGAACTTGATGTTTTGAACAATTTGTTTAGGTGCCAAATTGTGTCTGATCAACTCATTCATTAGAGTACAAAACCGTGTGTAGTAAGATTCAATCTGTTCAGCTGGAGTGGATGTGAACTTCTCCCATTCAGTCAGAAGCTTGTTTTCCATGTCTTGTTTACCAATTTCTATGCCATAACAAAGCCGTCTAACTCGATCCCACATATCATAGGCAGTTTCACAACTATCTACAGCACAAAATATTTCTTGTGGTAAACCGAGTTGGATCAAATGCATTACCAAGTCATCAGCTTCAATTTGCTTCCAATCTTCTGGCGTATAATCCTTTTCTTCTTGGATTTTGTACGTTGCTGCGACGGGAGGTTCTGCTGTTGGATTTCCAGCTGTTTCTTCAATCTCACGAGGCTTGAATGGACCTTTCTCGATGGAGTTAATCAAGAGTCTACCTTGACCATTAGGCTTGGTTCTCATGTATCTTTTCATACGACTCGTCCATGGAAGGTAACCACCTTTTTCTAACATTGGAGGACGATTTTCTAAACCTGCGGCATGAATGTCTTGTTGTGTAGTCATCTTTGAAATTGTGTATGATAAAGTGGATTGAGGATCGTTGCAACAAAATAGGAGTTGTTGTTGTTGAAGGTTCAACTTGGTTGTTGTTGTGAAGCCTTGGTTTGTTGTTGATGATCGTTGAAGTTGTAGGTTTAAATGAACGAAACAAATTAAATAACGTTACAAAATTTGATTAGAGTATAATTAAGACAAAGTCAAAAGTTTACAATTTCGACAAAGGCTATGTAAATTATAATTTATATAAAATGACAGTCTCTATAGAAATTTCAATTTGACCAAAATTTATACAAATTATGGCAAAATGTCAATTTAGATAGAAATATATCTAATTTATATAAATTGGTAATTTATATAAAAATCTAACACTCTTATACAAGAGAGTAGATATCCTTTGTCGAAGTATTTTACACTCTTATACAAGAGTTAAAATACCGAGTTCACTTTTGAGTTGACGAAATTACGTTCGAATCAAATCCTTAAAAGTTATTTAACTTTGAAATCGTTTTACATAAGTGCGAGGGCCAAACTGTCAATTCTGAAACTTCTTGAAGGCTGCTGAAAAGGACAGGGACAGAAAATGACAATTCTGAATTCTAGCTTTGTCCGATATCGCAAATGGTGTTGTGTCCGATATCGCAATTGAAGAAAACTTCTCGGACAAAACTATTTAGCTGATTTGCGATAAATCAGCCAAAGTGCCAATTGCGATATTTTTATCGCAATTTGATTTGCGATAATTCTGAAACTTTGAATTGCAATAAGTTTACTCAAGCTTGAATTGCGATAAAATGCTGACAGCTTCCAATTGCGATAGAAGACCTGAATTGCGATAAAACAACGTTGGAGCAAGGAATTGCGATAAATCTGCAGCTTTACCAACTTCTTTGACGTTATCTTTACTTGCCCACTTGTGACCTTATCTTGTCAGATTTTTCTTCACCTACTTACCAACTTCTACCAACTTTCACTGACTTTCACCAACTCTTATAATTCAAACCTTTCACTAATCTTATCCAAAACAAATCTTATACAAGATTTGTGTATGCTTGTCGATCTATGAACCAAGAACAACAAAAAATCCAAAACACAAATACACTAGATTCAAGTGAAAGATACTCACAAGCTCATAACCAAGTCGCAAAGTCACAAACAAACACAACTTTATGATCTTTATTAGCGTATGAAGTTCAAGAAAAACACAAGTTGTAGCATTTTTTAAAGAAAAAAAAATGTTACAAAGGGTGTTTTTTGGAACCGAACACACAAACAAAGTCCTACCTTGAAGCTAGGCTCTAGTATACCACTTGTAGGAGTCGATCTTCACTAGGAATGAACCGAACACTTCTCCTCTTTATCACACAAACCACGACAAGAACAAGAACTAGATGACTCACAAACATATAAAGAACAATAAGAGTAGATGTGGATCTTATGGTAAAATTTCAAGTCAATGTTTATTAGCTTTCGGAAGATTAAACAAACAAAGACTTTATGGGACTTGGACACACACACACACACACACACACACACACTCTTTTTCTAATGTAAAAGTGAGGCACACCCAATACAGAGTGTGTGTGCGTGAATATATGTTACACAGCCAACCAAAGTGGGCTTTCACAATGGACCTATGAGTGGGCTTAGTGTTTGCACTATACTTATACTTATGTTACGAATTATACTAATGCCATAAGCCCACTATTCTTAATACATATTATACATAACACTTAAGTACTAGATAACAAATGACCATCACTTCCTAAATAACATAATTTAAATGCTAACATATCTTCTTCAAAGATATGTTTCTATTTATACCTTCTAATAGAATATCATGTTCTTTTAGAATCAGTTATTTTTACCGCTTATGTTTATAATCAAATAAACATTTTGTTCAAGGTTTTATTTCCTAACTTTTCATTTGAAGTTTCATTCCAAACTAAGACTTAACATATAAATGTTAATGGAATGTTACTTCCTATATGTTATACAACATATATGAAATAAGAAAATATATATATCACTCCCACTAGCTTTCAGGAATATTCAGAAATATCTTATTTAATTATAAATCAAAACTAGATTTAATAACTAAAAATAAGTATATCTTCTAGATGCATGCATTAATCCATTTACAAATGATTTGCATTTTGTATACTTCTAAAGATTATTTGAATTCAAACACTCCTTTCAATTACTTTTCGTCCTCGCTTAAGTAATTATCCAAGAAAGAGTTTTGATATTCCATTATTAATTTCATATAAATGAAACTAATAATGACAATCATAATCTTTATATATATATTTAATGTGCTTAGAAAGAATTTCAATCACATTTAATTTCTTAAGTGTGTTTGATAATCTTTTCACATATTAAATATGTATACAAATTTTTTGTCCATTATGATTTCTACACAAGAATTTAAATCTCTAGGATTTTCATTTCCTTTGTAGAAATTCATTTCCATTCTATAGTGTTACTATAGAGTTCAAGATCAACTACGTTTTTAACCTAGTTATCTTCTTGGACTGCATCTTATTATTCATAGTATGAGTAATTTGCCAAATGAACATTTGCAATTTATTAACATGCATACCACGATCCTGTAACTCATAACCCTCAACATATTCTACAAATATTTGAGATATCCTTGCGGATCTATGAAATGAGAATTCCATCATTTTTTTGAGATTTAACACTAACATGTTAAATCCTCATTATGATTTTGCTAGTGTATTTAGAAGATTATGTATCTTGTAATTTTTATCTTATCAAGATAAAACTCCCACTTTCCTTTTGTAATTTATAGATTAACTATAAATACTCAGCAAATAGAGCAACTCAAACTTGTTCTCTTTTGGGACTTTACAAATACATATTGATAGTTCCTAACCTTAATTTGTTAATAACCTACCCAACAAGTAGTTTAACAAATTCTGAACTTCAATTTTAAGACTTAATGTGATTGATCACATTCCATATTAAATGGTGTCTTATTAATCTTCTAGGTTGGAGTCTAATTGAGTATATCCAATCCATACTCAATTTCCTAACCTTGATATCTTATAGGAAGAATAGAAGATATAGTTATCTCAAATCAAACAATGTATCAAGAGTTTGATTTTCCTAATTGAACATACCATAAACACTATGTATTCCATTAGGATTAATATTGTAAAGTTAATCTTACAATATGTGAGATAAATACATTTCGTTTTTGGCTTACCTATTTACCAACTAAATCACTTTAATGGTATAATAGATTTTTCCAAGCCAATTGCATGCTTTATAACATAAGTAATTCTGTTCAAATCACTTCATGTCAATGTCTTACCAAGAAGACATAACTGTTATAATCCCAATTTACGTTATAAGCCATTAATCAACTCAATGGCTCCTTGTATATGTCTTAACAAAACAAGTTAACGTCTTACTTTATTATAAGTCTTATAACAATAAAAGACTTCATATTTATATCTTTATACAAAAATATAAATATGCATAACTAAAGTAATCATGAACACCTGATTATGGTTTCAATCGTTATTTCAAGTTAATTTTATTACTTCATATATTTATGTCATTCCAAGAATACATAAACATCTAAATTTGAAGTAGTATAAGATTACTTCATTTATTTATGTCATTACAACAATACATAAATATTCACATTTGAAGTAGTCTTATTATCATATTGACACTTGTTCTAAATTTTTTCTAATTTAGGAACTTGTAAATTAACATAGTTTCATTACATCAGCCGAGGCTGCTAATAATAAAAGTATGTAATTTACCTTGTCATTAATATCTAGTAATGAAAGTAGATATTAACTCCAAGTGTTCTATTATTAGAATATGTTTAAAACACATTAGAACATTAGTCTCTTACCTTACAGTTAAGAGAAATCTTTAAATCATATTTCTTTTGTGTTGTTGCTTGCACACTTTAAATATTTCTCCCACTTGTGCATGGAACAACACCATGTATCAGATAAACAACACATCAATAGTTTTCTTATTTGATCAATATGATTTTTGTCATAGATATAAGTAGTTATAGAATCACCTCGTTTAGTAAGGAAACATACACGACTATCCTTAATACCACAAGTGTCTATAATTGGAAAGTAGTTATCTCAAGAGATTCTAGAGATAATATGGGTTACTACCAAGATGTCAAACCTTGTAGCTCCCACTGAATTAAAGATCACTACATGAACTCATTATTCAGTAATTGCAACACAATGCTCCCACTGGATTTGACAACATTATAAATGTTTCAAAACTAGTAAAAGAAAATAGCGTGCTGTTTACTTTCCTACATCTTTGAGGAATCCCTTACGTAACACTACTAAGGTACTCAAAGAATGTATTCTACTTTGTCAATGATGGAATATCCATCAATATAATTAACTTGAAAAAAAAATGGGTATGCAATTTCTTCCTTAGTTAGGTCTACCATCCGCATCATGGTATGTAGCACCTTTAAATGGTTAAAGCATAACAACTAGATCAAACATTCTAGTTTGCCTTTTACCACTTTTGCGGTAATTAGTCTAGTTTCTAATTTAATAACTCCTAACCATGCAATTTCTTAAGAAATTCGCCATGAGTTATTTCTTAGAATATAGACAATTCTAATTTTCCTATTATACCTTTCTCACTCATGAAAAGGAATAGGATTAAGTCTTACTCTTCACACGGAAAGTAGACTTGGTTTATTCTTTTCAGTAAAAATTGACTCTATCCAAAACCCCTACGGGTGTAGATCAATTTACTACTAAAAGAATGTCCCATATTTACGGTTTTAACGTTGCATTAAATAAATTAAAAGAATTTTCAAAATTCAATTTTAGTATTTTTGATAATAACTTTTCAAGAAAATTAAACACCCATGGTAAAAATAAAATTTCACCATTTAATTTTCATTGAAAAATAGGATCCAAATTGACGTCGTTTCATTACATCAGCTGAGGCTGCTAGTAATAAAAGTACTCAATAAGGTACGGGTCAATCCCAATTGCCAATATCCAATTGAAATTCCTAGAATCATGGGACTTACATATTATGCCAACCTCTGTTGCAAATGTAAGCATGTTTCATCCCCAAATCTTTATGCCTTGACACCGTTCCATCACATCAGCTGAGGCTGCTAGTGATGAAAGTGCTCAATTAATTTAAGCAATTTAGAAACATGTAAACTTGACGCCGTTTCATCACATCAGCTGAGGCTGCTAGCAATGAAAGTGCTCAATTTACCCTTTGATTCCCATTCTTTGAATCATTACATTCAGCTGAGGCTGCTAGCAACGATAGAATGTCATCTTAGGTGTTTCCGTATTAATTGGTTTGCATATTACTTAAATTTAAAGGGTATAATTTTTGATTTGTGTAATCAAAATATGTAAAAAGATGTCATGCATTCATCTTTGTATCATATGTTTTCTACAAAAATTGTTTACTCATTCGCAGCTAAAAATCAACAAAATTTAATTGATGGCGTTGAGAAACTTACAACATTGCCTTAAGATGCTTCGTACTTTTTCATGGTGTACTTGGTAAGTCTATTATTGACGCACAGGCGAGCGGAGGGGCAAACGCTCGCCGAAGCTAATTAAAAACGCGTCCCTTTCGGATGACAATTTAATGTCAAGCATCCTTATACCCACTTTATAGTTTGTCACTAATAGGTCCACCGCTTCGACCACATTTGTATAGTCGCATCAATCAATTAAAACTTTAGGATTTAAAGCTTAAAACATTTATGTAGTAAATTATTAATTGCTAGTCTCGCCTGGGAGCAAATTACCGTGCGAAGCGAACCACTGTCGGCACATAAGACTTGGCAATTAAATAGTTTACTACAAAGGTTTCATAGTTATTAGGTTCATTTATTTTTTATTCAAAAAATTACCCTCTTTGATGTTACAATCCATCATAATTAAACACAAAGATCAAGTAATTAAAAAAAAATAAAATAATAAACAAACACTCAATAACACATATATGATCATTAACAATATCATATAGCCACATGTAAACCTTTTGATAAATCCTATTAATAATCTATGTGAATTTTTAATGTATCTAATTAGTAAAACTCCCATTGGTTTTCAAGCTCATTGTGCCCAATGGTCCACAGACGTCAAATAGCTTGGCCGCGTAAGTTTTAATTAACTAGATACCACATTGCACATAATCAATTAATGAATATATTTAATTAGGGTCTTCCCTAATTTTAGATTTATCTTAAAAACCATGTAGCAATTATTAACACAAAACATTCCATGACAAAACATGCAAGATTTTGTCATGGATCCCATATTGCACTTATAATCATGTAGCACATATTAACAAGTCAATATTGTACGCATACTAATTAATGACATCTCAAAGTACTCATTAATTTTCACATAAAATTCCTTACATGTAATCTTAGGGTTTCTACTATTTTTATCAATACAAAAACCCTAAAACCTAATCATGGGTGTCGACCCATAATTAATGCAAATTAGGGTTTACAAAAAATAAAACTCTAGATTTTCTAAAACATGTAAAGATCAAATTTTTATGTGTTTAGTAATTAATTACATGTTAAAAACGGGGCTCATGATGCCACTGTTGGAATATTAGAATTATTAACTATAAACTAATAACCAATTAACATCAAAGCATGCACAGCGGAATAGATCTACAATAACATGTAAATTAATTAACTAAAAAAATTAAATAGACGCGTACCTTTTGATTCCTAGCAAGAACAAGGAATCACGTGCTTCAAGAACAAAATATAAACCCTAATAAGGGTTTAGGATGGATAGAATGGGACAAAACACACAAGCTAAAAGAAGCTTGTTACTCGTTCTTGTACACACGTAATACTAGCGTTTCAATAGGAAAAGCTAGGTTCTAGATTCACAAACAAAACCAACACTTGTGTTGTAGTAAATTCGGCACACCCAAGGTGTTTGGGAAGTGATGGCAGATCGACTACAAGAAGAGGAGAGGAGAAAGAAGTTGGTTTTTTTACTTGGAACAAGATTAGGGATTAATAAATACAATGGGATTGTATTTATAGGCACCCATGGCTTGCTCCCCACTCCAAGAAAAATCGACCCATAAACCCTAGGGGGTTTTTTGGCCGAGTTTTGAATCCCACAATGATTCTAGATCCTTCTTCTCTCCTTTGCATTATTAGTCCTTTAACGAGCGTTATCCAAACCTCGTTAAGTACTAACGACCGTTAAGTGTTGTTTTGTGAAATGAATAAATAAAATATAAAATATATTTAATTTATTCAAACCATTGAAACTCTTACGTATTGTGTGCAATCCCGAGTCTCGGGTTCGAAACCGGACATACTCATATTAATATTTATACACAAACTCTAACAGAACTCACACAGTGTTTACACAATTACACACAAATTCTGATTCAAAATGAGCTACAAAGACCAAGACTCAAGTGTTTGTGAGAGAAAGACTTTAAAGTTGACTTGGTGATTGGATAAGTGTAGAGGGTGTGGTTGAGTTTTTTTGTTCATATGATGCTAAATTTTAACTCAGCCCACACGAATATCAACTTGGTCTAGCTATACATAAGACTGTGTGGATAATTATACATTATGATGCATCGGCAACTCGAGCCAAACAACCTTGCATGACAAGTGATTGCCAAAGGTCATGCTCATGCTTGATTTAGCCACGGATCGACTCGACAAGTCATTGATACTAAAGTTCAAATGTCTTTATTTTTTTCATGTTTAACTTATGCATAAAGATATATGGGAAAAGTGAATATGGGGCTGTCTCACATCTAAGCTTACATGCGAAACCATTAAAAATCACTTAAAAATACCTATTATTGTAAAATGTGCTAGTTTATGAACTTATGTAATCCAGTACATTGTTTGAATGTTAGACTAATACTTTGTAATGTATGAATTTTCTTTTGCGACTCTTAGGCATGTTCGTAAATGTTTCTTTCATTTGACTTAGTCAATTCTGACAATGGAATGTTTGTTCAAACGTTTAACTCCTAATTTCATGTGGGAAGACATATAATTCAATATGTCATTGTACATTAGCAAAGTATCAAATGAAAAAAATGTTAATAACCAAATTTTTTTTGTAGTCGCCTTACTTCTTGCGATTGCATTGTAGTGATGGCCTAATTAAGGTAAAGGTCTAGCTAAGGCTTGAACTCGACAATTCATTGACACTAAAGTTCAAATGTGATGCGTGGTTTTGTAACCTTACAACAGGTTTTACCTCTCGAGGGATCTCAAGAGGCTTACAACCCCACCAGGCAGTGTACCTGACCGATGTAGTATAGTGTAGTGGTAAGTACGGGGGATTGATCGTTCTCCACAGGGAATAGTGTTCGTTAGGCGTGAAAGACTACTCTAATTAGGTCTAAGGGTTGAGGAAGATTCTTTTTTATGTTTTTATAATTTATATGAAAGCAAGTAAAATCTCGGGTTTGAAAGAGTGGGCGGAATTAGTTGCTAGTCAACTAACCCAAATTACTACGAATGCAATAAAATAAATAACTGAAATGAAAATGTGGTGAGAAACTTATGTGTAGAGAAATGTGTTTACTTAGATTTCCTTACTCCCTAACTATCTTTTACCGGTTAATTAGTGTGTATTAGTCGCGTGGATGACGGGTGTATTCCTTAATACCAATCGTGGGGTGGCGTACTTACTTCCCCAACTCTACAAGCTCCTACTTCACTCCTATGTCGAGCCGGCTAGGAAGCTCCTAACATGGGATCACTAGAATTCGCTTGTGCATTAAATACAACCATAAAAACCTTTAGTACGCATTTGGTTCATGTTTCTTAAGACGTTCAAGCAAGTTACCGAATAGGAAGTTAGCCAGTTTTCTTAAGCCTAACATAGATAAACAATCATCCAATACAACTAATAACACACTAACAACCAATAATCAATAGCTAGGTTTCATTAGATCTAAGCAAACACAAGATAAATTTAGCCTAACATGTTAATCAAAAGACAAGAATAAGATAAAATCAAACAACACATAGACATATTGAATGATTAATTGATAACTTATCTTCAATGTAGCATGGAAGATCTCAAGGCAAAAAGCCTTGAAAAAGAAGCTAAATTCGTCCTAGGGTTTTCTCCCAAAATTCCACACACTCAGCTCTCTCTAATGACAAAAAATTAGAAAACTATATATAGACTTTTGCATCTGACGGCGTCACCTTATGGATTGTGACGCCGTCACCTCGCCGCTTCTAGGGTTCCCGGATGACCTTCTTGACGCCGTCCCTCTTTAGCTCTTCAAAAATCCATTCTGGCTTATCAAGGCTTGACGCCGTCGAACCTTGAACGTGACGCCGTCCCCTTATGATTTAAGCCGTGACGCCCTTGATCAAGTTAAAGCGTGACGCCGTCAGAATTCACATGCTATTTTCACTGGCTCATCATGAGTAAATTTCACGTCCACTTTTTCCTGCCAAGGCATGACGCCGTCCAGAGTTAATTGTGACGCCGTCAAAGGTAACTTTCAGCCGATTTTTGAGACTTTGTCGTTTTCTTCACTTTTATGCTCCAAAAACGTCCAAAATGCCTCCTTTTCCAGATTTCTCCTCAAAAGTACCTAAAATGACAAAAGGAACGATTTAGGGCAATATTTGATCAAATAAATACGATTTAAGGCTTAAATGACCCCTTAAAAGCGGTACACTTTTCGCTTCATCAAATACCCTTACACTTGAGATTTGCTTGTCCTCAAGCAAATGCGCTTTTATTCTAATCAAAATACAAGTTAGGGGTCATTTAATGCAAACATAAAAGTAATTACAACAAATAATCGTTCCACTCTAATCATAATAAGCACGGAGATTACAAACTAGCACCTCACAAGTAGTGTTTAGATACTCACATCTCTCAAGTGTCATCAAAATAAATCTCATAAATGAAAACGGATAATATCTCTCACTACCTGTCATAGCAAATAGATTACCATAGGCTTGGGAAAGGATCGAAAACCTCCTCCACTAGGCGTAAGCACCAAAGATAAACTATCAAAGAGGGCTTTTAAATGGGTTATAACGTTAGGTGTAGGGAAAAGGAAAACACGATTTTGTTGGATAAAGGATGTTTTACTGGTGGCTAGTTAAAGATCTTGATCAATTACATGTACTATACAATGTTGCTAAGCCAAGACTAGACTCGATCTTAAGCTAGAAA
Source organism: Artemisia tridentata subsp. tridentata (assembly GCA_021014915.2). Taxonomy (NCBI): domain Eukaryota; kingdom Viridiplantae; phylum Streptophyta; class Magnoliopsida; order Asterales; family Asteraceae; genus Artemisia; species Artemisia tridentata. The sequence continues at coordinate 428,638,448 of CP139504.1, forward strand.
CGAAATAACAAAAACAAAAACAAACATAAAACAAACGTAAAATGAAACGGGATGGTAGTCCGTATGTTTTTTTCTATTTTTTTCATTTTCTCATTTTTTTGTATTTTTCTTGATTTTTCGATTTTTTTTTTTTTTTTTTTTTTTTTTTTTTTTTTTTTTTTTTTGCATACACTTTTGCCCTACCATCCAAAATAATACATCATAGGGGCATTGCATCCCCCTTACACTTGAACTTTTACATAACTTTACAAATTACTATTCTAATGACTCGAATTAAGATAATCAAAACACTTGGAGTACTTTTAAAACATTTAGCACATATGGGGGTAATAAATGATGTTCTTCCCCATTACTCCATTACACTAGTACTTTACCCATGAGTCCCAATCGTCCCAAAACAATATGTACAAGGATATGACTCGACTTAGCAACCATGTAATCAACTAGATAATTAACTTGGGTTTAAACAAATGTTGTAACAATAATGCACTAAAGATGAGTGCATACAAGGTAGGCTAAGGCGATTTGGGTGTACATTTTAGTGGGGTGTAACAAATTCTTCCTTTAAGTAAAATGCTTAAAGGTCGAAGCGAAAAGATAGGCTCTGAGGGGTGTACTAGGGGTATCGTGTACTAAAAATGAGTACAACGCAAAGGGTGTGGGAGAATTACTTGACCAATGTAGCCAACGTAATTATAACAAAAACACAGGTGTAAAACAATGGGTTAATCCTAATGCCTCTTATCATGTAGCAAATCTAACTACACGAATGTAGTCTCACTTGTGGCCTCGGAATGGTCCTAACGCAAGTTCTAGAATCTAAGTGCTACCGGTACACACATCATAGCATAAATGCTTTTCCTACCAATTCTAGGGGCGAACCTCACATATTTGGGGTGGAAAATTTTTTTGTGGTACGGTTTTTGTGCTAGTCATATAACTCCTATCCGTGAGACGCTCATTAAGATCAAAGTTTCACTCCTATATGTTGTAAAAATTTTAAATTTGGCACTAAAATTACCCTAACAAGTATTTCTCTCAGTTTTATTACACATCTACTATTAAACAAACAAAAATCAAGCGCAATTGTATTCTCTAAAATCGTACTTTTACCCTCCCCTTACACTTAAGATGAACATTGTCCCCAATGTTCAAATAACAAGATGTAAAAGTAAATAAGGTAAAAGAATGAAATCAAATACTCCCCTGATTCGCTCGGTGGATAATGAAATTACACGGTTAGATCTTCCTCCAAAGTAATGTAGAAGCTCCATGACTAATGCATCGCCACAAGCTTGATTCAAAACATTTCCTTGTCCAAAATAACCTGTTAAACCTGAGAAAACAAACACGAAAACCTGCATAACATCGGCGGGATAAAATCTATATATAAGGATATAATGCTTGTGGAATGATAACTTTGCAGATTCCTGGAGATTATAAGTTGGAGATTTTAGTAAAAACTTTTTATGAAAACAAAACTTTCAAAAATTTCTGAAAATTAAATCTGACGCCGTCAGGTTATAAACCTTGACGCCGTCAGAAATGACCTGACAAAAATTTTCATTTTAAGTTTCCGGAAAATTTCTGGAAAAACCTTTACCTTACTTCCTGGAAATCCTGCAAAACATCATTATGACTCGATACAAGCATTTGACTCAAACAAACACGAATATGTATGCTAATTTATTATTATTACGATTCATGTTCATTTGTGTTCTAATAAACCGATTTAGATTTCCCTTACACTTATCTTTTGCAAAATACCTTTATATGTAGTTAAGACGAAGTTAAAAACAAAATAAAGCATTTTCACAAATTACTTTTGAACATGAATCAATAACGATAAAAATTAAACATACATACGGAAAATAAAATCAAACAAGCAAATAAATAAACACACAAAGCAAATAAAACAAATAAAGCTTGGGTTGCCTCCCAAGAAGCGCTTTTCTTTATTAACGAGTCTTGTAGCTAGACTCAAAGTCACGGGGTCTACGTTTTTCCGTTTTGCTTCTCAATTGCCCCTCTAATCATCCTAACAACCTCCATATCAATTTTGTATTTAGGTCCAAGGTTTAAGCAATCTTTATAATAAAGGCTTCTCTTATTCCAAACATGGTCCATGCCTTTTTCTTTATCCTCTTCATTGATGTCCTCAATCGCACCAATGTTGTCCATGTCAAATCGAGGCACAAAACGAAATTCATTAACCCGATAAGGCATCCTATATGTGATCCTATCTATGTGATTAGAAAACTGAACCGTGCCTTTCAAACGGTCATACCTTAAATTGGATGCTTCGATAAATGGCTTACCTAACACAACGCGAGATAGGCGGCAGTCAACAACACTTGCCATATCTTCTAAAATCATGAAGTTGGTGACAAAGGTAAAGTTCCCAACAAGGATATGTATATCCTTAATCCTTCCAACGAAGTTGCAAACTCCGCCTGGACACTTGGGGTCCATCCTAGGCTCAAGTGGTGTGTTTATGATTTGGCTGTAAAGGCCTGAGGACATAACGTTGATTGGGGATTCACAGTCAATGTAAGCATGCTCAACGTATTGGTACCCAATCATACATGGTATCTTCACATTCCCGGGATCACCTCTCTTAATCTTTGGGTCAATTCTAACAAAAGGTGGTCGAGGGTTATCAACTAGGTTGTTATAGTAAGCAATCTCCTCCTTAGTGGGGTATTCATTGAAACAATCATCCAACCTAGGATCTACCTTCACTTCCTCAATTTTCTCAATCAACTTATCAACCGTAAGATTATTACGTTCTAAGTAATTATCTGAGTATATGGCGGTCCCTAAGTTGTTCAAGGCATAATCAAGCTCTATATCAATCATTCTACTGAGCTCCCTGAGCTCACTAATCTCATTCTCAAGTTGGCTACGCAACAAGGCCACTTCGCCAGGTGTAAGGGGTGGATTCGCGTTTTCCATAATGGCAAACTGAATAGTCAATGAAAATCTGTTACGAAAAAAAGCACGAAGAAAATAGATAGACTAAAGAAAACCTAGAAAAACAAAATAAAAATCTCACTAGAAAGGAATCTAGTGAGTAGACCTAATAGAAATAAAAATTCAACCTAAACAATAACTATTCCCCGGCAGCGGCGCCAAAAACTTGATGCGTGGTTTTGTAACCTTACAACAGGTTTTACCTCTCGAGGGATCTCAAGAGGCTTACAACCCCACCAGGCAGTGTACCTGACCGATGTAGTATAGTGTAGTGGTAAGTACGGGGGATTGATCGTTCTCCACAGGGAATAGTGTTCGTTAGGCGTGAAAGACTACTCTAATTAGGTCTAAGGGTTGAGGAAGATTCTTTTTTATGTTTTTATAATTTATATGAAAGCAAGTAAAATCTCGGGTTTGAAAGAGTGGGCGGAATTAGTTGCTAGTCAACTAACCCAAATTACTACGAATGCAATAAAATAAATAACTGAAATGAAAATGTGGTGAGAAACTTATGTGTAGATAAATGTGTTTACTTAGATTTCCTTACTCCCTAACTATCTTTTACCGGTTAATTAGTGTGTATTAGTCGCGTGGATGACGGGTGTATTCCTTAATACCAATCGTGGGGTGGCGTACTTACTTCCCCAACTCTACAAGCTCCTACTTCACTCCTATGTCGAGCCGGCTAGGAAGCTCCTAACATGGGATCACTAGAATTCGCTTGTGCATTAAATACAACCATAAAAACCTTTAGTACGCATTTGGTTCATGTTTCTTAAGACGTTCAAGCAAGTTACCGAATAGGAAGTTAGCCAGTTTTCTTAAGCCTAACATAGATAAACAATCATCCAATACAACTAATAACACACTAACAACCAATAATCAATAGCTAGGTTTCATTAGATCTAAGCAAACACAAGATAAATTTAGCCTAACATGTTAATCAAAAGACAAGAATAAGATAAAATCAAACAACACATAGACATATTGAATGATTAATTGATAACTTATCTTCAATGTAGCATGGAAGATCTCAAGGCAAAAAGCCTTGAAAAAGAAGCTAAATTCGTCCTAGGGTTTTCTCCCAAAATTCCACACACTCAGCTCTCTCTAATGACAAAAAATTAGAAAACTATATATAGACTTTTGCATCTGACGGCGTCACCTTATGGATTGTGACGCCGTCACCTCGCCGCTTCTAGGGTTCCCGGATGACCTTCTTGACGCCGTCCCTCTTTAGCTCTTCAAAAATCCATTCTGGCTTATCAAGGCTTGACGCCGTCGAACCTTGAACGTGACGCCGTCCCCTTATGATTTAAGCCGTGACGCCCTTGATCAAGTTAAAGCGTGACGCCGTCAGAATTCACATGCTATTTTCACTGGCTCATCATGAGTAAATTTCACGTCCACTTTTTCCTGCCAAGGCATGACGCCGTCCAGAGTTAATTGTGACGCCGTCAAAGGTAACTTTCAGCCGATTTTTGAGACTTTGTCGTTTTCTTCACTTTTATGCTCCAAAAACGTCCAAAATGCCTCCTTTTCCAGATTTCTCCTCAAAAGTACCTAAAATGACAAAAGGAACGATTTAGGGCAATATTTGATCAAATAAATACGATTTAAGGCTTAAATGACCCTTTAAAAGCGGTACACTTTTCGCTTCATCAAAATGTCAAAAGATTGAGTCTTCATATTGAATATACTTAATGCAAAAATACACTAATCCTTATTGTAAAGAGGCACTTGCATGCTTACAAACTTTTGTAATATATACATAGTTCTGAATGTAAAACTAGCATTAGTACGATGATAAACTAAATAGTGAAATACTTTTTATAATGATAAGGAAAATACAGCTAACCAATTTGTCCAACTTAGATGTTAAACAAAATGAAACATATATAATACAACCATCATAAATTACATGAACTAAGCATCCAAAAATGTTTGGTCATGAACCTCTACCCTAAAATTCTTAATCATCATATATTTTTTTTAAAAACTTTGATGTTACGAGATCTTCTGCAGGTTTCATAGACCGCACGTTTGAGATTACACGATCTTTTTGTTAAAGTTTATGTATAAATATTAATATACGTATGTCCGGTTTCGAACCCGAGACTCGAGATTGCACACAATACGTGAGAGTTCCAATGATTTGAATTAATTAAATATATTTTATATTTCAATTATTCATTTCTCTAAATAACACTTAACGATAGTTAGTACTTAACGGGGTTAGAGATAACAAACTTTAAAGGACTAAATGTGCAAAGTAGGTAAAGAAGGGCCTAGAACCCATTGAATGGGTTGGGTCGGCCGAAACCCTCCCCATGGGCTTGGGTGGCCGGTTTTGTGGCTTAGGGAACAAGCTAGGTTTAGGCTATAAATACAATTCATTGTGTTTTGGTTTTCACCTAATCTTGAATCCCTAACTATAGCCAAACTTCTTCTCCTCTCTCCCTCTAGGTCCAAATGATCGACCCTCTTTTTAAGTTCACTAGAACTTGGTCGATTCTATTAGGGCTTATAAAGTGTTTGGTTGTTAGTGATCTTGAACCTAGCTTTTCCCATTGGAACGCTAGTATCTCGTATGTACAAGAACGAGTGACAAGCTTATTTTAGCTTGTGATTCTTGGAGGTGTTCGATCCATATATAAACCTAATTAGGGTTTATATAACTTGTTCTTGGAGATCCGATTCCTTGTTCTTGCTAGGAATCAAATAAGGTACGTTTTCTTTTAGTTAATTAATTATATGTTTATGATCCATTCCGCTGCGTGATCTATATGGTTATGTGTTTATAGTATTTATATGATTCACAAAAACAACAGTGGCATCAAGAGCCTCGTTTTAAACATGTAATTAATTACTAAAACCTTAAAAATTGAATCTTGTAGAGATAACATGCAATTTATTGTCTAGGGTTTGTTTAATTTTTTTATAAACCCTAATATGGGTCAACACCCATTATTAAAAATTAGGGTTTTAGATTTTTTAATTAAAACTTGTAGAAACCTTAGGATTGCATGCAATTTTTAGGGCTAATTAATGAATAACTTATGTGATGTCATTAATTAGAAAGCGTACTAAAAATAATATTGACATGATAATATGTGGCTAACATGATTATATGTGCAATATGAGATCCATGACAAAATCTTGCATATTTTGTCATGGAATGTTTGATTGAATTATTTGCTACATGATTTGTATAATAAATCTTAAATTGGGGAAGACCTCAATAAATATTAATTAATAAGTTATGTGCAATGTGGTATCTAATTAACCAAAACTTACGCGGCCAAGTTATTTGGCGTCTGTGGACCATTGGGCACAACAAGAACGAAAACCAATTGGGAGTTTTGTTAATTACATACATTTATTATTACACATAGAATTATTAATAGGTTTTATTGAAAAAGGTTTGCATGTGGCTATATGATATCGTTGATGATCATATATTTGTTATTATGTGTTTATTTATTTTTTGTAATTACTTGATCTTTTGTGTTTAATATTATGATGGATAAGTAACACCAAAAGAGGGTAATTTTTCAAATAAAAATAAATAAGACTAATAACTATGAAACCTTTGTGGTAAACCTTTTTATTGCCAAGTCTTATGTGCCGATAGTGGTTCGCTTCGCACGGTAATTTGCTCCCAGGCGAGACTAGCAATAAATAGTTTACTACATAAATTGTTTTAGCAAGAAAATCATATGTTTTAGTTGATTGATTGCAACTGTACTAAATGGTCGAAGCGGCGGACCTAAAATTGACAAACTATAAAGTGGGTATAAGGTTGGTACGCATTAAATTGTGACCTTAAAGGGGCGCGTTTTTAATTACCTTAGGGTAAACGTTTGCTCCTCCGCTCGCCTGTGTGTCAATTTTAGACTTACCAAGTACACCATGATACATACGAAGCATCTTAAGGCAATGTTGTAATTTGCTCAATGCCTCAATTAAAAACTTTGATGATTTGAGCTACGAATGAGTAAACGGTTTTGTTTTTTGAAAACATATATATGATACAAAGATGAATGCATGACATCTTTGTACATTTTTTTTTTGATTTTACACATCAAAATTTATTACCCTAAAAATTTAAGTGATATGCCGACCAATTAACACGGAAACACCTAAGATGACATTCTATCATTGCTAGCAGCCTCAGCTGATGTGATGATTCAAAGAATGAAGTCAATAGGGGTAAATTGAGCACTTCCATTACTAGTAGCCTCAGCTGATGTGATGGAACGACGTCAATTTACACGTTTCAAAATTGGTTAACTTAATTGAGCACTTTCATTACTAGCAGCCTCAGCTGATGTAATGAAACGGCGTCAAGGCATAAAGATTTGGGGATGAAACATTCTTAAATTTTGCAACCGAGGTTGGCAATATAATGTAAGTCCCATGATTTCTAGGAATTGCAATTGAAAATTGGCAATTGGGTGATCCCGTACCTTGTTGAGTACTTTCATTGCTAGCAGCCTCAGCTGATGTAATGAAACGACGTCAATTAGGATCCTAGTTTTTCAGTGAAAATTAAATGGTTTTTTAACCAATGGGTGTTTAATTTTCTTAAAATGTTTATTATCGAAAGTACTAACTTTTGAACTTTCTTCTGTAGAAATGGCCCAACCCGGAAACTCGTCAAACTTAACCTCTTGTTTCAAGATGATGCTTGAAAAAGAGAAATTGACTGGGACTAAGAATTTCAACGATTGGTATCGCAATCTAAGGCTTGTTCTTAGGATTGCCAAACATTATGAATGTCTTAGTGAGCCCCTTCTGGTTGCTCCTCCTGCTAACTCTCCTAATGAAATACTTAGGGAGTTCAATGAAGCTTATGACAAGCACAATGATACGGCTTGTCTCATGCTATCGGGAATGGAAACTCAGCTGGTTAAACAGTTTGAGCAATATGGCCCGAAAGACATGATTGAGGAACTGACACGCATGTTTCAGAAACCTCCCATGGCTGAATTGTATGATGTACTTGACAACTTAGGCAATTGCAAGCAGGAAGCAACAACACCCGTAAGTACTCATGTGCTTGAAATGAAAGATTATCTTGACCAATTGGATGCACTTGAATGCAGGTATGCGGAAGATGTTAAAGTTGGCCTCATCAATAGATCCCTCAATGAGGAATTGTATGGTGAATTTGTGCGCAACTTCAACATGCATTGCAAGGGGAAGACAACGTTTTCTGTCTTGCATGCATTACTCATTGATTATGAGAAAGGACTCACTAAGAAAGCTCCTACACCTGCTACACCTGCTGTGATGGCAATTAGAGGTGGTAGAGTAGCTAAGCCCGGTAAACCGAAGCATGTGAACAAGAAAGGAAAGGGCAAAGCTGACAAGGGCAAGCAGATTGTGACTTATCAGCAAAAGCCAAAAAAGCAGAATTCTCCTCCCAAGAAGGATCATCCTAAAAAGGATATGACTGCTTTTCACCACTGCAATACTCCTGGACATTGGAAGAGGGACTGTCCATTGCTACTTGAGGAGTGTCGCAAGAATAAGAATGCCAAGGCTGGGCAGGGCGCCAGCACTTCAGGTATTTTTATGGTTGAATTATTTTCTTTTCCTCGTAAGCAAAATGCCTGGATATATGATACAGGATGTGGTACTCACATTTGTAATACATCGCAGGGGCTTAGAGGAGCGAAGAAGCTGAACTATGGGGAATGCTACTTGTACGTGGGAAATGGAATACGTGCAGCAGTAGAAGCCATAGGGACTTTTGAGCTAGTTTTACCTTCTGGTTTAATTTTAGTGTTGAACAATTGTCATTACGCACCTTCTATTGTTAGAGGTGTCGTTTCAGTTTCTTTGTTATTGGATTTGGGTTTTAAGCATACTTTTAATAATAATGGAATTTCTGTTTCTTTAAATTCTGTTTTTTACTTTAATGCTATTCCATTAAATGGTGTGTTTGAAATTGACATGGAGAACCATGTATCCAATAGAAATAATTCTATGTATAGCATCAGAAATAAGAGAGTCAAGTCTAACTTGGACTCGTCTTATTTATGGCATTGTCGCCTTGCCCACATAGGCAAGAAACGCACGGAAAACTGCTAAGTGATGGGCTTTTACCTAATATCAATGATGATTCAGTTGATAAATGCGAATCTTGCATATCTGGGAAGATGACGTAGAAACCTTTCCATAGCAATATGGAAAAGGCTTCGGATCTACTTGGATTGATACACACGGATGTGTGTGGTCCACTTAGACACGTGTCGAAACGCGGTGCTACCTACTTCCTAACCTTTACGGATGACTATAGTCGTTATGGTTGTGTTTATTTACTTAAACACAAACATGTAGTCTTTGAGACATTCAAGGTTTTTAAAAGTGAAGTAGAATTACAACTCGGAAAGAAGATTAAGGCTCTTCGATCCGATCGTGGTGGTGAGTATTTAAGCCAAGAGTTTAAAGATTACCTAGCTGAGTGTGGCATTGTCCAACAACTCACTTCTCCTTATACTCCACAACAAAATGGTGTATCTGAAAGGAGAAATCGCACACTGCTTGACATGGTACGATCTATGTTTAATCTTACAACTCTTCCCTTATCCTTTTGGGACTATGCTCTTGAAAGTGCTGTTCGCATACTTAATATGGTTCCAACTAAGAAGGTTGATAAGACTCCATATGAATTATGGACTGGAAAAGCTCCTAAATTGTCTTACTTAAAGATCTGGGGTTGTGAGGCGTTTGTTAAACGTGACTCACCTGACAAGCTCCAACAAAGATCTGTTGAGTGCATCTTTGTAGGATACCCTAAGGAAACAAGGGGTTACTACTTTTACTTCCCACCAGAAAATAAAGTCATTGTGGCTAGATATGGTGAATTCCTTGAGGAGAGTTTCTTGACTCAAGAATTTAGTGGGAGAGTATATGATCTTGAAAATGATCAAGAAGATGTGTCACCTTCTGAGAACACTAACATACTTCCTGTGGAACCTGAAAGTTTAGTTCCTCCACCTGAAGTAGAAGTGGTACCCGTCCGTAGGTTTTCAAGATCTACAAAGGCTCCTGAGCGTCTATTTTTAAACATAGAGGATGAGGAAACTATACTATTGGATCACATTGATGAGCCAACTAGTTATAGGGCTGCCATTAATAATCCTGAAAAGGAAAAATGGCAAGTAGCCATGGGTGGGGAAATGCAATCCATGAAAGACAATAAAGTCTGGATTGAAGTAGACCTTCCACCAAATGCTTAGGTAGTTGGGTGTAAGTGGCTCTTCAAGAAAAGGACTGACATGGATGGCAACGTACACACCTACAAAGCTCGTTTGGTGGTTAAAGGCTTTACCCAAACATACGGTGTTGACTATGAGGACACCTTTTCTCCTGTGGCCGACATTAGAGCTATTAGGATTCTTATAGCCATAGCTGCCTACTATGACTATGAGATTTGGCAAATGGATGTCAAAACCGCCTTTCTAAATGGTCGCCTAGATGAAGACATCTATATGGCGCAACCTGAGGGGTTTGTGAATCCAAAATTTCCTGAGCGTGTATGCAAACTTCAAAGATCCATTTATGGTTTGAAGCAAGCATGCAGGCAATGGAATAAGAAATTTGATGAGGAAATCAAGAAGTTTGGATTTACTCAAAATTTCGATGAGCCATGTGTATACCACAAAGTTAGTGGGAGTAACACTACTTTTCTTGTCCTATATTTTGATGACATATTAATCATGGGAATTCATATACCAAGCCTTAATGACGTTAAGGATTATCTTGGTAGTTGCTTTGCCATGAAGGATTTAGGAGAAGCAGCTTACATCCTTGGAATCAAGATCTATAGAGACAAATCTAAATGGTTAATCGGATTAAGCCAAAGTGCTTACATCGACAAAATATTGAAGAGATTCAATATGCAAAATTCTAAGAAGGGATATTTGCTCATGCAAGTGGAACACGGCTTATGCAGTGAAATGTGTGCTTCTACATCTGAAGAGGTGGCATACATGAAGAAAGTTCCGTATGCTTCTGCAATAGGATCTATCATGTATGCAGTTAGATGTACAAGGCCAGATGTGGCATTCGCTCAAAATTTGACCAGTTGTTATCAGCAGAATCCAGGGAAAGATCACTGGCATGCTGTTAAAAACATTCTTAAGTATTTAAGGAATACTAAAGATATGTTTCTTATTTTCGGGGGAAATCCAGACGCAGAACTGAATGTTACATGTTTTTGCGATGCGTCCTTTCAAACTGATAAAGATGATACGAAGTCTCAGACGAGTTATGTTTTTGTCATAAATGGAGGAGCTGTGGACTGGAAGAGTAAGAAGCAGAGTACAACGGCCATGTCTGCTACATAAGCTGAGTACATTGTTGCATCAGAAGCAGAACAAGAAGCTGTTTGGATAAGGATATTCATTAAGGATCTTGGAGTGATGCCATCAATTGAATTACCTATAAATGTGTATTGCGAAAACTCTGCTGCAATCACATTCGCCAATGAACCTGGAGTTATGAAAGGCGCTAGACACTTTAAAAGAAAGTATCACTATGTTAGAGAACAAGTCGATGATGGTGAAATAAGAGTACTCAAAGTTCACACAGATGACAATCTGGCTGATCCTTTCACGAAGGCATTACCTAAGGAAACGTTTACTCGTCATGCTCAGGGTATTAGTCTTCGTTTAGCAGATAGTTTCAAGTAAATCTGTTGGATTAGTAACTTCGATAGGGACGTGTAAACAATTATTATTTTAATGAAATAAAGTGCGGATAACGTTTATTATCATTATTAATATTTGTGTCCTATATTTGCATGTTTAAATCCGTGAATAATTTATTTATTCTAAATAGTCCGTTGTCAATTAATAATATGAGAATATTATTGAACTAAGACAAATGTGAGGATTGGTAGAATGTACTGTAAGGTTGAGACACCAATGTCACATGATATTCAATATTGGATAAATTGAATATAGGTCTTATCCCAACAACATGATTATACTTTATGGATCATAGTCATCAAGTATATCATGAATATTTATCTAGGGTTTTGTTGAATTTTTTATATAAACCCTAATGGGTCGACACCCATTAAATTCAAAATTAGGGTTTAGTTTTTGATTAAAACTTGTAGAAACCCTAGGAGTGCATGCAAATTTTTAGGGATTAATTAGTGAATACCGTATGTGATGTCACTTAATTAATAAGAAACATACTAATAATTATATTGGCATGATAATATGGACTACATGATTATGTGATCAATGTGAGATCCATGGCAAAATCTTGCATATTTTGTCATGGTATGATTTGTATGTTTGATTGAATTATTTGCTACATGATTTAAATAAATCTTAAATTAGGGAAGACCTCAATATATATTAATTAACAAGTTATGTGCAATGTGGTATCTAACTAACTAAAACTTACGCGGTCAAGTTATTTGGCGTCTGTGGACCATTGGGCACAATGAGCTCGAAAACCAATGGGAGTTTTGTTAGTTACATACATTTAAAAATTTCACATAGAATTAATATTAGGATTTATTGAAAAAGGTTTGCATGTGGCTATATGATATCGTGGATGATCATATATTTGTTATTATGTGTTTATTTTTTTGTAATTACTTGATCTTTTGTGTTTATATATTATGATGGATTGCAACACATAAGAGGGTAATTTTCATAATAAAAATAAACAAGACTGATAACTATGAAACCTTTGTAGTAATTTTATTCATTGCCAAGTCTTATGTGCCGATAGTGGTTCGCTTCGCACGGTAATTTGCTCCCAGGCGAGACTAGCAATTAATAAATTATTACATAAAAATTATTTTAGCAAGAAAATCATACCTTTTTAGTTGATTGATTGCAACTGTACAAAAGTGGTCGAAGCGGCAGACCTATTATTGACAAACTATAAAGTGGATTTAAGGTTGGTTCACATTAAATTGTGACCTTAAAGGGGCACGGTTTTAACCAGCTTCGGCGGCTGTCGTCCCTCCGCTCGCCTGTGCGTCAATAATAGACTTACCAAGTACACCATGAAAAAGTACGAAGCATCTTAAGGCAATGTTGTAATTTGCTCAACGCCTCAATTAAAAACTTTGATGATTTGAGCTACGAATGAGTAAATGGTTTTGTTTTTTGAAAATATATATATATATATATATATATGATACAAAGATGAATGCATGACATCTTTGTACATATTTTTTTGATTTTACACATCAAAAATTATTACCCTAAAATTTTAAGTGATATGCCGACCAATTAACATGGAAACACCTAAGATGACATTCTATCATTACTAGCAGCCTCAGCTGATGTGATAATTCAAAGAATGAAGTCAATAGGGGTAAATTGAGCACTTCCATTACTAGCAGCCTCAGCTGATGTGATGGAACGGCGTCAATTTACACGTTTCTAAATTGGTTAACTTAATTGAGCACTTTCATTACTAGCTGCCTCAGCTGATGTAATGAAACGACGTCAAGGTATAAAGATTTGGGGATGAAACATGCTTACATTTTGCAACTGATGTTGGAAATATAATGTAAGTCCCAAGATTTCTAGGAATTGCAATTTGACATTGGCAATTGGGTGATCCCGTACCTTGTTGAGTACTTTCATTGCTAGCAGCCTCAGCTGATGTAATGAAACGACGTCAATTAGGATCCTAGTTTTCAGTGAAAATTAAATGGTTTTTAACCAATGGGTGTTTAATTTTCATGAAATGTTTAATTATCGAAAGTACTAACTTTTGAACTTTTTTCTGTAGAAATGGCCCAACCCGGAAAGTCTTCAAACTTAACTCCCTGTTTCAAGATGATGCTTGAAAAGGAAAAATTGACTGGGACTAAGAATTTTAACAATTGGTATCGAAACCTAAGGCTTGTTCTTAGGATTGCCAAATGTTATGAATGTCTTAGTGAGCCCCTTTCGGTTGCTCCTCCTGCAAACTCGCCTAATGCAATACTTAGAGAGTACAATGTGGCTTATGACAGGCACAATGATGCGGCTTGTCTCATGCTATCGGGGATGGATGATCAACTGGTAAAACAGTTTGAGCAATACGGCCTGAAAAACATGATTGAGGAACTGCAACGTATGTTTCAGAAACCTCCCATGGCTGAATTGTATGATGTACTTGACAACCTGGGCAAGTGCAAGCAGGATGCAACAACACCCGTAAGTAATCATGTGCTGGAAATGAAAGGTTATCTTGACCAATTAGATGCACTTGAATGCGGGTATGCGGAAGATGTTAAAGTTGGCCTCATCAATAGATCCCTCAATGAGGAATTATATGGCGATTTTGTGCGTAACTTTAATATGCATTGCAAGGGGAAGACATTTAATGACTTGCATGCAATGCTCATTGAATATGAGAAGGGACTCGCTAAGAAAGCTCCTACACCTGCTACACCTGCTGTTATGGCAATTAGACGTGGTAGAGTAGCTAAGCCCGGTAAACCGAAGCATGTGAACAAGAAAGGAAAGGGAAAAGCTGACAAGGGCAAGCAAATTGTGACTTATCAGCAAAAGCCAAAGAAGCAGAATCCTCCACCCAAGAAGGATTATCCCAAAAAGGATGCGGCTGCTTGTCACCACTGTAACACTCCTGGACACTGGAAGCGTGACTGTCCATTGTTGCTTGAGGAGTGTCGCAAAAATAAGAATGCCAAGGCTGGGCAGGGCGCCAGCACTTCAGATATTTTTATGGTTGAATTATTTTCATTTCCTCGTAAGAAAATTGCCTGGATATATGATATAGGATGTGGTACTCACATTTGTAATACATCGCAGGGGCTTAAAGGAATCAAGAAACTGAACTATGGGGAATGCTACTTGTATGTCGGCAACGGGATACGTGCAGCAGTGGAGGCCATAGGGACTTTTGAGCTAGTTTTACCATCTGGTTTAATTTTGGTCTTAGACAATTGTCATTACGTACCTTCTATTGTTAGAGGTGTCGTATCAGTTTCTTTGTTATTGGATTTGGGTTTTAAGCATACTTTTAATGATAATGGAATTTCTGTTTCTTTAAATTCTGTTTTTTACTTTAATGCTATTCCATTAAATGGTGTGTTTGAAATTGACATGGAGAACCATGTATCCAATAAAAATAATTCTATGTATAGCATCGGGAATAAGAGAGTCAAGTCTAACTTGGACTCGTCTTATTTATGGCATTGTCGCCTTGCCCACATAGGCAAGAAACGCATGGAAAAGCTGCTAAGTGATGGGCTTTTACCTAATATCAATGATGATTCAGTTGATAAATGCGAATCTTGCATATCTGGGAAGATGACGAAGAAACCTTTCCATAGCAATATGGAGAAGGCTTCGGATCTACTTGGATTGATACACACGGATGTGTGTGGTCCACTTAGACACGTGTCAAAACGCGGTGCTACCTACTTCCTAACCTTTACGGATGACTATAGTCGTTATGGTTGTGTTTATTTACTTAAACACAAACATGAAGTCTTTGAGACATTCAAGGTTTTCAAAAATGAAGTAGAATTACAACTCGGAAAGAAGATTAAGGCCCTTCGATCCGATCGTGGTGTTGAGTATTTGAGGCAAGAGTTCAAAGATTATCTAGCTGAGTGTGGCATTGTCCAACAACTCACTTCTCCTTATACTCCACAACAAAATGGTGTATCTGAAAGGAGAAATCGTACCTTGCTTGACATGGTACGATCTATGTTTAATGTTACAACTCTTCCCTTATCCTTTTGGGACTATGCTCTTGAAAGTGCTGTTCGCATACTAAATATGGTTCCAACTAAGAAGGTTGATAAGACTCCATATGAATTATGGACTGGAAAAGCTCCCAACTTGTCTTACTTAAAGATCTGGGGTTGTGAGGCATTTGTTAAACGTGACTCACTTGACAAGCTCCAACAAAGATCTGTTAAGTGCATCTTCGTAGGATACCCTAAGGAAACAAGGGGTTACTACTTTTACTTCCCACCAGAAAATAAAGTCATTGTGGCTAGATATGGTGAATTCCTTGAGGAGAGTTTCTTGACTCAAGAATTCAGTGGGAGAGTATATGATCTTGAAAATGATCAAGAAGATGTGTCACCTTCTGAGAACACTAACACACTTCTTGTGGAACCTGAAAGCTTAGGTCCTCCACCTGAAGTTGAAGTGGTACCCGTCCGTAGGTCTTCAAGATCTACAAAGGCTCCTGAACGTCTATGTTTAAACATAGATGATGAGGAAACTATGCTATTGGATCACATTGATGAGCCAACTAGTTATAAGGCTGCCATTAATAGTCCTGAAAAGGATAAATGGCAGGTAGCCATGGATGGGGAAATGCAATCCATGAAAGACAATAAAGTCTGGATTGAAGTAGACCTTCCACCCAATGCTAAGGTAGTTGGGTGTAAGTGGCTCTTCAAGAAAAAGACTGACATGGATGGCAACGTACACACCTATAAAGCTCGTTTGGTGGCCAAGGGCTTTACCCAAACGTATGGTGTTGACTATGAGGAGACCTTTTCTCCTGTGGCTGACATTAGAGCTATTAGGATTCTTATAGCCATAGCTGCCTACTATGACTATGAGATTTGGCAAATGGATGTCAAAACCGCCTTTCTGAATGGTCGCCTAGATGAAGATATCTATATGGCGCAACCTGAGTGGTTTGTGAATCCACAATTTCCTGAGCGTGTATGCAAACTTCAAAGATCCATTTATGGATTGAAGCAAGCATGCAGGCAATGGAATAAGAAATTTGATGAGGAAATCAAGAAGTTTGGATTTACTCAAAATTTCAATGAGCCATGTGTATACCACAAAGTTAGTGGGTGTAACACTACTTTTCTTGTCCTATATGTCGATGACATATTAATCATGGGAAATCACATACCTAGTCTTGATGAAGTTAAGGCTTATCTATGTGAATGTTTTTCCATGAAGGATTTAGGAGAAGCAGCGTATATTCTTGGAATCAAGATCTATAGAGACAGATCTAAACGGTTAATCGGATTAAGCCAAAGTGCTTACATGGATAAAATATTGAAGAGATTCAATATGCAAAATTCCAAGAAGGGATATTTGCCCATGCAAGTGGAACACGGCTTATGCAGCAAAATGTGTGCTTCTACACCTGAAGAGGTGGCATACATGAAGAAAGTTTCGTATGCTTCTGCAGTAGGATCTATCATATATGCAGTTAGATGCACAAGGCCAGATGTGGCGTTCGCTCAAAATTTGACCAGTCGTTATCAGCAGAATCCAGGGAAAGATCACTGGCATGCTGTAAAGAACATTCTTAAGTATTTAAGGAATACTAAAGATATGTTTCTAGTTTTCGGGGGAAATCCAGACGCAGAACTGAATGTTACAGGTTTCTGCGATGCGTCCTTTCAGACTGATAAAGATGATACGAAGTCTCAGACGGGTTACATTTTTGTCATAAATGGAGGAGCTGTGGACTGGAAGAGTAAGAAGCAGAGTACAACGACCATGTCTGCTACAGAAGCTGAGTACATTGCTGCATCGGAGGCAGCACAAGAAGCTGTTTAGATAAGGAAATTCGTTAAGGATCATGGAGTGATGCCTTCAATAGAATTACCTATAATTGTGTATTGCGACAACTCTGCTGCAATCACATTCGCCAATGAACCTGGAGTTATGAAAGGCGCCAGACACTTTAAAAGAAAGTATCACTATGTTCGAGAACAAGTCGATGATGGTGAAATAAAAGTACTCAAAGTTCACACAGATGACAATCTGGCTGATCCTTTCACGAAGGCATTACCTAAGGAAACGTTTACTCGTCATGCTCAGGGTATTAGTCTTCGTTTAGCAGATAGTTTCATGTAAATCTGTTGGATTAGTAACTTCGATAGGGACGTGTAAACAATTATTATTTTAATGAAATAAAGTGCGGATAACGTTTATTATCATTATTAATAATTGTGTCCTATATTTGCATGTTTAAATCCGTGAATAATTTATTTATTCTAAATAGTCCGTTGTCAATTAATAATATGGGAATATTATTGAACTAAGACAAATGTGAGAATTGGTAGAATGTACTGTAAGGTTGAGACACCAATGTCACATGATATTCAATATTGGATAAATTGAATATAGGTCTTATACCAACAACATGATTATACTTTATGGATCATAGTCATCAAGTATATCATGAATATGTATCCTCCGAATTGAGATACCAGATAATTGCCGAGGATGTAGCTCATTTTCTGTAAGATAGTCTAACGCTATCCGTAAAAAGTAGTTATAAGGGCTATTTTCGGGAATGATGTAAAGTTCGAGGGTTATGCTCGTAGTCAGTAAAGGATTTGTTCCTTTTACTTTGTGTTGAAGTTTAATACTGCTTGGCCACTCGTAGGATTGACAAGATGTTTGCGTGCGCACGCCCAAAGTCTATCTGGAAGACCTTCAGATGTTTTGGTAATCTTGATCAATTATGTATAAACGAGAAACTACTGTTAATTATGGAATGACAAAGATCCATATCCAAATTAACGCGGTATTAGTAACAAAAGGATAAGTATGATGATTAAATCATCACGTGGTTTTTTCTAGGAAAACCATACTCGGATCGAGCTGGGGGCATTGGGATCTGTTAAGCTAGACTAGCCCATGTCATTACTATATTAATGTTTATCCAAGTGGGAGCTGTTAGAGTTTATGTATAAATATTAATATACGTATGTCCGGTTTCGAACCCGAGACTCGGGATTGCACACAATACGTGAGAGTTCCAATGATTTGAATTAATTAAATATATTTTATATTTTAATTATTCATTTCACTAAATAACACTTAACGATAGCTAGTACTTAACGGGGTTAGAGATAATGACCGTTAAAGGACTAAATGTGCAAAGTAGGAAAAGAAGGGCCTAGAACCCATTGAATGGGTTGGGTCGGCCGAAACCCTCCCCATGGGCTTGGGTGGCCGGTTTTGTGGCTTAGGGAACAAGCTAGGTTTAGGCTATAAATGCAATTCATTGTGTTTTGGTTTTCACCTAATCTTGAATCCCTAACTATAGCCAAACTTCTTCTCCTCTCTCCCTCTAGGTCCAAACGATTGACCCTCTTTTTAAGTTCACTAGAACTTGGTCGATTCTATTAGGGCTTATAAAGTGTTTGGTTGATAGTGATCTTGAACCTAGCTTTTCCCATTGGAACGCTAGTATCTCGTGTGTACAAGAACGAGTGACAAGCTTATTTTAGCTTGTGATTCTTGGAGGTGTTCGATCCATATATAAACCTAATTAGGGTTTATATGACTTGTTTTTGGAGATCCGATTCCTTGTTCTTGCTAGGAATCAAATAAGGTACGTTTTCTTTTAGTTAATTAATTATATGTTTATGATCCATTCCGCTGCGTGATCTATATGGTTATGTGTCTATAGTATTTATATGATTCACAAAACAAACACTTTTTTGAACTTCCAACATAAATAGCTTCGTGGCGAGGCATTTTCATATTCCTCACCCTCTGATGCATTTCTCGACTCTTTCTTTTTCGAATTCCTTGATCTTCTTGTTATGAAGCTTTTTTAGCATGTAAGCTTCACTTAAATCGTAACCAGCCAAATACCCAAATCTCCCATTAATTTGTTATTAAGGTGCAAGTGAGCTGAGTTATCGGTAAGTTGCTCAAGCTAGAGAATCAATTTCGAAATAAAAGCTTGATTGAGCACGTGGGCTTAAAAAAGCTTTATACACATAAGATATGCATATGTGTTAGCTTATGTGTATAAGCCATAAACATATGAAAATTTTGGAATCTTTATAACCTCGTTTATTTAGTTCATGAACTTATCAAATTACGAGGCCTTACGAACCCGTGCGATGCACCGGCTGTGCTTTTGGTTGAATATCCACGTGTTTTGTACGTAATGTTTGTACAGATTTTTATATACTTTTTATCAAGGTTGCGTCAATGTTTGTATTATAAGTTTTATGTAATCAGTTATATGTAATGTATTAGGTTGTTTATTTTATTTTTTTATTTTGTTCAATAACTTTGTTATATGTGTTTGTTATCACGGGATGAAGATTGTTGGTGACGTTATTTCATCGCTTTGAATTGAGTTTCAGTGAAACAATCAAAATGATATTTAGGTTTTATAATATAGGAATTTGTTTTACCTTTTTGTATGTTTGTCAATTGACGACATTTTGGCATTCTTTCTTCTAGATAATCTTTGCCTCTTAGGCTCTACATCAACACTCATTATCGATGATGAAGATATACATGTAATAAAATAATTTAAATGTGGAATAAGGTGTTCATGTTGTTCCCGTTGCACAAGTAGAAATAACTACAAAGTTAGTCTAATTGTGTTCCATGACTGATATAATGTATTGATTAATTTAAGCAGATAAGTAAAACATAAATATAAAAACACAAGTTTTCAACGTTTAAATTCTTATTAGAAATTAATCAAAGAATCCATTACCCAAGTGTTAGTGGAAATAACACTTGGGATTGAATAGACAAGGTATGGTGTGTCTCCTCTCTAAACTCAAGTTATACTTGAGTGACAACAATAAACTCAAGTGTTTTGATTCTATCCTGTTCATCCAGGACTGCGTCTACTTTTGCTCGAGTTCCAAAGAATTTCCTCCCACCTTCTAAGATAACTTCAAAAGGTGCATCAGGATCCGGACGCCTTTCAGTTGATGCCGGAACCGATTGCAGTTGGGGAGGAGATTCATCAGTCACCATGATTCCCTTCCCTTTGTCAGTGGAAGGGGGTTGATTGATTGAGGACTCATGGATTTTTGTTGCTACTGTTTCAGGTTGTATGGGGATTGCAGCAACAATTAGTGCAGAAGATGAAGGTTGATCAAGTTTCTCCCCCTCAACAGATGCTGGAGCTTCAGTGGGAGCATCTGTTGACTAAGGAGGTGGGGTAACTGGAGAAGCCTGAAGAATGGACAGGATGCCGGAGACCATGTTCTTTATATCAGAGGTCTCATTCTTCAGTGCGGAGATGTCTTCCCCCATGGTATTCTGAGTTTCAGTGAGCTCAGTTACTTTTGTGGTGTAATGGGTGATCAGCTCATTATGTTTGCTGGATATCTGATCAAAGGCTGAGGATATTGTTTTCAGGTACTCCTTGGAATCAGCAACTGACTGATGAATAGAATCTTGCTAAGACCTGATGGTTTTAAGATCCACCCCCTGAAAAAGCTTGAGAAGCTCTGTAATGTTGGTGGAGGTGGTCTTCTAAGTATCCATGTACTCAGTCAGCCTTGTTATCAGGGTGGGGTCATCTCCGAGTTCTTCCTGAATAGAGTCAAGAGCCTTTAATATGTTGGTGAGTTTCTTGTCCTGTTCAGTACCCATGTTGTCCAGAGAGTCCCTCAGGTCACCGAGTTGTTTGTCAGTGAGTTTGGCGACCTGATGTAGTTTGCCCTGAGATTCTTCAACAGTAGCCCTGAAGTTAGCATAGTTGGATGCTGCTCCAGTATGCTGTTCCCATTGTTCTTTAGTAATTTCATGAAAGAGAGCATTGTTGGCTTTGCGGAGAAACTTTACCAGCTACCTTTCAGTGAGTGGAAGAACATTATCGTACTTTTGTAGATATTCAGGGGTTGCAGGAGTAGATGAGTGACCTGATGATGTTGTTGGTTTGGTTGGGGGCTCTTGTTGATCTTCAGTAGGAGGAGATGGTTCTTCAGTGTGCTGAGGAGAGTTGAATGCATCAGTCTCCGTTTCCTCCCCAGCACCAAAAATAACTTCATCCCCAAAATCCACCATCTCCTCATCTGATTTGTCATTGATGAGTGTCTGAAGATCTCCAAGAGTGGGAACCCTGGTAGAATCGAGCTCCCCCTCAAAAGAGGGCTTGCCTTTGGTGTGGCCAGGTCCTGACCCCTTCAGGTGAACTGAGTGGGTTTTCTCAGCCTGATCCGCAGGGTCAGTTCCCGAGTGACTGGATCCGCCGTGAGGGGTTTTGGGTTCCGTGTCAGTGGGTGGTTTTAATCCCTCTGAGTCTTTGTGTTGGTCCATGAAATTGAGTAAATGAAGAACAGTTTCATTAATAATGAAAACAATTGTTACAAAGATCACTCAAAATACAAACAACTACATGATAACATCTTCAGCTTCTTCAAGGGGATACTTTCGGTATGGTATCCCCTTTGGGTGACAAATAAACTCTCATTGATCCAAGCTATGCTTGATGATTCAATGAGAGGATGTTCCTATCAACTAATACAGTGTGTATTATTTTGTTTGTTTAGGAAAGCCTATTATCTCTATTACAATGCATACAATATATAGAGGTAAACGAAACAAATGCACATGGGTTGGTGGTCCCAATTCCTTTTCTTTATTGAAAAGTCCCATCACTTTTCTTTATTGAAAGGCACCAACACTCCTTTTGATGTACTTTGTCTGACTTCCTTTTTGGAAGTTCCCGCCCATATTTTCAGTCTGCATTGTAGAGATAGCATCTTCAGGGTCACTGAGACATTTTTCAATTCTCAGTGATACTGGTTGTTTGTAGCTCGTATACTTTACTTACTGACACCGTATCAGTAAGTAAAGTGTTTTTTCATCAAAGAGCTTTATATCACTCAATGATTTCTTTATCATTGAGTAACCCAATATTTTATTTAGTGAGTTAGGCTATTTTATGTTCAAATCCTTGTCAGGGTAATTGGGTCAATTCTTGACCAAACAATCTCCCCCTATTTGAATATACAAATAGCTTGGGTGAATGAGGTTGTGGTTCTGCTTCTTCAGGGACCTCGGGGTTTTCAGGGCACTGGGGGGTTTTCAGGGCCCTTGGGGGTTTCAGGACCCTCGAGGGTTTCAGGACCCTCAAGGGTTTCAAGACCTTCGGGGGTTTCAAGACCCTCGGGGGTTTCAGGGACCCTCGGGGGTTTCAGGGACCCTCGGGGTTTTCAGAGCCCTTGGGGGTTTTAGGACCATTGGGGGGGGGGGTTTCAGGGCCCTTGGGGGTTTCAGGACCCTTGGGCTTGGGGTTTCAGGACCCTTGGGCTTTGGGTTTCAGGACATTCGGGCTTGGGGTTTCAGGACCCTTGGGCTTGGGGTTTCAGGACCATTGGGCTTGGGGTTTCAGGACCCTCGGGCTTTGGGTTTCAGGACCCTCGGGCTTTGGGTTTCAGGACCCTTGGGCTTGGGGTTTCAGGACCCTTGGGCTTGGGGTTTCAGGACCCTCGGGCTTTGGGTTTCAGGACCCTCGGGCTTGGGGTTTCAGGACCCTCGTGCTTGGGGTTTCAGGACCCTCGGGCTTGGGGTTTCAAGACCCTTGGGCTTTGGGTTTCAGGACCATTGGGCTTGGGGTTTCAGGACCCTCGGGGTTTTTTTTGTGTTTGGTGGAGATAAGGTTTTGGTTTGGTGGGTATAAGTTTTTTTGTGTAGTGGAGGTTTTATCATCTTTTTGATGATTTTTTTGAGTGGGTGAGGATAAGGTTTCTTTTATCTGGTGGATCTGGGGTTTATCATCTTTTGATGATTTTGGTAGGTGGGGATAAGATTTGTGTGGTGGGTGTTATTTTGGGGTTCAGGGAGGGTTTTGGTGTTTGTCAGTCACCAATAAATGTGTTTCTCTCCCTCAAAAATTGCTATAACAGTAGTAGTTTTTGAAGATCACATTTATTTATTTTTTGAAGAATGTTATCAGTAGTCATGCATGGATCTGGCTCATAAGAATGAACCTATGGCTCTGGTACCACTTGTTGGTCCATGAAATTGAGTAAATGAAGAACAGTTTCATTAATAATGAAAACAATTGTTACAAAGATTACTCAAAATACAAACAACTACATGATAACATCTTCAGCTTCTTCAAGGGAATACTTTCGGTATGGTATCCCCTTTGGGTGACAAATAAACTCTCATTGATCCAAGCTATGCTTGATGATTCAATGAGAGGATGTTCCTATCAACTAATACAGTGTGTATTATTTTGTTTGTTTAGGAAAGCCTATTATCTCTATTACAATGCATACAATATATAGAGGTAAACGAAACAAATGCACATGGGTTGGTGGTCCCCATTCATTTTCTTTATTGAAAAGTCCCATCACTTTTCTTTATTGAAAGGCACCAACACTCCTTTTGATGTACTTTGTCTGACTTCCTTTTTGGAAGTTCCCGCCCATATTTTCAGTCTGCATTGTAGAGATAGCATCTTCAGGGTCACTGAGACATTTGTCAATTCTCAGTGATACTGGTTGTTTGTAGCCCGTATACTTTACTCACTGACACCGTATCAGTAAGTAAAGTGTTTTTTCAACAAAGAGCTTTATATCACTCAATGATTTCTTTATCAGTGAGTAACCCACTATTTTATTTAGTAAGTTAGGCTATTTTATGTTAAAATCCTTGTCGGGGTAATTGGGTCAATTTTTGACCCAACACTTTGTCCCCCTGAGTGCCTTCAAAGACTGGCGGGTGTTCTCCATTACTATCATGAGACAATGATTGTTTGTGGTCCCCCTTCCCATCAGGGTTGTACTGCCCTTCTGAGGATATAGGGACCTTTTCTCCCTGAGATCCTGATTGTGATTTCTTTGGACCGTAAGCAGGATGTGAAGTGGTGAGGCTCCCTTTCCACCAAGGTTGTGCTGCCCTGGTGAAGATTTAGAAGTCAGTACTCCCTGAGACTCTGAGTGTGATTTCTCAGAGCCGTGAGCGGGATGTGATTGGGTGTGGGTCCCCTTCTCAGTAGAGTGCTGCTGCTCTACTAAGGCTTTAGGACCCTGTACTCCCTCAGGCAAAGATTGTGATTTATTAATGCCTTCATCGGGATGTGAGAGGTGGATGTTCCAGTCTCCACTGACTTGTACATGTCAGTAGAGCCATGAGGAAAGGGTTTGCCCGAGGACACTGAGGATGATTTCTCAGTGCCCTCCGTTGACTTTTGTTTTATGGTCAAGAGGGTCTCAGTGATAGGTGTCTCAGAGGTCTTGGCCATAGTTTTCCTTTCCTTAGGCTTTGAGGCAGCAGTCTCAGTGGCGAGTGGTTTGGGTTTAACCACCTTACTAGACCCTTCCTGCTTCTTCTTCTTCTTCTCCTTCTTTGAAGGAGAAGGTACTGGTGAGACAGCTTGTACCCCCCGAATAACCGCCAGCAAGGTGGTCAAGGGGACTGGTGTTACCTCAGCCTTGTGTAAGACGTCAGGTTTTGATCCCTGGACGTTTGGCCTTATGTATTCAGAGCCTAGTAAGTCCTGAAGCACACAGGAAATGAATCTAGGGTAAGACATGTGTCTTTGCCTAGACTTCTCTGATAACTTGGCTACGAGTGTTAGGATTTATTAAAAGTGATGGTCATTATCGTTGTAATATTTCTATCAAGTGTGTCGTTGTGTAAGCTAGTTAAATTAGTCAATGGGCTTGGATTAAAATTATAGATTAAATGTGATGATTAATAGTCCATGTATAAAGCCCAAGTATTAATCCAAGCCCACCCAACTCATGTAAACTATAAATATCACCTTCCATCACCATTTGGAAGGTTGGTGTTAAAAGGTCCTCATAGTGCTTAAGAGTATACTAGGTATTGTATTAAGGATAAGTGTGTGATTAATAAAGTTTCTATTTCAAGTTCCACTCTTCTTCTTTAATCTTACTTAGTAATTAGTTGTATGTTTAGGATAGATATTAGCGATTAACAAGTGGTATCAGAGCCAGGTTGTATGTTTAGGATTGATTTATAGGATTTTTTTTGCGAGTTACTGTTCATCCGACATCGTACTGTTCATCAGAGAAGTCACTGAGTTTCTTAGTCGAGTTAGACTAATAACTGAGTTTCTTTATCGAGTTTCATCAGGATACTCGAGTTTCTTAGTCGAGTTAGACTAATAACCGAGTTTCTTAGTCGAGTTTCTATTATAACCGAGTTTCTCAAGGTTCTCACCATGTTTCTATTATATATTATAACCGAGTTTCTCAAGGTTCTCACCAAGTTTCTATTATATATTATAACCGAGTTTCTCAAGGTTCTCACCAAGTTTCTATTATATATTATAACCAAGTTTCTCAAGGTTCTCACCAAGTTTCTATTATATATTATAACCGAGTTTCTCAAGGTTCTAACCGAGTTTCTATTATAAGATTGTAACCGAGATTCTCTTATAATATTATAACATAATCGAGTTTCAATTATAAGATTGTAACCGAGATTCTCTCATAATATTATAACATACCCAAGTTTCTGAAATTTGCTCGACTTTCTTGATTTACAAAAGTTTATGAAAATTTGCTCGACTTTCTTGGTTTACCCAAGTTTCTGAAATTTTGCCCGACTTTCTTGATTTACCCAAGTTTATGAAAATTTGCTCGACTTTCTTGGTTTACCCAAGTTTCTAAAATTTTGCTTGACTTTCTTGACTTACCCAAGTTTCTGAAATTTTGCTCGACTTTCTTGGTTTACCTAAGTTTCTGAAATTTTACTCGACTTTCTTGGTTTACCAAGTTTCTGAAATTTGCTCGAATTTCTAGGTTTACCCGAGTTTCTCATACCCGAGTTTCTCATACCCAAGTTTCTTAAGATACCCAAGTTTGTCAAGATACCCAAGTTTCTCAAGATACCCAAGTTTCTCAAGATACCCGAGTTTCTCAAGATACCCGAGTTTGTCAAGATACCCGAGTTTCTCAAGATAACCAAGTTTGTCAAGATAACCGAGTTTGTCAACATAACTGAGTTTGTCAAGATAACTGAGTTTGTGAGATAACCTACTTTCTAAGATATCAACTTTGACACCGACAAAGGACTTAACTTTAAACCAAAACTCGTGAGCCGTAACCAACACACTCCTAGTTCTTTGAACCGATCCAACATCATCTTAACCATACAACTTTATCAATGACGACTCAACAAGACATCCATGCAGCCGGTGCCGAAAACCGCCCTCTAATGCTTGAAAAAGGTGGATACCTTCCATGGACAAGCCGAATGCTTCGCTATATCAAAACAAAAGAAAATGGCAAACTCCTACTTCATTCCATCAATCATGGACCATTCAAGCCTCGTCAAGTCTTAGACCCTGGGGATCCAAATGCCACACCTCTCAAACCACCATTCTATCGTGATCAACATGAACATGAATATACTGAAGAGGATAGGAAGCAAATCGCAACTGAAGACTTAGCCATGCACTTAATTCAACTGGGTTTACCTAGGGAAATATTTGCTGCTGTTGACAGTTGTGAAACAGCTTATGACATGTGGGAGAGAGTTAGAAGGCTTTGTCATGGTACTGAAATCGGGCAACAAGACGTTGAGAACAAGCTTCTAACTGAATGGGAGAAGTTCACTTCCACCCCAGCGGAACCCATCGAGTCCTAATACACAAGGTTTTGTACTCTTATGAATGAGCTCATCAGGAACAAGTTGACTCCAAGGCCAATTGTTCAAAACATCAAGTTCATCAACAATCTACCAGAGGAATGGGGACAATATGTCACTATTGTCAACCAAACAAAGGATCTTCATCAAGTGAACTATGATCAACTCTATGACTTTCTCAAACAAAACCAGAAAGAGGCAGATGAAGTAAGGAAAGAGAAGTTAGCAAAGAAACATGATCCTCTTGCATTGATTGCTCAAACACCAACAACTACAACAATGAACAAACAACCATCATCATCTTCCACTCAGAACTTCCCGCAACAACAATATGTTCCACAACAACAATTCTACCCACAACAACAAGTCATTACACAACAACCATACCCATAATACCCAGAACCAGAATACGATGACAATGATGACAGTGCTGCTTTGACTCAAGCATTTACTCTTCTCTCAAAGGTAATCCAAGGACGCTACTCCACACCCACTAACAACAACCAAAGGATTTCATCGAATACTCGCAACAGGCAAATTGCACAGCCGAGTTTCAACATGGGTCAAATGATTGGAGGTTATGGGAATCAGCAGGGATATGCTCCTCGTTATTAGATAGGTAATAAGAATGCAGGGCAGTATATGGGAAATTAGATGGGTCAGTTGGCAGGGAATTAGATGGGCCAAGTTGTTGGAAATCAGAGGGGTCAGAATATGGTTAATCAGATTGGGAATGTTGTTGCTCAAGTTGCTGGGAATGCTGGGAATGTGAATCAATGGAATGTGTTAAAGTGTTTCAACTGTCAAGACTGTCAAGGAATTGGTCACATGGCAAGGAACTGTCCCACCAAGCCTAAAAAGAAAGATCCAGCTTATCTGCAGAAAGCATTGATGTTGGCACAGAAGGAAACTGCCGGGTTCTAGTTGAGTGCATAAGAGAATGACTTCATGGCTCTTATGGATGATATGGAAGACCTTGAGGACATCGACGCAAACTGCATTTTCATGGAAAATCTTCAGGAGGTTAAATATGACACGGATTCTTATGCACCTCATGCTTATGATGTCAATGTGATGTCTGAGGTACCACCATTCACTACATGTCACAATAATGAAATGTTTGATATGTCACCTTATGAGGAACAACATCCTGCGACTCCTGCACCCACTTACGATACATATGTGGACTCCCCAAGTTGTAGCAATGCTAAATTGGCTACTGCAGATATGGATCCTAATGGAGGCTTCGAGTCTCAGCATCCTGAGAATGATGAGGATACACGTGCTTTATTTTAATCATTATTGCAAGATTGTAGTATTGAAATAGAAAAGGTCAAAAAGATCAATCGCGATGTTAAGGCCGTGAATGTGAAATTGACCGCTGAGCTTGAGAGATATAAGGAAAATGAAAAAGCTTTTGAATTTAACAAACAACAAAAGTCAAAATTAGAAATAGGTTATAGAAATTCCGTTTCAAGAGAAAAACAACTGCAAATCAAGTTTGACACATTAGATGTTAATTTGAACTTGAAAATAAAATCCTTAAACACGGAAATTTCAGAATTAACCAACAACCTTTCTAAACAAAAATCAACTTGTTCTGATCTTGAAAAAGAAAAGAAAGAGTTGAATGCAAGGTTTTCAAAACGTGAAAATGAACTTCTTGAAGAAATTATTGATAAACAAGAAACCATTAAAAAGTTGGAAGATTTGCTTGTAAAAACGAGTCAGTCTACACAAACAATTAACTTGCTAATTAACTATCCAAACCCGATTTTACATACAACGAAGAAAATGGCTATCGGTTGTGAAAACCCTTATCATCTCAAGAAAGCTCAGAAAGAACAGAATGTGTTATATATTGGTAGTATGCTAAATGATAAACATGATCCTCCCGAGGTTCGTGATTCTTATGAAACGATTGAGCTTTCCGAAGAGAGTCATGTTATGACCGGATCTTGAACACACACCTTGTGTTAGATAGATACTTTGAATGATGCTTAGTCTAGCATGCGGAATTTACTAGCTAGCACTTAGAAGATTTGTTTTATGTGTTTTGTATGAATGAATGTAATAGCGAATGAACAAGAGACAATTTACTTCAACAAAACGATTCAATATTATTGATGAATAATACGAGTACTCTTTGATAGTACTAGGGTTTACACCTTGAATCTTAACAATCTCGATTATACATACAACTTCAACCTAGGAGATCCTTTTATAGACTAAGGATTCCTTTTACAGGATAACAATAATCTATATTAATAGGATATACACAAAATCCTTTCTATACTTATCTTCTAATCGTTTACAAAAATTATAAGCAGTACTAACTATAATGTGTGAGCAGTACTAACTGACTTAGTACTGTCAGCCTTGTCTTCAAATTCTTCAACCGTACTAACTTCTATACTAACAATTCCAACTGTTAACCTTAATTCCCAACAATCCTCCCCTAAACTTATGATTTCTGTGCAAATCACTATGTTTCTTCGAATTAAGCTTCATCTCCTATAATGGGGGGGGGGGGGATTCTTCCAAACACTATCAAGTAAGCTTCTTATATCTAGCTTTCACCTGTTGTGCAAGTGTGAAAATCTTCCTTACTAGCTCATCTGCCATCTCAGACTCTTCTTTCACTGTAAGTGTTACAGATATCATAGCCATCAATACAGCTGGTCTGAGTAGATATTCTTTTTCTACCAACATATAAATCTCTATTCCATCCTTGGTAGACACTCTGTGCACTCCACATGTATCAAATAATCTCCAAGTGACATCCTTGACTTGTGCTTTAAATCTCCACATCGATTCTCCGCCATCTGGATCAAAAATCCTCTTTAGTTGAACCCATAGTTCTTTGTCTTTATCTTCAAGTGGATCTTCAATTCTGAACTTGTCTTGTACCAATTTCCACAACCGATTAAGGTCTTCTCTGTCAAAACCTTTGAGTAAATCTTCAAATAACTTATACCTTTCAGTAATTCCACCAAGTGTTATAATCTTCCAACCTTTCATTCTACCATCTGTGAATACTTCCCAACCAATGATAGGATGTTTTTCTTGTAGAGGCTTGATGTTTGTGGATTCAGGGACTTTCACCATCATGCTTTTGAGTTGTTCATCAGTCAAACCCTCAGCTCCTTTCTTTTGTTTCTTTGCTGCATCAGATTCTAACAACTCTGCATCTCTTTTCTTTTCTTTTGTAGTCTCCCTTGCAATTGGTCTGTTCAATTTAGCATAAGCATTATAATATGCTTCCTCAATATCTTCATCAGATTTCCCTATAAAGTAATGTGGTTTCCAAAGAGCCTGATGCTTTAAATAACTTTTTATAAAGCTGACTTGTTCTTTTCTTGTGGACATCTTTGTCTTGTAACCATGCTTCTATCTTTCTCTGATCTTCTCCATCAGATCACTCCATGCTACTTCTCTATTCTTTGTAAGTATAAAGCTTGTGAGCTTCTCTGATTTCTCTTCTTCACTTAAATCCTTATCTCTAAGAATCATTACAGCATGAGCTCTCACAATTAAATCTGAATCAACCAAATACTGTAGCTGCTCATTGAATTCTTCTTGATCAATCTCAGCATCTGAAGCTAAATTTTCCAATCTTTTTCTATCCATGAACTCAGCTATATTATGAACATCTTCCTCAGCCATCTTTCTTGCTAATTCTGCATCAAGACTTATCTGGACTTGTTCATCTGCTTGATCTTTTTCTAGCAGTTTCCTTGCAACTTCTTCATCAAATTCAATCTGTGCCTGAGTTTTGGGTTTTACTTTCTTGAGCTTTTCTTGTTCTTGCTCAACTTCTTCAGATGTCATTGGCTTCTTACCTTTAGCTGCTCTTTTTCTTTCATAATCTTCATCAGCAGTACCTGAATGTGAACTAACAGTTAGTACGGTTGCTTGCTCTGCTTCACCCGTATGAACTGTTTGATCTTTCTCAATAGATTCTAAAGTTTGTTGAGGCTGTTCTTCTTCATCCATATCAGCTGCTTCACTAGTATCCATATTCATCTGCTCACTACCACCTTCATCTTGCCTCCCCTGAGCTCGTGATCTAACCCCTTTGCCTTTTTCTGATTTCCTCCCCTGTTTGGGAGAATCACCACCATCATCATCTGAATCATCTGAGTAGTCACCATCAGAAGAATCCTGATTCAATACAACTCTAGCCCTTTTCCTTTTGAGATGATCCTCCAGCTTCTTCACCCTAAGAGTCAATTTTGTGTAAAGTCTGGCAGAGTTTTCCTTTTGTCTTTTGAGTTCTGCTTCCAAGCTTTCCACCTTATTTGCTAACTGGGTACATAAAGCCGTCAAATCAATTTGTCTAGAACTACCCTCATCACTTCTAGCTATGTGACCTGCTAGGAGAGGTGAATCATGGGGCAAGGATCCAGTACCCACTCTAGTTAGACTAGGTGTGGACCTTCTCCTATAAGTGGTGTGAATTGGGGGTTGTTGGGTTCTCTCAGGAACTGGAATGGATGTGTGATGGGGATCAGTTGGTTGTACTGACCCTTTACCCACTGCAGTTTGAAGCATTTCAGGAAACAATGGTTTTTCTACCCCTTTGAAAAGCCTACTAGCCATAGCCATGTTTTGAAAAACCTTGGATTGCAGGCTAGGAGTAGTAAAAGTTTCTGTTGGTTTTGTAAGTAAATTCTTCTTTTTATTCAAAAGAGTTTGGATAAATCTTGGGTACATTAGAAACTTTGTTTTGCTATTAACATTTGATGCCATACCCTCAAAAATAAATTTTGAAAAATTAAAGACCTTGTTTGTTGACAGACAAATAAGAGCAGTAGCAATATTGCTACTGAATTGCTCCCATGCTGTCTTCTTGGGACTTAAGTAGTGTAAGAGGGTATGTATCAGAAATCTCCATTGTGGGGAGAAACATCCTTTTTGAAAAGTGAGTTTTTGATTGGATGTGTCATACCCCATTCTGGCAAGTTCATGCCATATCTCAGTGTTGTGCATATTGATGATACCATCTGTGTCTTGCAATTTAAGATGTCTCCTAATTACAGACTCGGTAACAACAAAGTGTATGCCATCCACTGTGGAGTTAATTTGTAAGTCTCCATCTTCACTAGTCAAGACAGTAGAATTCTGCCAGAACTGTGTGATGTGAGAGACATAAAGAGTAGGAGAGACAGTTAAAGCATACCTTAGATGCGAGTGGCTTATAAAATCCACAATCTCATAAAATTTTGGTCTATCTCCTTCCTCTGTTTTCTCTAGAAACGCAACCTGATTGTGAGTCTTGACAAAAACCAATTCAGCCATATTTAGTGATGTTAATAAGATGATCGTTTAGAGTGGAATTGATGAATTTTGCTTGCCAATTGGGTTTTTATAGATACTGTTAGGGTTTAGCGAGTTTTGCGTATATGAGATAACTTATCTTTGGAAATAGAATAAATAAATTTATGGTAAAAAGATAATTATCCTCGAAAAAGATCCCTATAAGTATGCTAAGAATAACAGTTTTACCCCAACGACTATAAAATTAGTTACTGACAGATTTTTACAATGGCTAGTTGAGTCGTGCTAACTTTGCACCAGCCGTACAACTGCTGAGAAAATATTTACTGAGCCGTATGAATTTAAAGGTTAAAATAAAATGGCTCATGTATAGTTTTTAGCAAACTATCAACTATCAACGGATTTGATATGTCTTTACCAATAGCCGTTTGCTTTGGACTAGTCAACTCTTCATAGTTAGATATGGTGAGCTGATAACCATACAATTTTTGGTAAATTGTCAACCATCAACATATTTGATTAGTCTTTACCAGAAACCGTTTGCTCTGGACTAGTTGATTCTTATGTGGGTTAGACATGGTGAACCAATAACCATTTGTTGTGTGCAAAGTTCACACACTGAGCTCCAGAACACCATTCAGTCCAAAACAGAAAGCACTTGTAATTCCTTGGTGCTTTTCATCCAATCCTGCAATTGTTAGTCCAAAAACAAAGAAACAATGGTGCAAAGCACTTGTCTCACAATATATAAACATATGACTAACAATGCACATAACAAGAAAAATTAATTTCCTTGTGGTACCCAAGCCACTACAAACTTAGGCTTCCCTCAAGCATCAACATAATTCATCCTTTTTAAAACAATCTTAGCACCATTGGGTTTGATAGGTCTCCACACCCAACATGCTGATGAACTTACTCCAGTATTCATATGTCCCTTAGCAGTGTTATTATTAACACTAGTACTAACCATTCTTCTATCCGTATGAACTGCTGACTTTGCAGTTGTCACTATGGGTTTCCAAACTTGGTTAGTTGCCACTGCTTTGTGATAAAAGGGTTTCTTAACAGATGTTGGTGTTGACTTAAAAGCTGTTTTAGGACCTTGAACTTTTGGTCTTGTCTGAACAGGTCTAATTGGTCTGACAGTTTGAACTGCTGGTCTCGCAGTTTGGATTGGTCTTAGGCCAGACTTTAAAAGAACTGATCTGGGTATCATTCTATCATTCCTAGGAAGAGGTTGAGGTCTTTCTAGGCTCATACTTTGGTTTGTATATCCCCTTACCCATTTATGACAAAAAGCTGCAAGATGGCCAAAGCTACCACAAGAGTAACAAGCTTTTCTATAATAGACAAAATCATCACCTAGTTGGTGAGACTTGAGGTTATTCCAATTCCTTTGGTTACCTCTGGGCTTGTTTATGGTTCTATACATTTCTGCATACCTAACTGTTGGTCTAAAAGGTTTAGCATTAGATCTAGGCCTAACAGTCTCAGTTTTAACCATCTTTGGAACTTTTGGTTCCTCTATCTTAACACAAACAGGCTTCACCACAGCCTGATGATGCGCGTGATGTGTCGTTGCGGTTTAGCAGTATTAATGCCTACTCAAGTTTTAAATTTATATTTAGCCGACTTATCAATAACACACACACTTAACGAGCAGTGTACCCGGTCAGTATGAATATAATGGTAAGTAGAGTGTCGATCACTAAGAGTGGAACGTATTATCTAGTTATTCTAATTAGTATTTTAATATCCTAATTTAGCTATACAACCTAATCTAACCCAAGGGGGTTCAGCCTGAGAGACTGGCACGGTTCGGTTATGATTAAATATAAACTAAACTAATGAGCACGAATCAGCGATTAGCACACACGTACACAGATAGATACTTGAGACAATAAGAAGACCTGTCCTAATAATTAAGTAGCTTGTCACTTGTTTTATTGCTAGTTTTATATGAAGTGTATATAATTAAACCTTTCTCGTTGGCTCTAATCTTATCGGCGAGTAAACCCTTAATGATTACTTATGTCTATCGTATTTATTAAGCGTCTCTTAAATAGGCGAGGAAGGGGCATGGCGACCCAAGCAATGCTCAGCTAGACACAGAGGTTATCAATGCACTAATAAAAGTCACCAAAGACATCAACATATAAACTTTAATTAATGGGAAAGCAATTTTAAGGGGTGCGCATGATGTTCCGTAGTCACATGACATCAGCCCATCAATCCTGATGAATTAAAGTGTACTAATACAATAAAACAAAACTACTTAATGAATTGAATACATGCAGGACCTTCTTACAGCTCTTGTATCTTCGTTCAGGGTGTGTCTTGTGCTGCTAACACGTCTGAATTCATCTTAGGTTTGGTACTCGTACGTATGGTATCTTGCACTGTCCAACCTTGTCCAACCTCTCAAATTCGTCTGACCTTGGGGTATTTATAGTTTTTGTCTGAGGGTTAGATGCGGCGCATAGGATAAGTAGATGCGGCGCATTGACTTAACTTCGCGTGGGGTCCAAGATTAATATATTCAGGAATATTCGTACATCGCCTTAAGATGCGGCGTAACTCTATTTCTCTATGCGGCGCATGTCCTTTGCTGTCTTGGATTGTAACTTGTGAAATCTTGATAGTGATACGCCGTATGTAAGAAGTATGTTGCGGCGTATCTGGAGCAGAATGATCTTGATCTTGTACATTTCAGTAGACTCTTAACATCTTGCTTGTTTTGCTCCATAATTAGTCCAATATCGCCAAGTTTCACATAATACTTGGTTTTACCTGAGAATTACAAAAGTAAACATTAACGTATCAATTCTCATATATAATATAATAAAACAAGTCAAATAAATAGGATAAATGATGATAATAAAATGTACTTATTTGAGTTCATCAAATATCCCCCCACTTGAACTTTACTTGTTCCCAAGTAAACCTTAGAATAAATCTTATGAAAATGTATCCTAAAAGGTATTAGGATTTATTTTTATATTTAAGCATGTATTCGTTTTGTCATAATTGCACAACCAAACACTTAACGAATTAGAAATAAAATAAAATATTTCTATAAAAGAAAATCTAATCGTTTGACTGTCCAGTCGTGACGAATATTCTGTTATAAGCTTGGCAAGTATACGCATCTCCCCCACTAAAGCCAAGGAATAACAAGTCTAAAGCGGTAAAAAGGGTTTGTTGGTTAAGAGTTAATCATCCTTTTTAATCTCTATCGATCTCACATTCCAGAAAAGGCGACAAAATCACAAATACATGATCGAATCCACGACCACGATACTTGCAATTGCTCAAATCCTTAACTCGAATAGGCTAAAGATAGGACCAAGTAATCTTTACCAATAATATTATATCAAAAAGGGCGACAAAATCATAAATACATAGCCGAATCCACGACTACGATACTTAAGATTGCTCAAATCCCTAATCTCAATAAATCAAAGGTTTGGATAAAGAATGATGTAGGGTATGGATACTATTTGGGATACAAATTGGTGTAAAATAAAAATAAACAAAACAGATAAATTAAAATCCTAAGTGTGGTTAATCACTATCCCAACCATCCCATGAATAAGACTCATATCATAGAATAACTCACGCTTTAACACTTGAAACACACGCTTTAGGTAGACACGAATTATACTCAACAAGATCTCAATCAAAGAATAACCTTAGTTGGCGTTCCCATAACGGCCAACTCCCATTCAATCCATAAATATAATATACAACAAATAGTGGTGATATCGCCCACTTAATACAAAACTTTACATAAGTTGGTTAAAACAAACTTCCAACTTTTCCTTTTTCTTTTTCTTTTCTAATTTTTCGATTTTTTTTTTATTTTTATTTTATTTTTTTTTTTAACTTCAACATGTGTAAAATTCACAACTTCTCTATCACTATATTTCCGGATAATTTTTCCATACTCTTCATACTTTCAGAAATAACTGTAATAGCGAAAGTAGCAAACACACGAAAAATAAACTCAAAGTTATACAATATTTACTTTCATACCAATTGCATTGTGCAATTTCCTGACTCAACCAAAGATAATGAATTACGCACGCGAACACAGGTAATGTAAGGAAACACACTTTGCCTAAAGCAATTAACCACGGATTTTAATCTATAGGGTAGGCTAAGGTGTAAGGGTGTATCGAAACATTATAACAAAGGTGTAAGAAACGAAAGGAATGGCTCTGAGTGTTTTTATATGGGTATCTTACTCTAAAAGTGAGAGTAACAAAAGGGTTTATACGGGGGTTAACTAACCAGTGTAGTTAGTTAATATCACATAACATATAAAGGCTATTTGGGTGTAATCCTAGAAATTTACCAATTTAGACAAGTCATTCCAATTATATAGATAATACTTATTATGGTGGTCTCGAATAATATATAAGCCAAGTTCTAAAGTTTACAAGTCACCGGCACACTCAGAGATTTGTGAATTTTGATAAGTTCACAATTTTTGGAAATAATGTTATGTGTGCAGCTATGTAATTTAGACTTTAAACAAAAACATGCTAAAAAATTTTAAATTTTGATATATTAAGAGCATTTTAAGCATATTTTGCAAAAGTTTAGGACAAGTAAGTGTTCTAATTCTCCAATCCCCCCACTTAAGTTAAATAACGTCCTCGTTGTTTGTATCAAAGATTAAAAACTGGAAAATAAAAGAATTAGAACAGAAAAACTCCCCTGAGATTTGCTCGGTATGATCCTCCATTATTCGTATAAGAGCAAAAATCAACTTGTGGATGAGAACGTTTAAGCTTCATATTTGATGTATGATGAGGCGAAAAGTGTACCGCTTTTAGGGGGTCATTTAAGCCCTAAATCGTTCCTTTTGTCATTTTAGGTACTTTGGAGAAGAAATCTGGAAAAGGAAGCATTTTGGACGTTTTTGGGGCATAAACGTGAAGAAAACGACAAAGTCTCTAAATCTGCTGGAAAAGTACCTTTGACGGCGTCAAGCCCTAATGTGACGCCGTCAACCCTTGATAAGCCAGAGAGGATTTTGGAAGATTAAAGGGGGACGGCATCAAGAAGGTCGTCAAGCCTTGATAAGCCAGAGAGGATTTTGGAAGATTAAAGGGGGACGGCGTCAAGAAGGCCATCAAGAAACCCTAACCGCGGCGAGGTGACGGCGTCACGACCCAAAGGGTGACGCCGTCAGATCTGTTTTCCTATATATACTTTCATAATTTTTTAGTCATTAGTGTGCAACTTTGTGAGGAGAAACCCTAATACGATTTTTCTGCCATTTTTAAGGGTTTTATACCCTTGGATCTCCCATGTTCAATTGAAGATAAGTAATCAATTAATCATTCAATATGTCTATGTGTTGTTTGATTATATCTTGTTCTTGTCTTTTATTTAACATGCTAGGCTAGATTTATCTTGTGTTTGCTTAGATCTAATGAAACCTAACTATTGATTATTGGTTGTTGGTGTGTTATTAATTGTATTGGATGATTGTTTATCGATGTTAGGCTTAAGAAAACTGGCTAACCTCCTATACGGTAACTTGCTTGAACGTCTTAAGAAACATGAACCAATGCGTACTAAGGTTATTATGGTTGTATTTAATGCATGAGCGAATTCTAGTGATCCCATGTTAGGAGCTTCTTAGCCGGCTCGACATAGGAGTGAAGTAGGAGCTTGTAGAGTTGGGGAAGTACGTACGCTACCCCACGATTGGTATTAAGGAATACACCCGTCATCCACGCAATTAATACACACTAATCAACCGGTAAAAGATAGTTAGGGAATAAGAAAATCTAAGTAAACACATTTCTCTCCATATAAGTTCCACAACCTTTTTATTTTCAGTTATTTTATTTTACTTGCATTTGTAGTTATTTGGGTTAGTTGACTAGCAACTAATTCCGCCCACTCCTTCAAACCCGAGATTTTACTTGCTTTCATAAAAATATAAAAATACAAAAAGAATCTTCCCTCACCCTTAGACCTATTAGAGTAGTTTTTCAATCCTAACGACACTATTCCCCTAGAGAACGATCAATCCCCCGGTACTTGCCACTACACTATACTACATCGGTCAGGTACACTGCCTGGTGGGGATTGCAAGCCTCTTGAGATCCCTCGAGAGGTAAAACCTGTTGTAAGGTCGCAAAACCACGCATCAAGTTTTTGGCGCCGCTGCCGGGGAATAGTTATTGTTTAGGTTGAATTTTTATTTTATTAGGTCTACTCACTAGATTCCTTTCTAGTGAGATTTTTATTTTATTTTTCTAGGTTTTCTTTAGTCTATCTTTTTTTCTTCGTTTCTTTGTTCGTAACCATTACCATCCGACATCATGGAAGGTGGTAATATCCTCGATCCCAACAACCCACCTCCTAGAGCCCGTACCTTAGGAGACTACTCCCGTCCTAGCCACCATGGCTATCGAAACACCATTGAGCTCACTCAAGGAGCCAATGTCACTCCCTTGTGATCCGACACCATCCGGTTGGTGCAAAGCGGATGCGCATTCCATGGACTTCGTTCCGAAGATCCTAATCAACATCTCAAGGACTTTCTCAAAATCGTTGATTCTATAGACCTTGATGTTGCCACTCGAGAGACGACCCGACTGCGTCTCTTTCAATTCTCTCTGCGGGACCAAGCTAGTCAATGGCTAGAGCGTCTACCCGCAGGATCCATCACCTCTTGGGATGATCTCACCACTCGTTTCCTCGCTCAGTTTTTTCCACCAGGAAGAACTACCAAGCTAAGGAATGATATCTTGATGTTCCAACAACGTCAAGGCGAAACCCTCTAAGAGGCATGGACTCGATTCAAGGACTTACTCCAAAAAGTCCCTCACCATGGCATAGAACTTTGGCTCCAAGTCCAAATCTTCTATGACCACCTCAATCTCTTCACGAGGCAAACCATTGACCAATCGGCCGGTGGTAAGCTACGTGATCTAAGTGCGGAACAATCATGGGCTCTCCTGGAAGATCTTGCTCTGTATGACAACGAAAGTTGGAATGATCCCCGTGATTTGAATAAAACGGTCAAGGCAATATCCTTGCCTTCGAACAATTCAAGCACTTCCGACCGTAGGATCATAGAACTTGAAGACAAAGTCAAGTTTCTTATGAAATCCTACGAGGCTCCTAAACCTTCAAGCCAAGTGAACAAAATCACTTCTTCATGTGAATTATGTAGTGGTCCCCACGACACTCGTGATTGCATGGAACTCCCCGAATAAGCTTTTGCGGACTACGCATCCTCGCGTACCGACGGAGCGGGAGACAAGTGGTACACTTTTAAACCCGAGCCAAACCCCTACGGTGATTCATACAACCC
Organism: Artemisia tridentata subsp. tridentata; assembly: GCA_021014915.2. NCBI lineage: Eukaryota > Viridiplantae > Streptophyta > Magnoliopsida > Asterales > Asteraceae > Artemisia > Artemisia tridentata. The sequence continues at coordinate 428,678,387 of CP139504.1, forward strand.
CTCATGGAAAAATCACTCAAACCTTAGGTGGAAACAAAACCAAAACGCACAGCAAACCAATTCTTCCAACCCACCTAATCGTTTCCAATCAAGCGGTTCATCCCCAAACCGTACTTTCAATAACAATCCTTCCAACAATTATGGTAGTACCAATAATCTTGAAGGATTGATGTCCAAATTTATGGCATCTCAAGAAGCTCGGATAGCTAGATTCGAATCCGAATTCAATCAACAACAAACGGAGATGACCAATAAAATTGACAACTTATTGAAAACCCTCAATAACCAAGTGCTATCACCTCCACGTAAGGACGCTAAGAACACAAATAGCGGACCCCAAGTAAAAGACCCCTCTTCATCCAAACATGTCCACTTCGTCAACATTGTCACTATTAAACCAATTGATAGGAATGAGGATAATAGTGAACCTGAGGATGAGGTTAAGAAAGTCGAGGTTGATGAAGAAGATAGGAAAAGTAAGATTGAAAAAGTAGATGATGATGAGGACTACTTCAATAGGCTACCCACTAAGGAAGAGCGCGCATATCATACAGACTTATTCGATGACCCCGAGACACCATACTTCCTAGGTAGACCAATTATAGAAATGGGCGACCCTTCTAATCTCAACATACCATGCAACATCGGACATTTACATGTGTGGAAAGCTTACATCGACCTTAGATCGCCCATAAAAATCATGACTAGAGCCCACTACAACTTGATAATGAAAAATCAACTTGGGTATAGGATGCTCCCTGATAAGGGTTGGATGAGTAACTTCACGGGAAGAGTTAAGGGATTACCGGTTTATGTAGGAAACTTCACCTATGCCACCGACTTTGTAATTGTAGAAGATATCCGCCCAATAGTCGATGCATGCTTAACTCAAGTAGTTTTTGGAAAACCATTTGTTGAGGTCTCTAGAATGACTTATGAACCTCTCTTAGGGATAGTTAGATTTAAGGATGAGACCGATGAGGTAAACTACCAAATGCCATATAAGATAGAGCAATTCCAACACTTGTCAAATGTTGAGAAGGAGCTTAAGCAAGCAGTCTACTATAGGAATGATGGAGATAGAAGTAAAGGAGTAGACTATGTTATGGAAAGGATATCCGGTTTCTACAAGGATTGTTTGAAATTAGGACCGAAATATAAAACCAGACATGAGAATGGCCTAGAAACCGTGACCAATGATGGAGTCACGTAATGTACGGTGACTTTGAGTCTAGCTACAAGACTCGTTAATAAAGAAAAGCGCTTCTTGGGAGGCAACCCAAGCTTTATTTGCTTTGTGTGTTTATTTATTTGTTTGTTTGATTTTATTTGTTTCCGTATGTATATTTAATTTTTATTATTATTGATTCATGTTCCAAACTAAATTGTGAAAATGCTTTATCTTGTTTTTAACTTCGTCTTAACTTCGTCTTAACTACATATAAAGGTATTTTGCAAAAGTTAAGTGTAAGGGAAATCCAAATCGGTTTATTAGAACAAATGAACATGAATCATAACAATATTAAATTAACATACATATTAGTAATTGTTTGAGTCAAATGCTTGTATCGAGTCATAATGATATTTTGCAGGATTTCCAGGAAGTAAGGTATAGGTTTTTCCAGAAATTTTCCGGAAACTTAACATGAGAATTCTGTCAGATCATTTCTGACGGCGTCAGGTTTTAATTTTCTGAAATTTTTGAAAGTTTTGTTTTCATAAAAAGTTTTTATTAAATCTCTAACTTATAAACTCCAGGAATCTGCAAAATAATCATTCCACAAGCATTATATCCTTATACAGATTTATCCCGCCGATGTTATGCAGGTTTTCTTGTTTGTTTTCTCAGGTTTAACAGGTTATTTTGGACAAGGAGATGTATGTGGAATCAAGCTTTTGGCGCTGCTTTAATCTTGAAGCTTCAACATTACCTTGGAAGAAGATCTAACCATGTTACCTCTTTATCCACCGAGCGAATCAGGGGAGTATTTGATTTCATTCTTTTACCTTATTTACTTTTACATCTTGTTATTTGAACATTGGGGACAATGTTCAGCTTAAGTGTAAGGGGAGGGTAAATGATGATACCTTAGAGAATACAATTGCACTTGATTTTTGTTTGTTTGATGGTAGATGTGTAATAAAACTGAGATAAATACTTGTTAGGGCAATTTTAGTGCCAAATTTAAATTTTTTTACAACATTTAGGAGTGAAACTTTGGTCTTAATGAGCGTCTCATGGATAGGAAGTTATATGACTAGCACAAAACCGTACCACTAAAAAATTTTCCACGCCCAAATATGTGAGGTTCGCCCTAGAATTGGTAGGAAAAACATTTATGCTATGATGTGTGTACCGGTAGCACTTAGATTCTAGAACTTGCGTTAGGACCATTCCGAGGCCACAAGTGAGACTACATTCGTGTAGTTAGATTTACTACATGATAAGAGGCATTAGGATTAACCCATTGTTTTACACCTGTGTTTTTGTTATAATTACGTTGGCTACATTGGTCAAGTAATTCTCCCACACCCTTTGCGTTGTACTCATTTTTAGTACACGATACCCCTAGTACACCCCTCAGAGCCTATCTTTTCGTTTATAACTTTAAGCATTTTACTTAAAGGAAGAATTTGTTTACACCCCACTTAAATGTACACCCCTCAGAGCCTATCTTTGATAGTTTATCTTAGGTGCTTACGCCTAGTGGAGGAGGTTTTTGATCCTTTCCCAAGCCTATGGTAATCTATTTGCTATGACAGGTAGTGAGAGATATTATCCGTTTTCATTTATGAGATATACTTTTATGACACCTGAGAGATGTGAGTATCTAAACACTACTTGTGAGGTGCTAGTTTGTAATCTCCGTGCATATTATGATTAAAGTGGAACGACTATTTGTTGTAATTACTTTTATATTAGCGTTAAATGACCCCTAACTTGTATTTTGATTAGAATAAAAGCGCATTTGCTTGAGGACAAGCAAATCTCAAGTGTAAGGGTATTTGATGAGGCAAAAAGTGTACCGCTTTTAGGGGGTCATTTAAGCCCTAAATCGTATTTATTTGATCAAATATTGCCCTAAATCGTTCCTTTTGTCAATTTAGGTACTTTGGAGAAGAAATCTGGAAAAGGAAGCATTTTGGACGTTTTTGGAGCATAAAAGTGAAGAAAACGACAAAGTCTCTAAATCTGCTGGAAAAGTACCTTTGACGGCGTCAAGCCCCAATGTGACGCCGTCAACCCTTGATAAGCCAGAGAGGATTTTGGAAGATTAAAGGGGGACGGCGTCAAGAAGGTCGTCAAGCCTTGATAAGCCAGAGAGGATTTTGGAAGATTAAAGGGGGACGACGTCAAGAAGGCCATCAAGAAACCCTAACCGCGGCGAGGTGACGGCGTCACGACCCAAAGGGTGACGCCGTCAGATCTGTTTTTCTATATATACTTTCATAATTTTTAGTCATTAGTGTGCAACTTTGTGAGGAGAAACCCTATTACGATTTTTCTGCCATTTTTAAGGGTTTTATACCCTTGGATCTCCCATGTTCAATTGAAGATAAGTAATCAATTAATCATTCAATATGTCTATGTGTTGTTTGATTATATCTTGTTCTTGTCTTTTATTTAACATGCTAGGCTAGATTTATCTTGTGTTTGCTTAGATCTAATGAAACCTAACTATTGATTATTGGTTGTTGGTGTGTTATTAATTGTATTGGATGATTGTTTATCGATGTTAGGCTTAAGAAAACTGGCTAACCTCCTATACGGTAACTTGCTTGAACATCTTAAGAAACATGAACCAATGCGTACTAAGGTTTTTATGGTTGTATTTAATGCATGAGCGAATTCTAGTGATCCCATGTTAGGAGCTTCTTAGCCGGCTCGACATAGGAGTGAAGTAGGAGCTTGTAGAGTTGGGGAAGTACGTACGCCACCCCACGATTGGTATTAAGGAATACACCCATCATCCACGCAATTAATACACACTAATCAACCGGTAAAAGATAGTTAGGGAGTAAGGAAATCTAAGTAAACACATTTCTCCCCATATAAGTTCCACAACCTATTTTTTTCAGTTATTTTATTTTACTTGCATTTGTAGTTATTTGGGTTAGTTGACTAGCAACTAATTCCGCCCACTCCTTCAAACCCGAGATTTTACTTGCTTTCATAAAAATATAAAAATACAAAAAGAATCTTCCCTCACCCTTAGACCTATTAGAGTAGTTTTTCAATCCTAACGACACTATTCCCCTAGAGAACGATCAATCGCCCGGTACTTGCCACTACACCATACTACATCGGTCAGGTACACTGCCTGGTGGGGATTGCAAGCCTCTTGAGATCCCTTGAGAGGTAAAACCTGTTGTAAGGTCGCAAAACCACGCATCAATATATCCACAAAAATTGCAGAAATCTATAATACCATTTAGACTTTAACACACCAGAGTTAAGAAGGTTCAAACTTGCATAATACATTATTAGTTAGTAAAAATAAAACTTTAAAAAAAATTTAACTGTAAATCATCAGGTCAGTCGATACGCCGTATCTTATGGAAGAAGATACGCCGTATCGAGCCTGGAATAAATACGAATCAGAATAAAAGATGTGTCGCATCCTTAACCATGGATGCGCCGCATTAAATAAACTGACAGAAAGTTTTAAAGTCAAAAGTAAAAATGCAGAAAATAAAATAAGATATGACCAGTGCAGGTGATGCGTCGCATCTTATGATGGAGATGCGCCGCATCTTCTGCAGGTCTGACAGACTCGACACAAAACAGAAAAGTAAAAATTTTCTTCCGGGTTGTCTTCCGGTCAGCACTTGTCTTTATTCCAGAGTCTTCAAGTTAGACTCACGTTCAGCTCCTTATTTTGTTCTATTGATCCCCACATGTCCATGCACGATGTAGTTGCGAATTACTTCGTCACGAACATATTCCGGACCCAATTCAAGTACACCTTTGTAGAATCCTTTCATCTTTTGGTACGGATACTCGATCCCTTTCTCAGCGTCATTATCATCTACAAAAAGAAATGGTGTAAATTTGTAACAAAATTTGTTAGGGGCATGTTTAAACCTTGGGTGAGCACGAGGCATCATGTAAGTGATAACGTTGCTTCCACTTTTAAAGGTGATCTTTTCTTCAAATCTTTTAGCGTTAATTTCGACCTCCTTACAAAATGGTTTCCCTACGATCACGTCACCCATCTCAACATCACGATAAGCATCCATGTTTTCCACCATGGTGAAATCTGTAACAATAGTTAAATTCCCAACAAAAATAGGCACATTCATGAATATTCCAACTACGTTTTTCCCTCTTTACTCAATTTTGTTTTTCATTATAGAATTATAGAAATCTTTTGACATTACATTAATTGGTAAAATAGGGAAAAAGTTGGCACTAACTTGTTTAAATCCTATCATGCAGGGAAATTGTAAATTATAAGCACAATCTACATGGATCTTTCTACCATAATCACAAAAACTAGGATATACTTCAAATTCATCATAATTCTTAGTGTTGATCATATTGATTCTAGGTATATCCATAATTTCTCCTTCTTCAATTTCGGGTTCAAAATCCTCCATAAATTGATCATTGATTCCTACTGGTAAATTAAGATCATTTAATTCAATGTAGTCTCCACTATAGGTCTCAAGTGATGCATTATTTACCAAGGTTTCTCCCATAAACCTAGCTTCTAGATCGAGGTCCATACGTTCTCTTAATCCTAGCACATAGACGCCTCTAATTATGCTTTTAGCAGGATTTTGACACTTATAGACTAGTTTATTATTCCCTACCTTTAATGAGATTTTTCTTTTAAACACATTAATCTTAGCATGGGCGGTAGACAAGAAAGGTCTTCCAAGGATTAAAGGAATCTTAACATCCTCGGGCATATCTAATATAACAAAGTCTACGGGGAAAACAAACTTCTCAATCTTAACTAGCACATTTTCAGCAATCCATTCAGGTCGTTTTACCGTTTTATCAGCCAATTCAATAAGCAGCTTAGTTGGTGCTAATTTTCCTAGTCCTAGGGTAGTGAATGTCTTAAGGGGCATAACACTAACGCTAGCTCCGAAGTCAGCTAATACATTATTGAAAGATATGTCATTAATTGAACAAGGTAAAGTATAACTTCCTGGGTCTTTTTCTTTATGAGGCAAGGCACGTAAGTTGGTTGCAGAGCTCTCTTCTTTCATTGTATCCTTGATCTCCTCTTCAATCTTTGCCTTCTCTTTGAGTAACCTCCTTAAACTGATTGAAGAATTAAAGAAAAATTCGGGCTTTGCAGCATCATTACCATTCATCAATCTTCTAGGAAAAGGTATGTTTGGCGTGGCTTCTTCAGTAGTGCATACGGCCTTGACATGATCTCTCGGGTTAGTTTTAGCTGAGCTTGGTAAACTTCCGTATCCCCTTTCTTGAAGAACCTTGCTCATTTGTCCGATTTGTTGTTCCAATGCTTTGATCGAAGCTCCTTGATTTCTTGTTATAGTATCCGTTGAGGCTCGGATTTCTTTGATCATAGCAGTTTTCTCTTCATGTCTTTTAGCAGCATCGGCCATAATTTGCTTTAGAGTGTCATCCAAAGTCTGCCTCCTTTCTTGATAAGTGGGATTAAAGTTGTTCTTTTGATAGTATCCCGGAGTAGCTTCCCTAAATCTTCCTGAAGGTCGGAATGGTTGTCCAAATTGTGTGTAGTATGCTTCTTCAAAAGTCTCACTTTCATTCTTATTAGGCCAATCTTTAGTGTAGTGAGGTCCTTCGCATTTTTCACATCCAACTTGGGCAGCATAAACTTTCTCATTACGCTTCTTCATCTCTCTACTAATTTTATCCAATTGAGCTTGAATTGCAGCAAACCCGTCAAAATTAGTGCTGCTCTTAGATCTAGTAGAGGTTCCGTCGTGCCATTTTTGAGAGTGATCAGCAGCTTCTTGGATAGCTTTTCTAGCATCGGCTGCACTCATTTGGGGCACAACTCCCTTAGCATCCAAGATTTGTCTAGTAGGCACGTCCAATCCTTGATAGAACAATATTATCTCCTGCATTGGACTTAGATAATGTTGAGGGCATTTCATCAATAAGTCTTTAAATCGTTCCCAAGCTTGATAAAGAGTTTCATCAGGCTCTTGCTTGAAACTGTTGATAGCCTCCATCTTTTTAGCAGTTTTAGCAGGTGGACAATATCTTTTCAGGAATTTGCTCTTCAAATCTTCCCATGTTGTGATTGAACTAGCAGGCTCATTCCTTAGCCACTTATTAGCAGCTCCTTTAAGCGAAATTGGAAAGATTCTTAGCATAAGTTGATCCTCAGAGACTCCTTCTGTAGTAAACAAATCTGCAATCTCGAGGACTTTTTCAACATGTTCATTAGCATCTTCATGTTCTGTTCCACTGAAAGCATTATCTCTTAGCTCCTTGAGAAACTGATCCTTCAACTCAAACTTTGACTTTTCATCAAACCTTGGTCTAGCAACTCCTGAACTGTAATCAGCACGAGTTTTGTTCATGTATTCCTCCATAGTAGTGTTTTCCGCCATTGTTTCTGTTTCTTCTTCCTCCTTCTCTTCAGAAAAGTAATCAAGCTCGAACGAACTTGAAATTTCAAAGCTTTTTGTGTTGAAAAGCCTTTTAAGCGAATATAAGGCTCGTTCAGGATCTTCGAAAGGTTTAATCAAGTTCTTAGTTGAACTCCTGGTCATGCACTTCCTGAAACCATCACAAAAGCATCAGTAGGGTATGTTCAAGAAAGTAATATATCAGAAAATTAGCAACGAAAACGGAATACGAAAAATAAAAGTGGCTGATATCTGTAGATGATGCGCCGTATCCAAAAAGTTGGATACGCCGTATCTTATAATCGTTAAAATTTAATCAGACTTTTATTAAGAAAGCAGATACGCCGCTTATAATTTTATAATGCGCCGTATCAAGTTTAATTATCAAAAATCGATTATATTTATTAAAATTAAATGCGTCGTATTAACAAAAGCTAATGCGCCGTATTTTCGTTACATTTCAAAATACAAGATTTTTGATTTAGAAGATGCGCCGTATCGATAAAGATCGATGCGTCGTATCTGTTTAATAATTCGAAAACTGTTTTTAATTTAAATCAAAAATACGCCGTATCTGTTAAAACAGATGCGTCGTACGGCGTTAGGGTTTAGAAAAATTTCTTATTAAAAATACAATACGCCGTATCTTGGGGAAAGATGCGTCGTATTCGAATTTATTAAACGCGTTGTATTTTATAAAAATTAAACGCAATACGCCGTATCTGTGAAAACAGATGCGCCGTATCGTTTGTATCAGCTCAGTACAACGATAGCAGAATGCAGAAAAATACAGAAAAGAAAAACAAAAATTAAAAACAAACAAAAAGTAACAAAAAATTAAAGAAAATAAAAACACACAAAAACAGAAAATATGCAAATAATACATTGAATGCAATTTATCTAATATATAACAGAGTTAGTGGTTAGAATCTAAAAATTAAAAAGAAAAACCTAATTAAAATACTAATCAAATTAACAGATAATAACAATTCACTCCCCGGCAGCGGCGCCAAAAACTTGATGCGCGTGATGTGTCGTTGCGGTTTAGCAGTATTAATGCCTACTCAAGTTTTAAATTTATATTTAGTCGACTTATCAATAACACACACACACTTAACGAGCAGTGTACCCGGTCAGTATGAATATAATGGTAAGTAGAGTGTCGATCACTAAGAGTGGAACGTATTATCTAGTTATTCTAATCATTATTTTAATATCCTAAGTTTGCTATACAACCTAATCTAACGCAAGGGGGTTCAGCCTGAGAGACTGGCACGGTTCGGTTATGATTAAATATAAACTAAACTAATGAGCACGAATCAGCGATTAGCACACACGTACACAGATAGATACTTGAGACAATAAGAAGACCTGTCCTGATAATTAAGTAGCTTGTCACTTGTTTTATTGCTAGTTTTATATGAAGTGTATATAATTAAACCTTTCTCGTTGGCTCTAGTCTTATCGGCGAGTAAACCCTTAATGATTACTTATGTCTATCCTATTTATTAAGCGTCTCTTAAATAGGCGAGGAAGGGGCATGACGACCCAATCAATGCTCAGCTAGACACAAAGGTTATCAATGCACTAATAAAAGTCACCAAAGACATCAACATATAAACTTTAATTAATGGGAAAGCAATTTTAAGGGGTGCGCATGATGTTCCGTAGTCACATGACATCAGCCCATCAATCCTGATGAATTAAAGTGTACTAATACAATAAAACAAAACTACTTAATGAATTGAATACATGCAGGACCTTCTTACAGCTCTTGTATCTTCGTTCAGGGTGTGTCTTGTGCTGCTAACACGTCTGAATTCGTCTCAGGTTTGGTACTCGTACGTATGGTATCTTGCACTGTCCAACCTTGTCCAACCTCTCAAATTCGTCTGACCTTGGGGTATTTATAGTTTCTGTCTGAGGGTTAGATGTGGCGCATAGGATAAGTAGATGCGGCGCCTTGACTTAACTTCGCGTGGGGTCCAAGATTAATATATTCAGGAATATTCGTACACCGCCTTAAGATGCGGCGTAACTCCATTTCTCTATGCGGCGCATGTCCTTTGCTGTCTTGGATTGTAACTTGTGAAATCTTGATAGTGATACGCCGTATGTAAGAAGTATGTTGCGGCGTATCTGGAGCATAATGATCTTGATCTTGTACATTTCAGTAGACTCTTAACATCTTGCTTGTTTTGCTCCATAATTAGTCCAAAATCGCCAAGTTTCACATAATACTTGGTTTTACCTGAGAATTACAAAAGTAAACATTAACGTATCAATTCTCATATATAATATAATAAAACAAGTGAAATAAATAGGATAAATGATGATAATAAAATGTACTTATTTGAGTTCATCAAATATCCCCCCACTTGAACTTTACTTGTTCCCAAGTAAACCTTAGAATAAATCTTATGAAAATGTATCCTAAAAGATATTAGGATTTATTTTCATATTTAAGCATGTATTCGTTTTGTCATAATTGCACAACCAAACATTTAACGAATTAGAAATAAAATAAAATATTTCTATAAAAGCAAATCTAATCGTTTAACTGTCCAGTCGTGACGAATATTCTATTATAAGCTCGGCAAGTATACGCATCTCCCCCACTAAAGCCAAGTAATAACAAGTCTAAAGCGGTAAAAAGAGTTTGTTGGTTAAGGGTTAATCATCCTTTTTAATCTCTATCGATCTCACATTCCAGAAAAAGAGACAAAATCACAAATACATGATCGAATCCACGACCACGATACTTGCAATTGCTCAAATGCTTAACTCGAATAGGCTAAAGATAGGACCAAGTAATCTTTACCAATAATATTATATCTAAAAAGGCGACAAAATCATAAATACATAGCCGAATCCACGACTACGATACTTAAGATTGCTCAAATCCCTAATCTCAATAAATCAAAGGTTTGGATAAAGAATGATGTAGGGTATGGATACTATTTGGGATACAAATTGGTGTAAAATAAAAATAAACAAAACAGATAAATTAAAATCCTAAGTGTGGTTAATCACTATCCCAACCATCCCATGAATAAGACTCATATCATAGAATAACTCACGCTTTAACACTTGAAACACACGCTTTAGGTAGACACGAATTATACTCAACAAGATCTCATTCAAAGAATAACCTTAGTTGGCGTTCCCATAACGGCCAACTCCCATTCAATCCATAAATATAATATACAAAAAATAGTGGTGATATCGCCCACTTAATACAAAACTTTACATAAGTTGGTTAAAACAAACTTCCAACTTTTCCTTTTTCTTTTTCTTTTCTAATTTTTCGATTTTTTTATTTATTTTTTATTATTTTTTTTATTTTTTATTTTTTTTAACTTCAACATGTGTAAAATTTCACAACTTCTCTATCACTATATTTCCGGATAATTTTTCCATACTCTTCATACTTTCAGAAATAACTGTAATAGCGAAAGTAGCAAACACACGAAAAATAAACTCAAAGTTATACAATATTTACTTTCATACCAATTGCATTGTGCAATTTCCTGACTCAACCAAAGATAATGAATTACGCACGCGAACACAGGTAATGTAAGGAAACACACTTTGCCTAAAGCAATTAACCACGGATTTTAATCTATAGGGTAGGCTAAGGTGTAAGGGTGTATCGAAACATTATAACAAAGGTGTAAGAAACGAAAGGAATGGCTCTGAGTGTTTTTCTAGGGGTATCTTACTCTAAAAGTGAGAGTAACAAAAGGGTTTATACGGGGGTTAACTAACCAGTGTAGTTAGTTAATATCACATAACATATAAAGGCTATTTGGGTGTAATCCTAGAAATTTACCAATTTAGACAAGTCATTCCAATTATATAGATAATACTTATTATGTTGGTCTCGAATAGTATATAAGCCAAGTTCTAAAGTTTACAAGTCACCGGCACACTCATAGATTTGTGAATTTTGATAAGTTCACAATTTTTGGAAATAATGTTATATGTGCAGCTATGTAATTTAGACTTTAAACAAAAACATGGTAAAAAATTTTAAATTTTGATATATTAAGAGCATTTTAAGCATATTTTGCAAAAGTTTAGGACAAGTAAGTGTTCTAATTCTCCAATCCCCCCAACTTAAGTTAAATAACGTCCTCGTTGTTTGTATCAAATATTAAAAACTAGAAAATAAAAGAATTAGAACAGAAAAACTCCCCTGAGATTTGCTCGGTATGATCCTCCATTATTCGTATAAGAGCAAAACTCAACTTTCTTGTGGATGAGAACGTTTAAGCTTCATATTTGATGTATCCACAAAAATTGCAGGAATCTATAATACCATTTAGACTTTAACACACCTGAGTTAAGAAGGTTCAAACTTGCATAATACATTATTAGTTAGTAAAAATAAAACTTTAAAAAAAAATTTAACTGTAAATCATCAGGTCAGTCGATACGCCGTATCTTATGGAAGAAGATACTTCGTATCGAGCTTGGAATAAATACGAATCAGAATAAAAGATGCGACGCATCCTTAACCAGAGATGCGCCGCATTAAATAAACTGACAGAAAGTTTTAAAGTCAAAAGTAAAAATGCAGAAAATAAAATAAGATATGACCAGTGCAGGTGATGCGTCGCATCTTATGATGGAGATGTGCCGCATCTTCTGCAGGTCTGACAGACTCGACACAAAACAGAAAAGTAAAAATTTTCTTCCGGGTTGTCTCCCGGTCAGCACTTGTCTTTATTCCAGAGTCTTCAAGTTAGACTCACGTTCAGCTCCTTATTTTGTTCTATTGATCCCCACATGTCCATGCACGATGTAGTTGCGAATTACTTCGTCACGAACATATTCCGGACCCAATTCAAGTACACCTTTGTAGAATCCTTTCATCTTTTGGCACGGATACTCGATCCCTTTCTCAGCGTCATTATCATCTACAAAAAGAAATGGTGTAAATTTGTAACAAAATTTGTTAGGGGCATGTTTAAACCTTGGGTGAGCACGAGGCATCATGTAAGTGATAACGTTGCTTCCACTTTTAAAGGTGATCTTTCCTTCAAATCTTTTAGCGTTAATTTCGACCTCCTTACAAAATGGTTTCCCAACGATCCCAACGTCACCCATCTCACATCACGATAAGCATCATGTTTCCACCACGGTGTAACAATAGTTTTCCCAACCAATGGCATTGAATATCAACTGTTCAACTAATTTTTCTCATTAAAATTATAGAATTTTGACATTCATAATTTAATAGTAAAACTTGGACTAATTGTTAAATCCTATCATGCAAGGAAATTGTAAATTATAAGCACAATCTACATGGATCTTTCTACCATAATCACAAAAACTAGGATATCCTTCAAATTCATCATAATTCTTAGTGTTGATCATATTGATTCTAGGTATATCCATAATTTCTCCTTCTTCAATTTCGGGTTCAAAATCCTCCATAAATTGATCATTGATTCCTAATGGTAAATTAAGATCATTTAATTCAATGTAGTCTCCACTATAGGTCTCAAGTGATTCATTATTTACCAAGGTTTCTCCCATAAACCTAGCTTCTAGATCGAGGTCCATACGTTCTCTTAATCCTAGCACATAGACGCCTCTAATTATGCTTTTAGCAGGATTTTGACACTTATAGACTAGTTTATTATTCCCTACCTTTAATGAGATTTTTCTTTTAAACACATTAATCTTAGCATGGGCGGTAGACAAGAAAGGTCTTCCAAGGATTAAAGGAATCTTAACATCCTCGGGCATATCTAATATAACAAAGTCTACGGGGAAAACAAACTTCTCAATCTTAACTAGCACATTTTCAGCAATCCATTCAGGTCGTTTTACCGTTTTATCAGCCAATTCAATAAGCAGCTTAGTTGGTGCTAATTTACCTAGTCCTAGGGTAGTGAATGTCTTAAGGGGCATAACACTAACGCTAGCTCCGAAGTCAGCTAATACATTATTGAAAGATATATCATTAATTGAACAAGGTAAAGTATAACTTCCTGGGTCTTTTTCTTTATGAGGCAAGGCACGTATGTCGGTTGCAGAGCTCTCTTATTTCATTATATCCTTGATCTCCTCTTCAATCTTTGCCTTCTCTTTGAGTAACCTCCTTAAACTGATTGAAGAATTAAAGAAAAGTTCGGGCTTTGCAGCATCATTACCATTCATCAATATTCTAGGAAAAGGTATGTTAGGCGTGACTTCTTCAGTAGTGCATACGGCCTTGACATGATCTCTCGGGTTAGTTTCAGCTGAGCTTGGTAAACTTCCGTATCCCCTTTCTTGAAGAACCTTGCTCATTTGTCCGATTTGTTGTTCCAATGCTTTGATCGAAGCTCCTTGATTTCTTGTTATAGTATCCGTTGAGGCTCGGATTTCTTTGATCATAGCAGTGTTCTCTTCATGTCTTTTAGCAGCATCGGCCATAATTTGCTTTAGAGTGTCATCCAAAGTCTGCCTCCTTTCTTGATAAGTGGGATTAAAGTTGTTCTTTTGATAGTATCCCGGAGTAGCTTCCCTAAATCTTCCTGAAGGTCGGAATGGTTGTCCAAATTGTGTGTAGTATGCTTCTTCAAAAGTCTCACTTTCATTCTTATTAGGCCAATCTTTAGTGTAGTGAGGTCCTTCACATTTTTCACATCCAACTTGGGCAGCATAAACTTTCTCATTACGCTTCTTCATCTCTCTACTAATTTTATCCAATTGAGCTTGAATTGCAGCAAACCCGTCAAAATTAGTGCTGCTCTTAGATCTAGTAGAGGTTCCGTCGTGCCATTTTTGAGAGTGATCAGCAGCTTCTTGGATAGCTTTTCTAGCATCGGCTGCACTCATTTGGGGCACAGCTCCCTTAGCATCCAAGATTTGTCTAGTAGGCACGTCCAATCCTTGATAGAACAATATTATCTCCTGCATTGGACTTAGATAATGTTGAGGGCATTTCATCAATAAGTCTTTAAATCGTTCCCAAGCTTGATAAAGAGTTTCATCAGGCTCTTGCTTGAAACTGTTGATAGCCTCCATCTTTTTAGCAGTTTTAGCAGGTGGACAATATCTTTTCAGGAATTTGCTCTTCAAATCTTCCCATGTTGTGATTGAACTAGCAGGTTCATTCCTTAGCCACTTATTAGCAGCTCCTTTAAGCGAAATTGGAAAGATTCTTAGCATAAGTTGATCATCAGAGACTCCTTCTAAAGTAAACAAATCTGCAATCTCGAGGACTTTTTCAACATGTTCATTAGCATCTTGATGTTCTGTTCCACTGAAAGCATTATCTCTTAGCTCCTTGAGAAACTGATCCTTCAACTCAAACTTTGACTTTTCATCAAACCTTGGTCTAGCAACTCCTGAACTGTAATCAGCACGGGTTTTGTTCATGTATTCCTCCATAGTAGTGTTTTCCGCCATTGTTTCTGTTTCTTCTTCCTCCTTCTCTTCAGAAAAGTAATCAAGCTCGAACGAACTTGAAATTTCAAAGATTTTTGTGTTGAAAAGCCTTTTAAGCGAATATATGGCTCCTTCAGGATCTTCGAAAGGTTTAATCAAGTTCTTAGTTGAACTCCTGGTCATGCACTTCCTGAAACCATCACAAAAGCATCAGTAGGGTATGTTCAAGAAAGTAATATATCAGAAAATTAACAACGAAAACGGAATACGAAAAATAAAAGTTGCTGATATCTATAGATGATGCGCCGTATCCAAAAAGTTGGATACGCCGTATCTTATAATCGTTAAAATTTAATCAGACTTTTATTCAGAAAGCAGATACGCCGCTTATAATTTTATAATGCGCCGTATCAAGTTTAATTATAAAAAATCGATTATATTTATTAAAATTAAATGCGTCGTATTAACAAAAGCTAATGCGCCGTATTTTTGTTACGTTTCAAAATACAAGATTTTTGATTTAGAAGATGCGCCGTATCGATAATGATCGATGCGTCGTATTTGTTTAATAATTCGAAATTTGTTTTTAATTTAAATCGAAAATACGCCGTATTTGTTAAAACAGATGCGTCGTACGGCGTTAGGGTTTAGAAAAATTTCTTATTAAAAATACAATACGCCGTATCTTGGGGAAAGATGTGTCGTATTCGAATTTATTAAACGCGTTGTATTTTATAAAAATTAAACGCAATACGCCGTATCTGTGAAAACAGATGCGCCGTATCGTTTGTATCAGCTCAGTACAATGATAGCAGAATGCAGAAAAATACAGAAAAGAAAAACAAAAATTAAAAACAAACAAAAAGTAACAAAAAATTAAAGAAAATAAAAACACACAAAAACGGAAAATACGCAAATAATACAATGAATGCAATTTATCTAATATATAACAGAGTTAGTGGTTAGAATCTAAAAATTAAAAAGAAAAACCTAATAAAAATACTAATCAAATTAACAGATAATAACAATTCACTCCCCGGCAGCGGCGCAAAAAACTTGATGCACGTGATGTGTCGTTGCGTTTTAGCAATATTAATGCCTACTCAAGTTTTAAATTTATATTTAGCCGACTTATCAATAACACACACACACTTAACGAGTAGTGTACCCGGTCAGTATGAATATAATGGTAAGTAGAGTGTCGATCACTAAGAGTGGAATGTATTATCTAGTTATTCTAATCAGTATTTTAATATCCTAAGTTAGCTATACAACCTAATCTAACGCAAGGGGGTTCAGCCTGAGAGACTGGCACGGTTCGGTTATGATTAAATATAAACAAAACTAATGAGCACGAATCAGCGATTAGTACACACGTACACAGATAGATACTTGAGACAATAAGAAGACCTGTCCTGATAATTAAGTAGCTTGTCACTTGTTTTATTGCTAGTTTTATATGAAGTGTATATAATTAAACCTTTCTCGTTGGCTCTAATCTTATCGGCAAGTAAACCCTTAATGATTACTTATGTCTATACTATTTATTAAGCGTCTCTTAAATAGGCGAGGAAGGGGCATGACGACCCAAGCAATGCTCAGCTAGACACAGAGGTTATCAATGCACTAATAAAAGTCACCAAAGACATCAACATATAAACTTTAATTAATGGGAAAGCAATTTTAAGGGGTGCGCATGATGTTCCGTAGTCACATGACATCAGCCCATCAATCCTGATGAATTAAAGTGTACTAATACAATAAAACAAAACTACTTAATGAATTGAATACATGCAGGACCTTCTTACAGCTCTTGTATCTTCGTTCAGGGTGTGTCTTGTGCTGCTAACACGTCTGAATTCGTCTCAGGTTTGGTACTCGTACGTATGGTATCTTGCACTGTCCAACCTTGTCCAACCTCTCAAATTCGTTTGACCTTGGGGTATTTATAGTTTCTGTCTGAGGGTTAGATGCGGCGCATAGGATAAGTAGATGCGGCACATTGACTTAACTTCGCGTGGGGTCCAAGATTAATATATTCAGGAATATTCGTACACTGCCTTAAGATGCGGCGTAACTCCATTTCTGTATGCGGCGCATGTCCTTTGCTGTCTTGGATTGTAACTTGTGAAATCTTGATAGTGATACGCCGTATGTTAGAAGTATGTTGCGGCGTATCTGGAACAGAATGATCCTGATCTTGTACATTTCAGTAGACTCTTAACATCTTGCTTGTTTTGCTACATAATTAGTCCAAAATCGCCAAGTTTCACATAATACTTGGTTTTACCCGAGAATTACAAAAGTAAACATTAACGTATCAATTCTCATATATAATATAATAAAACAAGTCAAATAAATAGGATAAATGATGATAATAAAATGTACTTATTTGAGTTCATCAAATATCCCCCCACTTGAACTTTACTTGTTCCCAAGTAAACCTTAGAATAAATCTTATGAAAATGTATCCTAAAAGATATTAGGATTTATTTTTATATTTAAGCATGTATTCGTTTTGTCATAATTGCACAACCAAACACTTAACGAATTAGAAATAAAATAAAATATTTCTATAAAAGCAAATCTAATCGTTTAACTGTCCAGTCGTGACGAATATTCTATTATAAGCTTGGCAAGTATACGCATCTCCCCCACTAAAGCCAAGGAATAACAAGTCTAAAGCGGTAAAAAGGGTTTGTTGGTTAAGAGTTAATCATCCTTTTTAATCTCTATCGATCTCACATTCCAGAAAAGGCGACAAAATCACAAATACATGATCGAATCCACGACCACGATACTTGCAATTGCTCAAATCCTTAACTCGAATAGGTTAAAGATAGGACCAAGTAATCTTTACCAAAAATATTATATCAAAAAGGGCGATAAAATCATAAATACATAGCCGAATCCACGACTACGATACTTAAGATTGCTCAAATCCCTAATCTCAATAAATCAAAGGTTTGGATAAAGAATGATGTAGGGTATGGATACTATTTGGGATACAAATTGGTGTAAAATAAAAATAAACAAAACAGATAAATTAAAATCCTAAGTGTGGTTAATCACTATCCCAACCATCCCATGAATAAGACTCATATCATAGAATAACTCACGCTTTGACACTTGAAACACACGCTTTAGGTAGACACGAATTATACTCAACAAGATCTCAATCAAAGAATAACCTTAGTTGGCGTTCCCATAACGGCCAACTCCCATTCAATCCATAAATATAATATACAACAAATAGTGGTGATATCGCCCACTTAATACAAAACTTTACATAAGTTGGTTAAAACAAACTTCCAACTTTTCCTTTTTCTTTTTCTTTTCTAATTTTTTCTATTTTATCGATTTTTTTTTTTTTTTTTTTTTTTTTTTTTTTTTTTTTTTTTTTTTTTTTTTTTTTTAACTTCAACATGTGTAAAATTCACAACTTCTCTATCACTATATTTCCGGATAATTTTTCCATACTCTTCATACTTTCAGAAATAACTGTAATAGCGAAAGTAGCAAACACACGAAAAATAAACTCAAAGTTATACAATATTTACTTTCATACCAATTGCATTGTGCAATTTCCTGACTCAACCAAAGATAATGAATTACGCACGCGAACACAGGTAATGTAAGGAAACACACTTTGCCTAAAGCAATTAACCACGGATTTATATCTATAGGGTAGGCTAAGGTGTAAGGGTGTATCAAAACATTATAACAAAGGTGTAAGAAACGAAAGGAATGGCTCTGAGTGTTTTTATATGGGTATCTTACTCTAAAAGTGAGAGTAACAAAAGGGTTTATACGGGGGTTAACTAACCAGTGTAGTTAGTTAATATCACATAACATATAAAGGCTATTTGGGTGTAATCCTAGAAATTTACCAATTTAGACAAGTCATTCCAATTATATAGATAATACTTATTATGGTGGTCTCGAATAATATATAAGCCAAGTTCTAAAGTTTACAAGTCACCGGCACACTCAGAGATTTGTGAATTTTGATAAGTTCACAATTTTTGGAAATAATGTTATGTGTGCAGCTATGTAATTTAGACTTTAAACAAAAACATGCTAAAAAATTTTAAATTTTGATATATTAAGAGCATTTTAAGCATATTTTGCAAAAGTTTAGGACAAGTAAGTGTTCTAATTCTCCAATCCCCCCACTTAAGTTAAATAACGTCCTCGTTGTTTGTATCAAAGATTAAAAACTGGAAAATAAAAGAATTAGAACAGAAAAACTCCCCTGAGATTTGCTCGGTATGATCCTCCATTATTCGTATAAGAGCAAAAATCAACTTTCTTGTGGATGAGAACGTTTAAGCTTCATATTTGATGTATGATGAGGTGGAAAGTGTACCGCTTTTAGGGGGTCATTTAAGCCCTAAATCGTTCCTTTTGTCATTTTAGGTACTTTGGAGAAGAAATCTAGAAAAGGAAGCATTTTGGACGTTTTTGGGGCATAAAAGTGAAGAAAACGACAAAGTCTCTAAATCTGCTGGAAAAGTACCTTTGACGGCGTCAAGCCCCAATGTGACGCCGTCAACCCTTGATAAGCCAGAGAGGATTTTGGAAGATTAAAGGGGGACGGCGTCAAGAAGGTCGTCAAGCCTTGATAAGCCAGAGAGGATTTTGGAAGATTAAAGGGGGACGACGTCAAGAAGGCCATCAAGAAACCCTAACCGCGGCGAGGTGACGGCGTCACGACCCAAAGTGTGACGCCGTCAGATCTGTTTTCCTATATATACTTTCATAATTTTTTAGTCATTAGTGTGCAACTTTGTGAGGAGAAACCCTAATACGATTTTTCTGCCATTTTTAAGGGTTTTATACCCTTGGATCTCCCATGTTCAATTGAAGATAAGTAATCAATTAATCATTCAATATGTCTATGTGTTGTTTGATTATATCTTGTTCTTGTCTTTTATTTAACATGCTAGGCTAGATTTATCTTGTGTTTGCTTAGATCTAATGAAACCTAACTATTGATTATTGGTTGTTGGTGTGTTATTAATTGTATTGGATGATTGTTTATCGATGTTAGGCTTAAGAAAACTGGCTAACCTCCTATACGGTAACTTGCTTGAACGTCTTAAGAAACATGAACCAATGCGTACTAAGGTTTTTATGGTTGTATTTAATGCATGAGCGAATTCTAGTGATCCCATGTTAGGAGCTTCTTAGCCGGCTCGACATAGGAGTGAAGTAGGAGCTTGTAGAGTTGGGGAAGTACGTACGCCACCCCACGATTGGTATTAAGGAATACACCCGTCATCCACGCAATTAATACACACTAATCAACCGGTAAAAGATAGTTAGGGAGTAAGGAAATCTAAGTAAACACATTTCTCTCCATATAAGTTCCACAACTTTTTTATTTTCAGTTATTTTATTTTATTTGCAATTGTAGTTATTTGGGTTAGTTGACTAGCAACTAATTCCGCCCACTCCTTCAAACCCGAGATTTTACTTGCTTTCATAAAAATATAAAAATACAAAAAGAATCTTCCCTCACCCTTAGACCTATTAGAGTAGTTTTTCAATCCTAACGACACTATTCCCCTAGAGAACGATCAATCCCCCGGTACTTGCCACTACACTATACTACATCGGTCAGGTACACTGCCTGGTGGGGATTGCAAGCCTCTTGAGATCCCTCGAGAGGTAAAACCTGTTGTAAGGTCGCAAAACCACGCATCAAGTTTTTGGCGCCGCTGCCGGGGAATAGTTATTGTTTAGGTTGAATTTTTATTTTATTAGGTCTACTCACTAGATTCCTTTCTAGTGAGATTTTTATTTTATTTTTCTAGGTTTTCTTTAGTCTATCTTTTTTTCTTCGTTTCTTTGTTCGTAACCATTACCATCCGACATCATGGAAGGTGGTAATATCCTCGATCCCAACAACCCACCTCCTAGAGCCCGTACCTTAGGAGACTACTCCCGTCCTAGCCACCATGGCTATCGAAACACCATTGAGCTCACTCAAGGAGCCAATGTCACTCCCTTGCGATCCGACACCATCCGGTTGGTGCAAAGTGGATGCGCATTCCATGGACTTCGTTCCGAAGATCCTAATCAACATCTCAAGGACTTTCTCAAAATCGTTGATTCTATAGACCTTGATGTTGCCACTCGAGAGACGACCCGACTGCGTCTCTTTCAATTCTCTCTGCGGGACCAAGCTAGTCAATGGCTAGAGCGTCTACCCGCAGGATCCATCACCTCTTGGGATGATCTCAGCACTCGTTTCCTCGCTCAGTTTTTTCCACCAGGAAGAACTACCAAGCTAAGGAATGATATCTTGATGTTCCAACAACGTCAAGGCGAAACCCTCTACGAGGCATGGACTCGATTCAAAGACTTACTCCAAAAAGTCCCTCACCATGGCATAGAACTTTGGCTCCAAGTCCAAATCTTCTATGACCACATCAATCTCTTCACGAGGCAAACCATTGACCAATCGGCCGGTGGTAAGCTACGTGATCTAAGTGTGGAACAATCATGGGCTCTCCTGGAAGATCTTGCTCTGTATGACAACGAAAGTTGGAATGATCCCCGTGATTTGAATAAAACGGTCAAGGCAATATCCTTGCCTTCGAACAATTCAAGCACTTCCGACCGTAGGATCATAGAACTTGAAGACCAAGTCAAGTTTCTTATGAAATCCTACGAGGCTCCTAAACCTTCAAGCCAAGTGAACAAAATCACTTCTTCATGTGAATTATGTAGTGGTCCCCACGACACTCGTGATTGCATGGAACTCCCCGAATAAGCTTTTGCGGACTACGCATCCTTGCGTACCGACGGAGCGGGAGACAAGTGGTACACTTTTAAACCCGAGCCAAACCCCTACGGTGATTCATACAACCCCTCATGGAAAAATCACTCAAACCTTAGGTGGAAACAAAACCAAAACGCACAGCAAACCAATTCTTCCAACCCACCTAATCGTTTCCAATCAAGCGGTTCATCCCCAAACCGTACTTTCAATAACAATCCTTCCAACAATTATGGTAGTACCAATAATCTTGAAGGATTGATGTCCAAATTTATGGCATCTCAAGAAGCTCGGATAGCTAGATTCGAATCCGAATTCAATCAACAACAAACGGAGATGACCAATAAAATTGACAACTTATTGAAAGCCCTCAATAACCAAGTGCTATCACCTCCACGTAAGGACGCTAAGAACACAAATAGTGGACCCCAAGTAAAAGACCCCTCTTCATCCAAACATGTCCACTTCGTCAACATTGTCACTATTAAACCAATTGATAGGAATGAGGATAATAGTGAACCTGAGGATGAGGTTAAGAAAGTCGAGGTTGATGAAGAAGATAGGAAAAGTAAGATTGAAAAAGTAGATGATGATGAGGACTACTTCAATAGGCTACCCACTAAGGAAGAGCGCGCATATCATACAAACTTATTCGATGACCCCGAGACACCATACTTCCTAGGTAGACCAATTATAGAAATGGGCGACCCTTCTAATCTCAACATACCATGCAACATCGGACATTTACATGTGTGGAAAGCTTACATCGACCTTAGATCGCCCATAAACATCATGACTAGAGCCCACTACAACTTGATAATGAAAAATCAACTTGGGTATATGATGCTCCCTGATAAGGGTTGGATGAGTAACTTCACGGGAAGAGTTAAGGGATTACCGGTTTATGTAGGAAACTTCACCTATGCCACCGACTTTGTAATTGTAGAAGATATCTGCCCAATAGTCGATGCATGCTTAACTCAAGTAGTTTTTGGAAAACCATTTGTTGAGGTCTCTAGAATGACTTATGAACCTCTCTTAGGGATAGTTAGATTTAAGGATGAGACCGATGAGGTAAACTACCAAATGCCATATATGATAGAGCAATTCCAACACTTGTCAAATGTTGAGAAGGAGCTTAAGCAAGCAGTCTACTATAGGAATGATGGAGATAGAAGTAAAGGAGTAGACTATGTTATGGAAAGGATATCCGGTTTCTACAAGGATTGTTTGAAATTAGGACCGGAATATAAAACCGGACATGAGAATGGCCTAGAAACCGTGACCAATGATGGAGTCACGTAATGTACGGTGACTTTGAGTCTAGCTACAAGACTCGTTAATAAAGAAAAGCGCTTCTTGGGAGGCAACCCAAGCTTTATTTGCTTTGTGTGTTTATTTATTTGTTTGTTTGATTTTATTTGTTTCCGTATGTATGTTTAATTTTTATTATTATTGATTCATGTTCGAAACTAAATTGTGAAAATGCTTTATCTTGTTTTTAACTTCGTCTTAACTCTTAACTACATATAAAGGTATTTTGCAAAAGATAAGTGTAAGGGAAATCCAAATCGGTTTATTAGAACAGATGAACATGAATCGTAACAATAATAAATTAACATACACATTAGTAATTGTTTGAGTCAAATGCTTGTATCGAGTCATAATGATATTTTGCAGGAATTCCAGGAAGTAAGGTATAGGTTTTTCCAGAAATTTTCCGGAAACTTAACATGAGAATTCTGTCAGATCATTTCTGACGGCGTCAGACCCCAGTCTGACGGCGTCAGGTTTTAATTTTCTGAAATTTTTGAAAGTTTTGTTTTCATAAAAAGTTTTTATTAAATCTCTATCTTATAAACTCCAGGAATCTGCAAAATAATCATTCCACAAGCATTATATCCTTATACAGATTTATCCCGCCGATGTTATGCAGGTTTTCTTGTTTGTTTTCTCAGGATTAACAGGTTAGTTTGGACAAGGAGATGTATGTGGAATCAAGCTTTTGGCGCTGCTTTAATCTTGAAGCTTCAACATTAACTTGGAAGAAGATCTAACCATGTTACCTCTTTATCCACCGAACAAATCAGGGGAGTATTTGATTTCATTCTTTTACCTTATTTACTTTTACATCTTGTTATTTGAACATTGGGGACAATGTTCAGCTTAAGTGTAAGGGGAGGGTAAATGATGATACCTTAGAGAATACCATTGCACTTGATTTTTGTTTGTTTGATGGTAGATGTGTAATAAAACTGAGATAAATACTTGTTAGGGCAATTTTAGTGCCAAATTTAAATTTTTTTACAACATTTAGGAGTGAAACTTTGGTCTTAATGAGCGTCTCATGGATAGGAAGTTATATGACTAGCACAAAACCGTACCACTAAAAAATTTTCCACGCCCAAATATGTGAGGTTCGCCCCTAGAATTGGTAGGAAAAGCATTTATGCTATGATGTGTGTACCGGTAGCACTTAGATTCTAGAACTTGCGTTAGGACCATTCCGAGGCCACAAGTGAGACTACATTCGTGTAGTTAGATTTACTACATGATAAGAGGCATTAGGATTAACCCATTGTTTTACACCTGTGTTTTTGTTATAATTACGTTGGCTACATTGGTCAAGTAATTCTCCCACACCCTTTGCGTTGTACTCATTTTTAGTACACGATACCCCTAGTACACCCCTCAGAGCCTATCTTTTCGTTTCTAACTTTAAGCATTTTACTTAAAGGAAGAATTTGTTTACACCCCACTTAAATGTACACCCCTCAGAGCCTATCTTTGATAGTTTATCTTAGGTGCTTACGCCTAGTGGAGGAGGTTTTTGATCCTTTCCCAAGCCTATGGTAATCTATTTGCAATGACAGGTAGTGAGAGATATTATCCGTTTTCATTTATGAGATATACTTTTATGACACCTGAGAGATGTGAGTATCTAAACACTACTTGTGAGGTGCTAGTTTGTAATCTCCATGCTTATTATGATTAAAGTGGAACGACTATTTGTTGTAATTACTTTTATATTAGCGTTAAATGACCCCTAACTTGTATTTTGATTAGAATAAAAGCGCATTTGCTTGAGGACAAGCAAATCTCAAGTGTAAGGGTATTTGATGAGGCAAAAAGTGTACCGCTTTTAGGGGGTCATTTAAGCCCTAAATCGTATTTATTTGATCAAATATTGCCCTAAATCGTTCCTTTTGTCATTTTAGGTACTTTGGAGAAGAAATCTGGAAAAGGAAGCATTCTGGACGTTTTTGGAGCATAAAAGTGAAGAAAACGACAAAGTCTCTAAATCTGCTGGAAAAGTACCTTTGACGGCGTCAAGCCCCAATGTGACGCCGTCAACCCTTGATAAGCCAAAGAGGATTTTGGAAGATTAAAGGGGGACGGAGTCAAGAAGGTCGTCAAGCCTTGATAAGCCAGAGAGGATTTTGGAAGATTAAAGGGGGACGACGTCAAGAAGGCCATCAAGAAACCCTAACCGCGGCGAGGTGACGGCGTCACGACCCAAAGGGTGACGCCGTCAGATCTGTTTTCCTATATATACTGTCATAATTTTTAGTCATTAGTGTGCAACTTTGTGAGGAGAAACCCTATTACGATTTTTCTGCCATTTTTAAGGGTTTTATACCCTTGGATCTCCCATGTTCAATTGAAGATAAGTAATCAATTAATCATTCAATATGTCTATGTGTTGTTTGATTATATCTTGTTCTTGTCTTTTATTTAACATGCTAGGCTAGATTTATCTTGTTTTTGCATAGATCTAATGAAACCTAACTATTGATTATTGGTTGTTGGTGTGTTATTAATTGTATTGGATGATTGTTTATCGATGTTAGGCTTAAGAAAACTGGCTAACCTCCTATACGGTAACTTGCTTGAACGTCTTAAGAAACATGAACCAATGCGTACTAAGGTTTTTATGGTTGTATTTAATGCATGAGCGAATTCTAGTGATCCCATGTTAGGAGCTTCTTAGCCGGCTCGACATAGGAGTGAAGTAGGAGCTTGTAGAGTTGGGGAAGTACGTACGCCACCCCACGATTGGTATTAAGGAATACACCCATCATCCACGCAATTAATACACACTAATCAACCGGTAAAAGATAGTTAGAGAGTAAGGAAATCTAAGTAAACACATTTCTCCCCATATAAGTTCCACAACCTATTTATTTTCAGTTATTTTATTTTACTTGCATTTGTAGTTATTTGGGTTAGTTGACTAGCAACTAATTCCGCCCACTCCTTCAAACCCGAGATTTTACTTGCTTTCATAAAAATATAAAAATACAAAAAGAATCTTCCCTCACCCTTAGACCTATTAGAGTAGTTTTTCAATCCTAACGACACTATTCCCCTAGAGAACGATCAATCCCCCGGTACTTGCCACTACACTATACTACAACGGTCAGTTACACTGCCTGGTGGAGATTGCAACCCTCTTGAGATCCCTTGAGAGATAAAACCTGTTGTAAGGTCGCAAAACCACGCATCAATGTATCCACAAAAATTGCAGAAATCTATAATACCATTTAGACTTTAACACACCAGAGTTAAGAAGGTTCAAACTTGCATAATACATTATTAGTTAGTAAAAATAAAACTTTAAAAAAAATTTAACTGTAAATCATCAGGTCAGTCGATACGCCGTATCTTATGGAAGAAGATACGCCGTATCGAGCCTGGAATAAATACGAATCAGAATAAAAGATGCGTCGCATCCTTAACCAGGGATGCGCCGCATTAAATAAACTGACAGAAAGTTTTAAAGTCAAAAGTAAAAATGCAGAAAATAAAATAAGATATGACCAGTGCAGGTGATGCGTCGCATCTTCTGCAGGTCTGACAGACTCGACACAAAACAGAAAAATAAAAATTTTCTTCCGGGTTGTCTCCCGGTCAGCACTTGTCTTTATTCCAGAGTCTTCAAGTTAGACTCACGTTCAGCTCCTTATTTTGTTCTATTGATCCCCACATGTCCATGCACGATGTAGTTGCGAATTACTTCGTCACGAACATATTCCGGCCCCAATTCAAGTACACCTTTGTAGAATCCTTTCATCTTTTGGTACGGATACTCGATCCCTTTCTCAGCGTCATTTTCATCTACAAAAAGAAATGGTGTAAATTTGTAACAAAATTTGTTAGGGGCATGTTTAAACCTTGGGTGAGCATGAGGCATCATGTAAGTGATAACGTTGCTTCCACTTTTAAAGGTGATCTTTTCCTCAAATCTTTTAGCGTTAATTACGACCTCCTTACAAAATGGTTTTCCAACGATCACGTCACCCATCATAACATCACGATAAGCATCCATGTTTTCCACCACGGTGAAATCTGTAACAATAGTTAAATTCCCAACAAAAATAGGCACATTCATGAATATTCCAACTACGTTTTTTCCTCTATACTCAATTTTGTTTTTCATTATAGAATTATAGAAATCTTTTGACATTACATTAATTGGTAAAATAGGGAAAACGTTGGCACTAACTTGTTTAAATCCTATCATGTAGGGAAATTGTAAATTATAAGCACAATCTACATGGATCTTTCTACCATAATCACAAAAACTAGGATATCCTTCAAATTCATCATAATTCTTAGTGTTGATCATATTGATTCTAGGTATATCCATAATTTCTCCTTCTTCAATTTCGGGTTCAAAATCCTCCATAAATTGATCATTGATTCCTAATGGTAAATTAAGATCATTTAATTCAATGTAGTCTCCACTATAGGTCTCAAGTGATTCATTATTTACCAAGGTTTCTCCCATAAACCTAGCTTCTAGATCGAGGTCCATACGTTCTCTTAATCCTAGCACATAGACGCCTCTAATTATGCTTTTAGCAGGATTTTGACACTTATAGACTAGTTTATTATTCCCTACCTTTAATGAGATTTTTCTTTTAAACACATTAATCTTAGCATGGGCGGTAGACAAGAAAGGTCTTCCAAGGATTAAAGGAATCTTAACATCCTTGGGCATATCTAATATAACAAAGTCTACAGGGAAAACAAACTTCTCAATCTTAACTAGCACATTTTCAGCAATCCATTCAGGTCGTTTTACCGTTTTATCAGCCAATTCAATAAGCAGCTTAGTTGGTGCTAATTTTCCTAGTCCTAGGGTAGTGAATGTCTTAAGGGGCATAACACTAACGCTAGCTCTGAAGTCAGCTAATACATTATTGAAAGATATGTCATTAATTGAACAAGGTAAAGTATAACTTCCTGGGTCTTTTTCTTTATGAGGCAAGGCACGTAAGTCGGTTGCAGAGCTCTCTTATTTCATTGTATCCTTGATCTCCTCTTCAATCTTTGCCTTCTCTTTGAGTAACCTCCTTAAACTGATTGAAGAATTAAAGAAAAGTTCGGGCTTTGCAGCATCATTACCATTCATCAATATTCTAGGAAAAGGTATGTTAGGCGTGACTTCTTCAGTAGTGCATACGGCCTTGACATGATCTCTCGGGTTAGTTTCAGCTGAGCTTGGTAAACTTCCGTATCCCCTTTCTTGAAGAACCTTGCTCATTTGTCCGATTTGTTGTTCCAATGCTTTGATCGAAGCTCCTTGATTTCTTGTTATAGTATCCGTTGAGGCTCGGATTTCTTTGATCATAGCAGTGTTCTCTTCATGTCTTTTAGCAGCATCGGCCATAATTTGCTTTAGAGTGTCATCCAAAGTCTGCCTCCTTTCTTGATAAGTGGGATTAAAGTTGTTCTTTTGATAGTATCCCGGAGTAGCTTCCCTAAATCTTCCTGAAGGTCGGAATGGTTGTCCAAATTGTGTGTAGTATGCTTCTTCAAAAGTCTCACTTTCATTCTTATTAGGCCAATCTTTAGTGTAGTGAGGTCCTTCGCATTTTTCACATCCAACTTGGGCAGCATAAACTTTCTCATTACGCTTTTTCATCTCTCTACTAATTTTATCCAATTGAGCTTGAATTGCAGCAAACCCGTCAAAATTAGTGCTGCTCTTAGATCTAGTAGAGGTTCCGTCGTGCCATTTTTGAGAGTGATCAGCAGCTTCTTGGATAGCTTTTCTAGCATCGGCTGCACTCATTTGGGGCACAGCTCCCTTAGCATCCAAGATTTGTCTAGTAGGCACGTCCAATCCTTGATAGAACAATATTATCTCCTGCATTGGACTTAGATAATGTTGAGGGCATTTCATCAATAAGTCTTTAAATCGTTCCCAAGCTTGATAAAGAGTTTCATCAGGCTCTTGCTTGAAACTGTTGATAGCCTCTATCTTTTTAGCAGTTTTAGCAGGTGGACAATATCTTTTCAGGAATTTGCTCTTCAAATCTTCCCATGTTGTGATTGAACTAGCAGGCTCATTCCTTAGCCACTTATTAGCAGCTCCTTTAAGCGAAATTAGAAAGATTCTTAGCATAAGTTGATCCTCAGAGACTCCTTCTGTAGTAAACAAATCTGCAATCTCGAGGACTTTTTCAACATGTTCATTAGCATCTTCATGTTCTGTTCCACTGAAAGCATTATCTCTTAGTTCCTTGAGAAACTGATCCTTCAACTCAAACTTTGACTTTTCATCAAACCTTGGTCTAGCAACTCCTGAACTGTAATCAGCACGGGTTTTGTTCATGTATTCCTCTATAGTAGTGTTTTCCGCCATTGTTTCTGTTTCTTCTTCCTCCTTCTCTTCAGAAAAGTAATGAAGCTCGAACAAACATGAAATTTCAAAGCTTTTTGTGTTGAAAAGCCTTTTAAGCGAATATAAGGCTCGTTCAGGATCTTCGAAAGGTTTAATCAAGTTCTTAGTTGAACTCCTGGTCATGCACTTCCTGAAACCATCACAAAAGCATCAGTAGGGTATGTTCAAGAAAGTAATATATCAGAAAATTAACAACGAAAACGGAATATGAAAAATAAAAGTTGCTGATATCTGTAGATGATGCGCCGTATCCAAAAAGTTGGATACGCCGTATCTTATAATCGTTAAAATTTAATCAGACTTTTATTCAGAAAGCAGATACGCCGCTTATAATTTTATAATGCGTCGTATCAAGTTTAATTATCAAAAATCGATTATATTTATTAAAATTAAATGCGTCGTATTAACAAAAGCTAATGCGCCGTATTTTCGTTACATTTCAAAATACAAGATTTTTGATTTAGAAGATGCGCCGTATCGATAAAGATCGATGCGTCGTATCTGTTTAATAATTTGAAAACTGTTTTTAATTTAAATCGAAAATACGCCGTATCTGTTAAAACAGATGCGTCATACGGCGTTAGGGTTTAGAAAAATTTCTTATTAAAAATACAATACGCCGTATCTTGGGGAAAGATGCGTCGTATTCGAATTTATTAAACGCGTTGTATTTTATAAAAATTAAACGCAATACGCCGTATCTGTGAAAACAGATGCGCCGTATCGTTTGTATCAGCTCAGTACAACGATAGCAGAATGCAGAAAAATACAGAAAAGAAAAACAAAAATTAAAAACAAACAAAAAGTAACAAAAAATTAAAGAAAATAAAAACATACAAAAACAGAAAATATGCAAATAATACAATGAATGCAATTTATCTAATATATAACAGAGTTAGTGGTTAGAATCTAAAAATTAAAAAGAAAAACCTAATTAAAATACTAATCAAATTAACAGATAATAACAATTCACTCCCCGGCAGCGGCGCCAAAAACTTGATGCGCGTGATGTGTCATTGCGGTTTAGCAGTATTAATGCCTACTCAAGTTTTAAATTTATATTTAGCCGACTTATCAATAACACACACACACTTAACGAGCAGTGTACCCGGTCAGTATGAATATAATGGTAAGTAGAGTGTCGATCACTAAGAGTGGAACGTATTATCTAGTTATTCTAATCAGTATTTTAATATCCTAAGTTAGCTATACAACCTAATCTAACGCAAGGGGGTTCAGCCTGAGAGACTGGCACGGTTCGGTTATGATTAAATATAAACGAAACTAGTGAGCACGAATCAGCGATTAGCACACACGTACACAGATAGATACTTGAGACAATAAGAAGACCTGTCCTGATAATTAAGTAGCTTGTCACTTGTTTTATTGCTAGTTTTATATGAAGTGTATATAATTAAACCTTTCTCGTTGGCTCTAATCTTATCGGCGAGTAAACCCTTAATGATTACTTATGTCTATCCTATTTATTAAGCGTCTCTTAAATAGGCGAGGAAGGGGCATGACGACCCAAGCAATGCTCAGCTAGACACAGAGGTTATCAATGCACTAATAAAAGTCACCAAAGACATCAACATATAAACTTTAATTAATGGGAAAGCAATTTTAAGGGGTGCGCATGATGTTCCGTAGTCACATGACATCAGCCCATCAATCCTGATGAATTAAAGTGTACTAATACAATAAAACAAAACTACTTAATGAATTGAATACATGCAGGACCTTCTTACAGCTCTTGTATCTTCGTTCAGGGTGTGTCTTGTGCTGCTAACACGTCTGAATTCGTCTCAGGTTTGGTACTCGTACGTATGGTATCTTGCACTGTCCAACCTTGTCCAACCTCTCAAATTCGTCTGACCTTGGGGTATTTATAGTTTCTGTCTGAGGGTTAGATGCGGCGCATAGGATAAGTAGATGCGGCGCATTGACTTAACTTCGCGTGGGGTCCAAGATTAATATATTCAGGAATATTCGTACACCGCCTTAAGATGCGGCGTAACTCCATTTCTCTATGCGGCGCATGTCCTTTGCTGTCTTGGATTGTAACTTGTGAAATCTTGATAGTGATACGCCGTATGTAAGAAGTATGTTGTGGCGTATCTGTAGCAGAATGATCTTGATCTTGTACATTTCAGTAGACTCTTAACATCTTGCTTGTTTTGCTCCATAATTAGTCCAAAATCGCCAAGTTTCACATAATACTTGGTTTTACCTGAGAATTACAAAAGTAAACATTAACGTATCAATTCTCATATATAATATAATAAAACAAGTCAAATAAATAGGATAAATGATGATAATAAAATGTACTTATTTGAGTTCATCAAATATCCCCCCACTTGAACTTTACTTGTTCCCATGTAAACCTTAGAATAAATCTTATGAAAATGTATCCTAAAAGATATTAGGATTTATTTTTATATTTAAGCACGTATTCGTTTTGTCATAATTGCATAACCAAACACTTAACGAATTAGAAATTGTGAGGACCTTGGTTATACACGGTTAAGGTGGTTAAACCTTGTGTCTTTGTGTATGAGATATATTGACTTAATATGATTAAGCACGTGGAATTTACTTAACCACACTTAGAAGGTTATGTATGTTATGGAAATGGAAGAATTATGTTTGTTACTAAACAATGAACAAAGAAAGTATTTCACTAAACGATTCAATATTATTCCAAATAATACGAGTGATCTTGAGTTTCTCACTAGGGTTACAAAACCTTGAATCTTATGTTACAACTTGTGATTTTTGTTTGTTCTATGTCTTAACAGTTATTCAATTATTTCACATACATAATCACTAGTCTAAGATCTCTTTTATAGTTGCAAAAGATCTTTACAAATTGCTAAAAGTCTTGACCGACTTACTTGTTTAACTTATGCTTATTGGTGTCAGTACATAAGATACAACATGTATCTATGTATACAACTTGTTAACTAAGCACATGGAGTAAGATATTATCTACCGTATATGTTTGACCAAAACACAATAAATATCTTTTCGATCTTATCCTATGAGTCACTGATCAGCAGTACCATATACAACTAGCAGTACCTTCAACTTGAACTAGCAGTACCTTCTTGCTCTAGCAGTACCTTCATGTACTAGCAGTACCTTGATCATGAACTAGCAGTACCTTCGACTTAGAGTAAATTCTAATACTCTAACTTCAGAATATTTAATTCCCAACAATCCTCCCCTAAACATGTGAATTAATTCAAACATGTTTTCTGAATTAAATGAGGACTTGTGAAGATCTTTCAAACACTTCATGAATCTGAACTATTTCTTCTATTCTGAACTCATCTGCTTTGTTCTTCTTTGACTTCAGCAATATCAAAACATTGTACCAAAAGATGGTGCAATTTCCTTGGATGGAGGAATTGTAAGAGGCAATGATGCTGTGTATCTTGGATGCTTGTTTCAACAAGTGAAATCATCTAACCAGCATGTCTTTGAAGTGAAATTGAAACTTTTCTTCGTTTGATCTAGATAGAACTTTCTCCTTTGGAATGCTTCATCCCTTCTAGATATTTGATCTGTTCTAATCATTTTCAACCTCTACATCATCTTGTATGCTCTTGTCTTCTCCTTCCATATATTGGTTTATTCTTCCTTTTCTGGGAAATTATTTCCTCCCCTGAAGCAAATAACTTTTGTTTCCTCCCCTTTTTTGGAAGATCTCACTATGTACTTTTGACTGATCCATCAATATGTAACTTTTGTTGTCAGACAATATTGTACATGAAGCCATCAATTCCTTAAGAGTTTAAGTTGCTGTCCTCATCACTTCTAGGTGTGTTAACTCCTATGAGAGGTGAATCAGTGGACATTTTGATTCATAATCCATCAATGAATGGTTTTTCTGAATCCTTGAAAATCCTTTTAAGAAATCATTTAACTTAGTAGTATGTTCATGATTTTTTAGAATTGAAAAATCATACTACATTCAACCATTTTGAAAGAATCAAGTGTATAACAGACACCTAATCAAAATTTCGGTTTAAAAATAACCTCTGGTTGTGTGAGAACCAATGTATTTCAGTTATCACTAACTGCCTGTGAAAAGATAAATCTATTCAAAAGATTTTCTTGACAGGGTTTCCAGCTCATAGTAATTGTTACCTCCAACACAAGTGTTAGATTCACTTTCACTAGCTGTTATTTCTATCAGATGTCCTTAGACTAACTCATTATACTTGAAAGTATAAAATGATAGAAAATGAGTTGTATCAGTTACTATCTGATCAACTAAGTCATCAATTCAATGTGAAATATCATAACTAGATTTCAAGAAAGAAGTTTTAAGGAGGTTTAATTCCTAAACTCAGTCCATCATAAATCTATTATGGTCAGCAATTTGATAAGAATTCTGCTGTTCCCATTTCACTTGAAATATCCTTTGTGTTCACATATTCATACCTGAAATAGTTAGTCTAAAACCAAAAGAACAATGTACAAAGTTGATGAACTCAAATAAGTACATTTTATTACTATCATTTATCCTATTAATTTGACTTGTTTTACTATATTATGTATGAGGATTGATACTTAATCGTTTACTTTTGTAATTCTCAGGTAAAAACAAGCATTTGGTGAAACTTAGCGATTTTGGACTAATTATGGAGCAAAACGTGCATAAAGTGAAAGTCTACTGACAAGGACAAGAACAAGTCAATTCTGCTCCAGATGCGCCGCATCTCACTCATGACATGCGCCGCATCTCTATCAAGATATCACCAGATACGATCCAAGATACAAGAGGACATGCGCCGCATCTAATCATGGAGTTACGCCGCATCTTCTGGCGGTGTACGAATATTCCTGAATATTATAATCTTGGACCCCACGCGAAGTTAAGTACATGCGCCGCATCTACTTACTAGATGCGCCGCATCTTCCCTCAGACAGAAACTATAAATACCCCGTAGACCAGACGAATTACAAGTTCCGGAAAACCTAAAACCGAAGTCCGAACAGGAGAAACAAAGGACGAATTCAGTCAAGGAGGCAGCACAAGACACACCCAAATCAAAGATACAAGAGCTGTAAGAAGGTGCTGCATGTGTTTAATTCATTAAGTAGTTTTATTCATGGGATGGTTGGGATAGTGATTAACCACACTTAGGATTTTAATTTATTTGTTTTGTTTATTTTTATTTTTACACCAATTTATATCCCAAAAATTATCCATACCCTATTATTCTTTATCCAACGAATCCTTTGATTTATTGAGATTAGGGATTTGAGCAATCTTAAGTATCGTAGTCGTGGATTCAGCTATGTATTTATGATTTTGTCGCCCTTTTTGATATATTATTATTGGTGAAGTTTGGACCTATCTTTAGCCTATTCGAGTTAAGGATTTGAGCAATTGCAAGTATCGTGTTCGTGGATTCGATCATGTATTAGTGATTTTGTCGCCTTTTCTGGAATTTGAGATCGATAGTGAAAGAGAATAATTAACCCTTAAGCCTAAAAACCCTTTTTACCGCTTTAGACTTGTTATTCCTTAGCTTTAGTGGTGGAGATGTGTATACTTGCCAAGCTTATGATAGAATATTCGTCGCGACTGGACAGTTAAACGATTAGATTTGCTTTTATCGACTTATTTTATTTTACTTCTAATTCGTTAAGTGTTTAGTTGTGTGATTAGGAAATGAACGAATACATGCTTAAATATAAAAATAAATCCTAACATCTTTTAGGATACATTTTCATAAAAGAAATTCTAAGGTTTACTTGGGGACAAGTAAAGTTCAAGTGGGGGGATATTTGATGAACTCAAATAAGTACATTTTATTACTATCATTTATCCTATTAATTTGACTTGTTTTACTATATTATGTATGAGGATTGATACTTAATCGTTTACTTTTGTAATTCTCAGGTAAAAACAAGCATTTGGTGAAACTTAGCGATTTTGGACTAATTATGGAGCAAAACGTGCATAAAGTGAAAGTCTACTGACATGGACAAGATCAAGTCAATTCTGCTCCAGATGCGCCGCATCTCACTCATGACATGCGCCGCATCTCTATCAAGATATCACCAGATACGATCCAAGATACAAGAGGACATGCGCCGCATCTAATCATGGAGTTACGCCGCATCTTCTGGCGGTGTACGAATATTCCTGAATATTATAATCTTGGACCCCATGCGAAGTTAAGTACATGCGCCGCATCTACTTACTAGATGCGCCGCATCTTCCCTCAGACAGAAACTATAAATACCCCGTAGACCAGACGAATTACAAGTTCCAGAAAACCTAAAACCGAAGTCCGAACAGGAGAAACAAAGGACGAATTCAGTCAAGGAGGCAGCACAAGACACACCCAAATCAAAGATACAAGAGCTGTAAGAAGGTGCTGCATGTGTTTAATTCATTAAGTAGTTTTGTTTTATTGTGTTAGCAAACTTTAATTCATCAGGATTGGTGGCTTGTGTAATGTGACAACGAAAGATTTCACTCCCTTTAATACTTGCTTTCCCATCAATTAAAGTTTATATGTTGATGTCTTTGGTTACTACTTATTAGTGCATTGATCACCTCTGTGTTTATTAGTGGCTTGCGGGCATTTGACTGCGGGACATAATGTGGCTCCCACGGTTGTTTCTAAATTGATCACTTAGGAATAACTTTTAGACATAAGTAATCATTAAGGGTTTACTCGCCGATAAGAATAGGACCAACGAGAAAGGGTTAACTACATACACTTCATATAAAGCTATCAATAAAACAAGTGACAATCTACTTAATCATAAGGACAGCCCTCTTATTGTCTCAAGTATTTATCTGTGTACGTGTGTGCTACTTGCTGATTCGTGCCTATTGGTTTATTTTATTATTTAATTGCAAACAAACCGTGCCAGTCTCTCAGGCTGAAACCCCCTTGCGTTAGGATATTAAAATACTGATTAGAATAACGAGATAATACGTTCCACTCTTAGTGATCGACACTCTACTTACCATTATCTTCATACTGACTGGGTACACTGCTCGTTAAGTGTGTGTGTTATTGATAAGTCGGCTAAATATAAATTTAAAACTTGAGTAGGCATTAAAACTGCTAAACCGCAACGACACATCACGCGCATCAAAAGTACTTGTCTTGCATTAGTATAATCATAAAACTAACTGTATAAATAACACAATTCAAATTTTGATATATTAGCAGTACCTTATAAATCCAGCAGTACCAACAAAAATTTATGTACAAAAACACATCATATTGAAAATTTAAAGATTAAGCATTCCAATACTTGCTATTAAGTACTGAAACCTTGAAACATCAAAAGCTTTTGTTAACAGATCTGCAAAATTATGCTCTGAAGCAATTTTAAGAACTTGAATTAATCTTTTCTCATTGCAATCTCTTATAAAGTGATGCCTAATTTCAATGTGTTTCGTTTTAGAGTGTTGTACATGATTTTTAAAAATACAAATTGTACTACTATTATCAATATAAATAACAGTGTTTAAGAAATTGTACCCATAATCAAGAAGTTGGTTTTGAAGCCATAGAACTTGACTAGAGCGTGAGTTATTCAATGATACGAGTCTTATTCATGGGATGGTTGGGATAGTGATTAACCACACTTAGGATTTTAATTTATTTGTTTTGTTTATTTTTATTTTTACACCAATTTATATCCCAAAAATTATCCATACCCTATTATTCTTTATCCAACGAATCCTTTGATTTATTGAGATTAGGGATTTGAGCAATCTTAAGTATCGTAGTCGTGGATTCGGCTATGTATTTATGATTTTGTCGCCCTTTTTGATATATTATTATTGGTGAAGTTTGGACCTATCTTTAGCTTATTCGAGTTAAGGATTTGAGCAATTGCAAGTATCGTGTTCGTGGATTCGATCATGTATTTGTGATTTTGTCGCCTTTTCTGGAATTTGAGATCGATAGTGAAAGAGAATAATTAACCCTTAAGCCTAAAAACCCTTTTTACCGCTTTAGACTTGTTATTCCTTAGCTTTAGTGGTGGAGATGTGTATACTTGCCAAGCTTATGATAGAATATTCGTCGCGACTGGACAGTTAAACGATTAGATTTGCTTTTATCGACTTATTTTATTTTACTTCTAATTCGTTAAGTGTTTAGTTGTGTGATTATGAAATGAACGAATACATGCTTAAATATAAAAATAAATCCTAACATCTTTTAGGATACATTTTCATAAAAGAAATTCTAAGGTTTACTTGGGGACAAGTAAAGTTCAAGTGGGGGGATATTTGATGAACTCAAATAAGTACATTTTATTACTATCATTTATCCTATTAATTTGACTTGTTTTACTATATTATGTATGAGGATTGATACTTAATCGTTTACTTTTGTAATTCTCAGGTAAAAACAAGCATTTGGTGAAACTTAGCGATTTTGGACTAATTATGGAGCAAAACGTGCATAAAGTGAAAGTCTACTGACATGGACAAGATCAAGTCAATTCTGCTCCAGATGCGCCGCATCTCACTCATTACATGCGCCGCATCTCTATCAAGATATCACCAGATACGATCCAAGATACAAGAGGACATGCGCCGCATCTAATCATGGAGTTACGCCGCATCTTCTGGCGGTGTACGAATATTCCTGAATATTATAATCTTGGACCCCACGCGAAGTTAAGTACATGCGCCGCATCTACTTACTAGATGCGCCGCATCTTCCCTCAGACAGAAACTATAAATACCCCGTAGACCAGACGAATTACAAGTTCCGGAAAACCTAAAACCGAAGTCCGAACAGGAGAAACAAAGGACGAATTCAGTCAAGGAGGCAGCACAAGACACACCCAAATCAAAGATACAAGAGCTGTAAGAAGGTTCTGCATGTGTTTAATTCATTAAGTAGTTTTGTTTTATTGTGTTAGCAAACTTTAATTCATCAGGATTGGTGGCTTGTGTAATGTGACAACGAAAGATTGCACTCCCTTTAATACTTGCTTTCCCATCAATTAAAGTTTATATGTTGATGTCTTTGGTTACTACTTATTAGTGCATTGATCACCTCTGTGTTTATTAGTGGCTTGCGGGCATTTGACTGCGGGACATAATGTGGCTCCCACGGTTGTTTCTAAATTGATCACTTAGGAATAACTTTTAGACATAAGTAATCATTAAGGGTTTACTCGCCGATAAGAATAGGACCAACGAGAAAGGGTTAACTACATACACTTCATATAAAGCTATCAATAAAACAAGTGACAATCTACTTAATCATAAGGACAGCCCTCTTATTGTCTCAAGTATTTATCTGTGTACGTGTGTGCTACTTGCTGATTCGTGCCTATTGGTTTATTTTATTATTTAATTGCAAACAAACCGTGCCAGTCTCTCAGGCTGAAACCCCCTTGCGTTAGGATATTAAAATACTGATTAGAATAACGAGATAATACGTTCCACTCTTAGTGATCGACACTCTACTTACCATTATCTTCATACTGACTGGGTACACTGCTCGTTAAGTGTGTGTGTTATTGATAAGTCGGCTAAATATAAATTTAAAACTTGAGTAGGCATTAAAACTGCTAAACCGCAACGACACATCACGCGCATCAAAAGTACTTGTCTTGCATTAGTATAATCATAAAACTAACTGTATAAATAACACAATTCAAATTTTGATATATTAGCAGTACCTTATAAATCCAGCAGTACCAACAAAAATTTATGTACAAAAACACATCATATTGAAAATTTAAAGATTAAGCATTCCAATACTT
Organism: Artemisia tridentata subsp. tridentata; assembly: GCA_021014915.2. Classification (NCBI taxonomy): domain Eukaryota; kingdom Viridiplantae; phylum Streptophyta; class Magnoliopsida; order Asterales; family Asteraceae; genus Artemisia; species Artemisia tridentata. The sequence continues at coordinate 428,717,611 of CP139504.1, forward strand.
GCTATTAAGTACTGAAACCTTGAAACATCAAAAGCTTTTGTTAACAGATCTGCAAAATTATGCTCTGAAGCAATTTTAAGAACTTGAATTAATCTTTTCTCATTGCAATCTCTTATAAAGTGATGCCTAATTTCAATGTGTTTCGTTTTAGAGTGTTGTACATGATTTTTAAAAATACAAATTGTACTACTATTATCAATATAAATAACAGTGTTTAAGAAATTGTACCCATAATCAAGAAGTTGGTTTTGAAGCCATAGAACTTGACTAGAGCAACTTGCAGCAGCTATATATTCTGCTTCAGTTGTTGAATTTGCCACACTTGTCTACTTCTTACACTGCCATGAGACAAGCCTACACCCAAGGAATTGACATCCTCCAGTTGTTGACTTTCTGTCCAAGCTAGCACCAGCATAATCACTATCCGAATATGCTACCAAGTCAAAAGGAGATTCTCTAGAATACCATATACCTAACCTTGGTTGACCTTTGAGATATCTAAAAATTCTCTTGACTGCAATTAAATGAGAAACCTTTGGAGTAACTTGAAATCTTGCACATACACAAACAGGAAACATGATATCAGGTCTAGATGATGTAAGATACATCAAGGAGCCTATCATAGATATGTAACTGTGTACATCTACATTTTCTCCATCTTCATCTTTCAGAAGGTGCTTCTCTGGGTCCATTGGTGTGCTTGCTATTTTTGAATCAGCAAATTGAAATTTTCTAAGTATCTCTGCAACATATTTGTCTTGACTAATAAATATGCCTTCAGATGATTGCTTAACTTGCAAACCCAAAAAGAATGTAAGTTCTCCCATAGAACTCATTTGAAACTTATCTCTCATAAGCTTCTCAAATTCTAAACTCATTTCCTTCCTTGTTGATCCAAAGATAATGTCATCCACATACACCTGTACTAACAGAAGATCCTTCTTGTGCTGTTTGATGAAAAGTGTCTGATCAATCTTCCCTCTTTGAAATCCATTGTCTAATAAGTAGGAAGCAAGTGTTGCATACCAAGCTCTTGGTGCCTGATGAAGGCCATAGAGAGCTTTCACTACTCTGTACACTTTGTTTGGATGTAATGGATCAATGAAACCAGGAGGTTGTGAAACATACACCTCTCTTCCAATTTCACCATATAAAAATGCGCTTTTGACATCCATTTGATAGACTGTGAAGCCTAAAAATGAAGCATAAGCTAGAAACAGCCTAATTGCCTCAATCCTTGCTACTGGAGCATAAACTTCATCATAATCTATTCCTTCTTCTTGTGTGTACCCTTGTGCTACTAGTCTAGCCTTATTCTTGATCACAATTCCTCTTTCATCCCTTTTGTTCTTAAAAACCCATCTAGTGCCAATTAGCTTTTCACGTGTAGGTAAATCAGCTAGCACCTAAACCTTTTGAATCTTGAACTGAAGAAGCTCTTCTTGCATAGCCTCTACCCAGCTTGAATCATCTAGGGCTGTAAGAATATTCTTTGGTTCCTTTTGAGAGAGAAAACATACAAATAAACATGAGTTTGAAAGTTCATGTTGTTTTGAAGCATAAAGGGCATCAAGAATCCCTTGTTGGTCTGAAGAGACCAATTGTCTTCTTGTCTTCACACCAGATTGTATATCTCCAATCACATTATCCAGGGAGTGAACTTTGTGAATCCTTGTGTGTGGTGTAGTAGGAACATGATAAGATGATGAAAGATTAGTTAAATCCACTTCATCTTCTTGGAACTCTGCATCTTGTAAGTGTGAAGGACCAGCAGGACCTTCAACTGAACTAACAGTTCCTTCAAATGAACTACCAGTACCTTGAGAAGTACTAACAGTACCTTTCTCTGTCTCAGCAGTACCATCAATATTGAACATATTGAGTTGTTCCTTTGTTCCGACATCTTTTCTTTGAGCCTCAACATCTTCTTTTGCTTTATCAGAAGAAGATTCATCATTGTTTGAAGCTAAATCCACACTGGTACTTGACCACAATGGCATAATGACATCAGATTGATCTTTATCTAACTCCACCTCATTTGTTGCTTGTGAACCTGAAAAATTATTAGTTTCTGCAACAACAGGTAAATAATTCATAGAGTTTGTTAGATAATCAAGATCAAATATCCATTTGGGTCCTTGACCTACTACATTGGATTTGTTTTCCTGAAATTCCACATGTAGTTCTTCTTGAACTTTCTCAGTTCTTAAGTTGTATACTCTAAAAGCTTTGCTAACAAGAGAATATCCAACTAAGAAACCTTCATCTGCTTTACCATCGAATTTTCCTAAATGGTCTAAGGTATTGAGAATTGTCACATGACATCCAAAAGGTCTAAGAAATCCTATTGCAGGAGTTCTACCATTAAAGAGTTCATATGATGTCTTATTGTGAGGCTGCACAACTAAAACTCTATTTTGAACATAGCAAGCAGTGTTAATTGCCTCTGCCCAAAAGATTATAGGTAGCTTAGAATCAGCTAACATTGTTCTAGCAGCTTCGATTAGTGTTCTATTCTTTCTTTCAACCACTCCATTCTGTTGTGGTGTTCTAGTAACACTATATTCTCTCCTAATACCTTTTTCTCTGCAGAAATCATCCATAACTCTATTTCTAAACTCTGTCCCATTATCACTCCTAATGACTTTTACTTTCTTCCTTACTTGGTTTTCTATCAGTGTAATGAATTCCTTAAGAATGCTTGATGTCTCATCCTTAGTGGCTAAAAAGAAAACCCATGTAAATCTGCTATAGTCATCAGTTATAACAAGACAATATTTTTTATGTTGTATACTCCTTACTGAAACTGGTCCAAATAAGTCCATATGCAGCATAAACAATGACTGATTGATAGAGTTAAAAATTTTGGGCTTACAAGTGGCTTTGTGTTGTTTGCCTTTTAGACAAGCAATGCATGTTTGATCATTTTCAAATCTTTTGTGAGGTAAACCTCTTACCAAACCATTCTTAACAATTTTATTTATGGTTTTGAAGTTAATATGACCAAGCCTTCTATGCCATAACATTGATTCATCCAATGTGGCCTTTGATACAAGACAAGTTAAATCTTCTTTAGGAATGATGTTCTTCATATCAACACTATACATATTGGCCTTTCTAGGAATTCTAAGAAGTACTTGATTTTCATCAGGCATCTTAAAATCCTTAGATAGAACAAGACATTCAGTGTCAGTAAAAAGCACATTATTCTTTTTGTCACACATTTGTGAAACACTAAAAAGATTATACTTTAACTCTTGTACATAGTACACATTTTCAAAATCTAAATTTCCGGTTTTAATAGTACCTTTACCAGAAATTTTGCCACGAAAACCACCTCCAAAGGTAACATATCCTCCATTGAATTCTTGAAAATCTGAAAGATAAGACATGTTGCCTGTCATGTGATTGGAACATCCACTATCTGAGTATCCTTGATCTTGATGATCAATAGAATGTCCCTGCACACAAATAAGAAAGTTAGTTTTCTTTGGGGATCCAAGCCATTACTGACTTGAATCTGCCTCTTGCATCAATATAGTTTAATCTTTTAAGGACTGTTGATGCAACATTGGATTTTTGAATCCAACATGCTGAGGCCTTAACAGCATTTGCCCTATTACCTTTAGCAGCAGAGTGAGTAACATGTTTAGCAGAGTCTGCTAATTTTGAAGTCACACCCTTTGGTCTCCAAATTTGTTTGTGGACCACTGCTTTTGTTTGAATGGGTCTTAGAACAGTTTTAGATGCATGTATGAAAGTTGTTTTTGCATCCTTAGCTGTTGATTTTGGGTTAACAGTCATCATAGGTCTAACGGTACCTTTTGATCTACCAGGACCTTTAATTTGTTCTGGCAGTACCTTTATATATGTATTAGCAGGACCTTTTTGTCTATCAGGACCTTTGGGTCCAGACTTGTTTGAGACTGTTCTAGGTTTTGTTCTATGAGTGTTAGAGTGAAAAAGAGTTTGAGGAGTTTGCCTTTTGTAGTTCACCCTATTGTTTTCATACCCAGTTACCCTTTGGTTGCAGAAAGCTGCAAGATGGTCAAAACTACCACATGTATAACAAGCTTTGTTGTAAAAAGCAAAGTCATCACCTAATTGGTTAGACTTGAGGTTGTTCCAATTCCTTTGGTTACCTCTGGGCTTGTTTGTAGTTCTATATTGTTCACAATATCTAACTGGTTTCCTAACAGTCTTAACATTTGACTTAGGCCTGTTAGTGTTGTGATTGACTATCTTAGGAATACTTGTTCCTACTTTCTAAACCAATACAGGTTTAGACATAACCTGCTCTTCTTCACTATCACTATCAGTTGAACAATCTTCAACAACTATAGCATCTCCTTTCTTAACAAAGGACACCTTGTCCTGATAAGATAAAGTTTTATCTAAACTTTTACTTACCTTTTCTATCTTAGGAGATTTAGTGACCTTAGAACCATATTCCATGATTGGTTCTTGAAACTCAGGTAACCCTGTGTGTGCTAAATCAATACCTGGAGGTGAATGAACACCTCTGTATGGTGGGGGTACAGACTTAAATCCAACACCAGAATTAACTTTATCAATAACTTGGGCTTCCCAAAGCTTATTGAATCCTTCTGAGGAATGTGCTAAAACATCCACAGAAACCTTTACATTTTCTCTTTCATTTTTGTGTTTAGCTAATGATTCATTCAACTCAACAATACACTCATCTCTGATCTTAATGTCATTTTTTAGTATATTGATGTCATCAGCAAAATGAATTTCATTATTTTTAAAATGTAAGACTTGTTTTTCTAAAACAGCTAGACCTCTTTTGTGATTAGCCAAATTAAAAAGAGAGTTAAGTAGCTCTTCTTTATGAGCTTCAAATCTCTTATTAAGGTCTTCATAAGCTTTAAGATTAGGACATGATTCAGTACAAGATGTAATATTGTTTACCTCTGAATCAGAATGGGCCATTAGAGCAAATTCATTGGCCAAAAGAGCAGCATTTGGTGGTGCATCCTCTTCAATAGCCATAGAGCTCCAATCATAACCAATACCATCAATAGCCAACATAGCCTTTGGCTCTTCAACAGTAACTTCCTTTCTCCTATCTTGCTTATACCATGTGTTTCTATTCTCCTGCTTTCTTGGGCTTCTACACTCCTTAGCAAAATGTCCTAACCTATGACAGTTGAAACACTCCACTTTCTTCTTATCAAACCCTGAAGTATCATTACCATTTATGGTAATTTGCTTCCCAGTTCTTTGCCAATGCTTCTTGGCTCTCATGCTGAGCAAAGCAACCTGCCATTTGATGTCCATCTCTTCCAAATCATCACTATCAACCTGCTCTAGGTCTTCATGATTTAGAGGAGAACCACTAGACTGACTAGATATAAATACATAGAATGCTGGATCACCAAGTCCTGTAACAGTCTTGTGTGCACTAGTAGAAGGACCACCATTTGTAGCATTAGAAACACCTTCAACTTCTTCTACCTCTTCAGCCTTACCAATACTAGGAGATGACAAAAGTGCCACGTTCCCAGAACTAGTACCATAAATTCCAGACTTTCTAAGACTTTGTTCAACAATTTTGAAGTTGTTGTACAAATCATTAAGCTTCATTGTTTCAATGTCTGGTTTATTCATCCAGACAATAACATGAGTGTGGAACTCATCAGGTAGACTTCTTAAGAACTTCATGTTGAGATCTTCCTTCTCTGTCTCAACACCCAACATAGCTAACTGACTGACAAGCTTATGTAATCTTGAGAATAGCTTATCAAGAGACTCATTACTAAAAGCAGTAAAGTTTTCAAATTGTTGCTTTAGTAGTGTCTTCTGTGTCTTTTTGGTAGTTTCATTACCACCAAAATATGCACAAATCTCTTCAAAAAGAGTTTTTGCATCAAGATACTTGTTGAATGATAGCATCTGCTCACCAGGAATGGTCATAAGCAGCAAATTTCTTGCTTTCTGATCATTTCTTTTCAATATCTTTTCTTCATTTGACACTGGCCCAGTATTTCTTTTCCTACTTGTTTTACCTTCTAGGACAACCTCTGAGTAGCTTGGTGAAAAGGAATCACCATATATAATTATATCCCAAAGAGTATAATCTTGGACCATGAAATATTGCTCAATTCTCATCCTCCATAACTCAAACTCATTGGGTTTGATCATGGGCAACTTTGCAGCAACATTTATTTGAGCATCATGTGGATCCATTTCTGTTTCTTCTAAATCAAATATATCAACCCTAATCTCTGATACCAACTGTGAGGACCTTGGTTATACACGTTTAAGGTGGTTAAACCTTGTGTCTTTGTGTATGAGATATATTGACTTAATATGATTAAGCACGCGGAATTTACTTAACCACACTTAGAAGGTTATGTATGTTATGGAAATGGAAGAATTATGTTTGTTACTAAACAATGAACAAAGAAAGTATTTCACTAAACGATTCAATATTATTCCAAATAATACGAGTGATCTTGAGTTTCTCACTAGGGTTACAAAACCTTGAATCTTATGTTACAACTTGTGATTTTTGTTTGTTCTATGTCTTAACAGTTATTCAATTATTTCACATACATAATCACTAGTCTAAGATCTCTTTTATAGTTGCAAAAGATCTTTACAAATTTCCAAAAGTCTTGACCGACTTACTTGTTTAACTTATGCTTATTTGTGTCAGTACATAAGATACAACATGTATCTATGTATACAACTTGTTAACTAAGCACATGGAGTAAGATATTATCTACCGTATATGTTTGACCAAAACACAATAAATATCTTTTCGATCTTATCCTATGAGTCACTGATCAGCAGTACCATATACAACTAGCAGTACCTTCAACTTGAACTAGCAGTACCTTCTTGCTCTAGCAGTACCTTCATGTACTAGCAGTACCTTGATCATGAACTAGCAGTACCTTCGACTTAGAGTAAATTCTAATACTCTAACTTCAGAATATTTAATTCCCAACAGAAATAAAATAAAATATTTCTATAAAAGCAAATCTAATCGTTTAACTGTCCAGTCGTGACGAATATTCTATTATAAGCTTGGCAAGTATACGCATCTCCCCCACTAAAGCCAAGGAATAACAAGTCTAAAGCGGTAAAAAAGGTTTGTTGGTTAAGGGTTAATCATCCTTTTTAATCTCTATCGATCTCACATTCCAGAAAAGGCGACAAAATCACAAATACATGATCGAATCCACGACTACGATACTTGCAATTGCTCAAATCCTTAACTCGAATAGGCTAAAGATAGGACCAAGTAATCTTTACCAATAATATTATATCTAAAAGGGCGACAAAATCATAAATACATAGCCGAATCCATGACTACGATACTTAAGATTGCTCAAATCCCTAATCTCAATAAATCAAAGGTTTGAATAAAGAATGATGTAGGGTATGGATACTACTTGGGATACAAATTGGTGTAAAATAAAAATAAACAAAACAGATAAATTAAAATCCTAAGTGTGGTTAATCACTATCTCAACCATCCCATGAATAAGACTCATATCATAGAATAACTCACGCTTTAACACTTGAAACACACGCTTTAGGTAGACACGAATTATACTCAACAAGATCTCAATCAAAGAATAACCTTAGTTGGCGTTCCCATAACGGCCAACTCCCATTCAATCCATAAATATAATATACAACAAATAGTGGTGATATCGCCCACTTAATACAAAACTTTACATAAGTTGGTTAAAACAAACTTCCAACTTTTCCTTTTTCTTTTTCTTTTCTAATTTTTCGATTTTTTTTTAATTTTTATTTTATTTTTTTATTTTTTATTTTTTTTAACTTCAACATGTGTAAAATTTCACAACTTCTCTATCACTATATTTCCGGATAATTTTTCCATACTCTTCATACTTTCAGAAATAACTGTAATAGCAAAAGTAGCAAACACACGAAAAATAAACTCAAAGTTATACAATATTTACTTTCATACCAATTGCATTGTGCAATTTCCTGACTCAACCAAAGATAATGAATTACGCACGCGAACACAGGTAATGTAAGGAAACACACTTTGCCTAAAGCAATTAACCACGGATTTTAATCTATAGGGTAGGCTAAGGTGTAAGGGTGTATCGAAACATTATAACAAAGGTGTAAGAAACGAAAGGAATGGCTCTGAGTGTTTTTCTAGGGGTATCTTACTCTAAAAGTGAGAGTAACAAAAGGGTTTATACGGGGGTTAACTAACCAGTGTAGTTAGTTAATATCACATAACATATAAAGGCTATTTGGGTGTAATCCTAGAAATTTACTAATTTAGACAAGTCATTCCAATTATATAGATAATACTTATTATGGTGGTCTCGAATAGTATATAAGCCAAGTTCTAAAGTTTACAAGTCACCGGCACACTCATAGATTTGTGAATTTTGATAAGTTCACAATTTTTGGAAATAATGTTATGTGTGCAGCTATGTAATTTAGACTTTAAACAAAAACATGCTAAAAAATTTTAAATTTTGATATATTAAGCGCATTTTAAGCATATTTTGCAAAAGTTTAGGACAAGTAAGTGTTCTAATTCTCCAATCCCCCCACTTAAGTTAAATAACGTCCTCATTGTTTGTATCAAAGATTAAAAACTGGAAAATAAAAGAATTAGAACAGAAAAACTCCCCTGAGATTTGCTCGGTATGATCCTCCATTATTCGTATAAGAGCAAAAATCAACTTTCTTGTGGATGAGAACGTTTAAGCTTCATATTTGATGTATCCACAAAAATTGCAGGAATCTATAATACCATTTAGACTTTAACACACCTGAGTTGAGAAGGTTCAAACTTGCATAATACATTAGTAGTTAGTAAAAATAAAACTTTAAAAAAAAATTTAACTGTAAATCATCAGGTCAGTCGATACGCCGTATCTTATGGAAGAAGATACGCCGTATCGAGCCTGGAATAAATACGAATCAGAATAAAAGATGCGTCGCATCCTTAACCAGGGATGCGCCGCATTAAATAAACTGACAGAAAGTTCTAAAGTCAAAAGTAAAAATGCAGAAAATAAAATAAGATATGTCCAGTGCAGGTGATGCGTCGCATCTTATGATGGAGATGCGCCGCATCTTTTGCAGGTCTGACAGACTCGACACAAAACAGAAAAGTAAAAAATTTCTTCCGGGTTGTCTCCCGGTCAGCACTTGTCTTTATTCCAGAGTCTTCAAGTTAGACTCACGTTCAGCTCCTTATTTTGTTCTATTGATCCCCACATGTCCATGCACGATGTAGTTGCGAATTACTTCATCACGAACATATTCCGGACCCAATTCAAGTACACCTTTGTAGAATCCTTTCATCTTTTGGTACGGATACTCGATCCCTTTCTCAGCGTCATTATCATCTACAAAAAGAAATGGTGTAAATTTGTAACAAAATTTGTTAGGGGCATGTTTAAACCTTGGGTGAGCACGAGGCATCATGTAAGTGATAACGTTGCTTCCACTTTTAAAGGTGATCTTTCCTTCAAATCTTTTAACGTTAATTTTGACCTCCTTACAAAATGGTTTCCCAACGATCACGTCACCCATCTCAACATCACGATAAGCATCCATGTTTTCCACCACGGTGAAATCTGTAACAATAGTTAAATTCCCAACAAAAATAGGCACATTCATGAATATTCCAACTACGTTTTTCCCTCTATACTCAATTTTGTTTTTCATTATAGAATTATAGAAATCTTTTGACATTACATTAATTGGTAAAATAGGGAAAAAGTTGGCACTAACTTGTTTAAATCCTATCATGCAGGGAAATTGTAAATTATAAGCACAATCTACATGGATCTTTCTACCATAATCACAAAAACTAGGATATCCTTCAAATTCATCATAATTCTTAGTGTTGATCATATTGATTCTAGGTATATCCATAATTTCTCCTTCTTCAATTTCGGGTTCAAAATCCTCCATAAATTGATCATTGATTCCTAATGGTAAATTAAGATCATTTAATTCAATGTAGTCTCCACTATAGGTCTCAAGTGATTCATTATTTACCAAGGTTTCTCCCATAAACCTAGCTTCTAGATCGAGGTCCATACGTTCTCTTAATCCTAGCACATAGACGCCTCTAATTATGCTTTTAGCAGGATTTTGACACTTATAGACTAGTTTATTATTCCCTACCTTTAATGAGATTTTTCTTTTAAACACATTAATCTTAGCATGGGCGGTAGACAAGAAAGGTCTTCCAAGGATTAAAGGAATCTTAACATCCTCGGGCATATCTAATATAACAAAGTCTACGGGGAAAACAAACTTCTCAATCTTAACTAGCACATTTTCAGCAATCCATTCAGGTCGTTTTACCGTTTTATCAGCCAATTCAATAAGCAGCTTAGTTGGTGCTAATTTTCCTAGTCCTAGGGTAGTGAATGTCTTAAGGGGCATAACACTAACGCTAGCTCCTAAGTCAGCTAATACATTATTGAAAGATATGTCATTAATTGAACAAGGTAAAGTATAACTTCCTGGGTCTTTTTCTTTATGAGGCAAGGCACGTAAGTCAGTTGTAGAGCTCTCTTCTTTCATTGTATCCTTGATCTCCTCTTCAATCTTTGCCTTCTCTTTGAGTAACCTCCTTAAACTGATTGAAGAATTAAAGAAAAATTCAAGCTTTGCAGCATCATTACCATTCATCAATCTTCTAGGAAAAGGTATGTTAGGCGTGACTTCTTCAGTAGTGCATACGGCCTTGACATGATCTCTCGGGTTAGTTTCAGCTGAGCTTGGTAAACTTCCGTATCCCCTTTCTGGAAGAACCTTGCTCATTTGTCCGATTTGTTGTTCCAATGCTTTGATCGAAGCTCCTTGATTTCTTGTTATAGTATCCGTTGAGGCTCGGATTTCTTTGATCATAGCAGTGTTCTCTTCATGTCTTTTAGCAGCATCGGCCATAATTTGCTTTAGAGTGTCATCCAAAGTCTGCCTCCTTTCTTGATAAGTGGGATTAAAGTTGTTCTTTTGATAGTATCCCGGAGTAGCTTCCCTAAATCTTCCTGAAGGTTGGAATGGTTGTCCAAATTGTGTGTAGTATGCTTCTTCAAAAGTCTCACTTTCATTCTTATTAGGGCAATCTTTAGTGTAGTGAGGTCCTTCGCATTTTTCACATCCAACTTGGGCAGCATAAACTTTCTCATCACGCTTCTTCATCTCTCTACTAATTTTATCCAATTGAGCTTGAATTGCAGCAAACCCGTCAAAATTAGTGCTGCTCTTAGATCTAGTATAGGTTCCGTCGTGCCATTTTTGAGAGTGATCAGCAGCTTCTTGGATAGCTTTTCTAGCATCGGCTGCACTCATTTGGGGCACAGCTCCCTTAGCATCCAAGATTTGTCTAGTAGGCACGTCCAATCCTTGATAGAACAATATTATCTCCTGCATTGGACTTAGATAATGTTGAGGGCATTTCATCAATAAGTCTTTAAATCGTTCCCAAGCTTGATAAAGAGTTTCATCAGGCTCTTGCTTGAAACTGTTGATAGCCTCTATCTTTTTAGCAGTTTTAGTAGGTGGACAATATCTTTTCAGGAATTTGCTCTTCAAATCTTCCCATGTTGTGATTGAACTAGCAGGTTCATTCCTTAGCCACTTATTAGCAGCTCCTTTAAGCGAAATTGGAAAGATTCTTAGCATAAGTTGATCGTCAGAGACTCCTTCTGTAGTAAACAAATCTGCAATCTCGAGGACTTTTTCAACATGTTCATTAGCATCTTCATGTTCTGTTCCACTCAAAAGCATTATCTCTTAGCTCCTTGAGAAACTGATCCTTCAACTCAAACTTTGACTTTTCATCAAACCTTGTTCTAGCAACTCCTGAACAGTAATCAGCACGGGTTTTGTTCATGTATTCCTCCATAGTAGTGTTTTCCGCCATTGTTTCTGTTTCTTCTTCCTCCTTCTCTTCAGAAAAGTAATCAAGCTCGAACAAACTTGAAATTTCAAAGCTTTTTGTGTTGAAAAGCCTTTTAAGCGAATATAAGGCTCGTTCAGGATCTTCGAAAGGTTTAATCAAGTTCTTAGTTGAACTCCTGGTCATGCACTTCCTGAAACCATCACAAAAGCATCAGTAGGGTATGTTCAAGAAAGTAATATATCAGAAAATTAACAACGAAAACGGAATACGAAAAATAAAAGTTGCTGATATCTGTAGATGATGCGCCGTGTCCAAAAAGTTGGATACGCCGTATCTTATAATCGTTAAAATTTAATCAGACTTTTATTCAGAAAGCAGATACGCCGCTTATAATTTTATAATGCGCCGTATCAAGTTTAATTATCAAAAATCGATTATATTTATTAAAATTAAATGCGTCGTATTAACAAAAGCTAATGCGCCGTATTTTCGTTACGTTTCAAAATACAAGATTTTTGATTTAGAAGATGAGCCGTATCGATAATGATCGATGCGTCGTATCTGTTTAATAATTCGAAAACTGTTTTTAATTTAAATCGAAAATACGCCGTATCTGTTAAAACAGATGCGTCGTACGGCGTTAGGGTTTAGAAAAATTTCTTATTAAAAATACAATACGCCGTATCTTCGGGAAAGATGTGTCGTATTCGAATTTATTAAACGCGTTGTATTTTATAAAAATTAAACGCAATACGCCGTATCTGTGAAAACAGATGCGCCGTATCGTTTGTATCAGCTCAGTACAACGATAGCAGAATGCAGAAAAATACAGAAAAGAAAAACAAAAATTAAAAACAAACAAAAAGTAACAAAAAATTAAAGAAAATAAAAACACACAAAAACGGAAAATATGCAAATAATACAATGAATGCAATTTTTCTAATATATAACAGAGTTAGTGGTTAGAATCTAAAAATTAAAAAGAAAAACCTAATTAAAATACCAATCAAATTAACAGATAATAACAATTCACTCCCCGGCAGTGGCGCCAAAAACTTGATGCGCGTGATGTGTCGTTGCGGTTTAGCAGTATTAATGCCTACTCAAGTTTTAAATTTATATTTAGCCGACTTATCAATAACACACACACACTTAACGAGCAGTGTACCCGGTCAGTATGAATATAATGGTAAGTAGAGTGTCGATCACTAAGAGTGGAACGTATTATCTAGTTATTCTAATCAGTATTTTAATATCCTAAGTTAGCTATACAACCTAATCTAACGCAAGGGGGTTCAGCCTGAGAGACTGGCACGGTTCGGTTATGATTAAATATAAACTAAACTAATGAGCAAGAATCAGCGATTAGCACACACGTACACAGATTGATACTTGAGACAATAAGAAGACCTGTCCTGATAATTAAGTAGCTTGTCACTTGTTTTATTGCTAGTTTTATATGAAGTGTATATAATTAAACCTTTCTCGTTGGCTCTAATCTTATCGGCGAGTAATCCCGTAATGATTACTTATGTCTATCCTATTTATTAAGCGTCTCTTAAATAGGCGAGGAAGGGGCATGGCGACCCAAGCAATGCTCAGCTAGACACAGAGGTTATCAATGCACTAATAAAAGTCACCAAAGACATCAACATATAAACTTTAATTAATGGGAAAGCAATTTTAAGGGGTGCGCATGATGTTCCGTAGTCACATGACATCAGCCCATCAATCCTGATGAATTAAAGTGTACTAATACAATAAAACAAAACTACTTAATGAATTGAATACATGCAGGACCTTCTTACAGCTCTTGTATCTTCGTTCAGGGTGTGTCTTGTGCTGCTAATACGTCTGAATTCGTCTCAGGTTTGGTACTCGTACGTATGGTATCTTGCACTGTCCAACCTTGTCCAACCTCTCAAATTCGTCTGACCTTGGGGTATTTATAGTTTCTGTCTGAGGGTTAGATGCGGCGCATAGGATAAGTAGATGCGGCGCATTGACTTAACTTCGCGTGGGGTCCAAGATTAATATATTCAGGAATATTCGTACACCGCCTTAAGATGCGGCGTAACTCCATTTCTCTATGCGGCGCATGTCCTTTGCTGTCTTGGATTGTAACTTGTGAAATCTTGATAGTGATACGCCGTATGTAAGAAGTATGTTGCGGCGTATCTGGAGCAGAATGATCTTGATCTTGTACATTTCAGTAGACTCTTAACATCTTGCTTGTTTTGCTCCATAATTAGTCCAAAATCGCCAAGTTTCACATAATACTTGGTTTAACCTGAGAATTACAAAAGTAAACATTAACGTATCAATTCTCATATATAATATAATAAAACAAGTCAAATAAATAGGATAAATGATGATAATAAAATGTACTTATTTGAGTTCATCAAATATCCCCCCACTTGAACTTTACTTGTTCCCAAGTAAACCTTAGAATAAATCTTATGAAAATGTATCCTAAAAGATATTAGGATTTATTTTTATATTTAAGAATGTATTCGTTTTTTCATAATTGCACAACCAAACACTTAACGAATTAGAAATAAAATAAAATATTTCTATAAAAGCAAATCTAATCGTTTAACTGTCCAGTCGTGACGAATATTCTATTATAAGCTTGGCAAGTATACGCATCTCCCCCACTAAAGCCAAGGAATAACAAGTCTAAAGCGGTAAAAAGGGTTTGTTGGTTAAGGGTTAATCATCCTTTTTAATCTCTATCGATCTCACATTCCAGAAAAGGCGACAAAATCACAAATACATGATCGAATCCACGACCACGATACTTGCAATTGCTCAAATCCTTAACTCGAATAGGCTAAAGATAGGACCAAGTAATCTTTACCAATAATATTATATCTAAAAGGGCGACAAAATCATAAATACATAGCCGAATCCACGACTACGATACTTAAGATTGCTCAAATCCCTAATCTCAATAAATCAAAGGTTTGGATAAAGAATGATGTAGGGTATGGATACTATTTGGGATACAAATTGGTGTAAAATAAAAATAAACAAAACAGATAAATTAAAATCCTAAGTGTGGTTAATCACTATCCCAACCATTCCATGAATAAGACTCATATCATAGAATAACTCACACTTTAACACTTGAAACACACGCTTTAGGTAGACACGAATTATACTCAACAAGATCTCAATCAAAGAATAACCTTAGTTGGCGTTCCCATAACGGCCAACTCCCATTCAATCCATAAATATAATATACAACAAATAGTGGTGATATCGCCCACTTAATACAAAACTTTACATAAGTTGGTTAAAACAAACTTCCAACTTTTCCTTTTTCTTTTTCTTTTCTAATTTTTCGATTTTTTTTTAATTTTTATTTTATTTTTTTATTTTTTATTTTTTTTAACTTCAACATGTGTAAAATTTCACAACTTCTCTATCACTATATTTCCGGATAATTTTTCCATACTCTTCATACTTTCAGAAATAACTGTAATAGCAAAAGTAGCAAACACACGAAAAATAAACTCAAAGTTATACAATATTTACTTTCATACCAATTGCATTGTGCAATTTCCTGACTCAACCAAAGATAATGAGTTACGCACGCGAACACAGGTAATGTAAGGAAACACACTTTGCCTAAAGCAATTAACCACGGATTTTAATCTATAGGGTAGGCTAAGGTGTAAGGGTGTATCGAAACATTATAACAAAGGTGTAAGAAACGAAAGGAATGGCTCTGAGTGTTTTTCTAGGGGTATCTTACTCTAAAAGTGAGAGTAACAAAAGGGTTTATACGGGGGTTAACTAACCAGTGTAGTTAGTTAATATCACATAACATATAAAGGCTATTTGGGTGTAATCCTAGAAATTTACTAATTTAGACAAGTCATTCCAATTATATAGATAATACTTATTATGGTGGTCTCGAATAGTATATAAGCCAAGTTCTAAAGTTTACAAGTCACCGGCACACTCATAGATTTGTGAATTTTGATAAGTTCACAATTTTTGGAAATAATGTTATGTGTGCAGCTATGTAATTTAGACTTTAAACAAAAACATGCTAAAAAATTTTAAATTTTGATATATTAAGCGCATTTTAAGCATATTTTGCAAAAGTTTAGGACAAGTAAGTGTTCTAATTCTCCAATCCCCCCACTTAAGTTAAATAACATCCTCGTTGTTTGTATCAAAGATTAAAAACTGGAAAATAAAAGAATTAGAACAGAAAAACTCCCCTGAGATTTGCTCGGTATGATCCTCCATTATTCGTATAAGAGCAAAAATCAACTTTCTTGTGGATGAGAACGTTTAAGCTTCATATTTGATGTATCCACAAAAATTGCAGGAATCTATAATACCATTTAGACTTTAACACACCTGAGTTGAGAAGGTTCAAACTTGCATAATACATTAGTAGTTAGTAAAAATAAAACTTAAAAAAAAAAATTTAACTGTAAATCATCAGGTCAGTCGATACGCCGTATCTTATGGAAGAAGATACGCCGTATCGAGCCTGGAATAAATACGAATCAGAATAAAAGATGCGTCGCATCCTTAACCAGGGATGCGCCGCATTAAATAAACTGACAGAAAGTTCTAAAGTCAAAAGTAAAAATGCAGAAAATAAAATAAGATATGTCCAGTGCAGGTGATGCGTCGCATCTTATGATGGAGATGCGCCGCATCTTTTGCTGGTCTGACAGACTCGACACAAAACAGAAAAGTAAAAAATTTCTTCCGGGTTGTCTCCCGGTCAGCACTTGTCTTTATTCCAGAGTCTTCAAGTTAGACTCACGTTCAGCTCCTTATTTTGTTCTATTGATCCCCACATGTCCATGCACGATGTAGTTGCGAATTACTTCGTCACGAACATATTCCGGACCCAATTCAAGTACACCTTTGTAGAATCCTTTCATCTTTTGGTACGGATACTCGATCCCTTTCTCAGCGTCATTATCATCTACAAAAAGAAATGGTGTAAATTTGTAACAAAATTTGTTAGGGGCATGTTTAAACCTTGGGTGAGCACGAGGCATCATGTAAGTGATAACGTTGCTTCGACTTTTAAAGGTGATCTTTCTTTCAAATCTTTTAACGTTAATTTCGACCTCCTTACAAAATGGTTTCCCAACGATCACGTCACCCATCTCAACATCACGATAAGCATCCATGTTTTCCACCACGGTGAAATCTGTAACAATAGTTAAATTCCCAACAAAAATAGGCACATTCATGAATATTCCAACTACGTTTTTCCCTCTATACTCAATTTTGTTTTTCATTATAGAATTATAGAAATCTTTTGACATTACATTAATTGGTAAAATAGGGAAAAAGTTGGCACTAACTTGTTTAAATCCTATCATGCAGGGAAATTGTAAATTATAAGCACAATCTACATGGATCTTTCTACCCTAATCACAAAAACTAGGATATCCTTCAAATTCATCATAATTCTTAGTGTTGATCATATTGATTCTAGTATATATCCATAATTTCTCCTTCTTCAATTTCGGGTTCAAAATCCTCCATAAATTGATCATTGATTCCTAATGGTAAATTAAGATCATTTAATTCAATGTAGTCTCCACTATAGGTCTCAAGTGATTCATTATTTACCAAGGTTTCTCCCATAAACCTAGCTTCTAGATCGAGGTCCATACGTTCTCTTAATCCTAGCACATAGACGACTCTAATTATGCTTTTAGCAGGATTTTGACACTTATAGACTAGTTTATTATTCCCTACCTTTAATGAGATTTTTCTTTTAAACACATTAATCTTAGCATGGGCGGTAGACAAGAAAGGTCTTCCAAGGATTAAAGGAATCTTAACATCCTCGGGCATATCTAATATAACAAAGTCTACGGGGAAAACAAACTTCTCAATCTTAACTAGCACATTTTCAACAATCCATTCAGGTCGTTTTAACCGTTTTATCAGCCAATTCAATAAGCAGCTTAGTTGGTGCTAATTTTCCTAGTCCTAGGGTAGTGAATGTCTTAAGGGGCATAACACTAACGCTAGCTCCTAAGTCAGCTAATACATTATTGAAAGATATGTCATTAATTGAACAAGGTAAAGTATAACTTCCTGGGTCTTTTTCTTTATGAGGCAAGGCACGTAAGTCGGTTGTAGAGCTCTCTTCTTTCATTGTATCCTTGATCTCCTCTTCAATCTTTGCCTTCTCTTTGAGTAACCTCCTTAAACTGATTGAAGAATTAAAGAAAAATTCAGGCTTTGCAGCATCATTACCATTCATCAATCTTCTAGGAAAAGGTATGTTAGGCGTGACTTCTTCAGTAGTGCATACGGCCTTGACATGATCTCTCGGGTTAGTTTCAGCTGAGCTTGGTAAACTTCCGTATCCCCTTTCTTGAAGAACCTTGCTCATTTGTCCGATTTGTTGTTCCAATGCTTTGATCGAAGCTCCTTGATTTCTTGTTATAGTATCCGTTGAGGCTCGGATTTCTTTGATCATAGCAGTGTTCTCTTCATGTCTTTTAGCAGCATCGGCCATAATTTGCTTTAGAGTGTCATCCAAAGTCTGCCTCCTTTCTTGATAAGTGGGATTAAAGTTGTTC
This sequence comes from Artemisia tridentata subsp. tridentata, assembly GCA_021014915.2. Lineage (NCBI taxonomy): Eukaryota > Viridiplantae > Streptophyta > Magnoliopsida > Asterales > Asteraceae > Artemisia > Artemisia tridentata. The sequence goes on from CP139504.1 coordinate 428,736,094, forward strand.
TTTTGATAGTATCCCGGAGTAGCTTCCCTAAATCTTCCTGAAGGTTGGAATGGTTGTCCAAATTGTGTGTAGTATGCTTCTTCAAAAGTCTCACTTTCATTCTTATTAGGGCAATCTTTAGTGTAGTGAGGTCCTTCGCATTTTTCACATCCAACTTGGGCAGCATAAACTTTCTCATCACGCTTCTTCATCTCTCTACTAATTTTATCCAATTGAGCTTGAATTGCAGCAAACCCGTCAAAATTAGTGCTGCTCTTAGATCTAGTAGAGGTTCCGTCGTTCCATTTTTGAGAGTGATCAGCAGCTTCTTGGATAGCTTTTCTAGCATCGGCTGCACTCATTTGGGGCACAGCTCCCTTAGCATCCAAGATTTGTCTAGTAGGCACGTCCAATCCTTGATAGAACAATATTATCTCCTGCATTGGACTTAGATAATGTTGAGGGCATTTCATCAATAAGTCTTTAAATCGTTCCCAAGCTTGATAAAGAGTTTCATCTGGCTCTTGCTTGAAACTGTTGATAGCCTCCATCTTTTTAGCAGTTTTAGTAGGTGGACAATATCTTTTCAGGAATTTGCTCTTCAAATCTTCCCATGTTGTGATTGAACTAGCAGGTTCATTCCTTAGCCACTTATTAGCAGCTCCTTTAAGCGAAATTGGAAAGATTCTTAGCATAAGTTGATCGTCAGAGACTCCTTCTGTAGTAAACAAATCTGCAATCTCGAGGACTTTTTCAACATGTTCATTAGCAACTTCATGTTCTGTTCCACTGAAAGCATTATCTCTTAGCTCCTTGAGAAACTGATCCTTCAACTCAAACTTTGACTTTTCATCAAACCTTGGTCTAGCAACTCCTGAACTGTAATCAGCACGGGTTTTGTTCATGTATTCCTCCATAGTAGTGTTTTCCGCCATTGTTTCTGTTTCTTCTTCCTCATTCTCTTCAGAAAAGTAATCAAGCTCGAACGAACTTGAAATTTCAAAGCTTTTTGTGTTGAAAAGCCTTTTAAGCGAATATAAGGCTCGTTCAGGATCTTCGAAAGGTTTAATCAAGTTCTTAGTTGAACTCCTGGTCATGCACTTCCTGAAACCATCACAAAAGCATCAGTAGGGTATGTTCAAGAAAGTAATATATCAGAAAATTAACAACGAAAACGGAATACGAAAAATAAAAGTTGCTGATATCTGTAGATGATGCGCCTTATCCAAAAAGTTGGATACGCCATATCTTATAATCGTTAAAATTTAATCAGACTTTTATTCAGAAAGCAGATACGCCGCTTATAATTTTATAATGCGTCGTATCAAGTTTAATTATCAAAAATCGATTATATTTATTAAAATTAAATGCGTCGTATTAACAAAAGCTAATGTGCCGTATTTTCGTTACGTTTCAAAATACAAGATTTTTGATTTAGAAGATGCGCCGTATCGATAAAGATCGATGCGTCGTATCTGTTTAATAATTCGAAAACTGTTTTTAATTTAAATCAAAAATACGCCGTATCTGTTAAAACAGATGCGTCGTACGGCGTTAGGGTTTAGAAAAATTTCTTATTAAAAATACAATACGCCGTATCTTGGGGAAAGATGCGTCGTATTCGAATTTATTAAACGCGTTGTATTTTATAAAAATTAAACGCAATACGCCGTATCTGTGAAAACAGATGCGCCGTATCATTTGTATCAGCTCAGTACAACGATAGCAGAATGCAGAAAAATACAGAAAAGAAAAACAAAAATTAAAAACAAACAAAAAGTAACAAAAAATTAAAGAAAATAAAAACACACAAAAACAGAAAATATGCAAATAATACAATGAATGCAATTTATCTAATATATAACAGAGTTAGTGGTTAGAATCTAAAAATTAAAAAGAAAAACCTAATTAAAATACTAATCAAATTAACAGATAATAACAATTCACTCCCTGGCAGCGGCGCCAAAAACTTGATGCGCGTGATGTGTCGTTGCGGTTTAGCAGTATTAATGCCTACTCAAGTTTTAAATTTATATTTAGCCGACTTATCAATAACACACACACACTTAATGAGCAGTGTACCCGGTCAGTATGAATATAATGGTAAGTAGAGTGTCGATCACTAAGAGTGGAACGTATTATCTAGTTATTCTAATCAGTATTTTAATATCCTAAGTTAGCTATACAACCTAATCTAACGCAAGGGGGTTCGGCCTGAGAGACTGGCACGGTTCGGTTATGATTAAATATAAACTAAACTAATGAGCACGAATCAGCGATTAGCACACACGTACACAGATAGATACTTGAGACAATAAGAAGACCTGTCCTGATAATTAAGTAGCTTGTCACTTGTTTTATTGCTAGTTTTATATGAAGTGTATATAATTAAACCTTTCTCGTTGGCTCTAATCTTATCGGCGAGTAAACCCTTAATGATTACTTATGTCTATCCTATTTATTAAGCGTCTCTTAAATAGGCGAGGAAGGGGAATGGCGACCCAAGCAATGCTCAGCTAGACACAGAGGTTATCAATGCACTAATAAAAGTCACCAAAGACATCAACATATAAACTTTAATTAATGGGAAAGCAATTTTAAGGGGTGCGCATGATGTTCCGTAGTCACATGACATCAGCCCATCAATCCTGATGAATTAAAGTGTACTAATACAATAAAACAAAACTACTTAATGAATTGAATACATGCAGGACCTTCTTACAGCTCTTGTATCTTCGTTCAGGGTGTGTCTTGTGCTGCTAACACGTCTGAATTCGTCTCAGGTTTGGTACTCGTACGTATGGTATCTTGCACTGTCCAACCTTGTCCAACCTCTCAAATTCGTCTGACCTTGGGGTATTTATAGTTTCTGTCTGAGGGTTAGATGCGGCGCATAGGATAAGTAGATGCGGCGCATTGACTTAACTTCGCGTGGGGTCCAAGATTAATATATTCAAGAATATTCGTACACCGCCTTAAGATGCGGCGTAACTCCATTTCTCTATGCGGCGCATGTCCTTTGCTGTCTTGGATTGTAACTTGTGAAATCTTGATAGTGATACGCCGTATGTAAGAAGTATGTTGCGGCGTATCTAGAGCAGAATGATCTTGATCTTGTACATTTCAGTAGACTCTTAACATCTTGCTTGTTTTGCTCCATAATTAGTCCAAAATCGCCAAGTTTCACATAATACTTGTTTTTACCTGAGAATTACAAAAGTAAACATTAACGTATCAATTCTCATATATAATATAATAAAACAAGTCAAATAAATAGGATAAATGATGATAATAAAATGTACTTATTTGAGTTCATCACCTGATCATCCTCATCATCAGAAGTGTAGTCCTCTATGGTTGGAGCATCTGAGTTCTTAGCTGAGGACAACTTATCCTCAGAAAGTGACACATCACTCACATTCTCATGCACAGGTTTATCAACTACTTCCTTCTTAGGTTGAGGACCATATTTAAGCTCAGGTAGTTGAAATTTAGGGAGTCCTGTGTGCTCTAGGTCTATGCCTGGGGGTGTTGGAATTCCTCTATAGGGAGGTGGAACTGATTTATACCCTAGGCCTGACTTAGCTTTGTTTAATATCTGACACTCAGTTATCCTACTGACACCTTTAGTTGCAAATTCCAATGTGTCAACAGTCATTTAAATGTTCTGATTTGCTATCTTAACCTGATCCAGTTCATGTTTTAACACACTAATCTCATCCTCTCTAAGCATTAAGTCTCTCTTAAGGACAGCTACAGTGTCACTAAAGGTAGACTCATTTTCCTTATAGTGAACTATCTGATCTTCTAGTACACCTAAGCTCTTTTATGATTAGCTAGTTTAAAACTGCTCTGGTTTAGCTCTAACCTCTGTTCATCAAATCTTTTCCTAAGAGTTTCTAATTCTTTTAATGCATCACAAGATTTTGAACATTTAGAAACTTGTACCTCAGAATCTGAGAAAGCCATGAGAGCAATATCTGTAGATGCTGCTTCCTCCTCTGCAATGTAACTCCAGTCAAACCCTAAGCCATCAATGGCAACCATAGCCTTTGAGCTTGAGTCTGTAATCTCCACAACTTTTGATCCTGCGGACTTGCCTTCATAACCCTTGTTCATTGAGTCCTGCTGTCTGGGCTTCCTACATTCCCTATAGAAGTGACCCATCTTGTGGCAATTGTAGCATTCAATCTTTCCTTTGTCATATCCAGCAACATCATTGCTATTTATGATTATCTTCTTGCCAGTCTTCTTCAAGAATCTCTTAGCCCTCATGCTCAGAAGAGAGAGCTGCCACTTGATGTCCATCTCTTCCATGTCATCTTCATCTATCTCTTGAAGATCTCCATGAGTCAGCATAGTACCATTGTGCTGTGTAGTGAGGAAAGCACAATAGGTATTTTCATCCAGAAGTCCATTTGTACTGCTTGAGGTATTAGCCGTACCAATATTAACACGAGCAGTATTAACTGCTCCAGCAACTTCCACTTCATCTGCTTGGCTTGATGTACTGGGAGTTGACACAAAGGCCAAATTCCCAGAGCTTGAGCTTGAGCTTGATCCAGCAGACTTCTTCACATCATGTTCTACTATCTTGAAGTTGCTATAAAGGTCCATCAGTTCCATAGAATCAATATCTGGCTTGTTTTTCCAGACTACTACATGCATAGCCCATTCTGATGGTAGACTCCTTAGGAATTTTGAGTTTAGATCTTCCTGAGGTATCTCAATTCCTAGAACAACAAGTTGACTTACTAGTTTCTGCAGCCTATTAAACATGTGATCTAGTGACTCATTGCTTGTAGCAGAAAAATTCTCAAATTGTTGCTTAAGAAGTGTCTTCTGAGTTTTCTTGGTGGCATCATTCCCACCATATCTTGCAACAATGGCTTCAAAGAGAGTTTTAGCACACTTGAACTTGCTAAAATTCAGCAACTGATCATCGGGTATAGTCAGCAGTAGCAAGCTTCTTGCCTTCATATCATTCTTGTGCTGTGCCTTCTCTTCATTAGTTACTGGTTTGGTCTGAACCTTTGTCTTAGTCTTACCTCCAACAACAGTTGTAGTGGTTGTAGGTTTGAATGAATTTCCATCTTCAATAATCTCCGAAAGAGTGTAATCCTACACTTGGAAGAAGTGCTCAATTCTTAGCCTCCACATATCAAATTCATTGGGTTTAAGCATTGGAAGCTTAGCAGCAAGGTTAGTTGTCTGAGGTGACTCCATGTCAATCTTCTTGAAAGCTTTTCCTGGACCTTTTAAATCAAAGTATCAGTAACCTGTCTCTGATACCACTTGACCGGATCTAGAACACACACCTTGTGATAGATAGATACTTTGAATGATGCTTAGTCTAGCACGCGGAATTTACTAGCTAGCACTTAGAAGATTTGTTTTATGTGTTTTATACGAATGAATGTAACAGTGAATGAACAAGAGACAATTTACTTCAACAAAACGATTCAATATTATTGATGAATAATACGAGTACTCTTTGATAGTACTAGGGTTTACACCTTGAATCTTAACAATCTTGATTATACATACAACTTCAACCTAGGAGATCCTTTCCTTTTACAAGATAACAATAATCTATATTAATAGGATATACACAAAATCCTTTCTATACTTATCTTCTAATCATTTACAAAAATTATAAGCAGTACTAACTATAATGTGTGAGCAGTACTAACTGACTTAGTACTGTCAGCCTTGTCTTCAAATTCTTCAGCCGTACTAACTTCTATACTAACAGTTCCAACTATTAACCTTAATTCCCAACATGTTAAAATGAGACAAATGAACCCAGAAATTAAACCAATTGATTATAATAAGCTTAACACAATTTCTGGCGTACATCTTGTTCAAAAAGAGTCACCAATGTTTTTCAAAAAACCAGTGGTTGTCTCAAAACGAAGAGTTGTTTCCAAACATCTTTCTAACATCGAACAAATGTCCTCTAGCAACCCTTTTAACAGAAGTGAAGCTAGACGATATTTGGATGATCTTAAAAAGAGAATGGAAAACTTTCAAAGTCTTGTTAAAACCAAAACAGAAATCAGTATCAACAACTGGCATTCAAGTTTTCATGCTGAACAAAGAAAGATGTTAGAAAAAGACATTATTCCTCCACTAAATGCAATGAGTATAAGAATTCTTAATGTGGAAAATGCGCTTTTAAAAGAAACAGCCGAATTTTCCAAAGACAACACATCTCTGGTAAAGGAAGCAAATGAAAACATTGAATACATCAAAATTTTGGAAAGACACAATGACACTCTCTTCGAAGTAGCTCGGTTAACCGATCTTATGTCTATAATTTACCAAACATATTCTGTAGAGGATGATGAAAGACTTTGAGCTGAGACTTCTCAAATTGTTTCAAAATATGAAAACGCGCTTGCAAAGCTTGAAAAGGAAAATATAACATATTTTAAACAACTTGATCGGAAAAAGGAAGAATGCAAGTATGACAAATTGTCGTATGAGCGTGCTTACAAAAACATGAAAGAACAAAATGATCTTTTGAAGTCTCAGCTTGAAAGTCAAAAAGGAAAGGGTGCGGAATCTAAGGCTACAAAACCAAAAATGTCAATTTCTCAATCTGTTCCTACACCCGTGCCTAAGGAAAGTGAAAAGTCAACAAGTGTTGATAAAGGGAAAGCAGTTGTCGAAACACCAAACGTGATAGCACCTTGCCTCTATAGGATTAGCACCACTACTACGTCTACCTCTACATCTAAAACATATAGGGTGATAGACAAGAGTGTAAAAGATAATCCTAAAGAGTCTAAGAATGCTAAAACAACTTCTCATGACAACAAGATAGATTCTAATGTGTGTGCCTTACCTTCTACAGGAATAGAAATCACCTCTAGGAGCAACAGACTAAAGCCTAGGAGCAATACAAGGAACAATAGAGTCTCACCTGCCTCTAAGAGTGAATGCAAGAATAAAACCGAAGAAGTAGAAGAACACCATAGGAATTTACCGCTTTCGGATAAGAAACATATGTCATCTGAATGTTATGTTAAAAGTACTGATTCTAGTGCATGTAATGACTCTGTTTGTTTAATGTGCGAGAAATCTTTGTCTGAAAATGTTTGTGATGATATTGTTTCTAAATCTGTGAATGTAAATACCATGCCTAAACAGAAAGATGTTCCTTCAGGAACTAGTGCTAAGTTTAGATACGTTAAAAGGCTTATTAAAGCAGCTAGGTCTACCACTAGTAGCATATTGCCTAGGAACTATCTTAAGTTGTGCGTTTGGGTACCAACTGGTAGAGAATTCATTCTAGAAAATGGTAGATTAATGGCTCCAATTGAACCAGTAAAAACTGTCTATGAATGTGATTCGTCTGTTACCTCTAACCCGATGAAACCAAATGATAAACGGTTTCCAAATGCACAATCATCTGTTATTGGTAGGTTATCGAAATATGTCTTTGGATCGTCGACTTGGGTTGCTCCAAGCACATGACCGGGAATCTGAAGCTGCTGATCAACTTTGTATGGAAGTTCATGGGAACAGTTCGGTTTGGAAATGATCATGTAGCAGCTATTCTGGGTTATGAAGATCTTCAGTTTGGGAATTTCTTAATCACTCGGGTTTACTATGTTGAAGGGTTGGGACATAATCTGTTTTCTGTTGGGCAGTTTTGTGATGCAGATTTAGAGGTTGCATTTAGGAGAAACACTTGCTTCGTTAGGAATTTGATTGGAGATGATCTCTTAACCGAAAATCGTGGAACCAATCTCTATGCTATTGACATAAACCAAATGGCCTCCTCATCACCAATTTGTCTCATGACAAGAGCTGATGAAATTAAGTCCTGGTTGTGGCACAGACGTTTATCCTATCTCAACTTCGACACCTTAACCAAACTTGCCAATGATGACATTGTCACCGGTCTCCCAAAGTTCAAATACACCAAAGATCACTTATGTCCATCCTGTGAGCAAGGCAAAAGAAAACGGGCGACATACAAACCCAAAACTGTACCAAGTTCGATGGATAAGTTACATTTGTTGCATATGGACTTATGTGGCCCAATGAGAGTTGAGAGTATCAATGGGAAAAAGTATATTCTTCTGATCATCGATGACTATTCAAGATATACATGGGTAAAGTTTTTGAGGTCAAAAGACGAAGCACCAGGCATCATCATCACCTTTCTGAAGCGCATACAAGTTTTACTTCAAGCTCCAGTTAGGATAGTAAGAACAGACAATGGCACGAAATTTAATAATCAGGAGTTAAGAACGTATTTTGAAGAGACTGGAATCACTCACCAGACATCAGCTGTTAGAACTCCACAGCAGAATGGGGTAGTAGAAAGAAGAAATAGAACTCTTGTGGAAGTTGCTCGCACAATGCTGATTTATTCTAGTGCACCGTTATTCTTATGGGCTGATGTTGTTGCCACAACTTGTTTTACTCAGAACCGATCCCTAATCCATCCAAGATTCAATAAAACCCCTTATGAATTAGTTAACAAAAGAAAACCAGACATCTCTTACCTTCATGTTTTTGGCGCTTTGTGCTATCCGACGAACGACAGAGAGGATCTGGGGAAGCTGAAAGCTAAGGGTGATATTGGAATCTTCATTGGTTATTCAGAAAACTCGAGGGCATTCAGGGTGTATAACAGAAGAACTAAAAGGATAATGGAGAAGATGAATGAGAAATTTGACAAGATTTCACAAATGGCTTCTGAGAGACTCGCTCTAGAACCCGCGCTTAACCCAATGGCTTTTAATCATACCAGATTAGGACCCGCACCAAACAGTCAGACTTCTGGACATATCAATTCAGGACTCGTACCCCAAGGAGCTCAGTCAACCAACACCGAAAAACCTACAAATCAAGAACTGGAAAACTTCTTCAAGTTTATGTATGATGAGTACTATGGTGGAGCTTCGAAAAATGCATCACAACAACTTTCCGCTGCACCCGCTCAACAACATCAACAACCACCACCACCACCACAAGATGCATCTACTACAATCGAAGCTGACGCACCAACTCCCTCACCGTCATCAACATCTACTCCACCCACTCCAGTAATTGAGATTGTGTTACCAAGAGTTGATGAGCAAACCCAAACCACACCAATTCAAGAAGAACAACAACAAAACGATGCTGTGTTAGAAGAAGAACCATTTGAAAACCCATTTGCAACGGAATCTGCTGAATCTTCTTCTAGTTTACTGATGTATATTTTTATTTTTCCAAAGAAATCGTAACGAAAACAATTCCCCGGGTCGTTCTCCCAACGAAGGTTTGACGGCGAATTTGTCGAATCGGTGTCGTGAAAATGTGAAGTGAAAAAGTGAACGTGAGAGATTATTTTTTTTTTTTTAGAATTGATTACACTAAAATAAGAAAAATTAAAAGCAATCTACGCTATTAAAATAAATGCACACAAATAAAATTCAAATAAATGCAAATCCCGGGCTAATCCCGAGATTTATAAATCTATTAGTGAAGAAATAACCCTAAAATGCAAGATTAAAAACTCAAAGGACTGAAAATGTAATTTATAAAAACTAATTTTATAAAAGAAGTTTAAGAAAATATTTATAAAAACTACAGGGGCTGAAATTGCAAATTCGGAAAGTTGATTAAAACTAAAAACGTTTTGAAACAAAGACGGGGACTAAATTGTAATTTTTTGAAACTAGTTTAAACTAAAACTTTATTTTAAACGAAGAAAAGGATTAAACTGTATTTTTTTGAAACTCTAATAAAACTAACCACGATTTGAAACAAATACAAGGACCAAACTCGCTAAAAATGAAACCCAAGGACTAAATTGCAATAACTGAAAATTGAAAATGTTTTACTCTAGATAAACAGCCCAGGTTCGATTCCTGGGTTTTACAAATTGCTAAACTATTTTTTTTTACTTTTCTTCTTTCACACTCAATTAACAACTTACAATCACTACTTTAAAAGAAAAAGAAAGATCTTAACAAGCTTAAATAAGCTGAAATTAGCTTATACAAAAGACAGTCGAATTTTTGAACTTAATCTTGAAAACAACCTCAACAATGCTCACAATTGGACTCAAATAAGCTGACCAAATAAACTAAGAAGTCAAAACCAAAAATATAATCTGATTTACAGCTGGTCAAACTAGCTTTTGCCCCACAATTATCACACTTTCATCAACTAAATTTCAAGTAAACTTCTTATGAACAAGGTCTAGTTACTGAAAAGAACTAAGTATGCTATAATGTTCACTCAAACCAGCCTCTTAGCATAGCCAAATACACTTATCAAAACACTTTATTTTAAACTACTACTTAACACTATAGCTACTGATTCAGGCCATCATTACTCAAACAAATGATCAAAATGAATATCACAACTATATTAAAAGCCAAAATCTCAGCAAACACAAACTTTCAACAACAATTTCTCAGTAACACATATTCCAAATTGTGGCAGTATAAAATGATCCTTCAATGAACATGAATGAATTAGCTAAACTATGACTATAACTACTCAATTTAGCTCAAACATGCACAGATCAAACCTCTAAAGCAGTAAACAACATCCATAACAGATCTACACTATAAATCACTTAAATGCCATTAAAACTTGAAAAATGGAAACAAAGACTTACAAAATAACTCTCCCTCAGCACCAATTGAGGGAGTTTACTGAGCTTGCCTGTCTTTAGACAGGCTAGAGGCTTCCCTTTCTCCTCCTAGACCATCACTCCAAACTGAATTCACCATGGATCATGAACAGTTGACTTTGTTTGACTTTTTAGTGAAATGATTTGTATATCCTAAACTAGTGACTCACAATAGCTAGAAAGCTAAGATGAGTCAAGTACACTATAACAAGCTTATATGCAAGCTAGATTTAAGAAACTGAAAACATTTTTTATATATATTTTTTTTTATATATATATTTTTTTTTCTTTCTTTTTGTGATAATCAGATATTAAAACTAAGTGCTAAACTAAAAACTGAAATCAGTGTAACTAAATGAGAAATCGGACACAAATGAACTTCAAAATCAGACTTTCATTAACACTTTTAAAAATTACAATAAACAAACCGAATTAACAATAACAGAAAATTACAATCAGACAACTATAACACTAAAATTCTAAATCTATTTTGACAGCATAACTTTGCTAAAAAGAAAATTACATACGAAAATGGGAAGAACCCTCCTCTATTTATAGGCTTACACCGAACCTTCGGGACTTGCCACGTTGGCGATCCGCGTGCTTCTTAGCTCCATCAACACCCTTCGATCATCTTGCTCTTCAATCTTTAGTTTCCCACCGTACGATCAAAGTTGATGCGTGTTCGGTCCAGTAACTTGCTCCCACGTGTCATTCTAATCATCAGGGTCTTCTAGAACATCCAATCATTGACTATTGTACCCTTAATTGCCGTAATTTTTCGGGTTAGGTAATTAGGGTTCATGGTGGGTGAATTTGGGGAGAAAGGGTAAAGTTTGGGGATCGGGTTTATTGAGAGAGATAAGAGGGTGAGGAATGTAGCTTATTTTCTTTATTTATCTTTGACCGAAGATAAGTTTTGACCGGGTGGATTTAATTTGGTTGGGGATGGATCGGGTCGGTTTTGTGGGCCGAGAGGATTAGGTGGGATGGGTTAGAGTGTTTGGGTTGGGTTTGTAGGAAAAGGGAAGATTGGGTTAATGAAATGTATGGATCCGGTTATAAGGTTTTTTTTTAAAAGAGTTAAAGGTTTTAATCTTAGGGATTATTTATGTAATTTCTGGATTCTTCAAGGACTGATCTTGTCATTTTTTCAAAGTTGAATCCAAGGGCTAATGTTGACGACTTCAGATAGATGGAGGACTTGGGATGCCTTTTTGACCATTTTCTTTGTTTCCGGTTCCGGTTCTGAGTCTTTTCGTATCTCGTGCTCGTTTTCTTGATTTTCTTGTGTCTTTTGTCAATTTTCACGATATCCATCCCTGCACATGCAAAAACACAAAAACACAATATCTTTTGGCATTTTGGTCGGGTTTTTGGTCTTTTTGGTCCGGTTTTTGGTAAATAAAAGGTATGTGAATAAGCACATACCAAATTCCCCCAGACTAAGCTATTGCAATGTCCTCATGCAATGTTATAAAAACTCCCCATTTTTCCTTTTTATTCTATTTTTGTATTTTTCTTATTATTCATGTGACGGCTTTTGTCGACAATCATTATCTAACGATAACTTTTAGGGTCTTCGAGCAGGAAACACGACTCATAAAGAAGTGACCATACGGATAAAATTCGTCGTCCCTGATTTTTCACAAGTCCCCAAACTAAGCTTAAAAACGAAATCATTGTTATTTACAAGTTAGACTGCCAACACTACTCAGAAAGCTAATTGTGGACTTCTTGTTCCCAAACTCCTATTTTCCTCTATTTATTTTATTTTTGGTGAGAAATGAATTTCTTCAAATTCTCGTTTCGATAATTTTTAATCCGATAAAGATACCTAGTTTAGACGCTAAGTAGTTTCCAAACCTTCCCTCGAAAACCGTTGAATACAAAAATGAGGTCCACATCAAGGTCTCTGATTTAACACGATTTTGAGAATATCCCTTTTATTTGCGACCGAAACAACTCATCTACGAGTCCAGAGACGGAAGCCTTTATTAGGATACCTCGGAGTCGAAATTTGGCATTTTTAACATTATTAAGCACATATTATTATTGATCCTTGGCCCTTTATAACAATCACAACATCGGCTGCGAACCGGCAAGATGTGATAGTCTATTATGACCTTGGAATTTTTCCTCTGCCTTTATTAGAAGTCTACAACATCGGCTGCGAACCGGCAAGATGCAGAAAACTTTTTATGGCTTTGGATTATTATTATTATTCATTATTCATTATATATTTTGCCAAATCCCGAGTCCTACGGCTTTTATAACAATCCCAACATCGGTTGCGAGCCGGCAAGATGGAATAGTCTATTACACCGTAACACTGGCAGTACCTTGATGTGTACCCAACCTTCATAAGCAAGAATTCTCTATGGAAGAAATAAAAACTAATTATCGCCAAAACTAAAATAGCTTTAATTATTTATAGAGTATTATTTTCGGTGAAACAAGCTGAAGGGAACAAAAAGCCACAAATAACTTCGATGAGCTCTAAAGAGAACCAACTACTCCACGTTTAGCAATCTAACTTATAAACAACTCTATCATTTCTCGTTCTTCGCAAATTTAAAATCTTAAATAATAAGATCCGCGAATGCTTAGCCTTATAATCAAGCCATGCATATATAAAGTCAAATACGGGAACTTGCAAACTCTTAAAAAGAATTCGCATTTTCTAGCTCCTTGTGTAAAAGACTAGCACGAGCTTATAGATTATAAACGGTTAAGGAGACAAGCTAGGGCTCAACACGCCCGGTCAAGTCAGAATTTTATTCCTACTCTAACCAGCGGAAAGTCAACAAAAATGTCAAAACTTATTATATTTTTGCACAAAATTTTTAAAATTTTTCTAATTTTTTGGATTTTTTCAATTTTTGAGGAAAAAACGGGGTTGCACGAGACAATAGCAAAAATGCAAGGCAAAAATCAAATCGCAAGATTACCCCCCCCCCCCCCCCAGACTAGAATGAGACATTGTCCTCAATGTCTTAAAGGTACGGGAATCCCTACAAAAATCTAAGGCCGTTTATTAATTATGCCAAAAGATAGATGTAAAATGATAAGATTTTGGATATTGGATAAGCAGCGGATGATGAAACTCGAGTAGCGAGAAGGAAACTACGAGCACGAGAGTCTTCATCATTGAGCATTCCTGGACACATCACAGAAAACACGAAACACAAGATATGGAAGAGGGAGCCCTCCTCACGTTTTATTAAAAAATAGATAAGAAGATAGATGGATAAGCATGGGGTGCCTCCCACGAAGCGCTTGTTTTTGTTAACCGAGTCACATGAGCTTGACTCGACCCCGAATTTATTTGTCCTTGGGGAAGCATGTGGAAGAGATAATCTCAATCGGACTTTCGTTCAAGATGTTTGGATAAAATTTGAAGCATACGAAAGTTCCACTCCGATTGAGATACCCACGGCTTTAGAAGATGAAAGCGGTGATGCCGGGGTCAAAAACTTTGTCTTCGTTTCCTGCTGGAAACGATAGTAAAGTTTCAAGCAAAGATGACTCCGGGCAGAATGGGAGTTTTTGAGTAGAAAGAAGCAGAGAGGAATCATTTTTCTCCAGAATTAAAAGTTCCTTAGATGAGGCAGGAAACTTTAAATTCTTAGCACGAGTCAATTTCATCAAAGGATGAATTTCACCATCAATGAGTAAGCCTGGCTTAAATACTTTGTCCTCACAAGGAAATTCAGCAGGGTACTCAATGGAGGACTCAAAAAAGAAATCATCCTCGGGAGAATAAGGAGCTAAGTCATGAGAGACAATAGAAGCATCCTCGGTTATGGTTTCAATTTTAGGGCCTTTTTCAGTAGGTTTGCCATATAAAAGATTTCTCCATTTGGTTTGATCGGCCCTAAAATCGAAGAGGTCATCATCATCATTAAGCTCGGAGTAAGAATCAGATGATGGAGCATGGTACAAAAGATCTTCAACTTCTTTATAATCAGCATGAACGTCAAAGAGATCATCATCATATGATGGAAGTGGATCATCGTGAGCGAGTTCATCGGCGAACTCCTCGGGATCAGAATCATATTTAGACGGATCATGGTTCATCAATGATTCCAATTTTCTTAAGTCAGATTCAAAATCAAACTCATCGTCCTCATCCCCCGGTGGGATTGGATCGATGTGAGCGAGTTCATCGGCGAACTCCTCAAGAAGAGAATCAATATAAGAAGTGGTACTGCCACTACTTTGCTCTTCTGATTTTGATTCAACATCTGGAACGGATTTAGGCGGTTTTTCCTTAACATCTTCCAGGGGAAACAATTGTTCATCAAATTTCAAAACATCTTCCCCTGGATTATTATTGGTCTCAACAATTTCCGGTGAAATTGGAGCATTAACAGACAACACCTCGAACTCTTCCCTCGAGATTTCACTTCCCTCAATCGGAGGAGAAGGATGGGAAGAGTCGGAAAAAACAGAATCAAACATCTCTACACGATAAACCATCTCCGGAGGTGGGACAAAAGGTGTGCTCTTAGAGCTAGCATTTTCCACCTCTTCCGTTGTGGTCTCCGAATCAGATTCATCATTATCAAGAATACTCTTAGTATTTGCAGCACAACACTCAAACCATTTGCTCGATCCAGGATTGATTTTCATAGCCTTGAGCTCAGCACGTTTTTCTGACATACTCTTGACCGTGAATCTCGAAAGGTTTGGATCAATTCTTTTAGGAGCAATTACGGGATCGGACTTTTGATCAACCGTAGCGACATTGCATTTGTCGGTTTGAGGTTTCGAGTTCGGATTGATTTGAAACGTGACTTTTTCATTATCAACTCGCAGAGTTATTTCTTCTCCGTATACGTCAATCAAAGCCCGCCCGGTCCTCAAAAATGATCTTCCGAGAATGAGAGGAACACGGGGGTCAGCGTCAAAATTAACAACCACAAAATCTGCAGGAAAATGGAACTTCCCCACTTTAACGAAGACATCCTCGGCTATACCTTCGGGACGGGTTACGGAACGATCCGCAAGCTCGAGAGTCATACAAGTGGGGGTAAGTTTGGGCAGAGAAAGCTTTTGCCATACTGACAACGGCATTAGGTTGATGCTAGCACCGAGATCGGCCAAGGCGGAGCATTCAACCATTCCCGGAAATTCACATGGAATAAGGAATTTTTCGGGATCTCCAAGCTTTTCCGGAAGCTTTTTTAGAATTACCGCTGAGCAGTTTTCATTCAGATGAGTTTTTGCTAATTGAATTAATTTTTCCTTATTATTTAACAAACTTTTGAGAGTCGAAACAAACTTAGGCATCAGAAGTAAAGCATCCGCGAAGCTTATATCAAAATGCAATTCTTGAAAAATTTGGAAAAATTTTTCCATTTGATTTGAAGCTTTTTCGCGGAGCTTTTGATCATTCAATCTCGAAGGATACGGAAGGTTTGCTTTGACGGGAATTTCTTTTGGCTCAACATTCTTTGGTTCAGATGGATGGATGACCGGAGGTTGGACGTCTTTGGTTCCTCCGTTGTTAGTAGGAGGTTCCATGTCCTTGGTCGCCTCGGGTTCACGGACGGCTACCTTGGGAGGTAGAGAAGAAGCGGTAGCCGGAGCCGTGGGTCCATCATATGAAACACCGCTCCTAGTCGTGATCGCCTTAGCATCGCCCCTCGGGTTAGCAATTGTGTTGCTAGGAAGAGAAGAAGTACCCGAGGTTGATGATTGATTCATCTGAAAAAATCCACTCATCATTTGCTTAAGGTCGTTTGTTTGTCGATTAATCGTCGTATCAATCTCCTTCCGAAAGTCAGCTCTCATATTGTTGATTTGACCTTGCATAGTTCGTATGCTAGCATCGGTTGCTTTCATATAACTCACAAAGTCGGGAGGAAGTGGAACTTGGGGAGGAGGAGGTTGATAGACTTGTTGCGGTTGAGCTTGATAATTGTTTCCTCGATTTTGGTTGTAGCTTTGATTTTGATTGTAACCTTGATTGGTTTGAGGTAAACGGTTTTGGTTGTTTTGAACGGGTGTAAAACCGGGTGGTCCCATTTGGTTGCTAACTCGGTAGTTAACTTCACCTTGAGGACGGAATCCTTGATTTTGATTGTAGTTTGCAGCTGCGGCAGTAGCATTGCAAACTTGGCTATCGGTAGCTTGACAATCATAATACGGATGGGGACCACCACAAATAACACAATTTTCTTGCACCGCTTTAACTTGTGCGGGCGGAGAAGATTGTTTCTTTTGTTCTGAGAGAATGAAAGCTTGGAACATATCTGCAAGCTTATCGATCTTAGCATCACTGCTAGAAGCTTGGGTACTCACCTTAGAAACAACCGGTTTGTTCCTTGAGGTAGGTACCTTGGATTTGTTCTCAATAATTGAAAGAATTTCTCTCGGCATTCGACTCATGATATTGCCACCGGCGGCTGCATTGAGTGAATCCTGATCTGATTGAGTTAAGGCATTGTAGAACGTATCGATTTGATGCAATTCCGAGAATCCGTGATGTGGGCATTTCCGTAGGAGATCCTTAAATCGTTCCCATGCCTCACCGAAATTCTCATCAAATCGTTGCTGGAAATTTGTGATTTCATTCCTAGCATTGGTCATTTTAGACGGAGGAAAGAAATAGTTCACGAATTTATGGACGAGATCTTCCCAAGTATGGATTGATTGAGGAGGTTCTTTCTCGAGCCAAATTCGGGCCGCCCCTTCGATCGAAAATGGGAATAACATCAATTTGATTGTTTCGTGAGGGACATCCTTATGGTAGTGTGTTGAGGTCAATTTGTTGAACCATCGGATGTGATTGTGAGGATCCTCCCGATCAAAACCATGAAATTGATTTCCCGTGACAAGTTGAATTAAACCGGTCTCGAGTTTAAAATTTGTATTTCGAATCGGGGGTATAACAATAGCGTCTCCGTATCCCACGGTGGGACACTGGAGTAACTCTTGCATAGTGCGGAGATCGGGAGCTTGCCCTTGGTTGTGATTGTCAACACCCACCGGCGGGGGTTGATTGTGTTGGTTGTTGGCCATTTCCTCAACGGTTGAGAAATGAACACGGTTGTTTTGACGGATAATCCTCTCGGGATTAGAAAGTGGTGAAAGAAGAGGGTTAGAAGAAGAAGAACGGGTGTGCATACACCAAAAAGGAAACAAAAATAAAAATCAAAAATCTTTTTGTATTTTTGGTTGGGAATTATTTTTGGCTTTTTTAATATATTGAAAAAAAACAAAAGACTTTATTTTTTTTTTGGTAACCGTTACGTTAACCGTAACCGTTTCCTTTAAAACTACGCGCAGCGTGGCGGGAAGGCAAAGGTAGCTCCGAAGATGCTTAAAAACCCGCCTTCTTCAGCTCGACAATTTAATGTCAAGCTTCCTTAAACCCCGTAATTAGGTTGTAGTAATAAAGTAATCCGATAACGATTAATTTCACGATTTGTTTTGTTGTTATTTGGAATGGTTTACAACCGCCCTCCTTCAACGGAAGACCGAGGATGTTTATTAAGATGTATTTATGAAAACACTTTAGGAAAAGTGTTTTATTTATTTTCTTTTTGTATTTTTATTTTTTTTTATAAAACGATAACTTCCAAGGAAGGATCTTCAAATCACAAAAACAACGGACGAAATCGACGCACTCGTTTCAAGCCTTCCCCGGCAGCGGCGCCATTTTATTGATGTATATTTTTATTTTTCCAAAGAAATCGTAACGAAAACAATTCCCCAGGTCGTTCTCCCAACGAAGGTTTGACGGCGAATTTGTCGAATCGGTGTCGTGAAAATGTGAAGTGAAAAAGTGAACGTGAGAGATTATTTTTTTTTTTTTAGAATTGATTACACTAAAATAAGAAAAATTAAAAGCAATCTACGCTATTAAAATAAATGCACACAAAGAAAATTCAAATAAATGCAAATCCCGGGCTAATCCCGAGATTTATAAATCTATTAGTGAAGAAATAACCCTAAAATGCAAGATTAAAAACTCAAAGGACTGAAAATGTAATTTATAAAAACTAATTTTATAAAAGAAGTTTAAGAAAATATTTATAAAAACTACAGGGGCTGAAATTGCAAATTCGGAAAGTTGATTAAAACTAAAAACGTTTTGAAACAAAGACGGGGACTAAATTGTAATTTTTTGAAACTAGTTTAAACTAAAACTTTATTTTAAACGAAGACAAGGATTAAACTGTATTTTTTTGAAACTCTAATAAAACTAACCACGATTTGAAACAAATACAAGGACCAAACTCGCTAAAAATGAAACCCAAGGACTAAATTGCAATAACTGAAAATTGAAAATGTTTTACTCTAGATAAACAGCCCAGGTTCGATTCCTGGGTTTTACAAATTGCTAAACTATTTTTTTTTTACTTTTCTTCTTTCACACTCAATTAACAACTTACAATCACTACTTTAAAAGAAAAAGAAAGATCTTAACAAGCTTAAATAAGCTGAAATTAGCTTATACAAAAGACAGTCGAATTTTTGAACTTAATCTTGAAAACAACCTCAACAATGCTCACAATTGGACTCAAATAAGCTGACCAAATAAACTAAGAAGTCAAAACCAAAAATATAATCTGATTTACAGCTGGTCAAACTAGCTTTTGCCCCACAATTATCACACTTTCATCAACTAAATTTCAAGTAAACTTCTTATGAACAAGGTCTAGTTACTGAAAAGAACTAAGTATGCTATAATGTTCACTCAAACCAGCCTCTTAGCATAGCCAAATACACTTATCAAAACACTTTATTTTAAACTACTACTTAACACTATAGCTACTGATTCAGGCCATCATTACTCAAACAAATGATCAAAATGAATATCACAACTATATTAAAAGCCAAAATCTCAGCAAACACAAACTTTCAACAACAATTTCTCAGTAACACAGATTCCAAATTGTGGCAGTATAAAATGATCCTTCAATGAACATGAATGAATTAGCTAAACTATGACTATAACTACTCAATTTAGCTCAAACATGCACAGATCAAACCTCTAAAGCAGTAAACAACATCCATAACAGATCTACACTATAAATCACTTAAATGCCATTAAAACTTGAAAAATGGAAACAAAGACTTACAAAATAACTCTCCCTCAGCACCAATTGAGGGAGTTTACTGAGCTTGCCTGTCTTTAGACAGGCTAGAGGCTTCCCTTTCTCCTCCTAGACCATCACTCCAAACTGAATTCACCATGGATCATGAACAGTTGACTTTGTTTGACTTTTTAGTGAAATGATTTGTATATCCTAAACTAGTGACTCACAATAGCTAGAAAGCTAAGATGAGTCAAGTACACTATAACAAGCTTATATGCAAGCTAGATTTAAGAAACTGAAAACATTTTTTATATATATTTTTTTTTTATATATATATTTTTTTTTCTTTCTTTTTGTGATAATCAGATATTAAAACTAAGTGCTAAACTAAAAACTGAAATCAGTGTAACTAAATGAGAAATCGGACACAAATGAACTTCAAAATCAGACTTTCATTAACACTTTTAAAAATTACAATAAACAAACCGAATTAACAATAACAGAAAATTACAATCAGACAACTATAACACTAAAATTCTAAATCTATTTTGACAGCATAACTTTGCTAAAAAGAAAATTACATACGAAAATGGGAAGAACCCTCCTCTATTTATAGGCTTACACCGAACCTTCGGGACTTGCCACGTTGGCGATCCGCGTGCTTCTTAGCTCCATCAACACCCTTCGATCATCTTGCTCTTCAATCTTTAGTTTCCCACCGTACGATCAAAGTTGATGCGTGTTCGGTCCAGTAACTTGCTCCCACGTGTCATTCTAATCATCAGGGTCTTCTAGAACATCCAATCATTGACTATTGTACCCTTAATTGCCGTAATTTTTCGGGTTAGGTAATTAGGGTTCATGGTGGGTGAATTTGGGGAGAAAGGGTAAAGTTTGGGGATCGGGTTTATTGAGAGAGATAAGAGGGTGAGGAATGTAGCTTATTTTCTTTATTTATCTTTGACCGAAGATAAGTTTTGACCGGGTGGATTTAATTTGGTTGGGGATGGATCGGGTCGGTTTTGTGGGCCGAGAGGATTAGGTGGGATGGGTTAGAGTGTTTGGGTTGGGTTTGTAGGAAAAGGGAAGATTGGGTTAATGAAATGTATGGATCCGGTTATAAGGTTTTTTTTTAAAAGAGTTAAAGGTTTTAATCTTAGGGATTATTTATGTAATTTCTGGATTCTTCAAGGACTGATCTTGTCATTTTTTCAAAGTTGAATCCAAGGGCTAATGTTGACGACTTCAGATAGATGGAGGACTTGGGATGCCTTTTTGACCATTTTCTTTGTTTCCGGTTCCGGTTCTGAGCCTTTTCGTATCTCGTGCTTGTTTTCTTGATTTTCTTGTGTCTTTTGTCAATTTTCACGATATCCATCCCTGCACATGCAAAAACACAAAAACACAATATCTTTTGGCATTTTGGTCGGGTTTTTGGTCTTTTTGGTCCGGTTTTTGGTAAATAAAAGGTATGTGAATAAGCACATACCATTTACAAGAACCCTCCAACACGCATTCGTTAATTCCAAGGTACCCTTCTATGTTATAGTGGACTAAAGACCATCCAATAGATCACGTTATTGGTGAACCTTCACGGCCAGTTCAGACGAGAAGACAACTCGCCACCGATTGCGATTTGTGCATCTTCGCCTGCTCAGTCAGTCTAAAAGAGCCAAAGAACATTCGGGAAGCGATGGCAGACAATGCATGGATTGAAGCGATGCAGGAAGAACTTCTCCAATATCAATTACATGACACTTGGGATTTAGTGCCGAGACCAATCGAAAAACTTGTCATTGATCTTAAATGGTTATGGAAGAATAAAAAGGATGAAGAGATGATTGTAATTCGTAACAAAGCTTATCTAGTGGCCAAGGGATTCAGACAGGAAGAAGTAATAGATTTTGAGGAGTCATTCGCACTAGTTGCAAGACTTGAGGCGGTCAGGATTTTCTTAACATATGCAGCTCACAAGAACATCACGGTCTATCATATGGATATCAAGACGGCTTTCTTGAATGGAACTCTGAAAGAAGAAGTGTACGCGAGTCAGCCAGATGGATTCGTTGACAAAGATCATCCCGACTACGTCTACAAGCTAAAGAAGGCTATCAAGCCCCAAGGGCATGGTATGACGAATTATCATCTTTCCTACTTCTTAATAATTTCACCAAAGGAACAATTGACCCGACCTTGTTTACCAGAAAATTCAAAAATGACATTTTGATTGTTCAAATTTACGTGGACGACATAATCTTTGGGTCCACTAATCCGAAACATTCAAAATATTTTGAAAATCTCATGAAAAGTATATTTGAAATGTCTATGATGGTCAAATTAAAATTCTTCCTTGGACTTCAAATCCATCAATCCCATCATGGCATTTTCATTAATTAGGCTAAATATACAATTGAGATTTTGAAAAAACATGGAATGGAAAATTGTGACTCTATTGGTACTCCAATGGTCACTTCACCCAAAATTGGTGCTGATTTATATGGGACGCCCATCGATCCGAAGAAATATCGGAGCATGATTGGTTCTCTCATGTACTTAACTGCTAGTCAACCCGATATACATTTTGCTGTCTGTTTATTAGCACGGTTTAAGGCAAGGCCTACCGAACTTCACCTCAAAGAGGTTAAACGGATCTTTCGGTACCTACGAAGAACCATTAACATGGGACTTTGGTATCCAAAGGATTCGGAGTTTAAACTAACAGCCTTTTCAGATGCCGACCATGCTGGATGCCAAGTAATTAACAGCAAAAAGCACATTCAGGGGAGCACAATTCTTAGGAGAGAAGCTAGTAGGCTGGTCATCGAGAAAACAAGACTGTACGGCGTTATCAACCGCAGAAGCCGAGTATGTGTCACTATCTGCGTGTTGTGCCCAAGTTCTATGGATGAGGACACAACTCACAGATTACGGTTTTACTTTCGACCGCATCCCTATATATTGTGATTCGAAAAGTGCCATAGCCATCTCGTGTAATCCAGTTCAACATACCAAGACCAAGCATATTAGAGTCCGCTATCACTTCACAAAGGAACACGTAGAAGATGGCACTGCGGAACTATTTTTCGTGAAAACTGAATACCAACTCACCGATCTATTCACTAAAGCTCTTCCAACGGAAAGATTCGACAATTTGGTTCGACGAATTGGCATGCGGAGCCTAACTCCCGAAGAGTTAGAAAGTCTTCTTGAAACTTTTGAAACTATTTCGCTGTAGATAGATAAAGATATAGTTAGTTATATTAAAAAAAAAGATATAGATATAGATAGATATAGATAGTAAAAAAAAAATGATGTATATTTTTTTTTTCCGATATGTATCTTGTATAAATCAATATTTTGTACGTGTCTAGAAATGTCATCGAACAATGATACGGACATGTACAAATGCTTGAACAAAAACATATCTTCTCTCAATTTCTTCTTGATGGTTTTCGTATATATCAGTACGAAACCCGCACCTAAAGGATGACTTCTGATTATTTATGATCAGGACTCGTAATCAAAGACAACCCATACCAACTTCATGCAAATCCGTCTATCTCTTCACAAGGACACTCATTTAATCAGTTGCTATCAAAAATATCACTACATGCTATTTTTGAGGGGGAGAAGACATGATTAAATGTGATCAAAGATCGTGGAATTGAATCTCAGAGGAGCTCACCAGATAGACTCAGTTTTAACCCTCGAATTGACGAAACTAAATGCCCGTTATCGAAAAGGCTTGTCCGAGACGGGTAATAATTTCAAGCTAGTTATCTAGTGATGTAAACGTGTCTCACAAAGGACTTGTCTGAGTAGAATGTACCAATTCGAGAGATGATCATTGAATATGACCAGGACGGGTAATAATTTCAAGCTAGTCTAACTAGTGATGTAAACGTGTTTAGCAAAGGTCATGTTCAATGAAAATCGATCAATTCAAATGTGCGAACTCTACCCAACATGTGCAAATTTATCTTAAAAATGCATGAGCACATGTGAAGGGGGAGTATTTTAAAAATGCAAAACTCTCGAAGTGTTAACTAAATGTGTTTATTCATACACACTTTGAGAGATTTTCACTAAAGGTTTTATGGTTCGTGATCAAATAATCTAGGATAATCATGGAGTAATAAGGTGATTATGGTTAGGTTATGTCCTATGATCCGCCAGAGCCGGAGGGATCTACCCAAGGATAATTCCAATAGATTGGAATTAGAAGTCCTTAGGTAATATTGAAAAAAGGAGTAAATAAGAAAGGGAAATAAGGGGTTGAAGAATTAAAAAGAAAAGTTTAATGAAAGGGTGAAAAGAAATAGCCCTCCATGAAAACTTAGGACAGAAACCGGGTCAATACATCTGCTATCGGTATTCACTAAGGTGATACTGATATTGAAGACAAGACGTCATGGACCTAGTGACGCGCTGCACCACCCTCCTAACATCTCAGATATCTCTTAAAAGATATTTTTCATTCTCACGGAGAACACTACATAATCTATCGGCCTCTCATTCCGAGATGTGTTGATATTGAAAAGGTGGCACTCTGCTCCAAGCCTCCGACTACTAAAAACCAAAATGCACTACCGAGTCTAGAGCCAATGAGATTTATCTAAAGATCTCTTAGGAACACTTATGATACACTTGTGTTCACCAAAAAGAACACAAGTTGTAACAGTCTTATTGAGATCTTCGGATCTTGCCATTTATATCATGATGGTTACATGCTTTAAACGGTCTACAGTCGTGGGGTGATCTCCAGCGACTCACTGAATCGTGGGTGCACTTCGGTGTGTCCGTGTAATCCCTTTCGGGGGTATCCGGTTTAGAACGGCCAGGGTTAGGATTAGGGAAAGTCTTCACACTATGCTGTTGATGATCTCGAAGTCCAAACCTGTAAGTGATGGATGATTTATTACTAACGGTTTTATGCAGCTACCTATAAACATCCATCAACCATCATCACATTATCACATATATCAAACATCTTCACCTCAACATACTCATACTTATGAAGATCATCCTCAACAAAGCTCAAGTGTAAAAGTTCAAGACAAAAAGATCAAATTAAAGACAAAATGTAACGACAAAGTCAAAAGGCTAATCAAGATGTTAAGAACAAGCTCAAGTATCAAGTGAGGAAGACATAAGTACGAAGCTCAAGAGGTATGAGTATTTTGGAGGTCACGACGTCATAATTACATGAAGATGCTAAACGAAGGCAAGATCAACCACAAAGACGATGATTTGAAGATCACATAGCATGAAGGAACAAAGAAACAAAGACTATTATCCAACGACACACAAAGCACAAGACAATGAAGTCGAAAGACCAAATCACTCGGAGCATCATTTCAATGACCATCCCTTAGGGGGAGATTGTTAAGATTTATTAAAAGTGATGGTCATTATCGTTGTAATATTTCTATCAAGTGCGCCGTTGTGTAAGCTAGTTAAATTAGTCAATGGGCTTGGATTAAACTTATAGATTAAATGTGATGATTAATAGTCCATGTATAAAGCCCAAGTATTAATCCAAGCCTACCAAACTAATGTAAACTATAAATACCACCTTCCATAACCATTTGGAAGGTTGGTGTTAAAAGGTCCTCATAGTGCTTAAGAGTATACTAGGTATTGTATTAAGGATAAGTGTGTGATTAATAAAGTTTCTATTTCAAGTTCCACTCTTCTTCTTTAATCTTAATTAGTAATTAGTTGTATGTTTAGGATAGATATTAGGGATTAACAACGAGGTCTTTCAAGATTATCTCTCCAACATCTATTTTTCTACCCTCCAGGAGGCTGAACACAATCATTTGTTGTGATGTGTTCAATTGCTCCGTGGAGGATTTATTGCCTCTAAGGACCTGAATAACAAAAGTCATCAGGATCCTCCAGACAGCAGGGAACCAAGTCTGAATTATTGGTGCTTTGGCCAATAATGTTCCTGGGGCCACGTCAGGTTGTTTTGGGTCATGTGGCCCTAGTAAAAACGATTTGGCTTTTACTTCTTGGTCAGTGGGCTGAGAGTTAAAGTTCTCAGCGAAATTAAGGCATGTGGCCTTAATAAAGGTTGGGTAATCTAGGGAGAGGGTCCTTCTCCCATTCATCACTGAGAACGTGATTATTGAGTCTTTGGTGTCCTCTGGGCTAGTTGCCACTGCAGTACACCAAAATTCCCTCAGATAGTCATGATATATGACTGAGGGGGTCTTTGTGAACGCCGTAGCAAGAAAGCAGTTTTTCAGATATTTTACTACATTCTTGTATGCCCAAAAATTTTCGGGGTAGGCAAAGTTCCCGACGACGTTATTTTTTGTCATATCCACGCCCTCCATTATGAATTCCACATTTGGGGCGAGGGTGATAGCTTTAAAAGCAGCCATTTTTGTTTGGAAAGTCTTGGTTAAGAAGATGGTCTGGATTTCTAAAGACGAACACACACACACACACACTAGTTTTTTGAGAGAAAAAGGCATGAATTTTTCTTAAATTTTATAAAACGTGTGTCTGTTGATTTGTTTGGGGGTATTTATAGGGAAGTGGAGAAGAGGTTGTCTTAGGCATAAAGCGAATTATTCTCAAAATTTTGAAAACTGTTTTGTCTAAATTTTTTGGGATCCGCATTAAATGCCACCACTCCACTTTCCCGTGTTTTGCACAACTGTCGAGGTGAACAGTTGTGTCATCTGCAAAAAGTGTAATTTGCAGAGTTTTGATCATCACATAATTTTATGTGAGAGAGAAGGCATTAAATGCCAAGTGGGTAAGTGGGGGCCCAAGAGGTGTATGCTATAAGGCAAAGGAACATATATTCCTTTATTAAATAGGAATTCAGTTACCAACCTCGGACATTTACTAACTAGATACTTAGAGCATTTAAAGCATTGAACATCATCTTGAGGGCCCTGAATGATTTTTCATTCAGTTTTTGGGTTTCAGGGAAGGTTGATCAGTGATCTTTGTTCACTGAGAGACACATTGAATCAGGGACCTAAGGTTTTAAAAATTTACACTTGGTTGGATGAATTCAATCAGTGGACTGATTCTCTATATCCAACATTCCTAATTCAGTGAATATATCAGCTAGTTGATATTCAGTAGGAATGAAGTGTAATTTAATGTCACCATTCATAACATGGTCCCAAATGAAGTGATATCTGATATCAATGTGTTTTTATCTTTGATGAAGAACAGGGTTGTTTGAGATGGAAATTGCACTTGTGTTATCAGAAAAAATGGGAATCATCTTATAATGGATACCATAGTCACTGAGTTGACTTTTCATCCACAGTACATTTGCACAACAACTTGCTGCTGCAACATATTCAGCTTCTGCTGAGGACATGACAACTGATTATTATTTCTTAGCACTCCAACAGACTAATTTTCCACCAAGGAATTGGCAGGAGCCTGAGGTGCTTTTTCTATCCATGTTGCATCCAGCATAGTCAGAGTCTGAGTATCCTTTAAGATAAAAGCCTGAACACTTTGGATAATATAATCTAAGGCTTGGAGTACCTTTCAGGTACCTGAGGATCCTTTTCACAGTAGTGAGATGTGATTCTTTTGGGTCAGATTGATATCTGGCACACAAACATACTGAGAATTGGATGTCAGGCCTTGATGAAAGAAGATACATCAATGACCCAATCATTCCTCTGAATAGAGTTTGATTGACTAATTTTCCAGCAAGGTCAGGACCAAGGTTGTTTGGAAGGACCATTGGAGTTTTTACTGAGGCACAATCACTGAGCTCATACTTTTTCAGTAGGCTTCTAGTGTACTTCTCTTGACTGATAGAGGTTCCCTTATCAGTCTGCTTGATTTGCAGTCCAAGGAAGTAGGTCAGTTCTCCTATCATGCTCATTTCAAAATTCTTTGCCATCAGTTTTTCAAACTGTTTGCAAAGTTTATAACTTGTTGAGCCAAATATGATGTCATCCACATATACTTGAACAAGGATGACATCTCCATTTGTCCTGTAGATAAACAATGTCTTGTCTATCTTTCCTCTAACAAAGTTTTTTTGGATGAGGAAGGCTGAGAGAGTTTCATACCATGCCCTGGGAGCTTGCTTCAGTCAATAAAGGGCTTTATCAAGCTTGCATACATAGTCAGGAAACTCATTGCTTTCAAATCCAAGAGGTTGTTGAACATAAACTTCTTCTTTCTGTGAAACATTTAAGAATGTACTTTTAACATCCATTTGGTACACTTTGAAGTTCATGTAGGTTTCAAATGCAAGGAAGATCCTGATGGCTTCCATCCTTTCCACTGGTGCAAATGTTTCTTCATAGTCAATGCCTTATTGCTGATTGTAGCCTTTGGCAACAAGTTTAGTTTTGTTTTTTATGACTATGCCATTTTCATCAGATTTGTTTTTGAACACCCATTTCATGCCAATGAATGAAACATCTTTAAGACATTTGACCAGGGTCATTACCTTGTTTCTGTCAAATTGTTCCAGTTCATCATGCATGGCCTGAACCCAACTAGGATGTGTAAGTGCTTCTTTGACACTTTTGGGTTCAATGGTGGAAATGAAATCCACAAATAGGCATTCATTGGCTGAGGCTGCCCTTAGTTTAGCAGCCATGCTTCTTGTATGCATGCCTTCAGTAGGCTCTCCAATTATATTGACAAGTTCTATGTCCTGAGACCTAGTCCAACTGTCCTGAGGTCTTGGATACTGATTAGAACTTGTGGAGGCCTGATGAGTTGGAGGTATAGGTTTTGGAGCAGACACTTGATGATCTTCAGGATCTTGAGTGTCTAACTGGGTTGGCTGATCACTGAGATTGTTGGTTCCTGAGCACTTTTTTCGGGCTGATTGATTGCATCAATACTTGTTTGTGCTTCAACAAACTCAGTGATGGTTGGGTAAGGAAGGTTGTGAGGGATAATGTGATAGGAGATATCATCATTTGCTTGATACTGAGTAGAAGGATTGCTATCAGGATGATATTCATCAGGGGGATATCTTAATGAATCATCAATTCCTATCTCTTCCACTGAGGTATTTGAGAACCTAATTGCTTCAGTACTCTCATCAAAGGTAACATGGAATGTTTCCTCAGTTTGCTGTCTCCTTGTGTTGGATATCTTAATGAGTCATCAATTCCTATCTCTTCCACTGAGGTATTTGAGAACCTAATTGCTTCAGTGCTCTCATCAAAGGTAACGTGGAATGTTTCCTCAGTTTGTTGTCTCCTTGTGTTGAACACCCTGAAGGCCTTTGAGACAAGAGAATATCCTAGGAAGTATCCATCATCAGCTTTGGCATCAAATTTCCCTAAGTGATCCTTGTGATTATGTATAAACACAGGACACCCAAAGACATGAAAATAGCTGATGTCAGGGATCCTTCCCTTGAATAACTCATAAGGGGTTTTGCTATGTCTCTTGACAATGATGGATCTGTTTTGTGTATAACAGGCAGTTTTGACTGCTTCAGTCCAAAAGTGTTTGGAAAGGACTGATCCATTTAGCATTGTCCTGTCAGCTTCAATGAGTATTCTATTCTTCCTTTTAGCAACACCATTTTGTTCAGGTGTGTAAGGAGAGGAAAAGTTTTGGGAAATACCTTTCTCATCACAGAAACATTCAAGTTCATGGTTTCTGAACTATGTCCCATTGTTAGTCCTAATCTGTTTGACTTTAATGTCATTTTTCTTGGTCAGGAAGTAAACCCAAGTGTATCTTGAGTATTCATCCACAATGACCAGAGTATACTTCTCATGGTTAATGGATCTAGGACTGATGGGCCCAAAGAGATCCATATGGAGAAGATGAAGGCAGTTCCTGATGGAAAAGTTTGTTTTGGTTTTAAAGGATGCTCTTTGATGTTTACCTTTTTCACAGGCAGAGCAAGGTTTATCCTTTGAGAACACAAGAGATGGCAAGCCAATGACTTTGTTTTGTTTCACAAGATTGTTTATGTTCTTGAAGTTCAGATGGGAGAGTCTCTTATGCCAAAGCCAGTTGAGAGTTTCAGTGGCCTTAGCAAAGAGACAAGTTCCATTCTGAGTCAGACTGGACATGTCTAACACATAAATATCTTGCCTTCTTGGTGCAATACGGACAACTTCCTTATTTGCATTGAAGATAGTACCTTGCTTGTCATCAAACTGAACTATGTATTTTGCATCACATAGTTGACTAACACTGATCAAATTATACTTGAGACCATTTACATAAGCTATCCTAGTAAAGACTATACCACTGCAGTTTACTGAACCATAACCTTTAGTGAGACATGATGAATTGTCAGCAAATACCACCTTGGGTCCAGGTTCCTCTACATATTTGTGCAGATACTCTTTCACACCAGTCATGCTCCTTGAACATCCACTGTCTAGATGCCAAACTGGCTCCCTGGCATGTCTCTGCACAAATGGTAAACTGAGTTAGTTCTTTCTAGGACCCCTCTTCTTGGAGGGCTTGGATTTAATATCCTTTTTAAAAGTAACAATTGATGCATGGTCAGTGGTTGAATGGACTGAGCTACCACAGGTTTTGCATTTGATTGCAGAGGTAGACTAAGTAGACTGAGAGGATGGTTCGGTGATTCCTCTTCTGTTCTAAATGACCTTATCATGTCCCGAGGTGTCATGAGTGGGATCTCCACATATGTCACATCTAGTGTCCATAAGACAATCCTTAGGAAGGTGATCATTGAAGCCACAGTGTGGGCAGGGTGCAAAAGGCTTAGCCTTTTGTTTCTGCTATTGCTTGGAGTCAGAAGGATACTTAAAAGCTTGAGCTTTAAAGTTTGCAGCTTTGGATGTGGTTGTGTATGACAGATGATCAGAAGTTATGTGATCTTCCTTTTTGCATATCATGCAAAAGAGGATTCTGTAGCAATCATCAGCGGAATGATTGGTAAAATGACATAACTCACATCTCTGCTGAGGTTTGGAGGGTTTTGGTTTGTTGCTTGAGGAAGCTGATTTGGGTTCCTTCATCTTAGATTGAGAAGGTTTCTCGGAAGATTCAATCTTCTCACTCAGCTTCCTGACAAGCTCAGCCAACTGATCAATTTTTGAGTCAGGGCTTTCAGTTTTAACTTCAGAAGGGACTGAAGTTGTTGAGTCATCAGTAGGGACTGAGACTTCAGGTGTCTGCCTTTTCAGGATGGTTTTTCCCAATCCTGGCTTCTCCTTTGGAGAATGCAGAGAGTAGACCAATGGTGTGAGGTCTGAGCTTGGTGCAGCTCCCTGAAGGACTTTCAGAGGTGGGAGTGGTGCAAGTGATTTTGATTTAGACTCATTGACTGACTCAGTACTACTGGGTTTGTCAGTGAGTCCAAGCATATTTTTTAGAGCCTGACTTTCAGGAAGCAAGATTTTCCCAGTCTCAAAGTTTTGTAACTTACTGACTGGGTTGTCCCTGATAATCCAGTCATTTGACTTGGGGTTAATTTCTGCTCAAAAGATAAGACAGCTGGAAGAAAAGCCTTTTCTTTGTGACTCTCACTGGAGGTTTCAGTGAGTTGGTCTTCTCCTATAACTTTCTTGTTTTCACTAGGAGTTAGACTCACAGTTTCATAGACTTTGGGGTTTTTTTAGTCCAGCTTTGAATGACAGCCTTTTCTTTGTTAAGTTCATTTTGAAGAGCTTGATTTTGTTTCAAAATCTCAGTGTTTTGAATTTGTAGTGTAACAGCTTCTAACTTGGCCTGTTTTAATACAAGCAATTCATCTCTACACTTATTTAATTCTAACACAAGATTGTTATATTTTGAAAGCAAATTAAGCCTTTGTTCTTCTACAAACTTAAGATCTACACTAATGTAATTCATATAAGACTGCCAATCAGAATCATCATCCATTGAAAGTAAAATATTTACCTTTTTCATGGTTATGTTGACCCATTCTCCATTTCTAGAATGGCTCTTTCCAACAGCCATCTGATCACCATCTAAAAGTGCCATCAGTGCACTCAGATGAACTTATTCGTCATCAGAGACCTCTACTTCATCTCAGTCATAGGCTTCATCTACAGGAACCTTGTTCTTTGCATGAACAGGTTTGGAAGGTTGAGCAGCCTGAGAAACTGAGGGAGTAGCCTCAAGAAGAGCAAGTTTTGCCTTAGCTTTCCTATATTTTGCTTCAATGTCTTTTTGACCACTTTGAAAATGTTGGGAAGACTGAAACATTTTAGGTTGAAACTTGCTAGTTCCTGAAGAAGAACTGTTTCCAGAAAATTTGTAAGAGGGTTCTGAAGTTGTTTTTGAACAACAGACTTTAGCAAAATGACCCTTTTTACCACATTTAAAGCATTCAGTGGTTTCATTTGCTTTAGCTTTTGAAAAGTTTGACTGATTTCTATTGATAAAATGTTTAAAATTAGCAAGGAGTGCCCTTTCTTGAAATTCTAAGTGTAAATCATTTAGGTACTCCTCACTAGTTCTTTCATCAATTTCATCATCAGAATCCTCTTGTAAATCCTAAACAACACCATTAGAATAAAAAGCAGTTGATATGGGTGAGATAGTCAAGGCCTATTTGGTCTCAAGAGCTTTCTTTGAGTCAGGGTATCTCCTAGAGATTAAGTTGTCCTCATAGACAAACTTCCTATAGATCTCAGGGAGCTCAAGGGTCTGGATGTGGTTAGCATTCCTGAGGCCCTGAGAGAAGTTTAACCACTTCTCAGGGAGACTGTTGACAAAGCCAACATTGATCTCATGCTTAGACAAAACTACACCATCATTTGATAATTCGTTTATCAAGGTCTTGTATATGGTATAGGTCTGAGAGAGAGTTTCAGAGTCCTTGGCTCTAAAAGTGTTGTACTCAAGTTTTAGGTCCATAATCATGTTTTCCTTGGTATCTGAGGGACCTTCAAAGCTATGAACCAAGTCAAGCCAAGTTTGTTTGGCTGAAGTACAGTTAATGACTGATTCCATTTATCGTCAGGAAGACAAGATATAATTATGCTTCTCAAGCGTTGGTCTTGATTGACCACCCTTCTCTCATCAATGGTCCATTGAGCTTCAGGTTTAGGTAACCCTTTAGTAGTCTTAGGGAAATAAGGACCTTCATTGATACAAGTGATGTAGTATGGTTCCATACAAGTCAAGTAGCAAAGCATGCGCTTTTTCCATTTGCTAAATTTACCAGCTTCGAGTTTGGGAGCAACAACTGAATAGCTACCTCTCTTTATGTCGACAAGCTGGGGCACATCAATATCAGCCATAGTAGGATCTTGGTTTTAAAAACCTTGAGCACTCTTCGTTTTTGAAAAGATTTTATAAGCCAGAGGCTCTGATACCACTTGTTGTTCCCGTTGCACAAGTAGAAATTACTACAAAGTTAGTCTAATTGCGTTCCATGACTGATATAATGTATTGATTAATTTAAGCAGATAAGTAAAACGTAAATATAAACAATTTTTTTAACGTTTAAATTCTTATTAGAAATTAATCAAAGAATCTATTACCCAAGTGTTAGCGGAAATAACACTTGGGATTGAATAGACAAGGTATGGTGTGTCTCCTCTCTAAACTCAAGTTATACTTGAGTCACAACAATAAAGACCCACTGAGCTATCTCAGGGATGTGGTTGCTCTTTGGAGGAGAAAAGTGGTTTTGTAAAAGTCTAAGCTTTTAATGCACAAAACTTAATCCACTTTTCTACCCATCTATCCTATTTATACACAAGTATAAAAGAGCACCCGTGACTAAAAGTACATGTTGATATAAATAATGCCTAAAAACATTATTCATACTTATTCATATCTCTATGTTTTGATAATCACAAAATGTAAACTCATTAAACATAAACTTATCAAATAAACAAGTACTTAGTTGTAAATATTCATTTCTACAACTTAATCACTTAAGGTATGAATAAACAAATGCTTAATGCATTATATGATCAAAGGAAGTTTTTCTTAATCACTAAACATTTTACAAAATGTCTTAAAACATTTTATATATTTTTGAAAAACATTTTTGGTATTAAATAAATATGTTTAATCTTTTATAAAAATATGAATTCAAAATTTCAACCAAAAATGGCAAAAATGTTCCAGAAAAACCTTCCACCACAAAAAGACAAAACTGGGCAACGGCTAGGGAGGGCGGCCCCCTTAATTATACAAGGCGGCCCCCTTAATTTTAAGGGGACCGCCCCCTATTTAAGGGGGCCGGCCACGCTCCAGTAGCCTTCCAGCTGTCCAGTTTTCTGCCTATAAATACCAGCCTTCCAATGGATTTCTTCTTACCCTTTTGCTCACTAAACTTTCTGTTCTAAATCTTTTCTAATCTTTGTAAATACTTTCAAAAATCCTTTGATCATATCTTCTTAAGCATTGGTTTCCAAGTGATCCAAGCTTCCTATATTCAAGTGCAAAAGAAGAATACCTATTCATCATCTAGTGAAGAAGTGTTGTAGTTCAATTCATTCATTTGTATAGTTATGTAAAGTCTTTGTGTAGTTGTTGTTGTTAGTAGATCAAAGTGTATATAAATAGGTGTGGTGTAAAGAAGTAGTATAAAGGTACTGTGAAGTTGAGAAGTAGTTGAGGTGTCAAGTAGTTGTAGAGGTGTAGTATAGAAGTTGTGAAGGCGTCGTATAGAAGTTGTAATGTCCTAGCATAGAAGCCGTGAAGTCCTCGCATAGAAGTTGTGAAGTCCATGCTTAGAAGTTGTGAAGACATAGTGTAGAAGTTGTGAAGTCGTTGTGTAGAAGTGGTAACGCCATTGTCTAGAAGGTGTGAAGTTATTGTGCAAAAGTTGTGAAGCCGTAGCATAGAAGTTGTGAAGCGGTCGTGTTGAAGTCGTGAAGTCCTAGTGTTGAAGTCGTGAAGCCGTAGCATAGAAGTTGTGAAGCGGTCGTGTTGAAGTCGTGAAGTCCTAGAGTTCAAGTCGTGAAGCCGTTGTGAATAAGTCGTGAAGAAGTTGTGTTGTGAAGTTGTGAGATTGGTTCTAGCTACGATTAGAACTCGACATTTAGCTTTGTGTCGTTAAACCCGTGTAAGCCAAAGTCGTGTATGGTTTTCTCCGCCATAAGGGAGCTTATTGAAGTTGTGAAGAAAACTCTCGAGCTAGGTGCTCGGGGAGTGGAGTAGGGCAAGGAAGGTGTCCTTGTAGCCGAACCACTATAAATCTCTCGTGTCTTGGTTAGATCTTTCCATCCCTTATTTATTTCTTTACTTACATCGTCATTACTTTCATACACATAGGCTTATATAATTGTTAGTATTACTTAAAGGTCGACTTCACATAAAGATCAATTTGAAACTCCATTCAAGAAACCAAAACTTTTATAATCAATTTAAAAGAATACATATATAACTAATAATAAGGTTTAAGTTTTATTTTTCATACAAACTTGAATCTAAGTGTTTTAAAATAAACAAAGGTTTTCATAATAAAATTAAAAGACGTAAAACTATTCAACCCCCCTTCTAGTTTTCCACAATTGGTATCAAGAGCCACGTCAATCAAGATCTTTAAAATATACTGTATTTTAAAACTTGAATCGATCTATGGTATTCGAAAAATATCTAGAAGGAGAATCTATGCAAAAACCACCACTATTTGAAAACTATACTTTTCTTGAATGGAAAAACAAATTTGAAACTTATGTGAAATCAATTGATCTAGATCTTTGGTATGTCATTTCGATTGGTGATTTTGAAAGTCAAACAAAAACGGATTTTGAGAGTCAAACAAAAACGGATTTTGAAAGTCAAACAAAAACAGATTTTGAAAGTCAAATTGAGCATTTGAAAACAAAGAATGATATAAATAATAAAGCTAAAATAAATATTTATAAAACCTTGCCGAAAGTTGAATATGAAAGAATATTCTTCTGTAAAACGGCAAATGATATTTGGAAAAATCTCTTAAACTTTCATCAAGAAAAATGTCAAGCCAAAGATGAGGATTTTGATCTTGCACATGAATTAGTTATCTTAGAAAATTTAATAGATAAACATTTAGATAAAATAGATACATGTGCTACTAGTTCAAATGTTGTTAATGAAGGTATTAACGACGAAGATTACATGAATCAACTCCAAAGTAAACTCAATCCGAAATCATGGAGTAACACAGACGAAGGAGAAGATCACCATCCGATATGTGACGAATGCAAATTAGATAAAACTCCAAATAAGGTACAATCTGAAACCAAACATTTTTGCTATGATCCATTCATTTTAGAATTTTCAAAACTAGAAAATGAGTTTAAGCATTTTTGCAACATAGATCTAAAAACTATTTCTAAACTTGAAACATCAAAAACTTTTGAAAGTAATCTTTAAAAAGAAATATTTTTAGAAGATAAAATGTCTAGACTTGAAAGTAATATTGAAATTGATCTAGAATGCAAAACATGTCATGATTATAAACTTGAAATTAAAAGATTAAATGAAAGAGCAAAAATATTAGCTAAATTTGAAGAAAGCTCTAAATCTCTTAAATACTTACTAAGCTGTCAAAAGCCATTTAATGATAAAACCGGTTTAGGATTTAATTCGGATAACTCATCAACTAGTAAATCAAAACAAATTAAAATTGAAAAACCTTTTACAGAAATTTAGAAATAAGGTTAATAACAATGATTATTAATGATATAAGTCAAGAAATCCACTGTTTGTATCTTGAAACAAACTGTTAAGGAATTCTTGTACTTCTTGGCGACATCCTCACCATGTGCATTCAAATGCAATGGATGTCCTCAACTAACCATCTCGGGCCCATGAGAATCCGGGTACCAAGTTGTTTTAATTGATTAGGTGACGAAATGCACAAAGGAAAGAAACTCAATTTCACGTCAACCTACTCACATTTGAAACATGCGCGCGAAGACAAATGAATTATCAAATATTGAATCACACTCAATATCTCACATGATAATCCATCCCAAGTAATTGCTAGTGATGTAGTGGAATATTTATGGATTCTCTCGAAATCTCATCTAAGTGTGACCTATGTCATCTTGGAGTCAAAGTCAAAAAGAACCTTGCTATATAGTACAAGACGAGTTCGGGTCAAGCCGTTCGGTCTATCAAAGACGTTAGAAGCTTGCTACGATATACTTTCATACCTTGGTTATCTTGAAGACTCACCCATCATTCACACTCCATTCATTATCTGAGATATTAAGAAGAATAGCTAGGACGTGAGGTAAGTTCTCTTTTTAAATCTCACAAATAGTTACTTCATGCATATAGTCTTGTTAATCATTGCCTTAGGATATTCTTAGCTTGATAGGGTACACTGCCTTTACACTTTAGGTATATCCGTCTTGCGATTTAATAAACTAGAAACCCTTTAGTTAGCCTCCTAAGTACTAAATGAAGTATTCACTGTCAAACTTGTTTAGACCATGCAAATTGAAGGTGAAAACCTTCCATAACCACTAGTAGAATTAATTTTTCAACATAATTAGACATATCTCTACTTAACCCATAAACGAAGCAAACTTGTCTAGATTATAGTATAAAGATAGAAAATGTGCGTAATCATAAGAGCCATATTAACATATATACCATTCACTCATCAAACACTTAGAATTTAATCACCACATTCCTATGATTACTTGATATGTAGAAAGGGATAGCATGTGACAATAGTCTTAACCAATCATGAGATCTTTAGCAACCATCTTTTTGGCACATACTATTACTTACTAATAAAACTCCATATTTTAGAAAGAAAATTTTTCAAAAGAACATGCCACCTTTCTCTCATAAAAACATTTTGGAATAAAACCAAATCTATTTCTTCAAAAATAAACTTTCACATCCACATAAGAACCTACTTTCAAACATTGTTGAATAATGCTAAAAACATCTATTTAAATCATGATTGGTGATCTCATATATGTCATATATACTTGCATATATGACACTTATAAGTGAACTAAATCAAAAATGATAAATCATGGTTCACTTATTAAAGATCTCACTTGGTACAAGTCTAGAAGTCCATGCTATCACAACTCCCCACTCCCTTGTACATAGATAATCATTAGGATTAGTTAACTAGCCTTTTAATCTTCCTAAGTATGATACTATGAATTACTTGGTGCTATGTATTATCTTCTTGTCTAAATATATGTATATACATGTTATATGCTTAATGAGTAGTTTGCATGTTAGATAAAGTTGCTTAAATAAATATGCTTAGCATACATGAGTTATTAAATCCTAAATTGCCTTGAAAGAAGTTGGACTTGCTTGAAACTAAACTAAAAAACACAACCTTTTCTACAAATTTCTGCCAAAAACCCATTTTCAGTAATCTGGAAGTCAGCAGATGGGTGGCCCCCTTAAAATTAAGGGGACCGGCCCCTATTTAAGGGGACCGGCCATCTGGAGATCCGGCTTACTGTTCTCTTTTTCAATTTCCAACCCATTTTATTCCATACTTCCCAAAATTCACAAACACATTTTGTCATAAACCACCCACCAAAATTTACCTTCCTAAACCACATCATTTCTACACTATAAATGCACCTCCTCATCATAAATGCTCATTCATATCATCCACTCAAACATGTCATCCTCCAACTACCCAAAATCAAAACCCTCAAGAGTTTCTAAAATCTCGGTGAGACCAATTTGGAGAAGGAAGCATGAAACTTGCCATAACCCAACAAATGATGTTGTTCAAACACATAACCAATCATCCATTCCTACATCTTCATCTCCCAATGATCAATCTCAAAACAACAATCCAAATCTTACCCACACTCAACCCACCAATGCATCATTAAAAACACTCACCACTCTTGGAACATCCACTTCATCCATACTACCATCTTCATCCACTCATGATTACCCAAGTTCACAAACATCTCCACCACCAAGAGTGTCACCACCACATCCACCAATTAATAACCACTCTCCATCATCATCACCATCCTCTCAACACTTGAAGTTCATTGAGGAACTCAAGGAAGCCCATGAGCTTAATGCTCTTCTTGCTTTGCATCTTGCTCAAAGCAACTTAGACCCATCTCCACTCATCTCTCCATCATCACCACCATCTATCTCTCCACCATCATCACCCCATAACTTGAGTCAAATTGAGAAACATGTCAACAATTGTCCTTGTTGCATCTTTCTTCAAAATCAAACCATAGTCTTAAATGAGCGTCTCACTTGGATTGAGCATCTTCTTGCTAGATCTAATCCAACATCATCACTTGAACAACATCAAATTCTTCATCCAACATGGTCCGCTCCAAGCTCTCCACCTCCAATCTCTCCACCATCACTCTCTCCAACTTCCATGAACCCAATAGTACACCTCCATTAATCCAACATCCTCACCCTCATCACTCACCACCATTTTAAACACTCCATCACCATTCATCCAAACTTTCATGTTTTAATCAAGTCAAATGGATTTCCTAGGCAAATTAGAATTCACTACCTAATGTATGATCTAAGCATTATGGATGTTGTAACAATGATTATGTCTTTTACATAATCATCTTTAATTTAATGAAAGCTTTGTTTTATGTTCTTAATATGTGTTTGCTATGCTTGTTAAACTTATATGCACTACAAGAATTCTGTCAGATACCCACGACCCAAATTTGTGGCAAAAAAGGCAAAATTCGTGGGTAAGTAACAAATACCCACAAATTACCCTCAAATCTACATACATGGGTATAACCTTCGATGCTAATTGTTTGCCCACGTAATTTACATTATGTGGGTAACTTTACCCATGATTGTTCTTGTGTGTGATTGTATACTTTTTATGGGTAAATTTTTTGTGGGACTTTGTTTAATACCACGAGATTACCCATATATGTTGTTGTGTGTGATCCATGGGTATTTTTACTCACATATATAATCATGTGGGTAAAAAAAATCGAATTCCAGGTCGATGACTACATCCTTTTTACGTCCGCGTAGTACTAAAGTTACTGACAAGAATTGATGGTTATTTAGAATGGTTTTTCCTTTGCGAAGCAGTGGATAAAAGTTTGCACAAGAATAAGTGTAATTTCATAACTAAGTTGTGAGCACTAATATTTTCAAAAAATAACACGAACTGTTACTACAATAAATCAATCAAATATAGTTTATATATTGTAGAAGTCTAGGAAAACATCAACCAAATAATATTACAGTATAGAAGTATATACAAGTAAAATGTATCAACGCGTTCTTATTCTATATAGCTAACAATAGGTTGATAATCTTCTGGACTTCCATCTGACATCTTGACGAATTTAATTTGGTACTAGTGAGCTTGCCTCTAAGGCCTCCAATTATAGCTTCATCAATCTCAATTACCTATCCTTGCACAAATAACAACTCAATAAGACGCAAATATGCAAAATCGAAATTAAATAAAAATAGTTAATTTGTGGTTTGTAAGTTTGTAACTAACCTGTGATTCCATGTGACAATGCTACCATCACCAGGATGACAAGTAAAATTGAATTTCAATATGAACCAACATAACTGCTATTTTCACTAAAGGTTCTAAGGTGAAAGCATCATGTGCAACCTGCAAGTACAAAATAGTTATATGAAATTGATGAATAGATAACAAAAACAAAATTGTAAAAAGTTAACATACCGTTGCTTATAAAGTTACACACTCGTGGTAATTTTAAGCCTTTCATAATGAGCCTCTAATGTGATTATAGAGATATATGTGTTAGTTGAGATAGTTTCTTAAAGTGAAAGAACTAAAGTATTACTGTATGATTTTTAATCCTAAACGTTGAAATAGTGTTTTGGAAATGAATTAAAATTTGATGGTGAGAGCATTTGTTGCCTTGACAGTTGAGAGAATTATGGAAATGGTTGAAAGTTGAAACAAGAAAATCACGGATGACTTGGTATAATAGGGAAGTTTGTAGACAAACGTGGGCCATTTTGAATGAGATGAAAAACTCAAAAAATGTGGGAAGATAACAAAATGTTCAGTTTGGGCACACCATTTAGGCGCCAAAATTTTAAGTTTTATTTGAAAGTACTATGTGAAGCAAAGCAAGTAACCAGTTATCTTTGTTTGGCAGACAGAACTTATAAGAAGAGATTAAAAAAAAATAAATAAATAAAATGTTACTTCATTTAGCTTATAAAAATAATCTTTTTTTATAATTTTTTTCAGCACCAACACAATCTATTTTAGCCAAACAAACCCATTGATTTGCTATTTTAGCACTTTCTCAATGATGCACCAATAACTAAAACATCATCTCTAGTAATAAAACCAATGACTGTTATTGGTGCATGTGGGCCATTTTTTTTTCAACAAACAAATTTTAAATTAAAATTCAAATACGATATATTAAAATTTTGATATGAATTACAAATACGATACGAATACGACAAATATATAAAAACTACGATACAACAAATATTAAAAATATGATACAATACGACGAATATTAAAAACCACGATACGAAAAATAATAAAAACTATGATACGAAAAATACTAATTTTAGCAATAATGTCTTGCTCGGATCTCATGTTGATCTTTTTCGATATTAGCCGCATCTTCCGGCCTCATCCCCTCGGTGCTAAAACTAAGAAACTTCAATTCTTCGAATTTCTTTTGGGTTGCGATAAAATCATGTTTTTTAGCACGTTCTTTTCGCAACTCTTCTTGGACAATGTGGTTGTATTCACTTTAAACTTTTTGCCAAAACGATTTTGAATTTCGGTCCACGCCAAGTCTTGGGTCCTCGGATATTTGTATGAAAGTTTCAGCCAAAAGTTTTTCTTCCACTTGTGTCCAACGGGTATGTATGACGTCGGTTTTCTTTGATCTCGGCTTTTTTCATTTTCCTTTTCCGACGAGAGACGACTAGGTTTGTGAATCTTGTGATGGTGAGTGTGATGGTGAGTGTGATGGTGAGTCGTGTAAAGTTTGTGGCGGTGGTTATGTTTGTGAAGAATTACGGAGAGTCATTTGGTTGAAGTTGTGAAATGGGTATTTTTGTTGAAGTTGGAGTAAAGCCATATGGTTAGATTGATCTTGGTTCATTTGTAGCGGATTTTGTGGTGTGAAAGCGGTTTTTGGGAAATATGGATTTTGGGAAGCATATTGTGGAAATGACTGATTTGGGTTTGCATATTGTGCAAATAATGGTATCGGATTTTACGGGTGATGGGAAGAAATAGAACGGGCGGATGCATGATGGTGTAGCAGGTGATGAGGAACTAGAATTAGCGGACGAAAAACACAGAGGAAATTAATGTCTTGAGTAACAATTGCATTTATTCGATTGACCGCCAATATAATGTAAAAATCTTTTTAATAGTGCCGAAATTATGCCTTTTTTTGGTTTATCGTAAAAAACTACTACATTAAGTACCCTTGATGCAAACCGTGCGTATCTAGTTACCCACAAATTAGCCACGAAAAATTACCCATGGACGTGAAGGTAATGTGTAATTCGTGGTTAAAAGAAATTTACCCATGATTTTAGCGATATATTTGCCCACGATAGTTGAATTTGTGGGTGATTAGTGGGAAACATATTTGCGTAAATAATTTTCCCACAAATTACACACGAAAGACAATGTTATGGGTGATTTCATGGGCAAAATTGTGGGAGATTAGTGGGTAAACTTGAACTGTTTTCTAGATCACTAATTATGGGTAATTTGTGGGTAATATGTGGGTGGATACCCACGTATTGAATTTTGTGTGTAATTATCGTGGGTAATCAACAGGATTCTTATAGTGATGTGATATTATGATATGTATATATGCTTGTGCTTCTAATATTTTCATTGCAAGTATTCCATATCTCGATTCCTTGGTGCCCTCAAACGAGGGGGAGCACACATCAAGGGGGAGTTCTCGTTCCGACAAATTTCATGTCTAATATTTGTCGGCTTAACCTTTTTGATGCTACAAAAAGGGGGAGAAGTGAATATAAACTCACTAAATACTTGTCCAAAAATAATTTTTTGGACTTAATTAGTTTTAGTTTTGTAATCATCAAAAAGGGGGAGATTGTTGATATAAATAATGCCTAAAAACATTATTCATACTTATTCATATCTCTATGTTTTGATAATCACAAAATGTAAACTCATTAAACATAAACTTATCAAATAAACAAGTATTTAGTTGTAAATATTCATTTCTACAACTTAATCACTTAAGGTATGAATAAACAAATGCTTAATGCATTATATGATCAAAGGAAGTTTTTCTTAATCACTAAACATTTTACAAAATGTCTTAAAACATTTTATATATTTTTGAAAAACATTTTTGGTATTAAATAAATATGTTTAATCTTTTATAAAAATATGAATTCAAAATTTCAACCAAAAATGGCAAAAATGTTCCAGAAAAACCTTCCACCACAAAAAGACAAAACTGGGCAACGGCTAGGGAGGGCGGCCCCCTTAATTATACAAGGCGGCCCCCTTAATTTTAAGGGGACCGCCCCCCTATTTAAGGGGGCCGGCCACGCTCCAGTAGCCTTCCAGCTGTCCAGTTTTCTGCCTATAAATACCAGCCTT
Source organism: Artemisia tridentata subsp. tridentata (assembly GCA_021014915.2). Lineage (NCBI taxonomy): Eukaryota > Viridiplantae > Streptophyta > Magnoliopsida > Asterales > Asteraceae > Artemisia > Artemisia tridentata. The sequence continues at coordinate 428,779,256 of CP139504.1, forward strand.
CCCCTGGATTTCTTCTTACCCTTTTGCACACTAAACTTTATGTTCTAAATCTTTTCTAATCTTTGTAAATACTTTCAAAAATCCTTTGATCATATCTTCTTAAGCATTGGTTTCCAAGTGATCCAAGCTTCCTATATTCAAGTGCAAAAGAAGAATACCTCTTCATCACCTAGTGAAGAAGTTTTGTTGTTCAATTCATTCATTTGTATAGTTGTGTAAAGTCTTTGTGTAGTTGTTGTTGTTAGTAGATCAAAGTGTATATAAATAGGTGTGGTGTAAAGAAGTAGTATAAAGGTACTGTGAAGTTGAGAAGTAGTTGAGGTGTCAAGTAGTTGTAGAGGTGTAGTATAGAAGTTGTGAAGTCCTAGCATAGAATCCGTGAAGTCCTCGCATAGAAGTTGTGAAGTCCATGCTTAGAAGTTGTGAAGACATAGTGTAGAAGTTGTGAAGTCGTTGTGTAGAAGTGGTAAAGCCATTGTCTAGAAGGTGTGAAGTTATTGTGCAAAAGTTGTGAAGCCGTAGCATAGAAGTTGTGAAGCGGTCGTGTTGAAGTCGTGAAGTCCTAGTGTTGAAGTCGTGAAGCCGTATGATGAGGCGAAAAGTGTACCGCTTTTAAGGGGTCATTTAAGCCTTAAATCGTATTTATTTGATCAAATATTGCCCTAAATCGTTCCTTTTGTCATTTTAGGTACTTTTGAGGAGAAATTTGGAAAAGGAGGCATTTTGGACGTTTTTGGAGCATTAAAGTGAAGAAAACGGCAAAGTCTCAAGAATCGGCTAAAAGTTACTCTTGACGGCGTCACAATTAACATGGGACGGCGTCATGCCTTGGCAAGAAAAGTTGGATGTGAAATTTACTCATGACGAGCCAGTGAGTTTGCATGAGAATTCTGACGGCGTCACGCTTTAACTAAATCAAGGGCGTCACGGCTTAAATCATAAGGGGACGGCGTCACGTTCATGATCCGACGGCGTCAAGCCTTGATAAGCCAGAATGGATTTTGGTAGAGCTAAAGAGGGACGGCGTCAAGATGGTAATCCGGGAACCCTAAAAGCGGCGAGGTGACGGCGTCACAATGCATAAGGTGACGCCGTCAGATGTCAAAGTCTATATATAGTTTTCTAATTTTTTGTCATAAAAGAGAGCTTAGTGTGTGGAATTTTGGGATAAAACCCTAAGACGATTTTAGCTACTTTTTCAGGGCTTTTTGCCTTGAGATCTTCCATGTTTCATTGAAAGATAAGTTATCAATTAATCATTCAATATGTCTATGTGTTGTTTGATTCTATCTTATGCTTGTCTTTTGTTTAACATGTTAGGCTAATTTTATCTTGTGTTTGCTTAGATCTAATGAAACCTAGCTATTGATTATTGGTTGTTAGTGTGTTATTAGTTGTATTGGATGATTGTTTATCTATGTTAGGCTTAAGAAAACTGGCTAACTTCCTATTCGGTAACTTGCTTGAACGTCTTAAGAAACATGAACCAAACGCGTACTAAAGGTTTTTATGGTTGTATTTAATGCACAAGCGAATTCTAGTGATCCCATGTTAGGAGCTTCCTAGCCGGCTCGACATAGGAGTGAAGTAGGAGCTTGTAGAGTTTGGGGAAGTAAGTACGCCACCCCACGAATGGTATTAAGGAATACACCCGTCATCCACGCGACTAATACACACTAATTAACCGGTAAAAGATAGTTAGGGAGTAAGGAAATCTAAGTAAACACATTTCTCTACACATAAGTTTCTCACCACTTTTCATTTTTGTTATTTTATTTTATTTGCATTTGTAGTAATTTGGGTTAGTTGACTAGCAACTAATTCCGCCCACTCCTTCAAAACCCGAGATTTTACTTGCTTTTATAAAATATAAAAACATAAAAAGAATCTTCCTCAACCCTTAGACCTAATTAGAGTAGCCTTTCACACCTAACGAACACTATTCCCTGTGGAGAACGATCAATCCCCCGTACTTACCACTACACTATACTACATCGGTCAGGTACACTGCCTGGTGGGGTTGTAAGCCTCTTGAGATCCCTCGAGAGGTAAAACCTGTTGTAAGGTTGCAAAACCCACGCATCAAGTTTTTGGCGCCGCTGCCGGGGAATAGTTATTGTTTAGGTTGAATTTTTATTTCTATTAGGTCTACTCACTAGATTCCTTTCTAGTGAGATTTTTATTTTATTTTTCTAGGTTTTCTTTAGTCTATCTTTTTCTTTGTGCCCTTTGTTTGTAAAACCATTTTCATTTGTCACCATGGCGGATGAAATTCCATTTAGATCATTAACAATAGAGGAACAATTACTTTACACGGATAGATTTGCTTCCTGTTGTTCCAATGAATTTTTAAGTGATCTTAGATATATACAAGAGGAGATGGGTGTAAAATTTGATAGGTTTGATGAATTATGTGCATGTGCGGCTTCTATTAAACAATCATTGTTAGGATCAACTCCTTTTAGTGAAACCCTTTGGAAAAATTTTGAGGAAAGCCTCCTAACCGTGAACCATAAGTTTAATGAATTAATGGGTTCGTATACATCACAACTTGAGGAAACAATTGAGGAGGATTTAGCCGAGCATGAGCATATTGAGCAAAAAGACCTAGGTTTTATGATCAATGACTTTGAATCTCAAGGAACACATGATGAATCCTTTAGGCAAATTGAACATAGTAATCATGTTATCGGGGAAGATTCTTATGAATCGGACTTAGAACTTGAAATGGCTAGAGAAGGATTTGAGATACTTAGGAACATGTTTGGGTTAGATTCTACTAAAACACATGATGAGGATATAGGTGATCTTGACATAAGGAATGATGAGGTAAGTAACATAAGCCCACCAAGTACCCCACAAGTCCTACCATCATTTGAGGCACACACACCGCCCGTGACTTACCCGGAAGAAGTTGAGGAGACTATAGGAACCCCAATAGAGGTAGAGCCCTTGGACCAAACACAACTAGAAGAAATAGGTTTGAATACTTTTAGTCATAACCTTTCTTTAAGTTCTATGGAAGTTCCTAGTTTTGATGAACCGGAGCCTAAACCAAAAACGTTACCTAATCTTCCATCCTTAGATGTGAACTTAGGAATTGAATTAGGTCCCGACCCACCCATCAAACCATATAGTCTTAAGATTAAGGTAGTAGACTCTAAGCCTTGTAGTGAGGAAGACAATATAGGAGTGAAAAATGACCTTACATGTCTACATCACCCATTCATGATTGATCACAAGAAACATTATGGGTTTAAACCGGGTCTATTGGGTCAAGATGGATTCCCAATTAGGAGTCTCTCGAAGTTGTTAGAAAATGATCCCTTTTTAGGAGAAAACTTTAATTCACCCATTGACCAAAGTGAACTAGGTAAGGTTATGATGAAAGGAGCACACCCCTTTGAGCATATAATTCATCCACCACTCTTTCCTCACGTGGCATACTCCTACCGAGCTGGTGTGTATCGCTACTATCACCCGCACTTAATCCTAAGTGTAGGGAAAACCTCTCTTTTATCCATTAAATAAGGGTAGAGTCAGGCTCATGACTCGAACAAAAACAAGCGCTTCTTGGGAGGCAACCCAAGCGTTATTTGTTTTATTTGCTTTGTATGTTTATTTACTTGTTTGTTTGTTTGTTTTTATTTGCTTCCGTATGTGTGTTTAATTTTTATTCTTATTGATTCATGTTCAAAAGTAATTTGTGAAAATGCTTTATTTTGTTTTTAACTTCGTCTTAATTACATATAAAGGTATTTTGCAAAAGATAAGTGTAAGGGAAATCTAAATTGGTTTATTAGAACACATATGAACATGAATCGTAATAATAATAAATTAACATACATATCCGTATTTGTTTGAGTCAAATGCTTATATCGAGTCATAATGATGTTTTGCAGAATTTCCAGGAAGTAAGGTAAAGGTTTTTCCAGAAATTTTCCGGAAACTTAAAATGAAAATTTTTGTCAGGTCATTTCTGACGGCGTCAGGGGTTATAACCTGACGGCGTCAGATTTAATTTCCAGAAATTTTTGAAAATTTTGTTTTCATAAAAAGTTTTTATTAAAATCTCCAACTTATAATCTCCAGGAATCTGCAAAGTTATCATTCCACAAGCATTATATCCTTATATATAGATTTTATCCCGCCGATGTTATGCAGGTTTTCGTGTTTGTTTTCTCAGGTTCAACAGGTTATTTTAGACAAGGAAATGTTTTGAATCAAGCTTATGGCGATGCATTAGTCATGGAGCTTCAACATTCTCTTTGGAGGAAGATTTAACCATGTAATTTCATTATCCAACGAGCGAATCAGGGGAGTATTTGATTTCATTCTTTTACTTTATGCTTTTACATCTTGTTATTTGAACATTGGGGACAATGTTCATCTTAAGTGTAAGGGGAGGGTAAAAGTACGATTTTAGAGAATACAATTGCGCTTGATTTTTGTTTGTTTGATGGTAGATGTGTAATAAAACTGAGAGAAATACTTGTTAAGGTAATTTTAGTGCCAAATTTAAAATTTTTTACAACATATAGGAGTGAAACTTTGATCTTAATGAGCGTCTCATGGATAGGAGTTATATGACTAGCACAAAAACCGTACCACTAAAAAATTTTCCACCCCCAAATATGTGAGGTTCGCCCCTAGAATTGGTAGGAAAAGCATTTATGCTATGATGTGTGTACCGGTAGCACTTAGATTCTAGAACTTGCGTTAGGACCATTCCGAGGCCACAAGTGAGACTACATTCGTGTAGTTAGATTTACTACATGATAAGAGGCATTAGGATTAACCCATTGTTTTACACCTGTGTTTTTGTTATAATTACATTGGCTACATTGGTCAAGTAATTCTCCCACACCCTTTGCGTTGTACTCATTTTTAGTACACGATACCCCTAGTACACCCCTCAGAGCCTATCTTTTCGTTTCGACCTTTAAGCATTTTACTTAAAGGAAGAATTTGTTACACCCCACTTAAATGTACACCCAAATCGCCTTAGCCTACCTTGTATGCACTCATTTTTAGTGCATTATTGTTACAACATTTGTTTAAACCCAAGTTAATTATCTAGTTGATTACATGGTTGCTAAGTCGAGTCATATCCTTGTACATATTGTTTTGGGACGATTGGGACTCATGGGTAAAGTACTAGTGTAAAGGAGTAATGGGGAAGAACATCATTTATTACCCCCATATGTGCTAAATGTTTTAAAGTACTCCAAGTTTTTCAATTATCTTAATTCGAGTAATTAGAATAGTTATTTGTAAAGTTATGTAAAAGTTCAAGTGTAAGGGGATGCAACGCCCCTATGATGTATTATTTTGGATGGTAGGGTAAAAGTGTATGCACAAAAAAAAAAAAAAAAAAAAAAAAAAAAAAAAAAAAAAAAAAATCGAAAAAATCAAGAAAAATACATAAAAATGAGAAAAAGAAAAATAGAAAAAACATACGGACTACCATCCCGTTTTATTTTATGTTTATTTTATGTTTATGTTATTTTGTTTCTAGCTTAGATCGAGTCTAGTCTTGGCTTAGCAACATTGTATAGTACATGTAATTGATCAAGATCTTTAACTCGCCACCAGTAAAATATCCCGTATCCAACAAAACCGTGTTTTCCTTTTCCCTACACCTAACGTTATAACCCATTTAAAAGCCCTCTTTGATAGTTTATCTTAGGTGCTTACGCCTAGTGGAGGAGGTTTTCGATCCTTTCCCAAGCCTATGGTAATCTATTTGCTATGACAGGTAGTGAGAGATATTTTTCCGTTTTCATTTATGAGATTTATTTTGATGACACTTGAGAGATGTGAGTATCTAAACACTACTTGTGAGGTGCTAGTATGTAATCTCCGTGCTTATTATGATTGAAGTGGAACGATTATTTGTTGTAATTACTTTTATGTTTGCATTAAATGACCCCTAACTTATATTTTGATTAGAATAAAAGCGCATTTGCTTGAGGACAAGCAAATCTCAAGTGTAAGGGTATTTGATGAGGCGAAAAGTGTACCGCTTTTAAGGGGTCATTTAAGCCTTAAATCGTATTTATTTGATCAAATATTGCCCTAAATCGTTCCTTTTGTCATTTTAGGTACTTTTGATGAGAAATCTGGAAAAGGAGGCATTTTGGACGTTTTTGGAGCATTAAAGTGAAGAAAACGGCAAAGTCTCAAGAATCGGCTAAAAGTTACTCTTGACGGCGTCACAATTAACATGGGACGGCGTCATGCCTTGGCAAGAAAAGTTGGATGTGAAATTTACTCATGACGGGCCAGTGAGTTTGCATGAGAATTCTGACGGCGTCACGCTTTAACTAAATCAAGGGCGTCACGGCTTAAATCATAAGGGGACGGCGTCACGTTCATGATCCGACGGCGTCAAGCCTTGATAAGCCAGAATGGATTTTGGTAGAGCTAAAGAGGGACGGCGTCAAGATGGTAATCCGGGAACCCTAAAAGCGGCGAGGTGACGGCGTCACAATGCATAAGGTGACGCCGTCAGATGTCAAAGTCTATATATAGTTTTCTAATTTTTTGTCATAAAAGAGAGCTTAGTGTGTGGAATTTTGGGATAAAACCCTAAGACGATTTTAGCTACTTTTTCAGGGCTTTTTGCCTTGAGATCTTCCATGTTTCATTGAAAGATAAGTTATCAATTAATCATTCAATATGTCTATGTGTTGTTTGATTCTATCTTATGCTTGTCTTTTGTTTAACATGTTAGGCTAATTTTATCTTGTGTTTGCTTAGATCTAATGAAACCTAGCTATTGATTATTGGTTGTTAGTGTGTTATTAGTTGTATTGGATGATTGTTTATCTATGTTAGGCTTAAGAAAACTGGCTAACTTCCTATTCGGTAACTTGCTTGAACGTCTTAAGAAACATGAACCAAACGCGTACTAAAGGTTTTTATGGTTGTATTTAATGCACAAGCGAATTCTAGTGATCCCATGTTAGGAGCTTCCTAGCCGGCTCGACATAGGAGTGAAGTAGGAGCTTGTAGAGTTTGGGGAAGTAAGTACGCCACCCCACGAATGGTATTAAGGAATACACCCGTCATCCACGCGACTAATACACACTAATTAACCGGTAAAAGATAGTTAGGGAGTAAGGAAATCTAAGTAAACACATTTCTCTACACATAAGTTTCTCACCACTTTTCATTTTTGTTATTTTATTTTATTTGCATTTGTAGTAATTTGGGTTAGTTGACTAGCAACTAATTCCGCCCACTCCTTCAAAACCCGAGATTTTACTTGCTTTTATAAAATATAAAAACATAAAAAGAATCTTCCTCAACCCTTAGACCTAATTAGAGTAGCCTTTCACACCTAACGAACACTATTCCCTGTGGAGAACGATCAATCCCCCGTACTTACCACTACACTATACTACATCGGTCAGGTACACTGCCTGGTGGGGTTGTAAGCCTCTTGAGATCCCTCGAGAGGTAAAACCTGTTGTAAGGTTGCAAAACCCACGCATCACCGTAGCATAGAAGTTATGAAGCGGTCGTGTTGAAGTCGTGAAGTCCTAGAGTTCAAGTCGTGAAGCCGTTGTGAATAAGTCGTGAAGAAGTTGTGTTGTGAAGTTGTGAGATTGGTTCTAGTTACGATTAGAACTCGACATTTAGCTTTGTGTCGTTAAACCCGTGTAAGCCAAAGTCGTGTAAGGTTTTCTCCGCCATAAGGGAGCTTATTGAAGTTGTGAAGAAAACTCTCGAGCTAGGTGCTCGGGGAGTGGAGTAGGGCAAGGAAGGTGTCCTTGTAGCCGAACCACTATAATTCTCTCTTGTCTCGGTTAGATCTTTCCATCCCTTATTTATTTCTTTACTTACATCGTCATTACTTTCATACACATAGGCTTATATAATTGTTAGTATTACTTAAAGGTCGACTTCACATAAAGATCAATTTGAAACTCCATTCAAGAAACCAAAACTTTTATAATCAATTTAAAAGAATACATTTATAACTAATAATAAGGTTTAAGTTTTATTTTTCATACAAACTTGAATCTAAGTGTTTTAAATTAAACAAAGGTTTTCATAATAAAATTAAAAGACGTAAAACTATTCAACCCCCCCTTCTAGTTTTCCACAGTACAAAAGGAATAACCTAGCTAGTCTGACAAAAGCACAACAGTATTTTGTCAGTTCCAAGAATCCATTTTGGGAATGGCTTAAAAGTGCTTTCTGAATGTCAGCGATAACACTTCTCATCTTTAAGCCATTTAGGGAAAGTTTGACTTTGGCGGCGATAAGACCCCTCCTTATCTTTTCAAACTCTTACAACTTTTCTCCTCCAAAGAGCAACCACATCCCTGAGATAGCTCAGTGGATCTTTATTGTTGTCACTCAAGTGTAACTTGAGTTTAGAGAGGAGACACACCATACCTTGTCTATTCAATCCCAAGTGTTATTTCCTCTAACACTTGGGTAATAGATTCTTTGATTAATTTCTAATAAGAATTTAAACGTTGAAAAACTTGTGTTTTTATGTTTACGTTTTACTTATCTACTTAAATTAATCAATACATTATATCAGTCATGGAACACAATTAGACTAATTTTGTAGTTATTTCTACTTGTGCAATGGGAACAACAAGTTCTTCTTGAACTCGTCTTAAGCATCCTGAAGATGACTCACTGACTGACTGTTCACTCAGTGACTTAAGAGTGTTTATGGTTGATTAACACTTGGCTTAATTTGTATTCAAATCCTGTTTCCAGGATGCTTGGGTACTGACGGATCCAACAGATCACAATATCAATGCTTATAGATATAAGTAATATACATTTGCATGAAATATTCTTGGAGGCAAGTTTTGAAATCTAATCATGATTCATTACATAAGTTATGTGGTTTCTGCAGTAGACACCATCTTCTGCCGAGTCTCAGCTTGCAAACTCTCCTTCCAAGAATCTGATCATAATTCATCTGCAATGTGCAACTAAACATTTTATGGTTCTAAGCATCTTTTCAGTTAATGACAAAAGTGACTATAAAATAAAGACTAAATCAATATACTACCTAAACTAATACTACTATTAATCTCATTATAAAGAAACCATAGCAACAACCAACTTGATATCTATTTATGTGTGACCATATATTGGTCCACCTTTTTTCTGAAAGATTTAACGCATTCACTATATTTCTTTAGTGAAAGGAGAATATATTGAGTGATGATGCAGAGTTAGAAGCAACAACAGGGCACACAGTGACCCTAAACAAACGGATTCCGAACGCTCTTTATAAGTACGATATAAAGCTGAGTCTCGTGGCTATTTCAATGGAAGCATTAAACGCTCAAAGACCCCTAAAAAACTGCAGTTCTCTGCATCCCAAAAACCCGTTAAAAGTGAAGCTTTTTTTGGCACAGCCAGGGACCCAAAAAACAGTATTAAACACACACAAACACGCTTCTGATATCTTAATCCCGACATATTTTTTTTAATAGCAGATTATCCAGGCAGAAGGTGTTTAAGAGACATATGTAACTGAGTTTACTTATCTTGTTTTGTTTATATCCACCACGACTAAAAACTAATTTTACTAACCATGTGTTACTCAGACATGACTATCATTGGCCTTCAAGTAGCAATATAATAGAATAATGTAAATCAACTATAACAACATAATTACAAATTTGTGTGAAACACGTACCTCTCCTGAACTAATCTCATTTTCCCATATACATATGCGCCCCTGCACCAACAAGAAAATTTAATGACTACTAATGTTATGAATTTTGATTTTAAGCCGCTGGTACTATAGTGATGGAATCAGATAGTACGTTTTTTGTGGTTGGTGGTTCAGTGATTATAAGCGAACCTAACTTCGTAGCAGTCCTCATCTTAATTCATATTTCCAACAGATTATATAGATACATCATACATGTAAAACTGATAACCCAGCCTTAACTTAAATAATAGAACTAAAGTAACCAAATTTTTTGACATTTTCATTTGCAATCCGTTGAATGTCCATTTGGCTTTAGTGCTCTTCCCCATAATATCAGGCAACACCTAATATGCACTAAATAAATCAACAAAACATCTGAAATAATAATGATATTTTCAATTAAATAAAAAGGGATTAAGCAACAACCTCCTACATGCAATTCTAAGTTTAGTAACAGAATTTTCAAAACCTCAACACCTGAAAAAATCAAGAGAAAAACCAACAAAACCCACATCAGATAAATCGATTCAAATCCATACATCAAATTTTGTGTACAAGGGGTGTTTAAATAAACTCAATTACCCGGCTTATATGCTTATTTCAACTTGGAAAGACCAATAAACTCGCCTTTTTTGGTACATTTTTGTTGAATTCCTACTATGGTAAATAAACTCAATTACCCGGCTTATATGCTTATTGAATTCCTACTATGGTAAAATCTTTGTTGTGTTTTTAGATGAATTTGGTATGTTCCAGATTTAATAGTATTGATCCAAGCCTAGAGTAGGAGGTAAAGGTGAAAATATGGACGGGTTGGGTAACGGGTGAAAATGGGTAATTTTTTAAGGGTGGGACAGATAAGGCCGGGTTTAATTGAGAGCCTTCTCTTTCAGATATGGATTTAACTGCATTGAAATCACCTATAGCAATGCAAATACCATCCATAGAATCAACAAGATTTGCGATGTCTTCAAAAGATCTAACTTTAAACGCCCCAACTAATCCCCAGTCACTTTCCATATTCTATTAAAAGGTCAATATACTATAACTCTAATTAAGAAAACCTTACAACTAATTTCCTATGGTATATTCATAGTACAAATATGGTGATATGACAGATCTCATATTTGCACAAGATAAACCATACTTTATTGTAATTCGATGGCTCAATAAAACGTTATAATAACAGAGAGGACTTATACAGCAGAACACTTTACATATAGGAACTACATATCATGCTTACACACACAAATTGAAAAACGGAAAAGAAACGTCATTGATACACAAGCTGAAAAAATGGAAAAAAACCGAATTGTTTACGATCGTAACTCACTTTCACAGGAATCGCGGTTGCATTTAGCATAGCAACAAGCCTTTGAACCCCTAGATGATCCCTAGTGGATGAGTGTTATCTCGTGAGGGTTTACAGTGAATATACCCACAAAATTCACCTAACAGAAAACAACTTAAAACCATAAAGCAACACCATCTTCACATATCATACCAAACTTCGATTCTACTCCTCAACCCTGTGGCTTCCTGCAAACAATTGATAATAGAAGAATTGGTGAACAAATTATTTGTGTTATTCAGAGGAATACATGTTAACAATTTTTATTATGGATTTGGCTTTATCTTTGTTATCATAAAGAACATTTGACATTTGAAAACAATACATTTTCTTTAACTTTGACTATATTCATCATCACGAAAAGCAACAATTAAATACTTTTTTTCTATTAGATTTGCTTAAAGATAAACAACCATAATTAAAAGAAAGAAGAAAAGGAGAATATTACTGTGGAGGTTCAATGAATGTTGAGATGTGGAATGTGAGAAATTTTAGGCCAATCCTCCCCAATCTCCTTCTCACACTTTCTGCTTAGAATTTCACATCCCCAAATGGTAATTTGATTGAGATCCTTGAAACTTTGTATCTCATCCGGTAGAGAACGTAATTTCTTACACCATGTTATTTTCAATGACTGCAGTATTGGGAAGTTATTAGGCAAAGAAACCAAAGACGAACAATTCCATATCATCAACTCTTGTAAACTAGGAAAGAGAATCTCGTCCTTTGATGTAGCGTTGTCGTCATCATGGAAACACTTAAAAGAATGCATTCCCCTCAATTGAATTATCTTGAGGTTGCGTAATTTCCCAAGTGGTGGAAGCTGTTCACACTTTTCAAGATAACCCAATTTAATACTAGTCAAATTGACTAATTTGACCATCAAACTTGGAGAAAGAGCCGTTCCCATGTAATCCCATATAGTCAACTCCTGGAGACCCGAATTTGGTTCCAATCCCTCAAGAACCTCTTCATCAAATGTTTCTGATCTATCCAACGACCAATATAATAATAAAGACTTTAGATTTGTTTTGTCTTTCAACTTGGCACTTTTGGCATCACTTAAACCTCCAACATTCTCTAGTTTTGATAACGTCAACTCCCTCCCAAGAAGATTTAGATTTCCCAGTTCACCTATTCGGGCCCCATCATCTTTTCCTACAACAAAATCTGAAAGCCTTCGAAGGTTGGTTAGTTCTTTTATTCCAACAGGCATATGGCGGAGTGAAGAGGAACCGGTATCTAGACGTTGAAGATTCCTCATGTACCTCAAACCTTTAGGCAACTCACGGCACTTTTGACACCGTTCTAGAATCAGAACTTGCAAGTTTTGGAGATAAATAATCGACTCTGGTAGAACTTTTATTTTTGAGTCTGATATTTTCAAGTATCTCAAATGTATTAGCTTGCAAATTGATTCAGGCAATGTCGAGCTTTTAATTTTGTTCAAGTACAACACCCTTAGATAAACATGGCTGGAGATTTGTCTAATGTTACTCTCATAAAATCTATCAAAGACAAGCATTGATCGTACTGATCTTAGCTTTTTCAAATCCTGTTTTGAAAACTCAAAATCTTCACATGATAAACTTAGATGAAGCACCTTATCCGACCTTATTAACTCCTTACCCGGCCCTATAACTGCACAATCATCTCCCATTACATCTAGCGCAAGATCATGCATTAAATCATGCATTTTGCATATCACACCCGTGTCTATATCCTTCTCGACGACATCTTGGAAAAATGACCTCCCGATCAAAGAATCAAAAATTTCCTCACCAAGCACATACAAGCTCACATCTCCTTTTGATGGAATAAATTCATTTGCCATCCACAACTCTATCATCAAATCCTTACTCATTTCCTCCCCTTTTGAAAATAGACAACAATAAGCGAAACATTGTTTCCAATGTGGGAGCAAATTAACGTAGCTTAAGCTCAAAGCAGGTAAGATGTCATTGTCTTGCATCTCCCACATGAAGTTGTTATTTACAAGCTGCCACTGATCCAACCTTTCTTTTGTTGACATTAAGCTACCTAAAGTCTTCACTGCTAGAGGTAAACCTTTGCATTTCTCAACTATCTCCCTTCCTACAAGCTCCAGCTCCCTTACGTTTTCCCCTTCTCTTCCGCCTGGGAACGCAAGCATCTTGAATAGCGACCATGACTCCTCTTCTGATAGAACTGCCACATTATGCTGCAACTCAGGAATCTTAGCCATCAGTTGGGCAGTATCTTTCTTCCGTGTCGTTACCATAATGGTGCTGCCTTTTGCTCCGCAACTTAATCCTTTATATAACTCGTCCCATTTTTTCATGTCCTTGTTTTCGACCCATATGTCATCCATTACAATGAAATATTTCTTTCCTCTTAACTTGCTTTGAAGTTGTATCAGCAAATCATCCAATGACATCTCATCCAACTTCAAATCCTTCAAATCTTCGGGGCCACATTTCGCTTTAATTATTTGTTTAATTATTCGTTTGATGTCAAACACAGAAGAGACATACACCCAACACTTCAACTCGAAATGTGTCTTCACCGCCGGATGGTTGTACACGTATTGAGCTATTGTCGTTTTTCCGATGCCACCCATGCCCCATATAGCATAGACCCGAACATCATTATCGCTATGTCGGATGCCTATATCTTGGTTACAAATCTTATCAACGATCTTCTCTTCATCCCTTCTGTAGATCTTCACTAGTGGCATAGGTGAGCTAGTTTCCCTGTTTGAAATCTCACCACCGATTCCCCCGCCAACTTCAGTTATGGTATTGGGAGTCAAGTTAAACTTGGATCTATCAGCATGAATGATATCCAACTTTTTCCTTATGTTCTTAACTTTAAGAGCAATCCTAGTTTTGACCACAAGCGGATTATGGTGGGAGGAAAAGAAGGTTCTTACCTTATGTTTGATACTGTGTGTAGGCTTTGTATCGTAGCTTCAGTTGAGGCTTCATCTAGAACATTTTCCACCTCTAAAGAGGCGGATTTGAGAGTCCTTAGCCATTCTTCCACACCCTTTTCGTTGGTTTGTCTCATCTCCGCATCATGAAGAACACCTTGGATTTGTCTGAAAGTGTTGTTGAGAGCTAAAAGATCATTTTCAAGGCCACAAAGCAACCCAACCTCTTGGATAGCTGCAGAAGTTAATCTCCCTACCACATTACTCACAAGGGCCGAAGTAAAGGGATCAGCCATGAATAATGCTTTAATTTAGAACCAAACGTAGAACTCACACAGTGTTTACACAATTACACACAAATTCTGATTCAAAATGACCTACAAAGACCAAGACTCAAGTGTTTGTGAGAGAAAGACTTTAAAGTTGACTTGGTGATTGGATAAGTGTAGAGGGTGTGGTTGAGTTTTTTTGTCCATATGATGCTAAATTTTAACTCAGCCAACACGAATATCAACTTGGTCTAGCTATACATAAGACTGTTTGGATAATTATACATTATGATGCATCGGCAACTCGAGCCAAACAACCTTGCATGACAAGTGATTGCCAAAGGTCATGCTCATGCTTGATTTAGCCACGGATCGACTCGACAAGTCATTGATACTAAAGTTCAAATGTTTGTTCAAACGTTTAACTAATTTCATGTGGGAAGACATATAATTCAATATGTCATTGTACATTAGCAAAGTATCAAATGTAAAAATTTTTAATAACCAAATTTTTTTTGTAGTCGCCTTACTTCTAGCGATTACATTGTAGTGATGGCCTAATTAAGGTAAAGGTCTAGCTAAGGCTTGAACTCGACAATTCATTGACGCTAAAGTTCAAATGTCAAAAGATTGGTTCTTCATATTGAAGAGGCACTTGCATGCTTATTGTAAAGAGGCACTAATCCTTATTGTAAAGTGGCACTTGCATGCTTACAAACTTTTGTAATATATACATAGTTCTGAATGTAAAACTAGCATTAGTACGATGTCGAGTTGAATATATAGTGAAATACATATTATAACTAGTTTATAGACCCGTGAAATTCACGGGATTAAATTTAAAACCGTGAAATGGTAGTTTTGTTATTATTATGAACATAAATATGTTTATATAAGCGATTAAGTTGTGATATCATGCCTTTAAGAAAGAATAATGATTATGGAAGATAAAATATCAGATAAAATGTCTAAAGTTGTTAACTTTTAAATAAAAATTATGATAAAAGATGTTAACATTATGGAAGATATAACGTATAAAGTAAGGTACAATAAAGATGATAGCATAGGGTAAATGTTGATGTGCATATACGTGCAATGAAGAAGAGCAAAGAAAGTGAAGTTTGAACTATAAAAGTACTTTTTCGATTCCAATTATATCACATCAACATTGACCCTATTCTATACATTTATAATATTTTTTGCCACCTAGTATGATCAAGTAACGTAACGCTATCAATCAAGAAATCAATAAAACTGTAAATTATTATAAAAAATAAACACAACATTATATTCAAGCACTTTTGAAATAAATAACATTAAACGACTTTAAAAATAACATTATGAAGACAACCTAAGCAACATAATCCTAAAACATTATTGAATCAACCACTAAAGTTTATATAAAGAGACATCGATGTCGTTGAATACTCAACCACATGATTATCCACATTATGAAGACAACATAAGCAACTCATCGTCATGATGAAAAAAAAAATGTATGTACTAATAAACAATAAACAATATTTTAAACTTTATGCGTAATACGTGGAATAGAAACTAAAGATTTTGAAGAACTTCCTTGTAGACCACATTTGTTGTCCTTGTGAAGATGTTGCCTTGATCATCGCATATCAAAACTTTAATCCCTTTTTTTGAAGTAACCCGAGAAACTGCGACGTACAACTGACCATGGGAAAAAACCGGACGTGGTAGGTAAAGACCGACTTGCGAAAGTGACTGACCTTGGCTCTTATTAATGGTCATTGCAAACGAAACATAAATAGGGAATTGCTTTCTAATCATCTTTACTGGCATACGCTTGTCTGATGGTGTGAGGCGCATTCTTGGAATCAATGTAAGTCCTTCTGGACCGGTGGAACCGATAATTCTTGCTTGGATGACCGTTGGTGCCATCTTTACAACCTGCAGTCTTGTCCTGTTGCACAAACCATTAGACGGATCAATATTCCTTAACAACATTATAGGTGTACCGACCTTCAAAACCAATTTGTGGTTTGGCAATCCTGAAAACTTCATACCGTTAAGATTTTCTGGGCTAAAAACAGCCTGATTTATAGCAGACGTAGGTTCAGAATTGCATAAAGAGTCGCAACTCAAATACTCAACCATGTCGCCTGGCATATTTTCAAGCAACTTATCGATAATAGTATCAACTACTTCGTTAGTTGGTGCAAGAACTGCTTTTCCTTGCAAATACCCAGGTGTGTCCAAATTGTTCATGAGATCAGGAAAAGTGAAATCAACAATGGCCTGAATAGGATCAGCTGCTTCTTTGATACAAATGTCTTCAGGTATGTCAACAATAGCCTCACCATCATTAGGTTCAGATAATGTTCTGTTGCCCACCTTAAGGATCCATTCAGCAAACTCCTTTGTTTCTAACAATTCTTCAGCCGAACCACCTGATTTTAGCCTCATGTTAGTGGTCAGCTTAAGGACAGTACAGTTATCAAATATATATGATCGGTTGATTGACGCATTAACGACATCCTGCCTTGACCCTTTTGGTATGTTTGTTCAAACGTTTAACTAATTTCATGTGGGAAGACATATAATTCAATATGTCATTGTACATTAGCAAAGTATCAAATGTAAAAAATTTTAATAACCAAATTTTTTTTGTAGTCTCCTTACTTCTAGCGATTACATTGTAGTGATGGCCTAATTAAGGTAAAGGTCTAGCTAAGGCTTGAACTTGACAATTCATTGACGCTAAAGTTCAAATGTCAAAAGATTGATTCTTCATATTGAATATACTTGATGCAAAAATACACTAATCCTTATTGTAAAGAGGCACTTGCATGCTTAAAACTTTTGTAATATATACATAGTTCTGAATGTAAAACTAGCGTTAGTACGATGTCGAGTTGAATATATAGTGAAATACATATTATAATGACAAGGGAAATACAATTAACCAATTTGTCCAACTTAGATATTTGGAAAATGAAACATAATACATACATCATAAATTACATGAACTAACCATCCAAAAGTGTTTGGTCATGAACCTATACCCTTATATTAATAATCATAGTTTTTTTTTTTTTTTTTTTTTTTTTTTTTTTTAACTCCGATGTTACGAGATCTTCTGCAGGTCTCATTAACCGTGCGTTAGAGGTTGCGCGATCTTTTTTGAACTTCCAACATAAACAACTTCGTGGCGAGGCATAATTTTCATATTCCTCATCCTCTGTGATGCATTTCTCGCCTCTTTCCTTTTCGGTATCCCTGATCTTCTCATCATTAAGCATTTTTAGCACGTAAGCTTCACTCAAATCGTAACCAGCCATAGCCGTTGATTATAAGTTATAACAAAATGAAGAGCTTAATGAAGTAATGGAATTAATTAACATGTCAACTTTATAGTGCATTAGGATTTGTTGGGGCCTTGGGCAACACTCTACTGTTGGGAGTTGTGGGCTAGCTGCTTTTAAGTAAACAAAACATTATCATTAGTATATTTGATTATAGTATTAACCATTTAGGCTTGGGGAACAAGGAGGTCAATTAGTCAAGTGATGATATTTATTACGCAGTTTTGGACTTCACTTCAAATGAATATAAAATGAGTATAAAGTAATCACAAGCAGACATCTTTAATGACATGGGATAGGACCATTTGGGCACTCATTTAGTGCGGACATGTGTTCGTTAAAAGTTTTTGGCGAAGACATGTCCTCACTAAAGGGTCCTCGTCAAACATTTGTGGCTAAACGTATTGGTGATGACAAATTTGTGTTTTAGCGACAAAGATGCGGGATCCACACAAATTCTCAAAATCAAAGTTTTCACTAGACCCTTCAGATGTTTGACGATGACATGTCTTCACCAATACTTTTCGTTAATTGCATATATTGTAAAATGTGAATTAGCTTACTCAAACATGGTATCCTGGAAATCCTATTAATATGTTGAACTTTAATAGAAATATCCTTGAGTAAAAAATAAAACATACGAATGGTATCGTCCTGACAAAAAAAAAAAAAAAAAAAGTACTTAACTTATATTGAAATATATTATAACCGTAACATGCATTAGTAGTTTATGAAAAAATAGTTCGAGATTATTAAAGTTGTTAGTGATTTTGTGAGTTTTCCAGATTAAACAATGCTATAAGTTTCAATTAGCAATCTCAAACAGCCATTTCAGTATTTTTGAATTTTACAACATGTACTACATCCTTTTTGAAAGATTGCGTTTGTTTTTTTCTGATGTTTAGTATGCAAAATCATGTCTACAAGAGAAGAGGTGGATCTGAACTCTTTAAGATACAAGAAGTGATAATCAGACAAAAAAATAATCTACAAAACTGAAGAGGAAAAAAGTCATTTTTGCCCTTTATGTCTAAAAATAAACAAATACATTTCTTTCATTTCCTCTTCCGGTTTACACAGATATAAAAGGAAAAAAGTCATTCAATATGTCATTGTTCATTATCAAACGGTAAGTTTCAAAATAACGAGCAAAGTATATATATATATATTGAGTTGGATACTTATCATTAGTAAGTCTATTTTTGGAAAAGTGAAAAGATTTGTGATCTTGAACATTGTAACTACAACTTCAATACTCAAATCCCGTCCCTGGATGTATACAATCACACCCATGTGGTCTTTAGGGACTACATGTAGTCGCTAGGCGCCGTTTGGCGCCAAACTTTCCCGCCAACAAAAATGTAAAAATTTTTAATAACCAAAATTTTTTTGTAGTCGCCTTACTTCTAGCGATTACGTGTTTGGTTGGCAGACGCGGAATCATCAGGATTCTAATGGAATTGGAATCTAATTCCATTCCATAACGTGTTTCGTTGGCAGATTCAAAGAATTCAAAATTTGAATTACATTTCTTAATGTGTTTGGTTACAAATGAAATGGAATGAAAATCCTTCAAAATCCCAAATCTGCGGAATTCAACATTCCATAGCAAAATGGAAGAAATGTTTACATGACAATTGATGAAAATTATATCAAATGAAAATACATTTAAAACACAATTTATTTATATATATTGCATCAAGTATTATATAATACAAACAAAAATATTCAAGGTCAAAGTTTGATTAAAAAAGTCAAACTTGACTTATATTTTGGGACGGAGGTAGTATAAAATTTTAAATATTTTAATATAATTTATTTTTTCTCATTTTATTTTCATTAAACCAAACACGTATCAGTTTTTGCAAATTCCAATTCCTTGAGATTTCAAATCCTTCACATTCTAATTCCTTGACATTCCTTTCTTTCATTCCAATTCAATAGACAGATTTTAATTTCATCAAAAACATTCCGCGAACCAAATGGGCCTAAAGTTCAAATGTCAAAAGATTGATTCTTCATATTGAATATACTTAATGCAAAAATACACTAATCCTTATTGTAAAGAGGCACTTGCATGCTTAAAACTTTTGTAATATATACATAGTTCTGAATGTAAAACTAGCGTTAGTACGATGTCGAGTTGAATATATAGTGAAATACATATTATAATGACAAGGGAAATACAATTAACCAATTTGTCCAACTTAGATATTTGGAAGACAAATGTTAAACAAAATGAAACATAATACATACATCATAAATTACATGAATTGAACTAACCATCCAAAAGTGTTTGGTCATGAACCTATACCCTTATATTAATCATCATAGTTTTTTTTTTAACTCCGATGTTACGAGATCTTCTGCAGGTCTCATTAACCGTGCGCTAGAGGTTGCGCGATCTTTTTTGAACTTCCAACATAAACAACTTCGTGGCGAGGCATTTTCGTATTCCTCATCCTCTGTGATGCATTTCTCGCCTCTTTCTTTTTCGGGTTCCTTGATCTTCTCGTTATGAAGCTTTTTTAGCACGTAAGCTTCACTCAAATCGTAACCAGCCATAGCCGTTGATTATAAGTTAGAACAAAATGAATGAGCTTAGTGAAGTAATGGTATAGTATTAAGTATTAACATGTGAACTTTATGTTTCGGCAAAACATATGTTTCTGAATGTGAGTTCGTTTCTGTATGCATTGAAAATACACATGTAAAACTCATCCAAGAGTAGCTAAAATTACAGAAGGTACTCAAAAGGGAGGAGCGAAGTGGTATCCACGATTCCACGAACATCCATCCAAATAGTTATGGCTCAAACCTTTAAAGATAGCGCAGCTGCAAAAACGGACAACGGCGAACGAACAATGCTAAGGGGTTGTTTGACTTAGTTTATTTGATGGGTTTACGAGCTTATTCATAGTTTGATGAGCTCATTTGTAATGGCTTATAAGCTTATCAACATGACTTTACAACTTAATTAAGTTCATAAGCACGAGTAGATAAGCTCATAAGCCAAGCTTACCTACTTGTCAAACTTTAAGCTTAAAAGACCATCAAATAAGCTAAGATAAACTCCCCCTAAAGTTACTTGTATGAGCAAGCAGGATAACCGACTATGGATCAATGGCATGGCATGAATCTCAGGCTCAGCTGAAAAGGAGTCGGTTTTAAAATCTAGCCAGGTGAGAAAAGTAAAACAGCATGTCGAAAATCCTGTTCGGGTCATCTTCCAATTTACGAGTCAGACCCATGTATCTCATCGTCACTAATTCAAGCTAGTTAACTGAAAAGAAAAACAAAAGCGACAAAAAAAAAAAAAAAAAAAAAAAAAAAAAAAAAAAAAAAAAAAAACCTGCAATGGTATCATTCGATTTGATTCAAACAATGGTATCCATCTAACGATTATTTTCATTTATCTCATCTCAATCACTTCCACATTAAGGTTTTGTCTCAATATCCACTTACGACTCTCATATGGTGCTCAATGATCAAATTTCGACGTGGTCAAATCTTTTGATGGCTAACATTGTTTTCGCAGAAAGACGCTAAAAGTTAACTGAAAAGTACTATTTACAGCAACAGGTCATATCTTTCAAAACACGTTACAATAGCTGATAGTCAAAACTTTCTCAAATGAGTACTTGTTCCATCATAGAAATGGACATAAGAAAACTGTCTTTACAAATAGATCAAGAAATTTGTCTTGTACTATCATTAATGACTTTCAAGAACAAGTAATGGATGTTGTACTATGTCGTCATTATTACATATGTTTGATTGTAATCAAGTTAGGTATAGAGTAAGAGGCATGATTTATATCATAATCGATCGGGTTTAGACATAATATACGTTACATGGTGACTTGTATCATAACTGTATGCGAAGTTGCTGTACATATGTATGTATCACCCGTTTTGACCCATTTCACCCATTTTATCCCAAAAATGTACTAATAAGTAACTTTGTCATTTATTTGAGTCGTTACACACATTTCACACGTTTTGACCCATTTCACTCATTTTAGCCCAAACATGTAATAATAAGTAACTTTGTCGTTTATGTTACTCCCATTTCACCCATTTTGACCCATTTTAGCCCAAATATGTACTAATAACTAACGTGTAAAAAAAAACTATTTCGCACATTTGAGCCAAAACGTGTAAAATTAAGCGACCAAATCACCCGTTTCACCCGATTTGACCGAATAAACTCCTGCTGCAGCAGCAGGAGTGTTTGGTTACTGCTGCAACAGCAACCAAAATAAATAAAACAAATTCTATTGAATTTTTGAATTTAAAGTACTTATTGTCCTTATCTATAAAGTTCAGTATAATGTGTATCATCTTAGTATGCTTCAGAATTTCTGAATGTTGCCGAATGCTGATAAGCATCAAAACTAGTGTTGGATAAAAGATGTTTGTAATAACAATAAAAATGAATCTTATGCGTCTTGCACATTATGTTGATAAGTATACTCATTAGTTAGTGGTAGCACAGTCATTAGTTAGTGGTTCTTCCGGGCAAGATGAAGTTTGGGGCAGGAAAAGGCTAGAATACTTGGGAGTTAATGTTATAAACTGAATTTTGATGTAGCCACTTTTGGGTAATTGCAGTTTGACCTTTCAACATCATTGGTAGCGAACTGGATTATATACAGATAAATATTACACTGCCATTTGGCCTTCATTAATTTCGGATGGATGGGTTAAAATATTACATCTGATCAAGTACTAAACTTCAACTTGATTGAATGTGAGTTTGTTTCTATATATATTCAAGTTGCTAAAATTACATAAGGTACTCAAAAGGGAGGGGCAAATAATAACAAGAAGAAGATTGACCCACCAAATGTGAAAGAGGCATGCTTGTAGGCACTGAACGGCTGAACCTGCACACTCCCACACCACTTTTTAATTTCATCCATAGTGAATTCATTATCCAAACATTTGAGTCTGCTAGGTCCAAATTACGAAATAGCTAGCATTGGAAAAAGCCTTTCTACATGAGGCTCAATGAACCTATCCAAAAAAGGGTCATACATGATGATACATTTGAGATGTGATGGATCTGTAATCCAAAAAACCATTTGAGACAATACCCATAATTCTATTCTTCCTTCTATTTTTGTTTTAAATAAGCATGAGGATAGCGAGTGTTTTCGTCCCCCCCAACTGCCCATTGTACACAACATTTTTGACGAATCTTACTAGTGCTAATATGTTCCAATCTCATTTTGAGATAGCAGACCCCTATTACCCTTTTTATCCTACATACCAACACCAAGCACTGAACGAACATCGGCCACACCATCACCTTTCCAAGAATTCCATTATCTACTAACCAAAGTGCAGAATTCCTCATTTCTAAGCCATGAGCCAAACACCCTAAAAGGATTAGGTCTGAAATCGACACAAGCACTGGACAAAAGGATGGGACAATGGTCCGAGATAACACGCTCCAACAATCGTCCAAGATAACACAGTCCAATACTGTAACAGAAGTGTTGCTTCAGTGAAAAACAAAAGTTACAATAACAAGGAACCGGTTTAACTTGCTCAATTTTCATCTTTGATCCACTTCGATTAAAATAAGTATTACTTCTCGCACCCATGTTAAACTCGTGAAATCCCACATTTGCAATGAAATTATTGAAAGGCATGGCTTCATTTGCATCAAATTGGGAGCCCGCTCTTTCGGATATGGACTTAACTGCATTGAAATAACCATAGCTATGCAAAAACCATCCATAGAATCAAGATTTGAGATGTCTTCCAAAGATCCGACTTTAAACGCGCCAACTGTTAACCATAAATATTTGAAATGCAGACACGCTAACCAATCCCCGCTCAGTTTCAATATTCTATCAAAAGGTTAATATACTATAACTCTAATTTTCCTATGGTATATTCATAGTACACATAGTACACATATGGTGATATGACATATCTCACTTTTGCACAAGATAAACCATACTTTATTGTAATTCAATAGTTCAATAAAACTTTATAATAACATAGAGGACTTATACACCAGAACGCTTAACATCTAGCAACTACATGTCATGCATACATACACAAATTTAAAAAAAGGGAAAAACCGTCATTGATACACAAGCTGAAAAGAATGGAAGCAAAAAACAAATTGTACATGATCTTAACTCACTTTCGCAGGAATCGCGGTTGCATTTAGCGTAGCAACAAGCCTTTGAACCCCTAGATGATCCCTAGTGGACGAGTGTTGTCTCGTGAGGGTTTATAGTGAATATACCCACAAAATTCACCCAACGAAAACAAGAGACTTAAAACTGCAAAGTAGCACCATCCTCACATATCTCATCAAACTTCGATTATAATCCTCATACTTGTGCTTCTCGGCATTCTCATACTCTAAACACAAACCAAAATTACAGATAAATCCCGCAAACTCCATTCAAAATTACAGATAAAAATTAAACCAAGTAAATCAAACAATTTATACTAGAATAGCTGGTGAACAAATTATTTGCGGTTATATAAAAATAGTGAATCACATTTGATACGTAATTTTTCATTCACTTTAGCTATATTCATCAACTTGAAAATCAATAATCAATATATAAGCTAAAAATCTAAGAGGGAAAAAAAAAAAAAATTGATTGAGATCCTTGAAACTTTTTTCTATTAGATTTGTTTAAAGAAAAACAACCATAATTAAAAGAAAGAAGAAAAGGAGAATATTACCGTGGAGTTTGAATGTCGAGATGTGGAATGTGAGAAATTTTAGGCCAATCCTCTCCGATCTCCTTTTCACACCTTCTGCTTAGAATTTCACATCTCCAAATGGTAATTTGATTGAGATCCTTGAAACTTTGTATCTCATCTGGTAGAGAACATAATTTGTTACACCATTTTATTTTCAATGACTGCAGTTTTGGGAAGTTATTAGGCAAAGAAACTAAAAACCCACAAAAACTTATATCTAACTCTTGTAAATTAGGAAAGAGAATCTCGTCGTTTGATGTAGCGTTGTCGTCATCATGGAAACACTTTAAAGAATACATTTTCCACAATTCAATTCTCTTGAGACTGGGTAATTTCCCAAGTGGTGGAATACGTTCACACTTTTCAAGATAATCCAATTGAATACTAGTCAAATTGACTAATTTGACCAACCAAGGAGAAATATCCGTTCCCATGTAATCCCATATAGTCAACTCCTGGAGACCCGAATTTGGTTCCAATCCCTCAAGAACCTCTGAATCATTTGTTTCTGATCTATGCCACGACCACTCTAATCTCAAAGACTTTAGATTTGTTTTGTCTTTCAACTTGGCACTTTTGGCATCACTTAAACCTCCAACATTCTGAAGTTTTGATAACGTCAACTTCCTCATCCCAAGAAGATTTAGATTTCCCAATTCACCTATTCGGGCCCCATCATCTTTTCCTACAGCAAATCTTGAAAGCCTTCGAAGGTTTGTTAGTTCTTTTATTCCAACAGGCATATGGCGGAGACTGGGGCAGTCATGGATGTCTAGACGTTGAAGATTCCTCATGTACCTCAAACCTTTAGGCAACTTATGGAAACTTCCACACCATTCTAGAATTAATGTTTGCAAGTTTTGGAGATAAATAATCGACTCTGGTAGAACTTTTATTTCTGACCTTGATATTTTCAAGTATCTCAAATGTATTAGCTTGCAAATTGATTCGGGCAACGTCGAGCTTTTAATTTTGTTCAAGTACAACACCCTTAGATAAACATGGCTGGAGATTTGTGTAATGTTACACGTATAAAATCTATCAAAGACAAGCATTGATCGTACTGATCTTAGCTTTTTCAAATCCTGTTTTGAAAACTCAAAATCTTCACACGATAAACTTAGATGAAGCACCTTATCCGACCTTATTAACTCCTTACCCGGCCCTATAACTGCACAATCATCTCCCATTACATCTAGCGCAAGATCATGCATTAAATCATGCATTTTGCATATCACACCCGTGTCTATATCCTTCTCGACGACATCTTGGAAAAACGACCTCTGGACCAAAGAAGTAAAAATTTTCCCACCAAGCACATACGAGCTCATACCACCTTCAGATGGAATAAATCCATTTGCAATCCACAACTCTATTAATGAATCCTTACTCATTTCCTCCCCTTTTGAAAATACACAACAATAAGCGAAACATATCTTCATACGTGGAGGCAAATCATTGTAGCTTAACCTCAAAGCAGGTAGGACGATGTCATCGTCTTGCTCCCACTTGAAGTTGTCGTTTACATCCTGCCATTCATTCACCTTTTTTTCTTTTGTCAACATTAAACTACCCACAGTGATCACCGCTAGAGGTAAGCCATTGCATTTCTCTACTATCTTCTTTCCTACAAGCTCCAGCTCGGAGCTTACGTTTTCCCTCTCTCCACTGTCTGGGAACGCAATCATCTTGAATAGCGCCCATGACTCCTCTTCTGATAAATTTCCCACATTATGTTGCAACTCAGGAATCTTAGCCATTAGTTGGGCGGTATTTTTCTTCCGTGTTGTCACCATAACCGTGCTACCTTTTTCTGCGCAACTTAATGCTTTACATAACTCGTTCCACTTTTCATTGTTTTCGACCCATATGTCATCCATTACAATGAAATATTTCTTTCCTCTTAACTTGCTTTGAAGTTGTATCAGCAAATCATCCAATGACATCTCATCCAACTTCAAATCCTCCAAATCTTCTGGGCCACATATCGCTTTAATTATTTGTTTAATTATTCGTTTGATGTCAAACACAGAAGAGACATACACCCAACACTTCAACTTGAAATGTGTCTTCACCGCTGGATGGTTGTACATATATTGAGCTATTGTCGTTTTTCCGATGCCACCCATGCCCCATATAGCATAGACCCGAACATCATTATCGCCATGTCGGATGCCTAAATCTTGGTTACAAATCTTATCAACGATCTTCTCTTCATCCCTTCCGATCTTCACTAGTGGCATAGGTGAGCTAGTTTCCCTGTTTGAAATCTCACCACCGATTCCCCCGCCAACTTCAGTTATGGTATTGGGAGTCAAGTTAAACTTGGATCTATCAGCATGAATGACATCCAACTTTTTCCTTATGTTCTTAACTTTATGAGCAATCCTAGTTTTGACCACAAGCGGATTATGGTGGAAGGAAAAGAAGGTTCTTACCTTATGTTTGATACTGTGTAGGCTTTGTATCGTAGCTTCAGTTGAGGCTTCATCGAGCACGTTTTCCATCTCCAAAGAGGCAGATTTGAGAGTCTTGAGCCATTCTTCCACGGCCTTTTGCGTCGTTTGCTTCATCTCAGCATCATAAAGAACACCTTTGATCAGTTTGAAAGTGTTCTCGAGAGCTGAAAGATCATTCTTTAGGCCTCTAAGCAACCCATACTCTTGGATAGCTTTAGAAGTTAATTTCTCTACCACATCACTCACAAGGGCCGATGTAAAGGGATCAGCCATGAATGATTTTCTTGTGATCACTCACCAACGAGATGTAAAGGGCCGATCTAAGGACCAAATTCTAATAAATCAGATGAACAAAATGAATCTGTGGAAAAATTTCTTTTGATTGATCAACAATGAGATGAAGAAAAGGACGCTTGTGTGTGTGTGTGTGTGTTAACTTTCAGTATGCTAAAGAATCTATGTATAAAAGTGATTATATTGAGTGGATACCAAACTCATAATACAAGGCTTCTTCTGGTTATACAATGAGATGAAGAAAAGGATGCGTGTGTGTTTATTAACTTCAGTATGCTAAAGAATACGTGTATAAAAGTGATTATATTGAGTTGATACCAAACTCATGATACAAGGCTTCTTCTGGTTATACAATGAGATGAAGAAAAGGATGCGTGTGTGTTTGTTAACTTCAGTATGCTAAAGAATACGTGTATAAAATTGATTATATTGAGTTGATACCAAACTCATGATACAAGGCTTCTGGTTATACACATGTACATCTTTAGTCCCTCTAATGTTTATGGCCATATCTCACAAAAACCATTTAATAAACAGACACAAACAACAAACCGCCCACAACTCGGTCGTATGCATGACCGAGTCTTCGTTTTTTTGGTCTTCAACGCGTCGAAGGTGGGTGAGTGTAGTAAGCAAAGACGCGTGCTATTTTGCCTGAAAGGACGAAGACGCGTGCTATGGCACCTTATTACGAACGGTCTAAGGATATTTGTTTATTTGCCTTTGGTTTCGAAACGTAAAACTTTGGTTTGTTCAATTGTTCTTCATTGAAATGTCTTGTATAATACGTTGGTCCAACTTTGTTATATGAAAATTAAGTAAATCTAATATTCTTACTTTCTTTTCCAAAGCCACTAAATCTAATATTTTTAGTAGCTAAAAAGACCTGGTTTGTTTGGTTGAAAGGTAAAAATTGAAAATCTCTGTTATATTCTCTCATACTTATGTTAGGAGACGGTAGTAGTTAGTTATCCAACAAGTACATCTTCCTCATCACAAACATTACTGTAACTGTAAAAGCTTCATATCTATTCATTCATTTTTTTTCCTTCTTCTTTATATCTCAATGTAAATGCCTCTAAAATTTTGATGCCCCAAAATGTTTAATGCCCTGGGCCGTCACCCAGCTCACCCGGTACCTGGGCCGGCCCTGGGTAGCTCACCAGCTATTATTAGAGAAAATTTCAACTTTTATCTATATTCTTGGTTTCTTTACTTTTGGAAGTTGGTATAAAAAATATATAGATATTTCCGGCAAGTTTTGTGTATTTCCAGTGAGTTTTAGGTATTTCCAGTAATGTACTTTCTAAAAATCAACTTGTAATAGACTTAAAGAGCTAATATAAGTGATCAAAATAAGTTTACAGTGGGTGCTTCCGGCAAGATTTATAGGTTTCCGGCAAGTTTGACCACCATTGACCGCCGTTGATAGCCGTTGACCACAGTTGACCTACTTGCAGTGTTGCAAAACAAGGCCTACAAGGCCAATTAGGTGCTACAAGGCCTCCAACCTTTCCGATTTTTGTAAATCGGTCAAACAACTCGGTCAACCGTGGTCAATGATGGTTAATGACGGTCAACGGTGGTCAAGCTTGCCCGACACTGTCAAACCTTGCTGGAAGTACCCAAAACTCGCCTTAAAATTGTTTAATAACTTGTACTTGTTGTTTATATATATTTTAAGATGTTTTTTTAAGAAAAATCTTGCCAGTAATACCTAAAATTTACCGGAAATACCTAAAACTTGCCGGAAATACAGAAAACTTGTCGAAAATGCCAATCCGATTAATCACTGATTAATCCCGCCTAGACCGATTACAAGCTACAGGGGGTCGACCATCTGACTAAGGATTCACGATTTTTGCAACCTTGCCTACTTGTTTGACCCAGTTACATAAATCGGCAAGGTCGGTGGCCTTGTAGCACCTAATCGAAGATTAATCGGCCTTGTAGACCTTTTTTTGCAACACTGCTCCTAAGTACTTTCGTAAACATTTCTTTCGTTTGACTTAAAGTCAATGTTGGCAGTGAAATTTATCTTCTTACGCATGCAATTGTTACATGTGTTAAAAAAATTAGATGGGATAGTAAAAACATAACTATATTTCATATCTTATGTATCTAACCTGGTAAGATGATACGTAATAGAAAACTGTAGAATAATATAGTACTAATACTTAGTGACGGAACCAAGTAGGTCTTACGACATCCATGAATTTTTGCAACATAGTGCTAATTATCGTAAGAAAATCTCAAATTTTCGGAAAGTCACTTGGTCTTCAAAAAATTGTTTATACTCTTATTTAGTTTCTTGTAAATCCACCTGTTCACTTTTATTAAATGTGAGCCAAACCGATTGCTAAATTAACATATGTTCAGGCGTGTTCACGAAACTAATATTTAGTCTTGTGGTACGATTAATTTATTAACGACTCGAGCTAAATTCACGAAAAATGGCACTGCATAACAAAGAACGTTAATAAAGCACCTGATCTGTGGATTAATGGACTTGAATCGAGAGCAATGATGGCGAAAGTCGTGGGTTTATGGTTTGTGAAATGAGATGAAATGGGAGAGTATAATTAGATCTGGGGATTGCGGGACAATGAAAATAAAATGGAGGGACAATGAAAACATGATTTTGATTTTGGTGGATAATGAAAATGTCTAGAAGGAGCCAAGGAGATATTGAAGGAGACAATGAATCTAGAATAAATTACACAGTTGGTCCTTGTGTTGTGAAATGACGAAATTGCCTCTTTAAAATCCACACTTAACGAGCGTTAGTGGATGTTTGTGGGGCCAGTTGGATGGAGGGACTAACGGTGCATAACGTTTCTGACTTAAGGCTGAGTGGTGCAATTTTTTTGGTCAAAGGACCACTGGCGCCAGTTAATGCAAACCACAAGGACCAACGGTGTAATTTACTCATTATCAAATATACTACTACTACTTGGTAGCAAAATTATATAACCAATATTAAAAATTTGGTATTCTGAAAAAATTCAAATATTCGTACTACGTTTATAAAACATTACAAGAAACTTGTATCACAAAAATGATTAGTCTTTACATGACAACCCTATCTAATATGGGATTAAACCACTACTTATGGCTATATCGGTTTTTGCTATTGTGTTGCGTCAGTAGATGAAACAAAATTCGGGAAACACCCGAAATCTGAAGCATGATCGTCATTGTTGGGCATGCTCTTCTTGGTTGAACCATGTCGATTAGATGTCGAACTATTCATCTTCTTGTGTAGGATTCTAGTAGTAACATAAGCTTCAGCCATGGAAGAACCGCTCATTGACATGTTTAGGCAAAAGAAATTTATAGGACAATTTGTTATGGATGTGTGTGATGCTTTCTAGTAGTAGTATAATTTATACGGCAAAACTCAAAAATTCCTAGATACGGGGACGGCACAGGGACAACAATAAAAAATATAAAAAATTAAAAATATATATATTAAACAAATTTCAAAATACTATTGATGTAAAGTGTAAACTCCAAAAAAAAACTACATCTTTCAAAGTAATTAATTATCAATAATCAAATCGTTTTCAAAATCTGGTTCATCTAACGAGAGATCAGCAACCTCTAAAAACCCTACATCTTTCATAGAATCAAAAGCATCTCCACCCACATCCCACATCTTTACATCACCATTTGGATTCCTTGACAAAAGTCGAAGATTATTGTGGATGTAAACCAAGTCTTGAGCACGACTAGTATTCAACCTATTCCTCCTAAGCGAGTGAATAAATGCATAAGTACTCCAATTACGCTCAGCACAAGAAGAAGAACTAGTTTGTCCAAGTAATCTAAAAGCCAAATATGGAGAAAAGCAGTTTGAGCACCAAAGTTAACCCACGAGTTCTTGGGTTCCATATTAGCCATATGTGGAATGCTTGTTAAATCCGCAAAAGGACCACTCGTCATCGAAAACATTGCATACTCATCAAGGACTTTGCTATGCTCATCATCATTAGGAAACAACCTTCGAAAACATTTCCCCCTTTCTTGTGAAATTTCTCCATCCCTATGTGAAGCAATTCTTGTAGAATCCTCAAGTACCTATGCATCACTATAATATCTACAACATTCAAAAGTAAAAAACATAAGTACATAATAGAAATAAAGCAAATAGTATAAAATCATATACCTTGGATTTAAAGAGTGAGCTAAACCATGCAGGGGAGTGTTATTCTTCGACCATCGAGCCTCTAAAATATTATGCACAACATCATAAAAGAGACTTCTTAAAGATGTCGGACGTCGGACGTTTTTCTTTCTTGTAGATCTCAACCTTCACTTTCTCAATCATCGAATCCCACATCTCATACACCAAGTGTAAACATGGCTTGTCGGTGTCACAAACTCTAATCATATCATATATAGGTCCAGTGAAACTAAGAATATATGATACTTTTTCCCACCATTCATCATCCACAATCTTATCTTTAACAAAGTTTGCTTTCACAGTGTCATCTTCTTTATAAGAATACCATTCTTCGCTTTTGACCATAGCTTGAAGACCCCTTTTGATAAGTTTCAATCTCTTAAGCATCACAATGATGGAGACAAAGCGAGTATCGGCAACATAAAGCAGTCTAAGAGGAGTAAACTTGGTGAAAATCGAGAGTCTCATGTTATGGTTCATGATGAAATTTTTTATTGCAGGCGCATCTTCGTGAACTTCTCTTATCCATTTTCACTCTTCATATGTTGTTTCATTTGTTTCCACATTTCTTGGTGAACAAATGTTCTTCAAAGCAAGATTAAGCATATGAACAACACATGGTGTCCAATAGATGTGAGGAAACTGACTCTCTATAATCTCTCCAGCCCCTTACAATTTACTGCATTGTCAGTAATGATTTGCACAACATTTTGATGACCAATTTCATTGATGACTTCTTTCATCAAATCAGAAATAAAAAAATCTATCTTTTACTTCCCCAAAACAATTCACTGCCTTTAGAACCAAAGGACCATTAACTGAGGTAGCCATGAAATTGATTAGAGGCTTTCTTGTAGGATCACTCCAACCATCACTCACAATAGTCACACCTTTTTCTTTCCATGTAAACCTAATTGGTTCCAACAGCTTTTGAATATTTTCTTTTTCTTTTTGTAGTAAGGTTGTTCTGAGCTTATTATAGCCGGGAGGTACATAACCATCAATTTTGTTGGCAGCAGCAAACTGAAAAGCCCTGATATAGTGTGGATTTCTTGCAAGATTAAAAGGTAAACCTCCGGTATAAAACATCCTTGCTATTTCTTGATCCAGTTGGTCCCTAATTTCAACACCAAAAGCTCTTTCAATAGGTGTTGAAACACCTTTTCTTTTCTTAAATCCAACACCAGCTTCACATGGCAACCCGACTTCTTTCGCTTTTGACTCGGCTTTCTTCTCTTCATACACATCTTCTAAGCGTTTCATCATAACTTTGTCACCCGCTGTTGCTTTCTTACAAATACTAATCCCAGTACCTATATTAACAAAACACTTAATAAACAAATAGCACTTACAAGAAAGCACTTACACTTAATAAATTCAGTACGTATATTAACAAAACGATGTTGCTGTTACTTACACTTAATAAAGTCAGTACACTTAATAAACAAATAGCACTTGCAAATACTAATCCCAGTACCTATATGGCTATATTAACAAAACACTGTTGCTGTTGCTATATAAACAAAACACTTAAATCATTGACGCTGAACAAATACTAATCACTGTTGTTGTTACTATATAAAAAAATACTACTCATGTAACATATAGCACTTACACTTATACCATGCAAGATTACACATAATTACATAAAACACTACAAAGATTACCTTTTATACCAAGCAAATGTGCTCTAACTCTTGAATAAGATCCTTGTCTGATATCATTGCAAATGTTGCACTTAAATTTCCAAGTTCCTCCTGCACCTTGCTTTTCGATTTTAGTCACATACTCCCACAATGGCGGTTCTTCTACTGATGTAGTTGATGATGATCCTTGTGTTTTTTGAGAAGCCATAATAGCTAGTTCTACTGATGTATGATCGATGATGATGATGAATTGATCAGGAGAAAGAGGGAAATAGGGAATTGATCGTCGATGATGATGACGAATGAATAGGCCGATCATATATAATAGCGCTGAATTTGAAAGGGTTTTTTAATGGGTCGAATGCAAACAGTTTAAGCCCTAAAAATAAAGGGAAACGTATCAAAAACTTCATATGAAACGTCCCCCATCTTGGAAGCTTCTCGGAAACGTTTCCATGGCGTCCCCATGGCGTTTCCGTCCCCAAGGCGCTTCAGGAGCGGGTACTCCACCCAATCCGGCATCCTCGTGCATCATAGGAGTGAGGGATGATATATAATATATCTCGGTTGCGTGTGCATGTGCATGTTAAAACTAGCTTTTTACATGATAACAGACATCCAACTCTTTTATTTGGGTAACAAAAAAATATCAAAACTTAAAACTTTAGTTGATACAAATCAATTTTTAGTTATATATTTGACCGGTTTAAAAAGACTTTATTTTGATGTTTATAAGAGCGTCATTTTAAGGTTTATAAAAGCATCAATAATGGTCAGGATACTAAAGATGTCAAATACGCACCACATCACTATTTCCTTAAAGATATAACTTGACTTATGCAAGCAATGTCTTTATAGCTATTACAAAATATTCAACTTACTTTTTAGAATTTCGTGATTTAGGTTGTGGGTGTTCAAAAAATATTCGTATCGAGATATCCAAAAAATTGATTAGAATATACTAAAAAGATTGGGTTTATGAAATGTCAGTTTCAGAGCTCATATAAAAGTCTTCCAAAAATTATAGATATTCGGATATATAAAACCGTTATCCGAAATTTCGGATATCCGAATTAAAAAAAAACTTAGCTAAAATAATGGCTATATGATGTGTCTCGCGACTACTAGTTTTAAATTTATAACACGAATTACCCAATAAAGCTAAGAACACACGGGCAAGTATGACCCTTTCGTGTGTAGCTAGTTTTGTTTGGTAAGCCGAGGTCGTTCACTGGGATTTGGGTGTTTTCAGTTGTGAAGAATCTATGTAACAATAAGCAATTAAAAGGTGGTAATTGGTTGTCACGACCAAAAATACCATATAAGCAACAAGTAACACTAAGAATGATGATTATGTGAATTCAATAAGATTAAAAACAATACTTGTTTGGAACTAGTGTCTATTTCAATGGAGTGTATGGAGTATCGGGTAGATATCAAGCAATAACAAACAAAATCTAAGTTCATACAATTCCAATTCAATGGGTGATATCATGAAATTGCATACATCATGGTTTAGACTAACATTTCCTTTTGGCCTTTTTAATGTTATTATAAACCGATTCATTATAAACCATTTGTTAGAAATATTAGTTTTACCAATTTGTTCATAAGAACCCTTTCGACCTCAACAAATCCATTTAACATGTTTATTCATAGTTGTCAATTATGAAATGCCAAACATATACGCGCATTAACATTTGGAACAAATCATAACAAGAAGTTCTTTCGACCTTATAAACCCGGTTATGATTCATCAACAAGTTATTTAGACATGTTAATATTCAAACAAACTTATAAGCAAAACCATAATTCTATATTGCAAAATACCAAACACTCCATATCAATATTCACATGATTCCAAACAAGTATAAATAGAACTAACCATTCATGTCAATCAAAGACATAAACTCATAAATCATATCAATAACAAACATCTTGAAATATAAAAGTTACAAAGTTTACCCAAAGTATGGATTACAATAGGCAAAGGTGAAGGATTATAGCAACCTTCAAGCCTCCAATCAACTACAACTTCTAACCAAGCCGAAAAATCACACCCGAACACTTCGTCAAGCACTTGAGCACTACTTCTGGAAATGGCAGAGGTTTGTGGCCTTTTGGGGTTGATAATAGTTTGTGGAAATTCGTCCTTAAGGGTGGAGGCTAGAATATCACACCCAAAACCATGTCAAAATGGTCTTATTAATAGGTAGAAGTCACCCTTAGCCAACAAGTAAGTAACTTGGGCATAAAGGGTCATAAAATTTCAGGTTTATGAGTTATTAGAGGCAAGTGATTGGTCATGGGACTTGATGGCACTTAATTACACATTAAAACATAACTTGGAGAAGACAGCTTCCTCCATCCGATCGGTTGCGGGGCACTACCGATCGGTTGGACCCTTTTGGCCAGACCAAAGTTGTAGATTTTTCTCTTAGCTTTCCGTGGCCGTTTGAATCAACTAAATCCGAGTTCGTATGCTCGAGTTATGGCCAAAATGGTAAAGGTGTGTCGGGAACAACGAGTCTATCAATAATTCTTTGTTTGAGCTTCTTTTCTTCATTTCTTTTCCCGTTTTCCCTCTTGTACTTTATTCTTGAGTCTTTGGACCAATAACTTCATGACTTTATCTTCTCGAATATACTCCAAGAGACTCGCTTTTGTCGGGAATTCTTCGCACATGCATAAATCTTCGTTTATTGATCAATTCTTCGTCTTTTTCTTCGTTTTCTTGTACTTGAGCTTCCATGAACCTAAAACATAAATTATACTCAATTAAGTACCATAAGTTCATAAAAGTGACCAATATATATGCATAAAATCCACAATAACGCTCCTAAAAACATGTTAGATTTGAGCGTTATCAAATCCCCCACACTTGAACTTTGCTTGCCCTCAAGCAAATCTAAGAAAAGAAAAATTAAAATTCATACCTAAATGACAAAACGAAAAGAAAAATTGAACTTTTGAAAACTTTAACGAGGCATCCATCCGATCGGTTTGCACTTCCATCCGATAGGATGGACAATTCGTAAAAACATGCAACCTGCCAATCGAAGCGGATGCTTGAACATCCGATCGGTTGGACAGATCGTTAAACTTTTTTTCTTTTTTTTTTCTTTTTTATTTTTTATTTTATTTTATTTTTTATTTTTTTTTTTTAATAAAAGAGAAAATTAAGAGAAAATGAGCGAAAAATGAGCGCAACTCCCCCACACTTAAGGGTTTGCTTGCCCTCAAGCAAATATTAAGAAAAATAAATCCCACATGGTGCATAAAAAATGATTATAAAAATTATGATGCAAATCTACCAAGTACAAGTACAAGATACGATTCATCGTTTTTAAGCTTTAAGGTGAAAAACCGAGATGTATGACAGATTTTCTTGCTTGAGTAACATTTCTAAACACCTCACGAAAAAGAAACGAAGTATAATTCACTCAATCACTCATTTATTTAGGTAGTGGAGTATATATAAGAGAAATCACACTCATTGCTCAGTCATGATCCGTTTATTACCATAGGATTGTACAAGAAACAAAACTCCACTGACGTGGCGTAAGCACAAAGTGTAAACATCTAAAGAGGTCTTTTATTCGGGTGTAAGGCTTCAAGGGTTATATCAAACTTACGTGCAACTATCTTGTGCAAAACATAATAGCTTGCTAACAACGAATTCTTGCATCACCAAATAACGGATGGTCACTAGATTGTACCTTGGTTCGCTAACAACGTTACTTGCATAACGGATGGTCACCAAAACACGCCCTAGCTCGCTAGCAACGTTACCTAATTCCTCAAAAAATCGGATGGTCACTATATGTCAATACACTTGATAATTTCACAAAGTCAAAAGGGTAGGGATAAGGCATGGGAGTATTTATGAAATTGGTTTTAAAAGAAAAATAAAGTCAAGTCTAATACCCATTGTTGCTAGTCAATAAACAATCCGCAAACCCGTAAATGATTATAGTTAACAACTTTCTCTTCTTCACAGATCGATCACCAAATATATATGTATATCACGTCTTAGCACATTGGCTAATCGATATCTCAAACATACTTCATCTTCCTTCATCTTCATAATAATATAGCACATTGGCTATAATTGTCATCACATATCTATTTTTTTTCTTTCTTTTTTTCGATGACTTATTCATTCATTTTTTTTTTTTTTTTTTTTTTCCAACACCTCTCTTCCATACATCACATCTCCCCCACACTTCGCATAAGCACACCACAAAAATACAAATAAGAAGTATGCATCCTTCGTCTTTGTCGGAATGGCACACACGGATGGCAAAGTATGGCTAACTATTAATCATCAAAAACAATCCAACAACCAAGCAACTAGCAACCAACCATTTAGACTTCGACTAAGGGTTAGGCTAAGGTTTAAAGTGTAAAATCTTTTTATATTTTTTTATGGATGTAACAAAAATGAAAAGGATGGCTCGAAGGGTGAACTAAGGGTATCTAGCGTTAAAGATAAACGCTAACAAATGGGTTCGTATGGGTGGTTAACTAACCGATGTGGCTAGCTAATATATCATTAGATGCAAAATGGAAGGCCATTTGGTTTTATTCCTAAGGGTGCCTCTTTATCACACGAATACACTTATATCACACGAATGCGATCTTACTGCGGTCTGGTAATGATTTCCAAGTACAAGTTCTAGAATAAATAAAATCACCGGCACACTCATAGCAAAAGATCAAAGCATAAAAGATGTATGCTATATATATAGAACAGGCTCAAATCCTCACAATTTATTGGAAAGGCTATAATATGTGCTAGCAAATGTTATCGATCCCAGAATGGATTGCAATATTAATCGGGACACATCTCAGATTTTTCAAAAATACATATTTCACCAGTGGAATTATCCAGTTATTCTAATATATTATCCTAAAAGCGAGAAAACAATTAAATCACAAGGGCAAACAAGAATAAATTTTTTTTAAATTGACCCAAAAATTATAAATTTGAAAAGCAGTTTCGTTTTTCCACTATCTAACTTTCCCCCACACTTAAGTTACGCATTATACTCATTGTGAAAAATAAACTTCAAAGCATGTAAAATAGGGAAAATAAATAAGTAAATAGATAATCCAAGAGAAACGAAACTTCCCGGGCCAAGAAATAGTGATCGAACTCCATATGATAAGGTGCTAAGCAAATGCTAGCATAAGCTTGTGAGATCAATAAATTTCTCTTCCACGAAACATCTCCACACCAAGTGTAATATCACCAATAATCCAATCTCTAAGAGCTTATTAAATCTGCAAAAATAAACTAAACTACAAAAAACGCGTAAAATCCTAAAAACTCACTTTCGTAGGCATCACGGTTGCATTTAGCGTATGCAACAAGCCTTTTAAACCCCTCGGTGGCCCGAGTGGACGAGTGAAGTCTAGTGAGGGTTTCCAGTAAACATACCCACAAAGTTCAAAACATTTATATATATATATAAACACATATGTTCAAAACAAATTTTACTTAAAACTTTTTAATGACAAAACAAGAACCCATAACGTAAAGAACACGAAAATAAACACAAGTAAATAAAACACATAAACACATATGTACACAATAATATATTAGCATGTAACACCCCCACACTTAAGATTCTCCAAGTTTTGAAAAGAATTTCTGCAAAAAGGGTGTACATGTTTATTTAAAACAGAAATAAGCAAATAAACAAGTAAAAGCTCGGGTTGCCTCCCGAGAAGCGCTTAATTTATTACTGAGTCATTAGCTAGACTCTTCCCCGGATTAGGATTCTTTGATGATACGGTTCAAATGGGGAATTTCAGTTCTTAAACGTTGAGGGTATGGGAT
This sequence comes from Artemisia tridentata subsp. tridentata, assembly GCA_021014915.2. Taxonomy (NCBI): domain Eukaryota; kingdom Viridiplantae; phylum Streptophyta; class Magnoliopsida; order Asterales; family Asteraceae; genus Artemisia; species Artemisia tridentata. The sequence goes on from CP139504.1 coordinate 428,817,995, forward strand.
CTTTGGTATGTACTTCTCAAGTGACGGGAATTCTTTTGATTTGACCACGTGATAATCCCTTGTCGTTATCTTGAACGCTTGATCGATTTTATTAAAAACGAAGTCGTGTGGCGAATCTTTTTGATTTTTCAGAGGGTCATCGGACTTTCCACTCCTCGTGAATACGTCATTCACGTTTTCAATATGAGCTCGAGGAGTTGGGTCGGTCCCACCGTTTTGTTTTGAAGAAACTTGATTTTCTGGATTATACCACTCGTCAAGCTTTCTTTCCAATTCTCCATTCCTGTTGGGTATCTTTGACACTCTTTCTTCCTGCTTCTTAATCTCTTTCCTTTTCAAAACTTTATTTCCAACAGCTCCAATCGCATCCAGTTCCTTGTTACCAACATGAGTCGGTAATTCATCGTGTACACACATTTTCTCTTTCGCTGAACGTTCAGTGGTATTGATATGCACGGTGCAATCCTCGAGAAAAGGTGGTTCGGTTGGTGAATTAGACATGATTTGGTTTGGGTTAGGCATGGTTGGAATGGGTTCCTCAATAACTTCAACATCACCCTTATCATTCTCGTTTCGGATTGATGGTGGTTTGTAGACAAATTCATGTCTTGGATTGGAATTTGTTGTATGAGGAAGTGATTCGGTACAATGGACTTCTTGCTTCTCACCCAACTTCTTTTCCACCACATGGTTCTTCATACTCTCATTTGCCTCCATCCATTCTATCATCTCCTCCGGTGAGGTTTTGGAATATTGTGATGGATGTGGCATTTCATCTTGGGGTAGGAAGTGAGGATGGTCATGGTTCGGGTTTTGGCTTGAATAGGAGTACGAATTTCTGGAATTTTGATTGTGATATCCGTCGTGATATCTTGCTTCATTAGGTTCAAACATCAGCATGTCATCATCCGTGTGGTAATCTGAAGCATTGTCATCTTCATCGTATCTACGAGCATCTCGTATCTCCTTCAGCTCTTTCCTTATGTTCTTGAATTCATTGTCCATATGTCTAGCTAGAGCTTCCAATTTCTCCATCAATAAGGAATGATCGGAATTGACGTTGCTTCCACTGGCGGAAACAACGGTTTTTGGTTTGGGCATGATTAGAGAATTTTTCGAGAAATCGAGCTTGAGTTGGACCTTGTCCTCGAGGAGTTTGAATGCTTCGTTGGGAGTATTGTAGAGGAAGATTCCTCCAGCGTCGAGAATTCCTTGAGTTGGAACGTCTAAACCATGATAGAATGTTTGAATTATCGCTCCTTTGGTTAGACCGTGTCCATAACAAGTGCGAAGCATATTTTTCATTCGGAGCCAAGCATCAACGAGAGTTTCGTGATCGAGTTGGTGAAAGTTGTGAATTTCGTTCAGGAGACGTTTAAACTTAGCGGGAGAAAAGTATCGGCTAATAAAAGCTTTTCTCATCTCTTCCCACGTAGTAATTGTTCCTTCATTTAATTCGTTCAACCAGATCTTGGCTTCTCCAGTTAATGAGAAAGGAAAATTCCTCAATTTAATCGCTTCCTCTTGATTTTCACCATATTGGAATAGGTTACTAATCTCAAGAAAATCAGTGATGTGTTGGTGAGGATCGGACCGGATTCTCCCATCAAATTGATTCTCCCGAATCATTTGTATGTGGGTACCCTTGATATGGAAATTGTTGGAAAGAGGGCGTTGAATAATAGCGGAACTAGGTGTTGGTGCAACGGTCCTAGTGCTTGACCACATGGGTTGGTCATCGGGATCAATGACGATTATGGTTGGGGAATCGGGTTGAGTTTCGACTTTCTCTTCGAATATGTCGATTACAACATATAGTTCCTCGATGAACGGTGGTTTCGGATATAGTCCAGGTGATTCGATCTCTAAGGGTAAGATTGGTGTCTTATCGGGTTTACGAGTCCTCTGTTTGATTTTACGTTTAAGCTCGTAAAGTGGACTAACAAGTTGTTTACCCCAAGAGTGTAGGTTTATCCAAACCCGGAGTGATTCACAAAATATCTCAAAAAGCAAAAATAAAAACATAATGAAAACAAACATTAAGAAGAATCTTTTTGTATTTTTGTTTTTTAAGATGACGTAAACAAAAAAAATTATTTACTTTTTAGAAAAATGCGACTATTATTTATTATTACTAGTTACTACGAGAAAACTTTGAAAAATAAACTAGTTATGACTTTTTTTTTTTTTTTTTTTTTTTTTTTTTTTTTTTTTTTTTTTTATGACATGTTTAAAAATGAAAACAAAAATAAGTAGACAATGATAATATAAACACTTTTTTTTTTTTTTTTTTTTTTTTTCCGATTAACTAACTAACTCTAAAACTCTTTTTTTTTTTTTTTTTTTTTTAATTTTTATTTCAAAGATGTTTAAACAAATATAACTAAATAAAATTTATAAAAGAAATCTACGGAAAAAGAAACAAAACTAGAAATCAAAAGAAAGAAGAAAAATAAATAAACAAAACATAGAAAGCAAGAAAAATTTTTGTTGGTTTCTGAACAGGACGGTTCAACCGATCGGCATAGGCTTCTAGCCGATCGGTTGGAGGATTTTTGTTGGGCGAAAGCGGTCTAGCCGAATTGGATACGGGCTCGTACCGATCGGTTAGATCGTTTTGATTTGGGAAGTGAGTCTGGCCGATCGGTTGGGTGTTCCAGCCGATCGGTTGGTTGGCTCGGTAAAATTTGGATTTGAACAACCGATCGGATAGATGGACTACCGATCGGATGATCAGCTCGGTAAAAATGATTTGGGGACAACCGATCGGTTAGATGAGAAACCGATCGGATAGACAGCTCGGATTTTTTTTTAACAGCAAAAGCGGCACAACTAGGGAATGATTAAAACACAGATTCAAAGCACAGAAAAACACAAACAAATCCCCGGCAGCGGCGCCAAAAACTTGATGTGTCTCGCGACTACTAGTTTTAAATTTATAACACGAATAACCCAATAAAGCTAAGAACACACGGGCAAGTATGACCCTTTCGTGTGTAGCTAGTTTTGTTTGGTAAGCCGAGGTCGTTCACTGGGATTTGGGGGTTTTCAGTTGTGAAGAATCTATGTAACAATAAGCAATTAAAAGGTGGTAATTGGTTGTCACGACCAAAAATACCATATAAGCAACAAGTAACACTAAGAATGATGATTATGTGAATTCAATAAGATTAAAAACAATACTTGTTTGGAACTAGTGTCTATTTCAATGGAGTGTATGGAGTATCGGGTAGATATCAAGCAATAACAAACAAAATCTAAGTTCATACAATTCCAATTCAATGGATGATATCATGAAATTGCATACATCATGGTTTAGACTAACATTTCCTTTCGGCCTTTTTAATGTTATTATAAACCGATTCATTATAAACCATTTGTTAGAAATATTAGTTTTACCAATTTGTTCATAAGAACCCTTTCGACCTCAACAAATCCATTTAACATGTTTATTCATAGTTGTCAATTATGAAATGCCAAACATATACGCGCATTAACATTTGGAACAAATCATAACAAGAAGTTCTTTCGACCTTATAAACCCGGTTATGATTCATCAACAAGTTATTTAGACATGTTAATATTCAAACAAACTTATAAGCAAAACCATAATTCTATATTGCAAAATACCAAACACTCCATATCAATATTCACATGATTCCAAACAAGTATAAATAGAACTAACCACTCATGTCAATCAAAGACATAAACTCATAAATCATATCAATAACAAACATCTTAAAATATAAAAGTAACAAAGTTTACCCAAAGTATGGATTACAATAGGCAAAGGTGAAGGATTATAGCAACCTTCAAGCCTCCAATCAACTACAACTTCTAACCAAGCCGAAAAATCACACCCGAACACTTCATCAAGCACTTGAGCACTACTTCTGGAAATGGCAGAGGTTTGTGGCCTTTTGGGGTTGATAATAGTTTGTGAAAATTCGTCCTTAAGGGTGGAGGGTAGAATATCACACCCAAAACCATGTCAAAATGGTCTTATTAATAGGTAGAAGTCACCCTTAGCCAACAAGTAAGTAACTTGGGCATAAAGGGTCATAAAATTTCAGGTTTATGAGTTATTAGAGGCAAGTGATTGGTCATGGGACTTGATGGCACTTAATTACACATTAAAACATAACTTGGAGAAGACAGCTTCCTCTATCCGATCGGTTGCGGGGCACTACCGATCGGTTGGACCCTTTTGGCCAGACCAAAGTTGTAGATTTTTCTCTTAGCTTTCCGTGGCCGTTTGAATCAACTAAATCCGAGTTCGTATGGTCGAGTTATGGCCAAAATGGTGAAGGTGTGTCGGGAACAACGAGTCTATCAATAATTCTTTGTTTGATCTTCTTTTCTTCATTTCTTTTCCCGTTTTCCCTCTTGTACTTTATTCTTGAGTCTTTGGACCAATAACTTCATGACTTTATCTTCTCGAATATACTCCAAGAGACTCGCTTTTGTCGGGAATTCTTCGCACATGCATAAATCTTCGTTTATTGATCAATTCTTCGTCTTTTTCTTCGTTTTCTTGTACTTGAGCTTCCATGAACCTAAAACATAAATTATACTCAATTAAGTACCATAAGTTCATAAAAGTGACCAATATATATGCATAAAATCCACAATAACGCTCCTAAAAACATGTTAGATTTGAGCGTTATCACTATAACATAAAACCGTCGTCGAAAATTTTGGATATCCGAAAACCGAAAAACAGAAAAACCGAAAACAGAACCGTAGAAAACCAAAAACCGATAAAACCAAACCGAACTTTTGGTGCGGAATTTGGTTTTAAAACACATAAAACCGAACTTTTTGTTTGGGGTTTGGTTTTAGCCGAAAACCGCCCTATTCTCACCTCTAGGTTTTATACGATATTCAAAACGCATAACTATGTCAAAAGAAATGTTCTGTAACTATAAAAAAAAAAAAAAAAAAAAAAAATCTTTTTTTTATCATTCAACTTTGTTCCTAATAGTTGAGAAATATCACCAAAATTTATTTCAAAATATCCCATAGCAACGCGCGTGTTATCTCAAATCCTTGTTGCTAACAAAGTAAATCATGATCTGACCAAAATTTAAAGTTTATGTAAAAAGAGGCATCTTTTAGTCGACTCGCCCAGGGCATCAAAATTATCACGACCGGCCCTGACTTTGATAAATTAAGCAACTAAAATAGACTGTAGAAGTAACTGGACCTCGTTACAAAGTTAATCTTCAAAAGTATCAAAAGAGAAGTTGATGAATAATTCTTTTACTTAAATGCCCTCAAATGGCATGTGTTTACTTTAGTTCCCTCCCAAAAATATTGGCCTTTGTCACGTGACCTTATACGGTATAATTAAATGCCTCTAAAATTTTGATGCCTCAAAATGTTTGATGCCCTGGGCCGTCGCCCAGCTCACCCGGTACCCGGGCTAGCCCTGGGTAGCTCACCAGCTATTATTAGAGAAAATTTCAACTTTTATCTATATTATCAAAAATATATAGATAAGTTATATTGTAAATGTTTTTCAATCTTTGTTAGTTTTGCTTTTGTGATCAATAATGCTTAAAGTGTAAGTTTTGTCAAAAAGTTTCTTCACAAAAAGACATTAACTTTTATCTATGAAATTTCTTTGTTACTCCTAAGTACTTTCTTAAACATTTCTTTCGTTTGACTTAAAGTCAATGTTGGCAGTGAAATTTATCTTCTTACGCATGCAATTGTTACATGTGTTAAAAAAATTAGATGGGATAGTAAAAACCTAACTATATTTCATATCTCATGTATCTAACCTGGTAAGATGATACGTAACAGAAAACTGTAGAATAATACACTACTAATACTTGGTGACGGAACTCAAGTGGGTCTCACGACATCCATGAATTTTTGCAACATAGTGCAAATTATCGTAAGAAAATCTCAAATTTTCGGAAAGTCACTTGGTCTTCAAAAAATTGTTTATACTCTTATTTAGTTTCTTGTAAATCCACCTGGTCACTTTTATTAAACGTGAGCCAAACCGATTGCTAAATTAACATATTTTCAGGCGTGTTCACGAAACTATTAATATTTAGTCTTGTGGTACGATCAATTTACTAACGACTCGAGCTAAATTCATGAAAAATGGCACTGCATAACAAAGAACGTTAATAATGCAAATATATATATATATATATATATATATATATTTGATTATCAAATATACAACTACTACTTGTCAAATATAAATGGCGAAATTGGATCCACTCTTGCCTTAATTCGGCATTTGCTTCGGTTCTTGTTAATGGGTCGCCAACAAAGGAATTTAAAATTGAAAGAGGTCTTAGACAAGGAGACCCTCTTTCACCTTTTCTCTTTATTCTAGCGGTTGAAGCCGTCTGTCACAACTCGTAATTTCAGGTCCTTTTTCAAGATTCAAAATTTCACTATTCATCCCAGGAATTTACTATTCACCGATCACTATTTATCATTTCACTATTAATTGTTTTCGAAGTCAATTTGAGACTTTGAGAAGTTTGCAAAAAATTTACTATTCACAAAACACTATTCATTTTCGGAGGAAAATCACTATTCATGGTTATCGTTCATCCTTTCGTAAACTGGGTTTACGGGTATTTAAATGCGCGTAACCAGTATGGTTTAGCTGCGTATTCATGCATCATCAGTAAGGACACATCATATAGAATAGAGTAGTCTACATATCATCCGTAACATCATTATCATATTAAGACATGCATGGGTTTGTGTGATTTTCATTAACGTATGTTCATTTATTTTCTAAACGTTACCACTCAGTTATTTCTACTGACATTATACCCGATACTCCCGTCAGTGATCATAACATATTTTCCTACTCATTATGATGATATAAAGATTATATTATTACTTTACCCGGTATTTTTAAATCAATTGCTATATTTTCCGTTAGGAGCTTATAACTCCGTCGGTTTGAGATATTTCGACCCGATAATCATTCTAACACCCGACTCTTGCAAGGAATATGATTTTATAATTTTTACAACTTCGTCGTATTTTATTTTGACTCGTCAAGATTTATTTTTAGTTAATTCGGTACCTGATTACACCTAATGTGTACACTAAACACACTAATACTTATCTAATGGGGACAAGATCCTTAATTAACATCTTATCTCTTCTCTTTTGCTTCCATGTGCCCCCCCCCTAAACCTCTAGCTTCCTAATACTCCAAAATTCCTTAATTGTAAGACAAAAACTCATTAATGTTTTACTTATACTTATCTTGATTTAATTTCCAATAACACATACATTACATAAATTAACTAGCTAAAAAGTTCAATATTCTCTCTTCCTCTCTACTCTAAACCCTCGGCCACAATCAAGAACAAGGAAGGATCCATAATTTTTTTCTAGAACAAGTGCTAATCTAGTCCATTTACATCCCTTGTTAGGATTTTGAAATAAAAATCCCAAGGTTCTTAAGCATTTTTCATCCAAATCTCATCTAAACATCAAGTCGCGGTTAGAGACAGAGCCTCATTTCATCATATCCATATTTGTCATTGTTGCTATCGCATCAGGTGAGTTCCATAGCCCCTACCTTTATACATTTTGGATTACGTTTTTGGGGGAGAATACATGCTCAATTATTTTCATTTACCTTTACAAGCACTTTAATCTTTTAAGGATTACCGTGAGTTCATGGCCCCTACTTTTACTTGTTTTGTAACTGTTTTGGGGGAGAATACATGCTCGTTTATATTTAAACTTTATGCTCGTTTTACATTTAAACTCACTGTTCGTTTTACAATTAAACACCATGCTTGTTTTACTTGTAATGTGACTTGCCTTTTAAACATTATTAATTGTTTATATGGCGACATTGTCAGAATTGTTTATATGGCGACATTGTCAGAATTGATTATATGGCGACATTGTCATAGGCGACATTGTCAGAATTGATTACATGGCGACATTGTCAGATTTATTTATATGGCGACATTGTCAGAATTGATTATATGGCGACATTGTCAGATTTATTTATATGGCGACATTGTCATGGCGACATTGTCAGAATTGATTAGATGGCGACATTGTCATGGCGACATTATCACACTTATCTTTATATAGGCGACATTGTCAAAATTGATTAGATGGCGACATTGTCATGGCTACATTATTACAATTACCTTTATATAGCGACATTGTCTCACTCAACTTTGAATCTTGGTTCATATATTACTTTTGTTTACATAAACCAAATCTCATTTGGCAGTGGGTTGTAAACACACAGGTTGCAAGTCTTGTATGTGCGGGACTTGGGACTGAGTGGATTTACAATGCCTTTGCTGGGAAACCTTCATTCAAATGCTCTACATTTTTCAATAAACTCTATGAACTTACCAACCTCGTGTTGACATTTTAGCATGTATTTTCAGGTATAAGCAACAACGCGCTACTGGAGGCTTTTGGCAGGGCATGACATGGTCATAGAAGACTCTGATATTCATTTAGGGACCGTTTTAAATTGTTTTAAGGGCCTATTTCCGCACTACTTTTAACAATCTAAATTCAACACTTTTGTTAAACAATTTTATCCTAAATGATTGAGGTGAAAACCGTTCTTTGTACTTGTGTTGTGATACCAATTGAGTTACACCCCAGCGACATGTATGCTTCCGCTGGACCCGATTCTGGGGGTGTGACAGATTGGTATAAGAGCCTTGGCTATAGAGAACTGGATGATTTTTAAACCTATACTATAGCTACTTTCACGAAAACTTAACCCTATGACCGCCACGTGCCTGCCTGCCAAGCTGATGCCTCATTTGTGGTTTGTTACTGACATATTTAATGAGATTTGTATCTTATTATCAAGTCATTTATACTCACTTATTCTCATTTTGTATTCCACATAAGTATGCTTACATATCGTACACGTCTCAGCATTACGCCTTTCCCTTGCGTAGTTTCATCATTCGACCTCGAATTTGGTCACTTTCCTTAGTCTTTCAGAGCATCTTTTCAAATGTGAAGGACATAGTATTAGTATAACTGAGCTGAGTATTTCAAAATTCATTGAACCTCGGTGGAATATAGACTGGTCATCTATATTCGACCCAGGACAGTGGGACATAGGCTGACCACCTATGTCCGACTCAGAGATGAATTTTGCAATACTGGGAATAGTTATAATAAAATTATGTCTGGGTTGCATTTCTACTCGAGTTCTAAAGGTTTCATTCATGTGTGTGTACTCAATCGTTGCAGGAACATCCACATCTTTCACCAACTCCACCCCGGAGACCAACATTAACTGAATTCAGGGACTGAATTCCTTTAACGGGTGGAACTGTCACAACTCGTAATTTCAGGTCCTTTTTCAAGATTTAAAATTTCACTATTCATCTTGGGAATTTACTATTCACCGATCACTATTCATCATTTCACTATTCATTGTTTTCGAAGTCAGTTTGAGACTTTGAGAAGTTTGCAAAAATTTTACTATTTACAAAACACTATTCATTCTCTAGAGGGAAATCACTATTCATGGTTATCGTTCATCCTTTCGTAAACTGGGTTTACGGGTATTTAAATGCGCGTAACCAGTATGGTTTAGTTGCGTATTCATGCATCATAAGTAAGGACACATCATATAGACTAGAGTAGTCTACATATCATCCGTAACATCATTATCATATTAAGTCATGCACGGGTTTGTGTGATTTTCATTAACGTATGTTCATTTATTTTCTCAACGTTACCACTCAGTTATTTCTACTAACATTATACCCGATACTCCCGTCAGTGATCATAACATATTTTCCTACTCATTATGATGATATAAAGATTATATTATTACTTTACCCGGTATTTTTAAATCAATTGCTATATTTTCCGTTAGGAGCTTATAACTCCGTCGGTTTGCGATATTTCGACCCGATAATCATTCTAACACCCGAATCTTGCAAGGAATATGATTTTACAATTTTTACAACTTCGTCGTATTTTATTTTGACTCGTCAAGATTTATTTTTAGTTAACTCAGTACCCGATAACACCTAATGTGTACACTAAACACACTAATACTTATCTAATGGGGACAAGATCCTTAATTAACATCTTATCTCTTCTCTTTTGCTTCCATGTGCCGCCCCCCCCCCCCTAAACCTCTAGCTTCCTAATACTCCAAAATTCCTTAATTGTAAGACAAAAACTCATTATTGTTTTACTTATACTTATCTTAATTTAATTTCCAATAACACATACATTACATAAATCAACTACCTAAAAAGTTCAATATTCTCTCTTCCTCTCTACTCTAAACCCTCGGCCACAATCAAGAACAAGGAAGGATCCATAATTTTTTTTCTAGAACAAGTGCTAATCTAGTCCATTTACATCCCTTGTTAGGATTTTGAAATAAAAATCCCAAGGTTCTTAAGCATTTTTCATCCAAATCTCATCTAAACATCAAGTCGCGGTTAGAGACCGAGCCTCATTTCATCATATCCATATTTTTCATTGTTGATATCGCATCAGGTGAGTTCCATAGCCCCCACCTTTATACGTTTTGGATTACATTTTTGGGGGAGAATACGTGCTCAATTATTTTCATTTACCTTCACAAGCACTTTAATCTTTTAAGGATTACCGTGAGTTTATGGCCCCTACTTTTACTTGTTTTGTAACTGTTTTGGGGGAGAATACATGCTCGTTTATATTTAAACTTTATGCTCGTTTTACATTTAAACTCACTGTTCGTTTTACAATTAAACACCATGCTTGTTTTACTTGTAATGTGACTTGCCTTTTAAACATTATTAATTATTTATATGGCGACATTGTCAGAATTGTTTATATGGCGACATTGTCAGAATTGATTATATGGCGACATTGTCAGATTTATTTATATGGCGACATTGTCATAGGCGACATTGTCAGAATTGATTATATGGCGACATTGTCAGATTTATTTATATGGCGACATTGTCAGAATTGATTATATGGCGACATTGTCAGAATTATTTATATGGCGACATTGTCATGGCGACATTGTCAGAATTGATTATATGGCGACATTGTCAGAATTATTTATATGGCGACATTGTCAGAATTGATTAGATGGCGACATTGTCATGGCGACATTATCACACTTATCTTTATATAGGCGACATTGTCAAAATTGATTAGATGGCGACATTGTCATGGCTACATTATTACACTTACCTTTATATAGCGACATTGTCTCACTCAACTTTGAATCTTGGTTCATATATTACTATTGTTTACATAAACCAAATCTCATTTGGCAGTGGGTTGTAAACACATAGGTTGCAAGTCTTGTATGGGCGGGACTTGGGACTGACTGGATTTACAATGCCTTTGCTGGGAAACCTTCATTCAAATGCTTTACATTTTTCAATAAACTCTATGAACTCACCAACCTCGTGTTGACATTTTAGCATGTATTTTCAGGTATAAGCAACAACGCGCTACTGGAGGCTTTTGGCAGGGCATGGCATGGTCATAGAAGACTCTGATATTCATTTGGGGACCGTTTTAAATTGTTTTAAGGGCATATTTCCGCACTACTTTTAACAATGTAAATTCAACACTTTTGTTAAACAATTTTATCCTAAATGATTGAGGTGAAAACCGTTCTTTGTACTTGTGTTGTGATACCAATTGAGTTGCACCCCAGCGACATGTATGCTTCCACTGGACCCGATTCTGGGGGTGTGACACCCTCAATATTGCTCTTCTAGAAGCAACTAACAACAACATCTTCCATGGCAGCCAAGTGGGTAAAGACAAGATCCACATCTCTCACCTCCAATTTGCGGATGACGCCTTAATAATAGGGGATTGGTCTCGTTCTAATGCTAAGAACTTGTCAAGATTTATAACTTGTTTCCATCTTGCCTCTGGTTTAAAGGTGAATTTTAACAAAAGCAAGTTATATGGAGTTTGTGTAGCTAACAGTGAGCTAAGTTCTATGACCTCTACAATTGGTTGTCTTGCATCACAATTTCCTTGCATTTATTTGGGACTTCCTATAGGTGCTAAAATGTCAAGAGGTCATCATTGGAAGCCGCTTGTTGATAGGTTCCATAAGCGCCTCTCGAAGTGGAAGTCCAAGTCCCTCTCATTTGGTGGTCGTCTCACCCTCGTAAGGTCAATTCTTGGTAGTTTGGGAGTTTAATACTTCTCTAACTTTAAGGCTCCAAAAAAGGTTATTTGTAAGCTCGAAAGCATTAGAAAACAATTCTTTTGGGGAGGCTGTTCGGACGAGAATAAAATCTCATGGTTTGCTTGGGATAAAGTCATATCTCCACGAGCTAAAGTGGTTCTTAGCATTGGAAGTCTTGGTGCCTGCAACCAAGCCATGCTCTCAAAATGGTGGTGGAGAATTAAAACCGAAGATCAAGCTATTTGGAGTAGATTAATTTGCTCCATTCACGGCCCTAATGGTGGTCTTCATGACAACTCCTCCCTCAAGCCTAACTCTGGTTTATGGTATCACATCATGAAACTTAAAGATGATTTACTCAAACTTGGGATAAACTTAAATTCTCTTTTTAAGAGGAAAGTAGAGAATGGTCGCAACACCAGTTTTTGGAAAGATAATTGGTTGGGTGGTTCAACTTTGTGTGTCATGTTTCCCCGTCTATATCGCCTCGACTCCAATCCAAACTGCAAGGTTAATGAGAGATCACCCACTGTTGTGGTGCCTAATTCTGGTTTTACACAGGTAAGTTCCTCAATTACAAGCTCAATGGGATTTATCCATAGGTAAGTTCCTCAATTACAAGCTCAATGGGATTTATCCCTCCTCCTGGTATTAGATTTCAATGGGCTTAGACAAGGGAGTTACTTAATTCACGAGAGTTTGAGGATCTAACTAACCTGACCGTGCTTCTATCACAACTCAGCTTATCAACGGAGGAAGATTCATGGGAATTTACAATTGGTGCAACTAGAAAATTCTCGGTCAAGGACATGAGATCACACATAACCTCTTTGTCATACCCGTCTACATCACAGCCGACTAGATGGAACAACTCAATTCCTTCCAAGGTAAACATTAATACTTGGAGAGCAATGAACTCGAGGCTGCCTATAAGAAAAAACCTCGACCTTAGAGGCATGGATTTAGATTCCCTAAGATGTCCTATATGTGATGAAGAAATTGAAACGGAAGAACATGTGTTTGTCCATTGCAAGATTGCTGTGGATATTTGGAAAGATGTCTTCAAATGGTGGAAAATTCCAAACTTACATCTCAAAAACCTCTGTGATGTGATACATTTGGCGGACCAGACCTTGTTTGCAGCCAAACACACAAGGTTCTTAGATGTCGTGGTTCAGACGACTATTTGGGCCCTTTGGAAGTTTAGGAATGAGGTGACTTTCTCCTTGAAGCGCCCAAGCAAAGATCTCATTTTTAGCGACATTAAACGCTTTTCATTCACTTGGATTTCTAGTAGATGTAAGAAACCAAATTTAAATTGGATAGAGTGGTTTTTTCACCCTTGTATCGCTCTATCCCAACCTTGTATTGCCTCCTAGCATCTTGCTAGTTTTCTAATCAAATTGCCGTTCAATATATATATATATATATATATATATATATATATATATATATATATATATATTGCCGTTCAATATATATATATATATTATATATATATACTACTACTACTACTACTACTACTACTTGGTAGCAAAATTATATAACCAATATCAAAATTTTGGTATTCTGAAAAAATTCAAATATTCATACTACGTTTATAAAACATTACAAGAAACTTGTATCACGAAAATGATTAGTCTTTACTCTTTACATTACAACCCTATCTAATATGGGATTTAACCACTACTTATGGCTATATCGGTTTCTACTATTTCGACGAGCCAGTAGATGAAACAGAACTCGGGACAGTCGAGGAACTTGTAGGATGAATCTTCTTGAACAAAGTCGGGAAACACCCGAAATCTGAAGCATGATCGTCGTTTTTGGGCATGCTCTTCTTGGTTGAACCATGTCGATTAGATGTCAAACTATTCATCTTCTTGTGTAGGATTCTGGTAGTAACATAAGCTTCAGCCATGGAAGAACCACTCACTGACATGTTTAGGCAAAAGAAATAATTATTAGACTACTCAAGTTGCCCAAGTGCTTTGCTTATCCGACCCGATCTCACAAAATTCTTATACTAGACCAGGGCAACTTGTCCGTCTTACTAAGTGATGACACATGTTAGACCAAAGTACGTAGTGTTTTTTGGGCAACTATTAGTTTTTGGGCAACCGTATATTGGGCAAGTGGTTTTTTTGTCATTTTCCATATTGTACACTATTTATCTATACCTGTCTCTCTTTATAACACAAATACAGATCCATTTCGGATCTAAGGTTGTGTTTGTTTTGCTTCACTCAGATCTGAATACGTCTGAAGTCTGATTCGATCAGACGTAATCAGATTCAGACTTTTGTTTTTTTCCGGATCTGAAGTCTGAATACATCTGAATAGGGTCTGATTCATTCAGACATTTGAATATGTCTGATTACATCTGAAAAGCCTAAACTTTACACCTACTTCTTTTCAATCCTTATCTCATCATCTTGGTCTTGATTTTTTTATTAATAATCATGAATGGAGGGTCTTTTGGTTTGTTTTAAAGCGAAAGGATTGTTTTTTGTTTATTCAGACATTTTATAAAAACAAACAGTCAGACGTAATCAGATTCAGACTTTTGGACCACTAATTCAGATTCAGAAGTGGTATTCAGATTCAGAAAATGTCTAAACAAACAGCACCTAACACTACCATCAACAATTCAATCAGACACCACCACTACAACTCCCTCCCCACAGGAATCCCTCCATAGCCGAAACCCCATCACCACCGAATCCCCACCATCGTCGTAAATCAATAATTGGAAGTGAGAATCAGGGAAGCAAGAAGTGAAGCGTTTGTGGTTAAAGATAAAAAAAGTAAGATAAATCAAAAAAAAATATGTGGCTTCTGCTTACTATTTCTAAGATTATCAAAAGCCTTTTTTATCAAAAAAAAATATATGAAGTCAATTTTATTTTGTTTTTTTTTTATTAATTCTTTCTTTATCTTTATTTATTTCATTATTGTCAATGTATTTTTCAAGAATTTTTTTTGTTGATTCCATAAAAAGTTGTAGAGAAATTCTGTGCATATTAATTATACATAAAAAGATATCTACGTATATTTTTTCAATGCAAAATTGAAATATTAATTCAATATTTTTTCTTTTTAATATTTTCCAAATTTTTGGGTGTGATTCTCGATTATTCTTTTTATTTTTTTTCATTATTTTTATTTGATTTCTGATTGTGTTTCTTCTATCAATTCTATGTTTAATCTCTTCTTTTGCCTGTGAATAATCTCTAGATTTATTTTGACTAAATGATTCATGAATTATCTGAGTGCTGATTATCGAATCCTTTTCTGTTTGAGTTTCACTTGATTCATATATTTCTCTCGGTATAAATAATGGAATTTTCTTTCCTTTTAAAAGTATTTGTTTTAAAAATAAAAATGCTTTTTCTTGTTGCTTTGTTATTTTTTTTAAAACTCTTTGAACTCTAAAATTTAAATTTCTTATTTCGACTTTGTAGTCTATATCTTTACAAAGAGGAGAGTGTAAGTTCCCTTTTCTATGTTTAATTCATTTCCTTTATTGTCTTGAACACTATTCTAGACCGTTTCTAATGGTAGGGTGTTTGGATGTGCATTTTGACAGTGAGTATGTGATATTAGATAAACAGAATTAGCCAATGAGTTGTGTTCATATGGGATGTAGGAATAGATGTGACTGTATCTTACTCTGATGAGAGTGAAAAATATCGGTGGATGGGGCCAAAAAGATATGATTATGCAGGAACAAAAGTGTTCCTTAGGCACAGGTAATGTCACTTGCATTATTTTTTCATAAAACAATAGCTAGGACTTATTTAATCCGATTTAATTCTTTTTACTATTTAAAGGTCATATGAGGCAGAAGTAGCATATCTGAAAGTTGAATCAGGAAACACGAATGTGGGTGCCAATGCAAAAAGAATGAAGGTCTTTTGGGGATTATCTAAAGATTAGGAAAGAGTGATATGTCGTGCCAAATGTGATATTTGTAACACGCCATTATCCAGCTCACAATTAGAAAAACCAGACCCAAAGCAAGAATCAAATTGGGTTAGAGTTAAAGGACGGTTTCTTAGTATAGGGGCTGCTGTAATCTCCTGCAGAAATGAAAAAGCACCTGATGGATTGGTTGCTGATGCACACCTTGCAGATGGTTTTCTTCATCTTATTTTGATCTAAGATTGCTCTCTTGCTTTTTATTTATGGTAAACGTATAAGTGCATCAGATCATAAGATTGGATACATGCCAAACATATATCTGATCCCTTAGTCAATGAATTTAGATTCATAGATTTGGTAAATGATATGCTACATTCATTTGGTATTGAGCCATTCCAAATTCCTCATTAATGAAAGCTAACAAAGAATGTTAATTTTTCTCAGGAACATCAGTTGTTATGACAGTTTTACGGTCTATCGGTAATGAACATGGACATCCACGCCACATAGGTCGTGTAGCTGCATGGTGCTGGACAGAAACTGGGCGAACAGGGCAGGCAAGTATGAATTGGACATGGTTTGACTAAAAGATTTCCTTTTTTTGGTCATTACTTCCCCTTTTATTTGGCTTCGGTAGAAATATGTGTTACTGCTGCTCATTTTGCTAAGCTATTGAAAATGTTTACGATGTTGCCTTCCTTGCTGCATTATTGGAGTCAGTTCCATTAATAGAGATCATTCCCATTTAGTAAAAGACAGTGACTTAGTGCCTCTCTAACAATAGAATAGGTATGTCCTTGGCGGTTGTAGTTAGCTAGTTTATCCTTAGTCGCTTTTAGGTTACCATTGTTTTTTGGATCGTGAAACCCGACAACCCACTTGTTTTTCTACATAAACCCAAATTATAGTCCTGTTGATGTTTCTTTCTCTTTAATATGCAGAAAGAGCATAGATACTTACATGAAGGCTTATCAATGTGTCGGATAGATCGGATCAACAAATGATTTGATCTGGTATCCAATTAAGTGGATCATGATGATCCAAATTAACTTCTTTATAGTTTCACAATTCCAAAACCGCAACACTTTTTATGCAAAAAGAAAACTTGTAATAAACCACAAAACACATGTACTCTTTTGCACAGTTATGTAAATATGTAGAGTAGAACTTGAAACCCCCAGTTAATGACCATGCATGTTTATTGTAGTGATATATTTCTACAGGCTGTCCACTTCTTTACCTTTTATGCACCTCTGTGGGGCGCAATTCTTTTCAACGGGATCGTTTACTTTCAAGTCATACGCATGCTAAACAATGTGACCCGTGTAAGTTTGCAGTATTCTTTGAGCAAGTCCTTTAATTTGTGGTGACAATTAGACAATTCAGGCATTGGTCTAAGATGTTTTCTGTAAATTTCAGATGGCAGTGGGCATGTTTGATCGGGGTTCCCAGTTAGATACACGAGCAGACATGAAGGTATGTATATCTTTTCATGTTGCAATCTACAGCATGGGACAATTTGGGTTATGTGTTTATCTCTAACGGATGGAATATAAAATAGCTAAAAAGGAAATAACCTGCCCATTTTGCAAAGTGAACTTAAATTAATAATATTTTACCTGTTTTCACCTGCTACCCAACATGCCCATTTTGCATTCTTTAACTTCCATGTCAGTAGGTTAGGGAGCTCATGGAAATCCTAGAAACTGTATACTTATCAGTTTGATAGTGAGCCGGGTGTCCGGGTTATAAAATCTATTTAGCAACCTAATACTCACAAAATTGAAATATTTATGCACCGATTACCATGATTTCCCAGGAGTACTATTGAGTCATGTAAATAGCCTTTTTGCAATATGCAACGGAAAGGTTGCATACAAATACTTTTCTCTTTGGCTAGCCTTTTCTTTAGAAGTTGTTTTTTAGTTTCTTGGCTCATTACTATCTTTCTTTGTGCAGGCTTTGAACCGGTGGGGATCATTTTTATAGGAGCATGGAGTTTTGGCACAGTCAACCGTATTCATGACTTCATTGAACCGGGTCATAAAATCTTTTCGCTTTCTGTTCTTGATGTTGGAATGTCAGCACTAATGGTAAGTCTCCACATTGCTTACTTTGTTTATCCATAAACTAGCATGATTTAGCATTAATGGTAAGTCTCCTTGAGTCTTGCCACAATGCCACCATAACAATTTTCAAATTAAACTTGTTACTATCTGATTTTATTTGAAAGTATCAAATGTAGACATCCTGTGAAGCACATGAATACCATTACTTTATTGTGTTACGAAGGGCAGATAGGTTAACTAATGGTGTTGATACTTCTAGCTTGTTATTAATATCTCATATATCATTATTAACAAGAATTTATATTTTCATCAGGATTGGATTATGGAACAGTGGGAAAAGAATTTTTACATCAGTTCGATAGCTGGCGCAACTAATGGAAGCTCTTTGGTTGTTATGTCTAAAGGTTAGATATACTTCTTTAGTAGTATAACTTCTTTAAAATGGGTCAATTTGGGTTTATTTTATCTAACTGGTCCAACATGTAAAGTAAAATCTTTTTGCTAAAAATGGAAATGTGAAAGTGTGTACTGATGTACTCCTAGTGTTTACGACCACATAAATGGCTTTTTTGTAATAGGGAACATTTTTAGGTATGTCATTGTTATGAAATTGAAAAGATTCCTTGTTTTTAACCGTTAGCTGATAGCATATCTAGGTAAGAACTAATTGGTTGTTTTTCTTTGTCTTACGGTTTTTTATTTCTTTATGCATCTCCAGGAACGCCTTACACTCAACAATCCTATAAAGTTAGCGAATCGTTTCCATTTAAGTGGATCAGCAAGAAATGGAAAGAAGGATTTCACGTCACTTCAATGACTACTGCCGGTAGTCGTTGGGGTGTCGTTATGTCGAGAAACGAAGGATTCTCTGATCAGGTATAATTGGTATTATAAATATATTGTTATGGTTGCTTAAGTCATAGTAGACGTTAGATTACAAATCTTTGTGATGCTGACAAAAGATATTGCACCATGACCGTTAGGTTGTAGAGCTTGATTTTCTTTATCCGAGTGAAGGAATACACCATCGATGGGAAAGTGGTTACAGGATAACATCTATGGATGCTACACCTGATCAAGCAGCTTTCATACTTAGTATCCCGAGGCGAAAAATGATGGACGAGACCCAAGAAACTTTAAGAACATCTGCCTTCCCAAGCACCCATGTGAAGGTAATATATCCCTCCTACAAGAAAAGATTATCAAGCTGAGCTATTATAGATGCTAATCATGTTGCATGATCTTAATTCTTGCAGGAAAAGTGGGCGAAAAACCTGTATATTGCATCCATGCGCTGGTAACCGATGATACTTTTTGCTGATAAACTGACAGATTATATTGCAAGTATTACAAATTGGGTTCATGTTAGCAAAAAGGTGGATATCTTAAGATGGTCATGCTATGTTGTTGCTGTAAAATCAAAATAGAGTTGATAATCAGAAGAAAAAACCAAAAAAAAGAGAGGTAAGTTTGAAAGATAGAAGAACAAAGAGAAATGTGTCGTATAATAGTTAAGATGAATGAGAACATCTGGTTTGTGGTCAGGTCTTGTTTGTAACTATTGTACCCTTTTTACCATCTTATAATTTGGAAATGAGATCATATGTATTTTGATCGGCTTTTTGGCTATTTGGTTATCGGTTGTTTGTTTAAGCGGAATACAACAGTTGGTGTGTCATTTTGCTGGCATGTCAAAGGCACAATCGAGCTTATTGTAGAGAATGTTTTTGCGGTAGATGCGTTTATTAGCCAGGTTGAAAGCGGATCGTCATACAACTGTTGTAAAACACACAAACCACTAGAAAATTAAAATGTGCTTTCAATGTATGTGTTTAGCAATTACGTAACATATTTACCAGTTTTGTAAGAAGGCTTGCATTTTTTTGACATCATATCCGAGTCTAAAACAATATAAACAAAACATGTTAAAAAAATGGCTAGAATGCTACATTAGGAAGCTAAAATACACAGTTGTGAATTCCAAACATAAATTGATGACCTTTGCACAAATCTCCTTTGATCCACTACGTGGTTCCAACAAGTAACCGAGTCATTAGATATCGGTTCATTCCTGGAAATCCAGATTGATCACATAATGCAAGGGCAGATTAATGTGCAAAATTTTCTAACACCGACATGGAATCCTTCATAGTTCATACCAATCTAGTGATACGAACCTATCCCACACTCAAAAAGCTAGCTTGTAAGAAGAGGGACAATCATACTTAGAAACTACCAACCAATCCCATACTTGGCCGATGTGGGATCGTAACATCTTGTTTAAACTGCATTAGTTCATACCAATCTTGTGATACGAACCTATCCCATACTCAGTGTAGAACTCACTCAAAAAGCTAGCTTGTAAGAAGAGGGACAATCATACTTAGAAACTACCAACCAATCCCATACTTGGCCGATGTGGGATCGTAACATCTTGTTTAAACTGCATTAGTTCATACCAATCTTGTGATACGAACCTATCCCATACTCAGTGTAGAACTCACTCAAAAAGCTAGCTTGTAAGAAGAGGGACAATCATACTTAGAAACCACCAACCATCCCATACTTGGCCGATGTGGGATCGTAACATCTTGTTTAAACTGCATTAGAGAATGAGGAACTACCCGAGTTATGTTCCACCAAGATGGTAATCTACTCCAAATAGTTCACGTTGTCTGACGCACCAGAAACATGATATATCTTGATTATGTGGAATCATCCCATGTGAAATTTTCTAATTTTTGTGAAGTTCCAGTTATTGCCTTTTGAAGCTTTTGATTTTCTTTAGATTCTTGTAATGCTCTTTCTTCTGCATCTAATCTTACAGCAGCCTCTCTTCTGACACATTCTTTTATGTATTCAGCTTGTCTCTTTGTAACACCCCGTGCCCGCTTTTACTAAAAATTTAAACTTTACACGCGGAAACGTTTGACTAAAACGGACTTATATAAATTCTTCATTAATAACCAGAACCTATAACATTTAACCCTTTAAAAATACTTACAAGAACATATACTCGAAAACCCTTCAAAACATTTCACACAATTTTATAACACAACCAAACAACCCTTCTGTGACCAACGATACGCCGTATCCTTTTGAGGGTTACGCCGTATCAAACTGAAGAGATCATGCGCCATATCAAACTGAAGTGATACGCCGCATCACCTTAAACTTCTGATACGTCACATCTAAGATATTAGATACGCCGCATAGACCAACTAAGACAGAACATCAGCAGGAAAACCTGCATATACTCAACACACCACACAATCCACTTTGACACCTTTTCCACTCTATAAACATTACAACATTATTCATTTCATATGTAAACTGTAACAACACATTCTAAAACTCTTTACATTTCCTTGGACCCGCTTTAACCCCAAAATGGGTACGAATAGACACTAATCCAAACACTCCTTTAAACTTTACTCAAAACACATAAAACATGCTTAGATCCATCAAATGACTATCAAATCGCTACTCGACACTTGACATACAAATTGACACTTATTTACTCGTTACAAGACATCACTTGACTCACGGGAGTACAAACTTATACACTTGAGCTCGGTATCTACCTAAGCTCTACATTCTTACCAAATCTACCTATATTGCATAACCGTGCCTTAACCCATAAATCCAATTCCTTATCTCACATATCCAAGCCATCCTTAACAACACGCCAACCAACAAAACGGTTAAACATCTAAACCGTAAGCACAACGGCTTAGTAAGTAAAACGACTATAACATACAATATACTTCAATCCACATGATGCATCATATACATAAAACACTTACATCAAGGCTCACTACTCAAATCTCAACTGGCACATAACATCAACATATCCATAGCATCATCTCATCACGTAAGCCATAAACATGGCATCACATAAGCATAGTCCAAGCTCATATTTTCTTCATAACATACATAACACATAATGATAGAAACCCATATACATATATGCTATCATCATTTTACTTACCTTAGCTCCATGCTAAGCACATAATCAATATCATCATCATCGATATCATCAACATCATCATCATCCTCATAAGCATCCTAAAACACATAATCATACATAACATATAATACATAATCATTAACTATAATCATGGCTAATACAACCATAACTAACCTCTTAAACACTTCTAATCATCATATAATCATATATTGATTATATGATAATCAATCCCATCATTTACTAACTTAAACCCATTATAAACTCATCACATAATCATCATTACCTCTTAATTATCTTAAAACACCATTTACCCTTTAATACCAAGTTAGGGTTCACAAACCCTAAATTCTTAATCACCAATTAACACTAATTAAGCATCATACCTTATGAAGAATCAAGCTTAGGGAATTGTTCCATGAATTGGAACACTTAGCCATCTCTAAATCATCATCCTAAGCTCCATCTTCTTCCCTCTCTTCTCTCTATCTCGACATCATAGGAACACACAAGAATTGTGTGGAGATGTCTAGAACCTAACACATATAAACTAGCTGAGAGGGCATTTCTGTCATTTCTGTCCATTTTAGGTCGATACGCCGCATCTATCTTTTAGATGCGCCGCATCTACTGATGCTCTGTATCTACATTTCAGATGCTCCGTATCTTAGATGCTCCGCATCTAAGCCTCATCAGACATGCACTTAAAAGACTCAACCACATATTCTTAGTCAAACATACTTAGGCTCGGGTCAACTTCATCTAGGGTGGGGTCCCACTACCCGGGAAACGGGTCTAACAATTCTACCCCCTTATTTAGATTTCGTCCCCGAAATCTCTCATCTAAAACTATCCAAAACTACATTCATGACATAAACATGTCCTTGTTCTCATGCTTTTTAAGCCAATTCCTTGCAACGATCTAAATGATCATGCAATTTCTAAACTTGCTATACATAAACATAACTCATAATTCACTTAAAAACACTTCTCATCGCAAACTTTTCTAAGATTTTCCACAATTGACGACTTGTCATACGGGAAATTTTACTACTTTGAGTTTACATAAGTCAAACTTCATCACTATAAACACGACATACGCCCATGCACTAACAAGACATAACATCTTATACCGGTCAATCTCACATTCCACATACTACCAAATACGTATCTACATCAAAAACCGGCAACTCATCTCAAAATATACAAAGTACCATACAAACGGCACCTTCAAGAATCTTTCACATGCATCACTTAAGCAATCTTTCTTACTAAATCTTGGGAATACTCACCAATTAATTTATCAATTTAAAACATAATTCAATTTAGACGTCTATCTTAAGGTTCCACACATGACCTTAACGCCACTATAAATTTTATTCATATTTATCTTTCCTTATGACGTCTAACATGTTTTAGTTTTCACTTTCTCATATCACTATCCGTACTCATGTCACATCGGCTACACATAAGCCCACTCATTTATAACTCTTTATTTACATAAAAAGGCGTCCCAATCTATGTAAATAAGGAATTATAAACTTATGGTTCGGCGATTTACAATTTCTTCATTTAAATGAAAAGGCGTCCCAATCCATCTAAATCAAGAGACCATAAACCATCCTACTTATACGCTTCCGACATAACACTCGTACATACTTTACTTTCCATATTTACTAGCCTTGGATCCAATCTCACTAACTTCATCCATGCCATAAGGCAAGCTATCACCATGCCATAAAGACATCTTAACATCATGCCATAAAGGCATCTTAACATCATGCCCAAAGGCAAGCTAGGCTATCCCGAAGGATACCATCTTTAACATTCATCCCGAAGGATCTTTAACACATGCCAAGGATGTAGGCAAACCATGCCGGTGAAGGCAAGCTAACAATCATGCCATAACAGGCAAGCTAGGCCATCCCAAAGGATGCCAAAACTAGAGCATTGGATCCAAGCTATATCTGTCTTATCATCTTTACTTGCTTTATCTTTCATGCACATCTATCATTAGGCACACTATCATATATTCAATTTTTATTGCCTTACGCAATCTCAACATTCACTATCACGCTTTCTATCATCTAGGCAAGTTTCTATATAACACTTGCCCATATAACATATTTGCATTCTCACAATGCAACTTATCTTTCATTCGTCTCTTAACATCATGCCCAAAGGCAAGCTAGGCTATCCCGAAGGATACCATCTTTAACATTCATCCCGAAGGATCTTTAACACATGCCAAGGATGTAGGCAAACCATGCCGGTGAAGGCAAGCTAACAATCATGCCATAACAGGCAAGCTAGGCCATCCCAAAGGATGCCAAAACTAGAGCATTGGATCCAAGCTATATCTGTCTTATCATCTTTACTTGCTTTATCTTTCATGCACATCTATCATTAGGCACACTATCATATATTCAATTTTTATTGCCTTACGCAATCTCAACATTCACTATCACGCTTTCTATCATCTAGGCAAGTTTCTATATAACACTTGCCCATATAACATATTTGCATTCTCACAATGCAACTTATCTTTCATTCGTCAACCCCAAGTTGACTCACACACTCACTATGTGCCATCTTTATTCTAGAAAATTTATATGTAATGCTTATCCATTACAACGTACACATTTCTACGTGTTCTTACAACACACTCTTATTATTACCCGTCAACCCTTGTTGACCATATTCTCAATTTATACTGTCACTTCATTTAGTCTATTCAACTTTCACGCATATAAACCTTACATAGGTTTATTTTATAACACTTTCGCAATCTCATCATACACATTCCAAATATATACTAACATGGTTATATTCATGTTTTACATTTCTTTCTAGTACACTTCAAGTCACTTATGACTTCTAGCGCAATCTATATCTCATTCATCACTTTTAGTCATCATGCTTTACCATATATTACTAACACATTTCAGTTTTCATGTTTATATACACATGACTTCATCATGACTTAACTATACTCTTTAACTTTCTCATTTTAGATACCCATATAAAGATTTCATGCCTTCAAGCATCTATTCGTTATTAATACAATCATGTCTTTCTTTATCATCAAGCTACAAACATATTTCATTCTTCACTTCTTACTTATCTAAATCTTTTTAAGAACTTATGCTCTTCAAATAATTAACACGCTTCTTAACTCTTCTCACATATCAATATTTCCTTTTTAGCTTTACCAACCACAACTAGGTCAACACATAACACGCATTCTAATGCATCTATCTCAACTCATACACTTCAATACAAACGTGCTCTCAAGCACATCACATAAAGCTTAAACATACAATAAATTTACCATAGACTTATCATCATATAAACAACAACACTTAACATCATATATGCAATCATATCATAACGCTTAACACTTATCCGAAAAGTGTTAAAACACTCAAAATCAAAATCAAAGCATAAAGTGTATGGCTCATATATCACATTGCATAAACCAATCTATGTCTAAGCATCACTTTCTCATTAGCCGCAAGCACTACTCTACCTTATAAATAAGGCATCACAAACTATAATTCACTTACTAACCCATCTCTAATACCACTTAGCATTTCTACTCACATGCCGTCACCATGGCTCTACCATACCTTCACATAATAGCAACACAATCACTGACACTAACCGAGGTGCACGGCTAACTAATCATTTAACCATCTCAAGCCCCCATGGACTTATATGTCATACACAACAACACTACTACAAGTATACATCACCTATCATCAATAGGCTCAACTAGCATAAAACATAATCCATCACACTTAGCAATTTATTTCCGCGCGACTAACACTTACGTCTAACGCTTCTACGAATGGTTTAAGTCTAGGCAATCCTAAAGAGAACCTAATTCACTTAAACCGAAGCTCTGATACCAATTTGTAACACCCCGTGCCCGCTTTTACTAAAAATTTAAACTTTACACGCGGAAACGTTTGACTAAAACGGACTTATATAAATTCTTCATTAATAACCAGAACCTATAACATTTAACCCTTTAAAAATACTTACAAGAACATATACTCGAAAACCCTTCAAAACATTTCACACAATTTTATAACACAACCAAACAACCCTTCTGTGACCAACGATACGCCGTATCCTTTTGAGGGTTACGCCGTATCAAACTGAAGAGATCATGCGCCATATCAAACTGAAGTGATACGCCGCATCACCTTAAACTTCTGATACGTCGCATCTAAGATATTAGATACGCCGCATCGACCAACTAAGACAGAACATCAGCTGGAAAACCTGCATATACTCAACACACCACACAATCCACTTTGACACCTTTTCCACTCTATAAACATTACAACATTATTCATTTCATATGTAAACTGTAACAACACATTCTAAAACTCTTTACATTTCCTTGGACCCGCTTTAACCCCAAAATGGGTACGAATAGACACTAATCCAAACACTCCTTTAAACTTTAATCTAAACACATAAAACATGCTTAGATCCATCAAATGACTATCAAATCGCTACTCGACACTTGACATACAAATTGACACTTATTTACTCGTTACAAGACATCACTTGACTCACGGGAGTACAAACTTATACACTTGAGCTCGGTATCTACCTAAGCTCTACATTCTTACCAAATCTACCTATATTGCATAACCGTGCCTTAACCCATAAATCCAATTCCTTATCTCACATATCCAAGCCGTCCTTAACAACACGCCAACCTACAAAAAGGTTAAACATCTAAACCGTAAGCACAACGGCTTAGTAAGTAAAACGACTATAACATACAATATACTTCAATCCACATGATGCATCATATACATAAAACACTTACATCAAGGCTCACTACTCAAATCTCAACTGGCACATAACATCAACATATCCATAGCATCATCTCATCACGTAAGCCATAAACATGGCATCACATAAGCATAGTCCAAGCTCATCTTTTCTTCATAACATACATAACACATAATGATAGAAACCCATATACATATATGCTATAATCATTTTACTTACCTTAGCTCCACGCTAAGCACATAATCAATATCATCATCATCGATATCATCAACATCATCATCATCCTCATAAGCATCCTAAAACACATAATCATACATAACATATAATACATAATCATTAACTATAATCATGGCTAATACAACCATAACTAACCTCTTAAACACTTCTAATCATCATATAATCATATATTGATTATATGATAATCAATCCCATCATTTACTAACTTAAACCCATTATAAACTCATCACATAATCATCATTACCTCTTAATTATCTTAAAACACCATTTACCCTTTAATCCCAAGTTAGGGTTCACAAACCCTAAATTCTTAATCACCAATTAACACTAATTAAGCATCATACCTTATGAAGAATCAAGCTTAGGGAATTGTTCCATGAATTGGAACACTTAGCCATCTCTAAATCATCATCCTAAGCTCCATCTTCTTCCCTCTCTTCTCTCTATCTCGACATCATAGGAACACACAAGAATTGTGTGGAGATGTCTAGAACCTAACACATATAAACTAGCTGAGAGGGAATTTCTGTCATTTCTGTCCATTTTAGGTTGATACGCCGCATCTATCTTTTAGATGCGCCGCATCTACTGATGCTCTGTATCTACATTTCAGATGCTCCGTATCTTAGATGCTCCGTATCTTAGATGCTCCGCATCTAAGATGCTCCTCATCAGACATGCACTTAAAAGACTCAACCACATATTCTTAGTCAAACATACTTAGGCTCGGGTCAACTTCATCTAGGGTGGGGTCCCACTACTTGGGAAACGGGTCTAACACTCTTAGCAGCCTCGTGTTCCTTCTTCTGCTGTTCAGCTAATGCTTTTGATTCCTCTTCATTAACTTTTAACTCCTTAAGCTTAATAGATTCGTCTAGTTGCTGTTTTTGAGTAACCGTATTAATATATTGAAGTGTTTGTTGAGAGAATGACACTTGTTGCCCAAAAATACAAAAGTTGCCCAAAAAATACAATTAGTTGCCCAAAATACAAAAGTTGCCAAAAAAATAGTCAGAAAATGACACTTGTCACTTGCAGAAAAGTGACGCTTGGCAGTTGCCCAAAACCCTGGTCTAATATCAGAATTTTGTGAGATCGGGTCGGATAAGCAAACAAGTGTCATTCTCTCAACAAACACTTCAATATATTAATACGGTTACTCAAAAGTAACAGGGTTACAAAAACCTTGAAGTGATTCGACTTAACAAACAATACGTGTCTAACTCTAACCCTAGATCCTCCTTTTATAGACTAAGGAGTCCTAGTCGGTTACAATAGCTTTCTATACAAGATAAATCTAATAAGCAGCAGAATACTATCACCAGCAGCAATATCTTCTATGCCCAGCAGTAGAATCTATTTGGTGTATTTCCTTGATCATCTCAGCAACTCCAGTAGTAGAATGAAATACACTAGCAGTAGTATGATTAAGCCTAGCAGTAGAATGACATACACCAGCAGTAGTATGATTAAGCCTAGCAGTAGAATGACACTTAGAATATTTTCCAATTAGTACCATGAGAAGTAGTATCCATTCTGAGCAGCAGCATCTTAAATCCCAACAGATATATTAAGCAATTCACTTTACTCAATAAAAACTTGAGAAGACTAAAATAAGTAAATAAGCATGTTGCAGTAGAGAGTTTCAACACAATGCAGATAAGCATTTAGATATAACAAAATAAACAACTAATAATACCAACAAGATGACCAAAAATTCATGTCATTCAAACATCCGACGATCCATAAAGATCCTTAATGATATTAAATGTCGACAAAAACACAATAATAACCTCTAAAAGTTGCCAAAACATAAAACAACCGAAAATGCAAACATGATGCAAATTTGCAGAACAGTAGACCAACTGCTTACAACCTCCTTCCTCTCCTACCACCCTTGCGATGAGTGCTGTCTGTTGGAATGGGAGTCACGTCCTCTAGAAACAACAAAAAACACATTAGTGTTGAAAAAAACAAATCATTATCGTTACAACGCATGAGATCATATATAAAAAATCATACCAATGCGACCAATCTTCATGCCAGAACGAGCAAGAGCTCTGAGTGTTGACGGGGCACCAGGACCATGTGTCTTAGTCTTGTTTCCTCCAGTTGCCCTCAACTTGGTGTGAAGAGCATTGACACCGAGCTCCTGTCATCACAACAACAAAAACATGTTAATAAACAAACCCGTAAATAAATTAACTATAATTATTGCCAACTAAAACACAGAAAAAGGTATCAAAACATACCTTGCATCGGGTTGATAGAGATGTCATCTTCATTTGACAATAGCGTGTAATGTGTTGTTATTTTCCATTGATTTCAAAGCAGATTCTGATTTATAGTTATTGTTTTCTAGATGCTCCAGAAAATCCATCACCACCGGGTCAGTCCAAGGAGCTCTATAAGGAGCTTCATCGCCTGCAACCCATCCCAAGTGACCGCCTTCAGGTGTAACTATCAACATACAATTTGGATTATCCTGAACCAACACCAAGTAACAAAAAGTCAAGATAATTGCAAGAGTAACATTCAGTCAACAGTCAACCTGATTCACGTATTTGGCTCAAAGGATGAAACTGAAACATGCCTTAATATCTTGACGAGGTATTCCTCTAGCAGGAGCAATGGAGTCATTTGCAGCCTGTAATTCATGGATCAATGCTTTCAGAAATTTATTGAGCATAATCAATCGCTTAAGCCCAAAAAAACTAATTTGTTATGCAGTTGTTGAGGTTGATGGTTTGAAAGTACAGATTACCTGGATGCAAAGTAAAGGCTTGCGTACATGCTTTATAGACTCTGCGCTGCCCGATTTCAAGTAGTAGTCATCAACCGATTTGAAACCGAAAGAAACTGCAAAAGTATGCAAATGGGGATGTAAGAGAATGCTTTCATATTCATCAAGTTAAAATAGTAGGAGATGTGTACCTCGTGTCAAAGCTTCATCAAATTCCCTAATGGTTTTACAACTGGCAGCTGCTGGAATGTTATATTCATCACTTATTTCTTCAAACAAAAGAGCATGTCTGCAAATAAAAATCATAGTAGTGACATCATTCCTCGGTAAAAGTGGCTGGTAAGTGATCATATTTAAGCAAATCAAAAAAGCAGTTAAGCAGGTGACCAGCAGTTTGTTGTTTTATCTGTCACTCTTAGCAGAAAAATTAATCAATGGATGAATGCCGCTTTACTTTAAAAAGTACTTTTGGAACGACTATGGAGATCATGTGAATCCTGTAAACCAAAATGACGCATTGGAATATAAAAGCCTACCTTTTAAAGATTCTGTTTATCAGTTAACGTACATGCCCAAGAAGGTTGTCACTGTGATCTTCATGACAGAATCCTCTGTTTTTCTTCCCACTAACTATTTCCAACACCATAACGCCAAAGCTAAACACATCTGACTTTGTAGAGAAGTGTCTGTGTACAGCATACTCAAGGGAAATGTAACCACTGCATCAAAGTTCAAATGAAATAAACTAGAAAAATCTAGGACTCTGTTGACTGTGGTATCGAACCAATAATATGTTATTTCTGCTGGACTTGCATTGAAAGAAAACAAGTGGTTCATAAGTGTACAAAAAGCCATAGCAAGTTCCCATTGAGGATCTTTTACACCTAGTTAGTGAACTTTGATTGCAACAGAGATGGAAGGGAACATTTCAAGTTTATTGTTTGATATCCTAGCGGGCAGAAGCTAGGTAGTGCGTGTGTTTGACTTGATATATATAGATAGTGCAGGATAGAATGTACATACATAAATTATGACGTAGTATAATAATAGAGGCCGGGTACTATTGCATCATTTTGCCATTACAATGAGCTGTACAGTTTGTAACACAATAATCACAATCTTACGTCAATACCACTAACAAACTAGCCAGAATTGAACAGGGCCGAAGATAAAGAGATGCTTTGTTAAACAAGAAAATGTTAAGTGAAAAGTAGGTGAATTAAATAACTGCATAGGAAGGGGATTTTGATGTAGGGCATATTTGAATAAGCCTCAGAGCACATTCTAAAACTAGCAAATCTGCTTTCATAGCAAGACATTTAATATTAAAATCAAGAAGGAGACACATATAAAAGCCCAAAATAACTGAAAGAAAAAACTATGTTTTAACATCTAACAATAATATTCTTCAAGATATTGTGCTTGTATGTAGCATATTTTCTACCTGATTATCTAATTATAACTTTCTGATGTTTGGGAGTAAAGTGAATCTCATATGCGAGTATGCGACTAGTAATGGGTCAAAAGTTCAGTTTTTAATAGCCTTTTCTACATGCAGTTGCAGCAAAACTGAGTATCCACGGGAAATGGAAAAAACTAATATTGCATTACTACCCTTATGCAAGAAAGGAACCACAACAGGATAGCGGAAAGCCAGAAGATATCCAGCGCTGAATCTTCCAGCCGAATTTGAAATAAAAACTTCAAACCTTAGTTAGAAATATCAATCTCAGGATGGTGTGCTACCACAGCTAGGCAACGGACCATCCTTTTTCTAGCAGATTTCTCATAAACTTCTTTAACTAACATATCCTCAAACACCTTTTGTGCATTATAATCTTTTTCATCAAACACCTCTTTGTAATTCACCCAAGGCAGATTTCCACGAATTATGCTGTGAAGCAGCTTATGCCACTTCAAAGCCATGTCATATAAGTGTATAGAAACGAGATTTACCTTGTTCTCATCAGGGATTTTGTTCAGTTGTTATGTGTTCGTGGAGTTCGGTGGAGGTGGCGTCGGGTTGTTGGGTGGTTGTGGTGGTGTGAGTTGTGATGGTTTGTTTGGAGGAGAGTGGTTGTGAGATGGTTTATATGAGTTTTAGTTGAATGTTGTGAGAATAAGGTGTAAAATGATCAAAATATCCATTTTCTCATGTTTTTGTTGCCCAATCAAAAGTTGCCCAAAAAACAAAACCTTCCATGTACATCGTACCAACAGTAGTTGGTCAGACACGTGTCGTATTGTGGTTGGTTGGACAAGTTGCCCTGGTCTAGTATAAGAATTTTGTGAGATCGGGTCGGATAAGCAAAACCCTTGGGCAACCGGGGCATATTAGTAATTATCCATATTTGATGGTATGGGGTTTGGATTTATAAAGGTCTACATCACTAGACTTCAATGGTCACTTGGCTTTCATTTCTTTCTCTTGGGCTACAAGAATGAGTGTTTTACGTCATCATACACATTTTTTTTCATCACTATTCATGAAAACCTATAAGAGAAATAGGTGTAATGTCAAGGCAAAGCTCCTCATTCGGGCCTCACGGGGTGCCAAGTCACCATGACTACTTCCCTTTACAACCCCCTTCCCATAACATACCACAACTTACTCATTTGATATGTCTTTATCATATTAAATGATGTAAACCCTGTGTTATATCTTATTGATCCACAATTTATAATAGTGACTACATATGAAACCCTAGAAACCCTAAACCCACAAACAGGCTTGGGCCTATATATCTTCTACCCGCACAGCATCTGGTATGTCTCTATCGCAGTCCAAGTTTGCTGAAGAAATTCTTAAAAGAGCTCATATGCAAAAATGTAATCTATGCCACACTCCTTTTGATACAGAGTCCATGCTTGGACCTGATGGTATGCCCTTTGATGATCTCACCTTATATCGGAGCTTAGCTGGTGCCCTTCAGTATCTTATCTTTACGCGCCCGGATATTTCATACGCGGTTCAGCAGGTTTGTCTGTATATGCATGACCCTCGTGATACACATTTTCATGCTTTGAAGCGTATATTACGCCATATTCGTGGTACTCTTGATCATGGTCTTGAGCTGCATGTTTCTTCTACTGCTCTGCTTGTTGCTTACACGGATGCGGATTGGGCGGGTTGCCTGGTCACTCGCCGGTCTACTTTCGGTTACTGTGTTTTTCTTGGTGACAATTTGTTATATTGGTCTGCTAAAAGACAGGCGACGTTATATCGGTCCAATGCTGAGGCCCAGTATCGTGGTGTTGCTAATTTTGTGGCCGAGACTTCTTGGATTCGCAATTTGCTACGCGAATTACATACCCCTTTGTCTACAGCTACTAGTGTGTATTGTGATAATGTTAGTGTTGTGCATCTCTCCACTAATCCTGTTCAGCATCAACGCACGAAGCATATTGAGATAGACATACATTTCGTCCGTGATTATGTTGCTTCAGGACAGATTCGTGTGCTTCATGTTCCGTCCAGGTTCCAGTATGCAGATATCTTTACCAAGGGTCTTCCGAGTGCTTTGTTTCTTGAGTTTCGCTCCGGCTTGAACGTTCGAAGACCTCCCGTTCCAACTGCGGGGGAGTATTAGCATAGTATATTTATGGTCTTATTGTTTATGGGTCGGGCTTAGCCCAATCGATTATAAGTTTCGGTACATTGCTTTGTATTTATATATTCCGATTGTGTTAATGAGAAGGTCAAGGGAGAACACAAATTCTAATACTTTGGTGGCCTTCACGCGTTGAGAATTGCTCTATTATGAGCAGTCTAATACTCTAATGTATATTGAGTTGGAGTCTATAAGTCATCTTTATCAGTGAGTCGTGTCTTCTCTGTAAGATATTGCTCAAAATAAAGTTAAACGTGACTAAACGTGATTGTTAAGAGGCGTGTTTACAAAAATTAATATCAAGTCTTATGCTATCGATCATTTACAAACGTCTGACTCGGGCTAAACTCTTGTAAAACGGCACTGTGTAACAAAGAATTGAACAATAACTAAAGGAAGTAAAAATACATCAAATTTGATTATTTAGCAACAAAATGTTGTCACAAGTACACTACTATTATTAGATGTTAGCATTTAATAAAAGTGATGGTCATTAGTCGTTGTAATTCTTTTAGTAAATGTGTCGTTGTGTAAATTGGTTAGACGGGCTTTGGGCTTGTTAAGCTAATTGGTTAAGATTATGTTTTAGGAAAAAGCCCATGTCCAAGCCCAAAGCCCTCCATCCTTGAATATCTATAAATACCCTTCCTCCCCTAACTTGGAAGGGTTGGAGATCCAGGATATCAGTTGGATGAGTGTGTTGCTTCTAGGGTTCATTGTATCTCATCTCATTTTCTATTCTTAATCTAATATCTCTTTCTCTCTCAAGATCTCTCTCTCTATTATCTTCTTCTCTTATTCTTATATCGTGTGTATGATAAAGATTGATTATAGGAACCTACAAGTGGTATCAAGAGCCAAACATTGATCTAGGAAATTTTTTTTGGGCTAGTTACTGCTTATTTGCGTCGTTACTGTTCATCAGAAGCTTTGATCGAGTAAGTGTGATCGAGTTAGATCAAACTTAGTCGAGTTAGTGTAATCGAGTAACTTGGTTAATTTTAGTCGAGTAACTTGCACCTAATCGAGTAACTCCAACTTTGATCGAGTTAGATTGAAGTTGATCGAGTTAGACCTTTTGATCGAGTAACTCTATTTGATCGAGTAACTTAGTCTAGTAACTCAACTTAGTAGAGTAACTTAGTCTAGTAACTCAACTTAGTAGAGTAACTTAGTCTAGTAACTCAACTTAGTCGAGTAACTTAGTCTAGTAACTCAACTTAGTTGTAACACCCCGACCCGACAAGGGTAGAGATGTCACAATAATGGTGACATATCAGAAACATACACAAGCATACATCTTCAATAATACAAAGGAATCCAAAGGTTACAAGAAATTACAAGGAAATACAAATTTACAAAGGAACAAATACTAAGTCTGAAATATAAATTCTTCTAGTCATCTCTATAACAAAATATCTATCACAGTGTAGTCTTCTAAGTCCAATGGTACTCTCCACTCATACCCAGCTTTCTACTAAAACCTGCCGCAGGAAAAGAAATGCGGCTGAGCTACGAGAGCTCAGTGAACAGATATAACGGTAACAAAGCAGTAATAAAGAATAGTACAGATTGTCAGAAATATAAGTCATGCAGATATAATCAGAGTTAAAGGATAAATAAAGGAGTAATGATAAAGGGATAGGGAAATAATAAATAGATAAAGGTAAAGGGAAACAGTGCAAGGTCTAATAAGGGTCAAGGTAAGTAAATGTATATGGTAAAGGAAAACAGTAATCCACCACGAGCCCAGAAACAGAGATATAATATATATAACCATGCCATCATCATCAATCAGAGGGGTGTCCTCTCAGTAACCAGATAATATGAGGGGTGTCCTCATGTATCAAATGGAGTAGCTAGCTCCCAGAGGTTGTGAAAGGCGTGTATCGCACACACCATCAGTCACCAGAGATATAACAGATAATATAAACAGATAACAGAAACAGAACAAATCTAGGATGCATCCATTTGCCCCAGTAGGCCAGATTCTTCCTCTACGTAACAAGTCAAGTCAGGTCAGGGACGGGATAGGACATCACTCTCCTACCCTAGAGTCAAGTCATCGGTGCATCAATGACAAGGACATGAAGCCCTCATGCCTAGTGAAATGGCTCGGGTATCAAACTGTGGGTCAAGGTCAAGTATCATGTCATAATCAGATGGTATATCAAAAGGTTCAGATTATAAGGTCCAAGTCAGATGTTACAGAAGTGTATATCAGAGGTTCAGAAATCAGATAGGTTTATATCAGAGTTTATAACAATGTTCAAGTCCAGGTTCAGAAATAGTATATCAGATTAATGCTTATATCAAAGTTCAAATTAAGTTTCAAACAAGAGTTTATAACCAGGTTTAGAATAAGGTTCAAATCAAGGTTCAATAGGTCATATCAAAGGTTCATAATCAAAAAGGTTTATAGGTTCATAGAAAAGATTTTAATTCAAAGGTTTCATATTAAACTTGTGTTTAAAATAATCTTTCAGTGACTTTCATAAAATGATGTTTAGTAAAACCTTTTTATAAAGAAAATCTTAAAAAGGAATTTTCATAAAACCTTTAGTACAATTTCATTTAGAAGAGGTATAATATCGTGCTCAACAATACCGTTTTAAAATAGTTTTTCTCAAACATTTTCAGATATAATTAAGAAAGGTTTTCCAATTTCAGTTTCAATATCAAAAGAACTTCAAGTATCCAAGGGTTGAGTGTTCAAGTCACAGGGTGATGAATGAAATATATCAAGTATCAAGTGAACAGAACAGGGTTAAATATATCAGGGAAACTCAGAGTCAGATATCATAACAGAAAGGTTCATATCTGGGATTTATAACAAAGGGGATCATAGCACTGGCATAAATACAGAAACTGACAGATCAGAAAAATGAAAGAGATCATGAGAAACCTGTGAGAAGGTTCAGAATATCTGTACCTTATACCGCAAATGAAAACACAACAGAACAACCAGGTCGGAAACAACTCCATCTTCAGCGGATCTACATGAATTCATGATTTGTCTTATTAATAGCTTGTTTTATTCAGATTACTTATTTTAGTCGGCTTTCCATTTTTTAGCAACTTTCCTAAAATAGTAACTTTCCAGATTTAGCAGGTTTCTATAATTAGTAGATTTCCATCCTTTAACTTTACCAATTTACACTTTATACCTTTTAGTTTATAAATTTACAAAATAAACCTTATAAGTATATGAAATACAATTTAACCCTTTAATTAGTTTGACTTACAACTTAATCCTTATAATATTTATATTTACACATCAAGCCCTTAATTTTACCAACTTACACAATAAACCCATTGATTTAATATTAGTACGAATCAGCCTCAACTTTATATTAATTACACCACAAGTCCCTTAAATAAATTAATTTACAAATCAAACCTTTAATTTAATGAAATACAATCCGATCCAATAATTATCCATATATACACATTTTACCCTTAATTAATCAAAATTACATTTTATACCCCTTGTATCAATATTTACGAATCCAACCTTCAATTTCCAGAATTTACAAAAATAGTCCTTTACTTTTAATAATTTCAAATCGGTTTAAAGTTTATACGGTTCACAATTAATCCCTCATCTTACGATTTTTACACAAAACACCCTCACATTATATTTTATACTTTTTACCCCTGATTCATAGTGTATTACAAAAATAACCCATTAGTTTTACTAATCACAAATCGAACCCTATAATTTCTTTAAATCAGATTGGTAATTAATAAAAAACACAACAAACCCTAGTCAAAATTATACAAATCCTTTCAATCATCAAAATCATCATTAAACATCTTTTATTCCAGAGTTAAGGTCACAACAAACCCTAAATCATTCGATCCATGCTCCTTTTATTTTATTCGATTCAATATATATTACCCGATTTAAACATAAATTCGATCAAGGTGTTCTAGGCTTCGATCACATCTTTTATCATTTTTCCAGGTTCATATAACATGTATGGGACTCAAATAAATTATGTACACAACCCATAAAAAATCGTATGAACATGCTTGTGATTTTATGCCCGTTTTGATACATATAATTCGTTCGACCCATTTTAACGTGCATGGTGCATTTTCTGTATTTTATACATGTTATATATGATGTATAGAGTGTAGAAAAAATACCAGATGAGTTGTGGAACGATCAAATCAGTCGTGGTGAATTTATACCCTTGCTAGCACCCGCGACACAAATAAAATCCCCACGATCACTCCAGCCCTTTCACGGCCACAAACTTATTTTTCTCCCCTTCCTTGTACTCAGATGAACGTGGGAAAAATACTCTAGGACCTCCAGAAAATCGGAATAGGTGTGTGTGAATTTTTGTGTGTGTTAGGGTTTCGAATAAGAAAAGGAGCGTGTGTATAATGGGCAAACCGTGTATAATCAATTGTGGTTGCATAATTTTTGGTTGTTAATTGCTACTAATGTGGTGTGATTGATTTGGAAGAGTATTTCCAAAATTAGTGTGGTCTTATCCTCTTTGTTTTGATTTTAAAATAATTATACAAATAATAATATGTGAATCGGCCCAAAATAAATTAAAATAATGTGACAACAATTTTTTTGGCATTGTAAAATATTAAAATGTTGCAACAAAACTATTTTACTTCATATGTTACTCATTTACAGAGGTTAGGGATTTATTTGGCGTTTTAAACATTTATTAATTGAATTTTAAGGTTACAGGGGTATTTTGGTCATTTTACATGTTTTGAAATTTCGGGTATTACAACTTCTTCCCCCCTAAAATAAAAATTTCGCCCTCGAAATTTGAAGTCGCAAAGTTAGACAGAGTCGTTGCAATTCGCAAAAGATTGTCACGAACAACCTCACGCCCGAGGAGGTTCTTCCAAAAGCTCTCCAAAACAAATGGTTTCTCATGACTCGATCAAAACAAGGTGGGTTCAGATTCCTCAGGAGGAGACAAATTAGGTTGATTCAGATCAAAAGAACCATTCAACATGAAATGGATGGTAGGTGAATCTTCTGAAAAGCTTGAACAGAATTTCAAATCAGATTAACTGCATTATCAGTAGAGAGCTCTACAAGGAGTGCAAGATTTATAACTGAGGTCAACAGAATGCAAAACGAGAGTCCAGACTCATCCAGATATCTAATGAACGAAAGCAGAGTATACGCATCGGTAGAATGAACCTAATGTCTCACTAATCACGGATAAACCAACGGAGATCAGATTCTAAACTTCTTAGGTACTCCCCCAAGATATCCTATGGCCACAATGAGTGCACGTTATATGGTGTAAGTATTATCACGTTGATCAGGCGTCATAATACTAGCACCACATAAATATGCCTTCATGATGATCATACTTTATCTCGAGTCGTGAGTATAACAACCTATCTTAATCCACCTAGTACTTCTACAGTCTCAGAGTCAACCAGATCAAAGTCATAGTCAAGAGAGAAATAAGACTATTCGCAAGAGTATCGGAATTCCAGATTGCCTAGTAGAAGTAGGGTACGCCGTCATGAGTATCAGGTTCTCCACAATTCGCCAAGACTCCTCCGAACAAAGCCATCATAGAACATACGAGAAATAATTACAGAACTGAAATGCTTCTAGGAATACTTAAATCATTAGAGGATCTTATCACGATATAACGAAGCATAAGGGAGTCAACGGAAATGGAAACTAATCGTCAATAACTTCGGTCTTCACAGAATCAATTCTTCCAAACATAAAAGGTCTGTTTCAGAATTCCGTTCCTTCAAAACATCAAATCTCTTCATGTCCGGTTAATCTGTCTTCGTTTATCCATCAATCTGGAAGTGAAGCAAAATCATGATCTTGTGTCTGGTTCATCAAGCCTCCAGTTCTTCTTGGAATGTGGTGGAGTAATGTGAATTTCTGGCACGATCTTTAAGTTACTTCATCATCTAGTCTGCTTCCGCTCTCAATTCATCTTAGTACAACCAAGATGAATAGGGAAGTGAGACTGTACATCTTCATCAGCTCCAGGTTCGCCGTCTTTCTTCTGCATCGCCAACACTTCTGTCTTGTAAGGAATGTCTTCACTCTTCAGGGTAGTCACCGCTGTTGTCAACTCTAGGTCAGGTAGTGAAGTAATACTTCTGATGTGTTTCTACTTGTCTTGATGCATAAGCAAACCTTCTGTGTTGCAAGGGAGTATAACCGAGTCTCTTTCTGAAATGTCCCAAAATTTGTTCCGTCTAAAGCTATGGAAACAAATTTCTATTTCAGCTTTTTCCAAAACTCCATTTTTACTCAACCGAACTACGCTGTTTCTCTCTGGTCACGGAATTTATCAAGGGTAACGCAAGTTGTAAACATCTTCCAGAATTCTACTGCAAGGTTCAAAAGATTTCAGTTCTCCATTCTGTTATTGGTCTTGACCATTCGGTGACAGTTTCAAAATTTTCGGGATTTAAAGAGATATCCTCCATCAAGAAAAACCGTTGTCTCAATCTCTCAGAATGCACAAGTGATCGTCAATTTTCTAACAAAGTGCAAAAATGATTTTCATGTTCTTCTTCGTCTCCGAATGTACTATTAAGTCATACAATGACCATTTGCCCAAGTACTCACGAGAAAACATTCACTTATCAAATTTACAGAATAGTCAGAGCTTTAGCTAATACTATTAGCGTCACAACCCTTCATATCAGTCGTTACAAATACGGAAAGCGATCTCAAGAATAACCTCAATTCATATTTCCATCTG
The DNA here is from genome assembly GCA_021014915.2 of Artemisia tridentata subsp. tridentata. NCBI lineage: Eukaryota > Viridiplantae > Streptophyta > Magnoliopsida > Asterales > Asteraceae > Artemisia > Artemisia tridentata. The sequence goes on from CP139504.1 coordinate 428,858,261, forward strand.
AAGGAAACTTCGCGCTCTGAAATTGAATAGATATAAAGTCGATTCAGGGTGAAGAAATAAGGGTTCCAAATAGCAATACGGTTCAGCTTCCAGAAATCAATACATATCTCCTGTCATCATTCTTCTTTATCGCGAACAAAACTGAAATACGCCAAGAAAATGCTCTTAAGAAAACTTACTTCACACTCCGGTGGAAAACTTGGTGGTTCAATCAGCAATCGTGTTTCAGAAAATTCCGGGTGCCAAGTATTTCTCAAGATGAGGTTCATTCATATGTGTAAGAAATGGGTTCAAGGAACACTTCATAACCGCGAAAGTAACACACGAGTCTCCAGAGTAATAGCGATAGCAGAAAGTTTAACAATCGGTAATCGTGGTAGGGAGTTCTGATGTGCATGTCGTTGTGTTCAAGTTTTAAAATTTATAAACACGATTTATCCAATTCTCTAATCACACATACGAGCAAGTATACTCGTCCGTGGTAGTAAAGGTGGGTAAGTCGAGATCGTCCCAAGGGAATTGGGGTTTAGGTTTAGTAAATAAGTTTTAGCAAAAAGGAGTGTCAATCCAATTTGAAGTAAATTCTAAAAAACAAACAAGCAAGGTTCAATCAATCAAAAACTAATATACTTGTGTGTAGGTTCCATGACAATTGTTTAGAGTAACCAATCAAGTTGGGTGTTACTTGTAATGATGCACAACTTAAAATGAATGATTCACAATCTATGGTTTTTGTCATGAGAAATCATATCTAAGAATTCAATCTCCTAGTTAACTCCTTTCGGCCATTATTAACTATTACGATAATTCTATTAAGTCCTTTTTGTTGTTTGAAAGCATGTCTTATCTCAAGAATTCCTACGAATCCTTACGGCCTTTTTCGTGATGAAATCGTTTCCAAATCCATTTTAATGAGTAAAGGTGTTGCTTGTCACACACCACAATCCATACTAATTCGTGCACTAACTTTTTGGAATAAAAACATAAAGAAAACTCCTTTCGGCCTTGTGAATCTTTGAAAATGTTTTTACCAACCAATTAAGCAAGATTAGATTTTATCTCAACAAACTCATAAAACAAGATATGTTTTCATGCATCACTATGATAAGATTACTCCAACAATTGTCACATCATCCACACACAAGTATAACTAAATTACTCCATAACAATCATAACCAAACACAAATAATTAACCAAACTTTCATTCATCATATAGTAAAAGTAAAAGTAGTTCATGATAACTCAACAAGAAATACCTATCAAGGAATTACAAGAACTAGAATTGTGGAACTATAGCAATCCACACTCCTCCAATCGCCTATTATCACAAGTAAACAACTCCACACACGGACGCAACTCTTGAGACTCGAACTCAAGATCTCCTGGACGTTTTCACAGCAACTACAAGCTTTTGGGCAAATATAATAATAGTGGTGTAGCTTTCTTAGGTTATGTCACTTCCCCAAAAGAACTCTCTTTGTAAATTAACCAAGGGTTCCTTAAATAAGTGAGGAAACCCTTCTTATCCAAGTAAAAACGTCCCATATGATTTAACAACCGAGAAATGATAAGCCTCAATGATTATGGGGCTTAAATTCATCATTTAATGCAACTTTGTAACTTCAGTGTTGGCCAACCGATCGGTATTTGGCTCCTACCGATCGGTTGGAGCTCTCGGTGTTTCCAACTTCACTCCATCCGAATCGGATGCGGGCAGCATCCGATCGGATGGATGATCCTGCCATGCACTTTTATTTTCTTTTATTCATTTCTCGTTACGTGCTCGATCCTTCGCTGTACCATTGATTTCCTTCATAGAACTTGATCTTTTCTTGATATATTAAGCATAGAAGTCTTGGTCTAATCAATTCTTTGAAGTATCATGTGGTTTCTTTCTCGTAATTCTCCTTATGTGCATAATCTCTTCATTTCTTCGTGTTTTCCTCCACTTTTCCTGTACTTGGCTATATTTACTTGCATACACACTTTTTCATCATTTAGCAACAAATACATGCAAATATAACCAAATATGATGCACAAAACTAGCAATAACGCACCTAAAAACATGTTAGATTTAAGCGTTATCAAATCCCCCACACTTGAGTTTTGCTCGCCCTCGAGCAAGTCTAATTTTTAGAAAAACTGAACTCAATGGTATTTTTATTACGTTCATGAAAAATCCTTGAAATGTATGCAATTTAAATTGAGTTTTGTTAACATCGCCAAGTACCTCACAAAGGAAATTTTAAATTCACACAACTCTCGATAGTAGATTTGACTGTAGATCACTCAATTGCTCAGACGCGATTCATATCTCTTACCATAAGCTTGTACTTGTATCAAAACAACAAAATAAAACATCAAAGAGGTCTTTTATTTGGGTTTAGGTTTCAAAAGGGTTTCGATTACCTAGCTAATGTATAGATATTTCATACAAGTACATCATAATTCGCTAACAACGAATCCTTGTGTAGTCAAGCAATGGATGGTCACTAGATCGTACCTTGGTTCGCTAACGACGTTACTTGCATAACGGATGGTCACCAATTTACTCACCAGATCGCTAACAACGTTTTTCAACTACCCAAAAACTCGGATGGTCACTAGAACATACATGTGCTACATATCTAAACAAAGCCATCACTAAATCTGAATGCTCGAATAAAGTAATTGGTAAGGGAAAGGGATAAGACATGGGAATTTGATTTGGTTCTAAAAAAAAACAAAAATCAAGCCCAAATTCAATCCTAATCTCTTTACATCACAAATGATTACTCACCAAACTTCTTCATTCATTATTCCGCATTTCATATAAACTCCATCTTCCATAATATCTCTTTGAATATCTTATTTTCACACATACATAGCTCATTGGCTTTTCTTTTTTTTTTTTTTTTTTTTTTTTTTTTTTTTTCAACACCCCCACACTTTGGATGAGCACACGCTACAAAAATATAAATAAGAGTAGCGACCTCCTTCTTCATTGAAACAACATATACACATACAAGGTGTGGTCAATCATGCAATCATCAAAAATAAATAGTTTCGAATTTCATTTGGACTTGATTCGCGAAAGTCTAAGGTGTATGGTGCAATAATTTTCTGGGTTAAATCAAAAGAAAAGATAGGCTCAAAAGGGTGTAACTAAGGGTATCTAGCATATAATGCTAACAAATGGGTTCCAAATACTAAGGACAACTAACCGATGTGGTTAGCAAAAATGTATTGTAAACGGAAGGCCATTTGGTGAAAATCCTAATTTGCCTCTTATCATTTGAATATATTTTATTACTTGAAAGTAATTTTAACCGTAATGCATAACAAGTACAAGTTCTAGAATTGACATAATCACCGGCACACTCATACGAAATATAAGGCATGAATCCTCACAATTTAAAGTGGTGGTAAAATGTACTTAGCAATAGTTACCAAAAACTCTCAAAACTTGACTACATTCCAAAAAAATTTCAAAATAACCTTATTATTTACCATTGAATCAACTTGTCTATCAACTAGAAAAATCAAAGGCGAATAAATTCACACATTCTAGTCCTTGAAATCCAAAATTCCAAAAATTTTAAAAAAAAAACAAATCTTTCCTATTTACTTCCCTCCCCCACACTTAAGTTTTGCATTGTCCTCAATGTAATAAAACGAACTTCAAAGTAAAGGAAATGGAAAGAAAAATAGAAAAAAAAAACTACCCGGAAAAAAATTAGCATAAGCCTAGTTGATCACAAGTAATCTCATGAGTTCTTCCAACTTCAAAAATTGATCAACACTAAGCTTCCGTCAATTCTTCCCCTGCAAATACTGCAAACTATGCTCGAAACAATAAACCAAACATAAATAAAAATCCAAACAAATCAAAGTTAAAACAAATACATCCTACAAGAGTTAAAGTTTAAAGTAGTAGAAAATAGAAAATAGAAATAGTTCAACCATCATTGTTTTGAAACCATAATCATTAACCATCATTGATCACTCATAATCCATGTCCGGATCAATCCTTTCATCTTCACTCTCTTCATCTTCATAATTCTCATCACCCTCAAAAATTGTGTACCTTTGTCTTTTCTCTCCAGCACCCCTTGAAGAACCGCCCACATCAAAACTCGAACTCCCAACATTAGGAACTCTGCCATACACCGGCACTGGTTCAGGAAATGGTGCGTACCCAGGATATGGGTAAGGGTATTGGCCAGGATACGGGTCATACTCCAATGGGTAGGGTGGAACATTTGGTGGGTTGTAAGGAGGTACCTCATAATCGGCTTGTTGAGCCACATGTTGAAGCATCGGCATTGAGTAATCATAGTTGTAATTTTGCCTCATCATCATTGAATCTCTACACATGTCCCTTTTCTCAATTTCATTTAGTTCACGGTTCCAATCTCCCCATCCCGAGTCAAAACTACCCGGGGCATGAATATTCCCAACAGGAGGTGGTGGTTGATATGGTTGTTGTTGGTAAGGCTGCTGTGGTGCTCCATGAGGTGCAACCATTTGTGGCTCAATCCAAGCTCCCAACTCTCGTGTCTTCCTATTTAAGGCCGTATTAAAACTCCTCTCATCCCACGTCTCACAATTCAACATCTCTGAACACTTTGCTAACTCTATATCCACATAATAGCCCAATCTTTTCGCCAACTTGGTCACATAGTGACCACCACAGATTGCACTATTGTCTTTGATTCCTGGTGCTCTCCTTGAAAGATACTCGGCTATTATCCAAGCCGCATTTCCATTCTTCTCCTCTAACAACTTCATAACCCAAAGATCCGGTTGATTGCACTTGTCTCGGCTCCCTGTCCTATGCAAGACACTCCAAGCTATCAATTTTTGTAAAATTCTCAACAACGGATTCCTTAGCTTTGATGAATTCGTTCTCGTATAACTTGGGTCACCAACACTGTTCCAATACTCAGCTAACCCGGCATAATCATTATGCCTCCTTACTAATCTCACAAAATGAGATGCAAACAATCGACTTTTGATCTCATCTGGCTCGTATAAGCCAAGAACCACGGCAAACTCTGGCAAAGTAAACTCATGCTCTCTACCACAGAGCCTAAACCAAATGCATTTGTCATTCATAAGATCCACAACCTTCCTCTCAAAGTAAAACGTGGAGAAAAACTCCAAACACCATTCTCGGTTAACATTCTCGTGAATGCTAAACGCATTCTCCCACGAATAATCCTCAAAACTATCACTATCTCCTTCATATACATATGTCATTCTCATCAAATTCCTTAACTCCATCTCACATCCATACTCATGAAATAAACTCCAATCAACTAACCTTGGTTTGGCGATTTTCCTCCCTTGTAACTTCGATAGACGCTCACGAAAAGCGTGCCTCTCTTCGCTGCTTAAGCCACTAAACTTCAAATTCTCGTTACGCTCTGGAATCACAGTATACTTAACCTTCTCTTTGATATTCCTATTCACAAACTTTTGCACAATTGGATTACTAACTTCACGTGATGAACTCGATCCTCCTGCAAGAAATCTCTGTAGAAATCATGATTATTCGTTAGTATAAGAGTATAAGAAACAAAGTTAGATGATTTAGAAGTCAAAAAGATTCGATTTGAAAATCTTCAAAAAGTTTTACCGAGGGCTCCATCCGATCGGTATCTCTCTCCATCCGATTGGATGGAGTTGTGACCTTGTCAAGCCGATCGGTATCAACTCGCAACCAATTCGGTTGTACTCACTGTATCAAAAACAACAATTTTCCGACTCCCAATCAATCCTATCTAGTTCCACTCTTCCTTATCCTGCATTTCATCAATCACTATGGTCTCTACACATCCCACTTATCTCTAAATCATATCCATAACATACTCGCATGATCAATCTTAGAACCTATGAACATATTCAAAATCAAACTTTATTGATGTTCTAATCCACAATGCATCATCCTAGGAACACTAATTAACATCTAAACAACATCTGGAAATCATCAATTTCTACCCAGAATTGATTCAAAGTTTTGACCCTTATGAAAAAAAAAATCAATTAATTAATTCTTCCTCAAGACTTAATCAATCCATCTCATTCTTTTTGCAATGATTTCCTCAATCATTTACCCATCTATTCCAGAAAAATCATGCCTTAATTCAAACTACATCAAAAACGCCTAAATTTTGACCTAATTCAATCAACTCGAATTAAAACCTAATTGACACAAATTGATGATGTTACTTACTTGTTTTGGTGCCATTGATGATCCTTCAACTCTCCTGCAACTCTTAAAAATCTCCTAATGGTCGAATTAATGAAACCCAAGTATGGTGGAATGAGTGTGTGTGTGTTTTTATGATTTTTGAAATCTTAGGTATATATACTTCACTCCATCCGATCAGTATTTCATCCAACCGATTCGGATTGAATTTTTGCAAAACTTCACTTTTTCTTTCTTTCTTCAATACTTTGACATTTGCAAGAACAAATAGAAAGTATTTTACTCCCTAAAAAGACTTCACTTTAAGTAAAAATATCACCAACACACTTATTCTCCCAACTTGTTATCCAAACTATCTCTACAACTTCTAAAACAAAACTTAACTCCATAAATTAAAAACTTAATAAAACCATAAGGTAACCAAAAGGTCTTAAACTTAAATCAAACTTAAATGCAAAACATTAAACTACTATTAAAAATGCATTAAAAATAAACAAACAAACATTAGCACAAGCCTTGTGCTTTATTCTTCAACTTTTGCTCTTCAACCTTCATCCTTCAAAGTATTCATGCTTCAAGATGTCTTCACTTTGAAATTTGCCAGATAACTTTCGGTTAGTAACTTGTGTTTTAAACTTCCTTGCAAAATTTCTTCCATCCGGACAAACTATATCAAACTTCACATGCCATTCTCCATCACCTTCTTCTTTCTTGTAAACACTAACTCCTTCGGGTCCCCATTCCAAATTCTTCAATTGAACCGGTAAGGATCCAAGAAAATCTATCAATTTATGGAACACAAAAACATTCTTGAATGGGTTATAGAAAACCTCCATAGCTAATTCTCTTTCCAACTCATCTTCAATACCAAAGTAACTAGGGACAATCGGTCCATACTTAGGTCTTCCCTCTTCATCTCTACCAACTTCAAAACAACCTAAATGGTCTTCTTCTTCTTCTTCTTCATGCACTTCCTTAATAATCTTGCCTCTAGGTTTTGGATAATAGGTATGCTTCAAGATCCCATCACTAATAGTCATAGTACCTCTACCCATATCTATAATAGCTCCGCAAGTTCTCAAAAATGTTCTTCCTAACAACAAAGGTAACTCCTTATCTTCCGGGATATTAAGTACAAGAAAATCGGCTAAGAAAGCTTGATATCCTACTTGCACTCTAACATTCTTCACTTCTCCCATTGCTTTTGCTCTTGAATTGTCAGCCATAGTAAGATTATATTGATTTGGTTGAGGATTACCAAGTCCTAATCTTTTGTACAACGGGTATGGCATCACATTCACACTTGCTCCTGTATCGGCCAATGCATACATTGCATCGGTTCCATTCACCTTAATTGGTAACACAAAATTTCCCGGATCGCTCTCTTTCTTAGGCAACCCATTTTCAACTATCCTTTCCCTTGCAAACTCATCAAAATTCTTATCCTCTAGCCTAGATGTTGCCATCATAACCGCATCTAACTTCTTACGATAAACCATGTAATTGTTCAACACTTCTATAACCGTCTTCTCTTCCATAAGCTCCTTAAATTTCATTTCCAAGTTCTCCAAAACAGCTTCCTTTTGTTCTTTAGTCAATGGTTTAACTTCTTGAGGTGATTTGGATGATGAACTAGATGAACTACTCTCATTTTTAGGGGTGGAGGGTTGGGTAAGTTTGTTAAGTGGTGTTTTCTTGCGATTAGCCTTTCCCATTTTAACAATCTCTCCTCTTCCTTCCTTCTTCTCTACCATATCATCATCAACATCAATTCTCATCTCTCCCATAGCAAAATCAATCCTACATTTGGTTTTCACCATGAAATTTCTACCAAACAAAACTTCCGGTTCATCCATATTTCCATATTCCAACACAACAAAATCAACCTTGAAAACATGACCATGAATATTAACTTTCACATCTTTCACTATCTTCCTACCATAATCCTCATAATCAAGCCTAACAAAGCCAAGCTTACCAAGCATTTCTTCCGTAATGTAATTCTCACCATATTCCATATTAAGTTGAGCATCCCAAGCCTTAACTCCTTCCACACCACATGGTGTAGCATACCTCATAAATGGTACATCAAACTCTTTAGGTGGTGCTTGCGTGAACACAACCACTCTTTTCTCCTTAGGTAAACAAACACTGCTTTCGCCAACTTCTTCTTTCCTTTCTAAACCAATCTTAGCTTCATCCAAAATGCTTTCCAACTTTTCCAAAGAATCTCCTGAATCTCTCAACATCTCTTCCAAATGTCTCAAATATTCCGAAACATTGCTTAAACTCTCCATTCTACTTATAACATAATCACAAAACAAAAATTCCAAACTATTAGCGTGAGGGTTAGTTATAATCGAACCATATCAAAATATCAAACAAAAATAAGCTAACAAACAACTTCAAATCATCAAAACATCAAAACAACTGAAAATAAAAAATCATAAAAATTTTTACCGAGGCAACCATCCGATCGGTATCACCTTCCATCCGATCGGATGGGAAAACTGCAAAAGATGAAATCTCACCAACCGAATCGGATGCGGGCGGCCTCCGATCGGTTCGATCGAAAATTATTATTATTATTTTTTTTTTATATTACTAATAATAATACTAAGACTAACTAATGACAACCTCTTTTTAACTTGTTTTTGTGTTTTTTTTTTAGAAACTAAAAATAAAAATAAATTTACTAGAACTAATTAATATAATCCTATAATTAATTATCAAGCATTAAATTATTTAATTAACTTTTAACTAATGAACTAATGACCATAAAAAAAACTAATTATTACTCATTCAAGAAAAACTATAAAACTACCAATCATTAAAATTAATAAATTAACTACATTAAACATAAAAACTTTCTAATACCCTAAATTAATTAATCTAATTACTCTACTAATTAAACATAACATTAATGAATCATAAAAACTGAAAAATAACAAAAACTAGTAAACAAAAAATATTAACGAGACCACCAACCGATCGGATGGAAATCCATCCGATTCGGTTGGTCCGAACCAAGCCTCTTTTTCTTTTTTTTTTTACTTTTTACTTTCTTTAAAAAAAAAACTTAAGACTACTAAGCCCAACTACCAAGAAAATCTTAACAATTCCCCGGCAGCGGCGCCAAAAACTTGATGTGCGTGTCGTTGTGTTCAAGTTTTAAAATTTATAAACACGATTTATCCAATTCTCTAATCACACATACGAGCAAGTATACTCGTCCGTGGTAGTAAAGGGGGGTAAGTCGAGATCGTCCCAAGGGAATTGGGGTTTAGGTTTAGTAAATAAGTTTTAGCAAAAAGGAGTGTCAATCCAATTTGAAGTAAATTCTAAAAAACAAACAAGCAAGGTTCAATCAATCAAAAACTAATATACTTGTGTGTAGGTTCCATGACAATTGTTTAGAGTAACCAATCAAGTTGGGTGTTACTTGTAATGATGCACAACTTAAAATGAATGATTCACAATCTATGGTTTTTGTCATGAGAAATCATATCTAAGAATTCAATCTCCTAGTTAACTCCTTTCGGCCATTATTAACTATTACGATAATTCTATTAAGTCCTTTTTGTTGTTTGAAAGCATGTCTTATCTCAAGAATTCCTACGAATCCTTACGGCCTTTTTCGTGATGAAATCGTTTCCAAATCCATTTTAATGAGTAAAGGTGTTGCTTGTCACACACCACAATCCATACTAATTCGTGCACTAACTTTTTGGAATAAAAACATAAAGAAAACTCCTTTCGGCCTTGTGAATCTTTGAAAATGTTTTTACCAACCAATTAAGCAAGATTAGATTTTATCTCAACAAACTCATAAAACAAGATATGTTTTCATGCATCACTATGATAAGATTACTCCAACAATTGTCACATCATCCACACACAAGTATAACTAAATTACTCCATAACAATCATAACCAAACACAAATAATTAACCAAACTTTCATTCATCATATAGTAAAAGTAAAAGTAGTTCATGATAACTCAACAAGAAATACCTATCAAGGAATTACAAGAACTAGAATTGTGGAACTATAGCAATCCATACTCCTCCAATCGCCTATTATCACAAGTAAACAACTCCACACACGGACGCAACTCTTGAGACTCGAACTCAAGATCTCCTGGACGTTTTCACAGCAACTACAAGCTTTTGGGCAAATATAATAATAGTGGTGTAGCTTTCTTAGGTTATGTCACTTCCCCAAAAGAACTCTCTTTGTAAATTAACCAAGGGTTCCTTAAATAAGTGAGGAAACCCTTCTTATCCAAGTAAAAACGTCCCATATGATTTAACAACCGAGAAATGATAAGCCTCAATGATTATGGGGCTTAAATTCATCATTTAATGCAACTTTGTAACTTCAGTGTCGGCCAACCGATCGGTATTTGGCTCCTACCGATCGGTTGGAGCTCTCGGTGTTTCCAACTTCACTCCATCCGAATCGGATGCGGGCAGCATCCGATCGGATGGATGATCCTGCCATGCACTTTTATTTTCTTTGATTCATTTCTCGTTACGTGCTCGATCCTTCGCTGTACCATTGATTTCCTTCATAGAACTTGATCTTTTCTTGATATATTAAGCATAGAAGTCTTGGTCTAATCAATTCTTTGAAGTATCATGTGGTTTCTTTCTCGTAATTCTCCTTATGTGCATAATCTCTTCATTTCTTCATGTTTTCCTCCACTTTTCCTGTACTTGGCTATATTTACTTGCATACACACTTTTTCATCATTTAGCAACAAATACATGCAAATATAACCAAATATGATGCACAAAACTAGCAATAACGCACCTAAAAACATGTTAGATTTAAGCGTTATCAAGTTCAAAATTGTTTCAAACGTCAAAGGTGAGGCATAGGAGGATAGTTGTCAACCAACCAAATCCTTTATCAGAATAAAATCGGTGTTAACAGTCCACAGAAAGACAGATCAACAAGGAAAATCTTATCGTCCAAAATGAGAGGGAAACATTCTTATACTCGTGGTTAAACACCACAAAACTTCTCATAGGGACAGAGATGGGTAAGACGAAATCAAATAGCGTCGGAAAATTCATAGATGCTTATCAAAAGCAAGAGACAAATAACAGAATGTATCAAATACGTCATCGCCAAGAAGATTTTCAGAATGCCCGTAGAGGCATCAAAATGATTAACAGAAGGATCAGAGGTCAGAGTCAGACTCTGCAGACAAGGATCAAATAGTGTCAGGCAATTAATATGCAGTTCTTAATGCCTTCGAGATTTATTTAGGTTCAAAACTTAGGTAATGCAAAGCATAAGCTCGCAATTTTCCAAAAGTGATCTTAACAGACTTAAATCCAACGCAAAGCATGAATCAGAGTGATGCGGAAGCAAAATACTTAAACAAATGCCTTATAGTCTACCCATTCCTCACTGGTCAAAACTTAAGTTCATATCAAGAAATCCTAAAGCAAGTTCTCTGGGTGTTCTCCTATGTTCTTACAGTGGAAGCCTAATGGTCCAGAACTCACAGGTCAAGGGTAAATGTATTACGAGTCGCAGCCTGTCTCTCTGATACCATAAATTGTAACACCCCGACCCGACAAGGGTAGAGATGTCACAATAATGGTGACATATCAGAAACATACACAAGCATACATCTTCAATAATACAACGGAATCCAAAGGTTACAAGAAATTACAAGGAAATACAAATTTACAAAGGAACAAATACTAAGTCTGAAATATAAATTCTTCTAGTCATCTCTATAACAAAATATCTATCACAGTGTAGTCTTCTAAGTCCAATGGTACTCTCCACTCATACCCAGCTTCCTACTAAAACCTGCCGCAGGAAAAGAAATGCGGCTGAGCTACGAGAGCTTAGTGAACAGATATAACAGTAACAAAGCAGTAATAAAGAATAGTACAGAGTGTCAGAAATATAAGTCATGCAGATATAATCAGAGTTAAAGGATAAATAAAGGAGTAATGATAAAGGGATAGGGAAATAATAAATAGATAAAGGTAAAGGGAAACAGTGCAAGGTCTAATAAGGGTCAAGGTAAGTAAATGTATATGGTAAAGGAAAACAGTAATCCACCACGAGCCCAGAAACAGAGATATAATATATATAACCATGCCATCATCATCAATCAGAGGGGTGTCCTCTCAGTAACCAGATAATATGAGGGGTGTCCTCATGTATCAAATGGAGTAGCTAGCTCCCAGAGGTTGTGAAAGACGTGTATCGCACACACCATCAGTCACCAGAGATATAACAGATAATATAAACAGATAACAGAAACAGAACAAATCTAGGATGCATCCATACGCCCCAGTAGGCCAGATTCTTCCTCTACGTAACAAGTCAAGTCAGGTCAGGGACGGGATAGGACATCACTCTCCTACCCTAGAGTCAAGTCATCGGTGCATCAATGACAAGGACATGAAACCCTCATGCCTAGTGAAATGGCTCGGGTATCAAACTGTGGGTCAAGGTCAAGTATCATGTCATAATCAGATGGTATATCAAAAGGTTCAGATTATAAGGTCCATGTCAGATGTTACAGAAGTGTATATCAGAGTTTATAACAATGTTCAAGTCCAGGTTCAGAAATAGTATATCAGATTAATGCTTATATCAAAGTTCAAATTAAGTTTCAAACAAGAGTTTATAACCAGGTTTAGAATAAGGTTCAAATCAAGGTTCAATAGGTCATATCAAAGGTTCATAATCAAAAAGGTTTATAGGTTCATAGAAAAGATTTTAATTCAAAGGTTTCATATTAAACTTGTATTTAAAATAATCTTTCAGTGACTTTCATAAAATGATGTTTAGTAAAACCTTTTTATAAAGAAAATCTTAAAAAGGAATTTTCATAAAACCTTTAATACAATTTCATTTAGAAGAGGTATAATATCGTGCTCAACAATACCGTTTTAAAATAGTTTTTCTCAAACATTTTCAGATATAATTAAGAAAGGTTTTCCAATTTCAGTTTCAATATCAAAAGAACTTCAAGTATCCAAGGGTTGAGTGTTCAAGTCACAGGGTGATGAATGAAATATATCAAGTATCAAGTGAACAGAACAGGGTTAAATATATCAGGGAAACTCAGAGTCAGATATCATAACAGAAAGGTTCATATCAGGGATTTATAACAAAGGGGATCATAGCACTGGCTTAAATACAGAAACTGACAGATTAGAAAAATGAAAGAGATCATGAGAAACCTGTGAGAAGGTTCAGAATATCTGTACCTTATACCGCAAATGAACACACAACAGAACAACCAGGACGGAAACAACTCCATCTTCAGCGGATCTACATGAATTCATGATTTGTCTTATTAATAGCTTGTTTTATTCAGATTACTTATTTTAGTCGGCTTTCCATTTTTTAGCAACTTTCCTAAAATAGTAACTTTCCAGATTTAGCAGGTTTCTATAATTAGCAGATTTCCATCCTTTAACTTTACAAATTTACACTTTATACCTTTTAGTTTATAAATTTACAAAATAAACCTTATAAGTATATGAAATACAATTTAACCCTTTAATTAGTTTGACTTACAACTTAATCCTTATAATATTTATATTTACACATCAAGCCCTTAATTTTACCAACTTACACAATAAACCCATTGATTTAATATTAGTACGAATCAGCCTCAACTTTATATTAATTACACCACAAGTCCCATAAATAAATTAATTTACAAATCAAACCTTTAATTTAATGAAATACAATCCGATCCAATAATTATCCATATATACACATTTTACCCTTAATTAATCAAAATTACATTTTATACCCCTTGTATCAATATTTACGAATCCAACCTTCAATTTCCAGAATTTACAAAAATAGTCCTTTACTTTTAATAATTTCAAATCGGTTTAAAGTTTATACGGTTCACAATTAATCCCTCATCTTACGATTTTTACACAAAACACCCTCACATTATATTTTATACTTTTTACCCCTGATTCATAGTGTATTACAAAAATAACCCATTAGTTTTACTAATCACAAATCGAACCCTATAATTTCTTTAAATCCGATCGGTAATTAATCAAAACACAACAAACCCTAGTCAAAATTATACAAATCCTTTCAATCATCAAAATCATCATTAAACATCTTTTATTCCAGAGTTAAGGTCACAACAAACCCTAAATCATTCGATCCATGCTCCTTTTATTTTATTCAATTCAATATTTATTACCCGATTTAAACATAAATTCGATCAAGGTGTTCTAGGCTTCGATCACATCTTTTATCATTTTTCCAGGTTCATATAACATGTATGGGACTCAAATAAAATATGTACACAACCCAGAAAAAATCGTATGAACATGCTTGTGATTTTATGCCCGTTTTGATACATATAATTCGTTCGACCCATTTTAACGTGCATGGTGCATTTTCTGTATTTTATACATGTTATATATGATGTATAGAGTGTAGCAAAAATACCAGATGAGTTGTGGAACGATCGAATCAGTCGTGGTGAATTTATACCCTTGCTAGCACCCGCGACACAAATAAAATCCCCACGATCACTCCAGCCCTTTCACGGCCACAAACTTATTTTTCTCCCCTTCCTTGTACTCAGATGAACGTGGGAAAAATACTCTAGGACCTGCATAAAATCAGAATAGGTGTGTGTGAATTTTTATGTGTGTTAGGGTTTCGAATAAGAAAAGGAGCGTGTGTATAATGGGCAAACCGTGTATAATCAATTGTGGTTGCATAATTTTCGGTTGTTAATTGCTACTAATGTGGTGTGATTGATTTGTAAGAGTATTTCCAAAATTAGTGTGGTCTTATCCTCTTTGTTTTGATTTTAAAATAATTATACAAATAATAATATGTGAATCGGCCCAAAATAAATTAAAATAATGTGACAACAATTTTTTTGGCATTGTAAAATATTAAAATGTTGCAACAAAATTATTTTACTTCATATGTTACTCATTTACAGAGGTTAGGGATTTATTTGGCGTTTTAAACATTTATTAATTGAATTTTAAAGTTACAGGGGTATTTTGGTCATTTTACATGTTTTGAAATTTCGGGTATTACATTAGTAGAGTAACTTAGTCTAGTAACTTGATTTAGTCTAGTAACTTGATTTAGTATAGTAACTTGATTTAGTCGAGTAATTTGATTTAGTCTAGTAACTTGATTTAGTCTAGTAACTACTTTTAGTCGAGTAACTCATTTGATCTAGTAACTCCATTTGATAGAGTAACTCACATGATCTAGTAACTCCATTTGATCAAGTAACTCATTTGATCTAGTTACTCATTTCATCGAGTAACTTTTTGATCTAGAAACTCTAATTGATCGAGTAACTTAGTCGAGTAAGTTTAATCAAGAAAGTGAGACCTCATCGAGTTTCTTGTGCACCTCATCTAGTTTCTAAAACAAGTAACCAAGTTTCTTAATCAAGTTTCTTCATCAAGTTTCTCAAATTTGATCAAGTTTCTGAAGTTTGCTCAAGTTTATCAAGTTTGTGAACCATAACCTACCAAATCCTAGATCTTTGAACCGATCCAACATCATCTTTATCATACAACATCATCAATGGCAACTCAACAAGACAATATTGCAACTGATTTGGCACATGCTTTTGCATTATTCACCAAGGCATTAAACTTCCAACAACATAACAACAACCAATGGAATTCACCATACACTGACAACGCACAGTTATATATGGGTCAAGAAAGACAAATGGTTGAGGTTATTGGGAATCAGAAAGGAAATGCTATGGGTATTCAGATGGGGAATCAAATGCAATATGCAGGGCAGTATACGGGAAACCAAATGGATCAATTTGTGAATCAGAATGGGGTCAATCATAACGAGAATTATTGCTTCATGACTTCTTCTGCAACCCAAAGGAGTGATATAGGTAGAGCCGGAAATGTCAATGCAATGACGAAGCTAGAAAAGCTCCAGTACATGTTGATGCTAGCAAAAAAGGATGATTCGGGAATACCATTGACTGATGAAGAATATGACTTCATGGTTACAAATTATTCAACAGAAGTCACTGGAATCACCAACCTTATGGCTAAACAGCAAGAATCAACATCATGCAGCGATTCTGACATTCCTCCTACTTATGACACAGAACCACTCCATGAGGTACCAAATCCAAGTAATGAGGTTAATCTGTTTGTTCATGAAAAGCCACATTCTGTGCCTCTCGAACCTACTTATGATACATATATGGACACGCCAAGTTGTAGCAATACTAATTTGGCAACTCCGGATATGGATCCTAATGAAGCTCAAGTTGCACAAAATGATGCTAATGATGAGGAAACCCATGCTTTATTTGAAACATTACTGAATAATTGTCGCATTGAGATTGAAAAAGTGAAATAGGTCAATCGCGATCTTAAGACCGCGAATGTGAAATTGACCACTGAGCTTGAGAGATACAAGGTGAACGAAAAAGCTTTTGAATTTAACCACAAACGACAGTCAGAACTTGAAATTGGTTACAGAGATTCTGTTTTAAGAGAAAAACAATTGCAAATCAAATTTGACACTCTTGATGTCAATTTGAACATGAAAATTAAATCTTTAAACAAGGAAATTTCTAAATTAACCAACCAACTTTCTAAACAAAAATCAACTTGTTCTGATCTTGAAAAAGAGAAGAAAGAGTTGCATGCAAAGTTTTCAAAACGAGAAGATGAACTTCTTGATGAAATTCTTGACAAACAGGCAACAATTAAAAAGTTGGAAGAATTGCTTGTAAAAACGGGTCATTCTACACAAACAATTAATTTGTGTAGTATATTCACGATCAAAGAAACACACGTTTGGTGATATACTTATGGATCGAATATGAAAAGAACTAGAAGTTAGAGAGAGAAAGTGGAACCTTTGAGAGAGAAACTTTGTAAGATTAGATTGAAATGATAGGAAGGTCCAACCCTCTCCTTTGGTGGAGAGGGCTTTATATAGTACTACATAGGGTGCCCCTAGTGGGCTATGGAGCGAGCTGACAGTGGGTAAAAGACCCGACCCACTCCACAATATTAATACTAACTAATCTACTGCTTATATTACTAATAAACCTACGAGCTATTAAGTGCTATTAAGTACTCGGGGTGACCGAGTCTTCAACTGAATATTTATATTCCTAACAATCTCCCCCTAAGGGAGGTCACCCCGGAAGTAATGTTCTGAATTCTAGCACTCTATCCTTGAATCTTGACTTCATAGCTCGTAGACCTTGATTCTTCTACGTCAAAAATCTTTGTGCCTTCAGCAGTGAACTTGCGATGACTGTTCTTTGTTTTGGATGATCTTTGAGTATTCTTTGAAGTTATTGATGAGTGTCTAAATACTCATCATTTTTACCTAATCTGAGCTGCCAAAACTCTAAAAAACACTCAGAAATGCATCATAATACTGAAATTATTCTAGAATTGTGTTTTATATGTTTCAGATGCAAAATGTTTTAAAACAGTTGAAAAAACGAACAAAGTTTGCATAATTGGCAGTTTCAGTCCCTCAACTTTTAAAAGTTGTCAAATCTAGTCCCTGATCACTAAAAACTTGTACAAATATCATTTTAGGTCCTTGGGGATTCATAAGTTGTTAGAAAAATCCTTTGAAGTTAAAAATCACAAATTTACAACTTTGGTCCCTCAACTTTGAAAAGTGTCAAAAATGGTCCCTGGGTTATTTAAAATGGAAAATTAATAAATATAACCCTTGTACTAATCATATATGGCATAATTGGTCCTTGTGATATGTATTGTGAATTTACAGGTTGGGTCCTTCAAGTTTCAGAAAGTTACACTTTTGGTCCTTGTGATTTTGCTATAAACCAACCGGACCTAAAAATAAATAAACAAACAAACCCAACATCCTAATTATCTAAACCCAACCCACTATCCTATTATTAAAACCCAGCCCAACAAGCCCAATTCCCTTAAAACCCAACCCGACCCAAGCCTGGTATTTAAAAACCAGTTTGACTTGGTCAAACTCATCCCCAACCTCACAACCCGCCTAAACAACCTTGCCCATGGTTTCTCTGCTAAACCACTCCCCATCCAATCCAACTCACCTAACAATACAAGAAACATTCAATGCTTCTTCTCCACCTCCCTGATTTGCATTTAATGCTAAAACCTGCTCAATCCACTAACTCAATTTTGGCGCCAAAATGATGAATCAACAGCTGAGATCACTAGAAGGCAATTCAAGGGTGGGGATGTGCTCAGAGATGTCTAATTAGGGTTTCCCACTTGTATTTAGTATAAATAGAGCAATGTAATAAATAATTCAGTAGTAGCTAATTTAGTTTAAATCGCACTTTACTTATTTCAGTTGTAATCTTGTAATTTCTTATTCCCAGTTGTAATCAAAGTTTGTTTAAGCTATAAGAATCTTGTTTCATGTTATATTGTGTCTGATTTCATTGTTGTTCAAAGTGCATGTTTCTGTTGAGAATTTAAGATTTGAATCATCATTAAAAAGCTCTCACAAGCTCCCATACCCTTACAATAAGATTATATAAGCTTAATATAGCCTACTATAAACTTATTTAGTGTACCTCAGTTCTAAAACTCAAGATACAAGAATGGTCAACCATGGTCAAAATAAGCTCTTAAAAGCTTCCATGGGTTGTATAAGCTGATCAAGAAAGCTCTTTGTGGTTTTCTAGCTTGCTTTTAACAAGCTAGATAGTCCTGTCCTATGCATGCTATCCCTATAGCCACTCTCTCAGTTGTAAGGTTTTGATCAAGTTTAGCATATCACTGTATCATTTGCTTATTGCTTGAATTTTGATTCTATTATGTCTCTGTGGTGTTATTAAGTTAAGATATAGCTTAATCTAGGTAACTTGTTCATTGATTATCATAGTTGCTAAAAATCTCATCATAGCAGTCAATATACCACTTAGGTCATTTCTGTGTTTGAGGCTTATGTTCTTGATGTTTCTTGTTTCTTTGATCTTTGTTGATAATAGTATAAGGTTAGAGAACAGATTTGAGGATCAAAACATCAAGTTGCTTTGAATTTCTTGTTTGCTTGTTCTGATCAGGGGTGTTTGGATCTACTGATTCAGTGGTGTTGTTGATTGTGTGTGTTGTTTTTGATTGTTGTCATATGTCACTTTAGTCAAGAATAGCTCAGACCAGCCATAAAAACTAGTCTCTAATCAGTTAAAAGTCAAAATAGCTTCTGAACCTTCTAATTTTGTTGTCTGATATGGATTTAGGATCCATGATCATGCTTTTGTGTTAAGAAGTTGTTAATCTTGCTTGTTCTAGTCTTATCACAGCTTAACATATCATAATCAAGCATTAGATTAAGCCCAAAATCCACCAAAGTCAAATCTCTTGTTTTACTGCATAAGTCAAACTCAGTGTATGCTGAGTGTTCTGAGTTGCTGATCTAGCACTCAATTGGACTTCAATTGGTTAGATTCTGATAGGGCTTTTAGTGTTTTAAGATAGTTCATAAGCTAAGCTAAGTTTTGCCCCCATAATATTGCATCTCAGTAGCTTATTTCATAGCTTAATTCACTCTGCAAGTTTGCCTTTTTCTGCTTATTTCTGTCTTAAGTTTGAAACAGATTTGGGGTTGATTGTGCTTATTTGTTGGATTATCTGTTGGATTTAAGTTGTTTTGTGCTTATAATAGTGTATTAAGTCTGTCCTAATCAGTTGGTTAATTTTAGTGCTTATTTGCTTATATTTGGGCTTATTCCAAACTGCTTATCTGCCCATTTCTGCTTATTTGGCTTACTAACCTTTTCATTTTATTTTTCCCATCTTTCTAATAATATTTTAGATTTACTCAGAAAATTTCATAATTTTCTGAATAGTTTTGATATTTTTAATCATTTTAATTAGTTTTTGATAGTATTTAAATCATAATAAATAGAATATTAATCAAAAAAATATAATTCCAATTTTCATAATTTTCTTTTGTCATTTTTAATCTAGGAAAAATATAAAAATATTTTTAGGTCTTAAGAAAATCAAAAATAGAAATAAAGTGATAGCTTTTATTTAATAGAATTTATCTTTTTAAATTTTAATTAAGTAATTTTCATTTTTATAATTTTCTTAGCTTTTTCTCATCTTATAATATTTTTAGAAAAAGTTTTAGAATTTTCTTAGTTCATTTAGTATTTTTTATAATTTAAATAGTTTAATAAGTAATTAAATAAATAAATAATTAATAATAATTAAATAAAAAGTATAAAAAAATATAATTTAAGTTTTTAAATAAGTTTTAAGTCATTTTACATTTTTAGGTTTTAAATTTCATAAATTTTAATTTTAGTCCCATTTTAGCTGTCCCGTTACACGTTTGTAATTTATTTTATTCGCGTTTAATTTCCCTGTGTATATCTGTTTTTAATTGTTATTTAGAATTGTTAAATAAAAGCAAAATCAAAAGAAATCTAAATCATCTGTCACTATAATCCTAGCTTTTCACAGTTTTCCATTCACATCTCGTTGGGAAACAATCCGGGTGATCACTTGCCTGGCTTCACACACTACACACGAGCATTCGTTCTGAGACTGTTTGCCTTTTATCATTTATTACGGTTGACCATTCACAAGTGGTTGACTTGTGTGATAGTGAAATAAAAGATAAGTGTTTTCAGACGGATCAAATTTTGGCGCCGCTGCCGGGGAGGTGTGCTGCGACTATTATGTTAAGTTTTAGCGATTAGTGATTCGAGATCCTTCTCCCAAGAAGTTCCTATTTCCCAAAAACAATATAAAATACCAAAAATATTTTCTTTTCTTTTCTATATATATATTATTATTATAATTATCATATAAAAATTAAAAACCCAAAAACATTTTCCGTTTTCTTTAATAATAAACAAATAAAAATTAACCATCGAGAACCAAGACTGAGTACTACCTAACTAGGGGTACGGCCATAATAAGTTCCCAAACATCAGATTTAAAACTTGCCTTTGTATCAC
The DNA here is from genome assembly GCA_021014915.2 of Artemisia tridentata subsp. tridentata. Taxonomy (NCBI): domain Eukaryota; kingdom Viridiplantae; phylum Streptophyta; class Magnoliopsida; order Asterales; family Asteraceae; genus Artemisia; species Artemisia tridentata. The sequence continues at coordinate 428,879,436 of CP139504.1, forward strand.
TTGCGAATATCGGCTCACCTTTAATTGATAAACAAACTCTAACGGAGGTTCTAGGATAGTCTGACATTAAATTGTCGGACTGAAAGAAGCGGGTTTTTAAGGAGCATTAAGTTGCCCACCTCTGCTTCTCCGCCACTCTGTGCGTTTATCTTTTAGAGAGCTACCGTACGCTTGTTGATTATTGGTTTAAGTTCACTTGTGTTTTCTCTCGATTTTGATTTTAATTAAAAATTTTGCTAAGTGCATGCGCACTCGTTCTTCTAGGTCTACAAGCCCTCTCCGTGAGCTTGGAAAAATACCTCGAAGGCGTCGGAGACGTTCTGCTCCATCAGTCGTACCCGAGATACGGACTGATCCCGAAACCCCTGTCATCATGGCAGAAGACCGCCCTATGAATGAGCTTCTCCAGGCTCCCACTGAGGGTTATGGAGATGCCATTATTGTTCCAGCCATCGTGGCTGAGAATTTTGAGCTCAAGACTGGGTTGATAAACCTGGTAACATCACGTCAATTCTATGGTTTTGAGAGGGACGATCCTCAAGATCACGTTCGATGGTTCAATAAAATCACATCCACCATCAAATGTAAAAATGTCCCGGAGGAATCAATCAAACTTCTTCTTTTCCCGTTTTCTATAGATGGGGCAGCCCGGATTTGGCTTGACAAACAACCCCCTCGGTCAATTAGAACATGGGAAGATTTAGTTCAAAAATTCGTAAATGAATTCTTTCCTCCTTCCAAAACCACGCATCTTAAAAATGAAATCATGAAATTCACTCAAAGGTTTGATGAACCATTTGGAGAAGCATGGGATCGTTTCAAAGAATTGCTCCGCAAATGTCCTCATCACGGTTTCACTGATTTGATGCAGATGGACACTTTTTACAGTGGGTTAAACCCATCTGATCAAGATTCTCTTAATGCCTCAGCTGGAGGTAATTTTCTGAGCAAATCCACTAAGGAAGCCATTGCTCTCATTGAAAATAAGTCTAAGGTCCGCACTACACGAAACAGGACATATAATTCCCAGGCTAGTGCTGGTCCTTCCACTTCATCTCCCGTGAGTCAGTCCAGTACTGATAATCAGCTTGCTGAACTCACGAAGGTTATTCAAGCTCTGGTTTTCTCCACACAAAAGAAAGAGTCCGCTCCGCAAACTTCTCACACTGCTGAAGTCAAAAAAATAGAAGTTTGTGTTACTTGTGGTGGTCCTCACGCTTACTATAATTGTACTGCCACCGATGGCAATACATTTGATGTCAATGCTATAGCCGGAACATCCAATCAAGGAGGTAATCAATACCGTCCTCAAATGGACCCAAACCACCGTGCTAGCAATCAATTCGGGCCACCCGGATTTCCTCCTCCCAACAATCCAAATAGGAGTAATCCTAATCAACAGAGAGGGCAGAACATGCAAAATCAATTTACTGCCCCAAACAATCAATACCCACCCCAGAGGGGTAATCAAGGGTATTCAGCTCCTAATCATCAAGGACCTCTCCCAAACGAACTTGATAACTACATCAAGTTTAATGAGAACAAAATGAAGGCAATACAAAATCAGATATCTGGATTGAGAAATGAATTTCAAACTTCAATATACAAGCAAGGAACTGAGCTTAAGAATGAGCTTTCAAATAAAATTGATCATTCTCAAAGCGAAGTTAAGAATATGCTTACCAGTCTCATGAATCATATCAATCCACCTTCTACCTCGGGAGGTCTCCCTGGTAATACCATTCCAAACCCAAAGGGTGAACTGAAAGCTGTCACCACACGCAGTGGTAAAGCTTACGATGGACCCACTATTTCTACTACCACTTCTTCTCCTCTCCCCAAGGTAGTGGAAAGTGAACCTGAGGTGACTGAGGACAAGGAACTTCCTATTAATAACGGAGGTGCCAACAACGTCCTACCTCAAGTTGTCCAGAAACCAAAACCCAAACCAGGAGTTGTTTTTGAAATCCCTGTTGAAAACCCTAAATCCAAACCTTCTATTCCTTATCCATCACGTTTACATGAGCAAAAGCTCCGCGAAAAAGCTAGTCAACAAATGGAAAAGTTTTTCAAAATTTTCCAGGAATTACATTTTGATATAAGCTTTGCGGATGCTATCATTCTGATGCCCAAATTCGCATCCACAATCAAACACTTGTTAAGCAACAAGGAAAAACTATTTGAAATGGCAAAGACTCCATTAAATGAGAACTGCTCAGCGGTTATCTTGAAAAAGCTTCCGGTGAAGCTTGGAGATCCTGGAAGATTTTTACTACCTTGTGTCTTTCCAGGAATGGTTGAATGCTATGCCTTGGCCGATCTTGGTGCAAGCATTAACCTGATGCCTTATTCAGTTTGGGAAAAACTTTCTCTTCCGGCACTCACTGCTACCTGCATGACTCTTGAGCTTGCAGATCGTTCCACATCTCTTCCTCGCGACATTGCTGAGGATGTATTTGTGAAAGTGGGAAAGTTCCATTTTCTGGCTGACTTTGTGGTTGTGGATTTCAATGCTGATCCCAGGGTTCCTCTCATTCTTGGAAGAGGATTCCTAAAAACGGGACATGCTCTCATTGATGTATTTGAGCATGAAATCACATTACGTGTGGATAATGAAGCTGTTACTTTTAACCTCGATCAAACTTCGAAGTACTCTTCAAATAAAGATCCTGAATCGGTTAACCGAATCGATGTCATTGATATTGTTTCAGAGGAGTACTCACAAGAGTTTCTTGGTTATTCTCATAATTTTGTGAGTGGGGATACCACCACATCTTCTCTACCTATCATTTCCGACTCTTCCCCTTCTCTCACTCCGTTTGAGGGAAGTAATTTCAATTTGGAAGAGATCGAGGCTTATCTCGAGTGTGATTCATTTCTGGAAGGAATTGATGACGCTGAGATTGATCTGGAGGGAGATATTCTTCTTCTTGAGACATTGTTAAATCAGGACAATTCTCCTCCCCTCCCTCCCGTTGAACTTCATAATGAGGAAATCAAATCGGTTGAGAAAAACGATGAATTTCCTGAGGTCGAACTCAAAGACTTGCCACCTCATCTTGAGTACGCATTTTTGGAGGGTGATGATAAATTACCCGTCATTATTGCTAAAGACTTAAGTGATGAGGAAAAGACTGCTCTAATAAAGGTCTTGAAGTCACACAAGCAAGCAATTGCTTGGAAACTCTCCGACATAAAGGGTCTCGACCCTGAATTTTGTACTCACAAAATATTAATGGAGGATGACTTCAAACCAGCAGTCCAACACCAGCGAAGGGTAAATCCCAAAATCCACGATGTTATCAAACAGGAGGTTATCAAACTTCTTGATGCAGGATTGATTTACCCCATCTCTGATAGTCCTTGGGTTAGTCCCATCCACTGCGTTCCAAAAAAGGGTGGCATAACTGTTGTCACAAATGAGGAGAATGAGTTGATTCCAACTCGATTGGTTACTGGGTGGCGTGTTTGCATTGACTATCGTAAGTTAAATGATGCCACCCGAAAAGACCATTTTCCTCTGCCCTTCATGGATCAGATGCTTGAGAGATTAGCGGGAAACGAGTACTATTGTTTCCTTGATGGTTTCTCGGGTTACTTTCAAATCCCTATTGATCCACAGGATCAAGAAAAGACCACATTTACATGCCCTTATGGAACCTTTGCCTATAAACGTATGCCTTTTGGCTTATGTAATGCTCCAGGCATTCCAAAGGTGCATGATGCCAATTTTGCATGATCGGGAAAACGATGGAGTCTTATATGATTTCTCAGTATTGGGATTCTTCGGAACTGTCTCTCCCTTAGAAAACATGTTGAAGCGGTGTGAAGAAACCAATTTTTTGTCTTAATTGGGAAATCCTTTATGGTCAAAGAGGGCATTTCTCGGCATAAGATATCAAGACGGGATTGAGGTTGACAGATCTAAAGTTGATGTCATTGGTAAATTACTATCCCACTAGTCAAGTTAGGAGTTTTTGGTCATGTCGTTTCATCGTCATTACATACAAGATTGTTCAAAATCGCCCGAGCCTATGACTCATCTTCTTGAAAAGGATGTCCTTTTATTTCACAGCATTGCATCGAGCTTGAAACATTAAAGAAAAGCTTACTGAAGCACCCATTTCTGGTTTGCCCCCGACTGGGATTTCCCTTTGAACTATTGCATGCAACGATTTTGCTATCGTCGTCTTGGGGCAACGAAAGCAAACATTTTCGCTATCATACGCAAGTAAACCATGGCTAAAGCTCAATCTTACACCATACGAAAAGAATTGTTGGTTGTCGGTGATGCCTTTGAAAATTTCGGCCATATTTAATCTTGACAAAATTGTGTAGTGTAATTTTAACGGGATCACTTCGGCTCTCAAATATTAACTCATTGTAAACAAAGATGCCAAAGCCGAGATTAATCTCTGCCAGTGGGTTTCTCCTCCTGCAAGAATTTGATATCACAATACGTGATAAAAAAGGAGCTGAGAACCTAGCTGCTGATCATCTGTCCCGATTAGAGAACCCACACCAAGATGTTTTCGAGAAAAAGGAAATAAATGAAACATTTCCTCTTGAGACACTCAGTGCGGTTGCTTTTCGTGGAGATTCTACTACCCCATGGTTTGCCGACTTCGCAAATTACCATGCGGGTAACTTCATAGTGAAAGGAATGTCGACCCAACAGAAGAATAAATTCTTCAAGGATGTTAAACATTACTTCTGGGACGACCCCTACTTATTCAAAATCTGTGCGGATCAAGTCATCCGGCGGTGTGTTTATGGACAGGAAGCTATTAACATTCTCAAAGCTTGCCATGCTGGACCCACGGGGGGCCATCATAGTCCAAACTACACCGCCAAAAAGGTGTTTGATTCCGGGTTTTATTGGCCCACAATTTATAAGGATGCCCAAGATCTCATCAAAACTTGTGAAGCTTGTCAGCGTCACGGTAATATTTCACAACGAAATGAAATGCCACAAAATGCTATTCAAGTTTGTGAAATCTTTGATGTCTGGGGCATTGACTTTATGGGGCCATTTCCATCATCTCGAGGAAATAAATACATTCTCGTGGCTGTTGACTATTTGTCAAAATGGGTTGAAGCAAAAGCTTTACCCACTAATGATGCCCGAGTGGTTGTAAAATTCCTGAAAGCTCTGTTTGCCCGTTTTGGAACTCCACGTGCTATAATCAGTGATCGTGGTACGTATTTTTGCAATGACAAATTTGATAAAGTCATGCAAAAGTATGGTGTAACTCACCTTCTTTCTACTGCGTATCACCCACAAACAAGTGGACAAGTAGAAGTTTCAAATCGGGGTATAAAAAGAATTTTAGAAAGGACTGTAGGAGAAAATCGTGCATCCTGGTCGGATAAGTTGGATGATGCATTATGGGCCTTCCGTACAGCTTACAAAACACCCATTGGGTGTACGCCTTACAAACTTGTGTACGGAAAGGCATGTCATCTACCGATCGAATTAGAGCACAAAGCCTACTGGGCCTTGAAACACGCTAACTTTGACCTCCAAACTGCGGGTGATCACCGTAAAGTTCAAATGAATGAACTAAATGAACTGCGTGATCAGGCCTACGAGAACTCTTTGATCTATAAAGAAAAGACAAAGAAGATTCATGACTCAAAAATAAAGAACCGCGTTTTTAACGTTGGTGATCGAGTCATTCTTTTCAATTCAAGATTAAAGATCTTCTCAGGCAAACTCAAAACCCGTTGGACTGGTCCATTCACTATCACAAAGGTTTATCCGTATGGTACCGTTGAGTTATCTCAAGCTGACGGGCCTAATTTCAAAGTGAATGGTCATCGTTTGAAACATTACTTTGGAGAGGACATACCACCAATGGTTATCCCAGATCTTCAAACTTTCCCCATGAACCAATGAATGCGGGGATCGAGTCAAGCTAGTGACTCGGTGATCAAAAACATTAGCAAAACATGGGTTTTCACCCGTGTCTCTGTTTTCTTTCTCTTTTCTACCATCTAGTGTGGGGGAGATGCCCCACATGTTGTATATATGTAAAGTTCAAAAAAAAAAAAAGGGGAATTTGCATGCCTTAACGGCTTAAATGCAAATTAAATAAAAATAAAATAAAAGGCTATTAGTATTTCCCTTTCACGTTCTAAGTGTGGGGGGGGGGGAATTCTTGCGAATTTGATCAAATGTACCATCTAGTACCCCCATTTTAGCCAAAATTTTAAAAAATATTTCTCACTTAGAACTCAAAAAAATGGTTATCAGTCCGCCATGTCTAACCCACATAAGGATTGGCTAATCCGAGAGCAAACGGCTCTTGGTAAAGATGTCTCAAATCCGTTGATGGCTTGCAATTTGCCGAAAATTGTATGGTATTCGACTCACCATATCTTCATAAGTGAAGAGTTGGCTAGCCCGCAAGGTTATGGCTTGTGGTTAAGGCAGTGAAAATCCATGATTGGTAATCAGCTCACCAAAGATAATAGTAATAATTTATCTAAGAGTTGGCTAGTCCAGAAGCAAACGGCTTCTGGTAAAGACAAATCAAAACCGTTGACAGCTTGTGGTTTGCTCAAAATCACTTGGTTATCATTGTACCAAAGTTCCTACTTGAACTGAAACAATTGGCTACTCCAGAAGTAATGGCTTTTGGTAAAGAGTCTTTCAAATCCATTAAATCTTAATAAAATATTGCTAGGGACTAGCAATAGTTTAGTGTGGGGGATTGATGAGTGTCTAAATACTCATCATTTTTACCTAATCTGAGCTGCCAAAACTCTCAAAAACACTCAGAAATGCATCATAATACTGAAATTATTCCAGAATTGTGTTTTATATGTTTCAGATGCAAAATGTTTAAAAACAGTTGAAAAAACGAACAAAGTTTGCATAATTGGCAGTTTCAGTCCCTCAACTTTTAAAAGTTGTCAAATCTAGTCCCTGATCACTAAAAACTTGTACAAATATCATTTTAGGTCCTTGGGGATTCATAAGTTGTTAGAAAAATCCTTTGAAGTTAAAAATCACAAATTTACAACTTTGGTCCCTCAACTTTGAAAAGTGTCAAAAATGGTCCCTGGGTTATTTAAAATGGAAAATTAATAAATATAACCCTTGTACTAATCATATATGGCATAATTGGTCCTTGTGATATGTATTGTGAATTTACAGGTTGGGTCCTTCAAGTTTCAGAAAGTTACACTTTTGGTCCTTGTGATTTTGCTATAAACCAACCGGACCTAAAAATAAATAAACAAACAAACCCAACATCCTAATTATCTAAACCCAACCCACTATCCTATTATTAAAACCCAGCCCAACAAGCCCAATTCCCTTAAAACCCAACCCGACCCAAGCCTGGTATTTAAAAACCAGTTTGACTTGGTCAAACTCATCCCCAACCTCACAACCCGCCTAAACAACCTTGCCCATGGTTTCTCTGCTAAACCACTCCCCATCCAATCCAACTCACCTAACAATACAAGAAACATTCAATGCTTCTTCTCCACCTCCCTGATTTGCATTTAATGCTAAAACCTGCTCAATCCACTAACTCAATTTTGGCGCCAAAATGATGAATCAACAGCTGAGATCACTAGAAGGCAATTCAAGGGTGGGGATGTGCTCAGAGATGTCTAATTAGGGTTTCCCACTTGTATTTAGTATAAATAGAGCAATGTAATAAATAATTCAATAGTAGCTAATTTAGTTTAAATCGCACTTTACTTATTTCAGTTGTAATCTTGTAATTTCTTATTCCCAGTTGTAATCAAAGTTTGTTTAAGCTATAAGAATCTTGTTTCATGTTATATTGTGTCTGATTTCATTGTTGTTCAAAGTGCATGTTTCTGTTGAGAATTTAAGATTCGAATCATCATTAAAAAGCTCTCACAAGCTCCCATACCCTTACAATAAGATTATATAAGCTTAATATAGCCTACTATAAACTTATTTAGTGTACCTCAGTTCTAAAACTCAAGATACAAGAATGGTCAACCATGGTCAACATAAGCTCTTAAAAGCTTCCATGGGTTGTATAAGCTGATCAAGAAAGCTCTTTGTGGTTTTCTAGCTTGCTTTTAACAAGCTAGATAGTCCTGTCCTATGCATGCTATCCCTATAGCCACTCTCTCAGTTGTAAGGTTTTGATCAAGTTTAGCATATCACTGTATCATTTGCTTATTGCTTGAATTTTGATTCTATTATGTCTCTGTGGTGTTATTAAGTTAAGATATAGCTTAATCTAGGTAACTTGTTCATTGATTATCATAGTTGCTAAAAATCTCATCATAGCAGTCAATATACCACTTAGGTCATTTCTGTGTTTGAGGCTTATGTTCTTGATGTTTCTTGTTTCTTTGATCTTTGTTGATAATAGTATAAGGTTAGAGAACAGATTTGAGGATCAAAACATCAAGTTGCTTTGAATTTCTTGTTTGCTTGTTCTGATCAGGGGTGTTTGGATCTACTGATTCAGTGGTGTTGTTGATTGTGTGTGTTGTTTTTGATTGTTTTCATATGTCACTTTAGTCAAGAATAGCTCAGACCAGCCATAAAAACTAGTCTCTAATCAGTTAAAAGTCAAAATAGCTTCTGAACCTTCTAATTTTGTTGTCTGATATGGATTTAGGATCCATGATCATGCTTTTGTGTTAAGAAGTTGTTAATCTTGCTTGTTCTAGTCTTATCACAGCTTAACATATCATAATCAAGCATTAGATTAAGCCCAAAATCCACCAAAGTCAAATCTCTTGTTTTACTGCATAAGTCAAACTCAGTGTATGCTGAGTGTTCTGAGTTGCTGATCTAGCACTCAATTGGACTTCAATTGGTTAGATTCTGATAGGGCTTTTAGTGTTTTAAGATAGTTCATAAGCTAAGCTAAGTTTTGCCCCCATAATATTGCATCTCAGTAGCTTATTTCATAGCTTAATTCACTCTGCAAGTTTGCCTTTTTCTGCTTATTTCTGTCATAAGTTTGAAACAGATTTGGGGTTGATTGTGCTTATTTGTTGGATTATCTGTTGGATTTAAGTTTTTTTGTGCTTATAATAGTGTATTAAGTCTGTCCTAATCAGTTGGTTAATTTTAGTGCTTATTTGCTTATATTTGGGCTTATTCCAAACTGCTTATCTGCCCATTTCTGCTTATTTGGCTTACTAACCTTTTCATTTTATTTTTCCTATCTTTCTAATAATATTTTAGATTTACTCAGAAAATTTCATAATTTTCTGAATAGTTTTGATATTTTTAATCATTTTAATTAGTTTTTGATAGTATTTAAATCATAATAAATAGAATATTAATCAAAAAAATATAATTCCAATTTTCATAATTTTCTTTTGTCATTTTTAATCTAGGAAAAATATAAAAATATTTTTAGGTCTTAAGAAAATCAAAAATAGAAATAAAGTGATAGCTTCTATTTAATAGAATTTATCTTTTTAAATTTTAATTAAGTAATTTTCATTTTTATAATTTTCTTAGCTTTTTCTCATCTTATAATATTTTTAGAAAAAGTTTTAGAATTTTCTTAGTTCATTTAGTATTTTTTATAATTTAAATAGTTTAATAAGTAATTAAATAAATAAATAATTAATAATAATTAAATAAAAAGTATAAAAAAATATAATTTAAGTTTTTAAATAAGTTTTAAGTCATTTTACATTTTTAGGTTTTAAATTTCATAAATTTTAATTTTAGTCCCATTTTAGCTGTCCCGTTACGCGTTTGTAATTTATTTTATTCGCGTTTAATTTCCCTGTGTATATCTGTTTTTAATTGTTATTTAGAATTGTTAAATAAAAGCAAAATCAAAAGCAATCTAAATCATCTGTCACTATAATCCTAGCTTTTCACAGTTTTCCATTCACATCTCGTTGGGAAACGATCCGGGTGATCACTTGCCTGGCTTCACACACTACACACGAGCATTCGTTCTGAGACTGTTTGCCTTTTATCATTTATTACGGTTGACCATTCACAAGTGGTTGACTTGTGTGATAGAGAAATAAAAGATAAGTGTTTTCAGACGGATCAGTTATCATCCAACATATGTCTTCAAGTCATCTTGTGGCTTCGTCATCATGAGAAGTTGTGATCTTGGAGCCCTTTTTGAGATCTTCGGCCATCATAAATCTCTGAGCTCATCCATTGTAGTAATGCCTCCATGTGATTTGTTGTGACTGTTGGACTCGCATGCTCACACTTTTCTGGATCATGATAGCTATCATCAGAGTTGCGGAAGCTGTGTCGTAGGTATTTCATCTATCATGATGTCTTTGATAATGAATTGGAAGTGTGAGCATGGAGTGTGGATTGACACGTCTCTGCTTGAATCAGGAACCACCATCGCCATCTTTATATGAATCTGAAATAAAATAGTTAGCAATAAAGTTGGAGAACGAACATGGCTTTGTCATTCGTTCGATGTGGTGGTTGGATTTAACCTTCGGTTTTGTGAAGACCGACCTGTGATCAGGTAGAATCCCCTTTAAAGAAGATTCTCCTTGACAGGAATTTCCAGCTTGTAGTAATGAGTCTTCCAACAAATTAATGTCATAATCATCATACTAAGCATGTTCTCATACCGGAACGTCTCAAAGCAGACAGCATGGTAGAGTGAATCAGTGAATTAAATACCCACTGATTGACGAGAAATTGATTAGAAAAATCACTTGCGTGTCATTGGATAAACATTTTGTGCAATACGACAAGGGTTTTATAAATTGAATCACATTTCTATCAAAAACACTTTTGTAAGAAGAATTTCACAATCAATGTGCTCGAAATTCAGTTGGTGAGCACATTGAAAGGTTTTCCAAAAGCGTCCGTCAATCCATTTCCTGGAACAAGTTTGATCCAAATGAGAATCGCCCCATCGTTTCTTTCCAGTTGTCACAAGTTTGATCCATGAAGGATCTCACATGTCACCCACCAAGAGCTTGTTTGATGTTAGCTCTAGAAGGATTTCCATCTTCATTGTGAATACTTTACGTATCACTCGGATGTTCTGGCAATACCACAAGGATAATGCGTAGGACTCTTCATACATATTTTCTTGCTTTTCACGGTGTATGAAACAGCAAGCATATTGGAAATGTGTCCTATTGAGATTTATTGATGATCTCTGGGCTCTAGACTCAATAGTGCGTTTTGATTTAGTGATCGGAGGCTGGAGAGGACTGCCACCTTTTCAATATCATCTAACTCGGAGTGAGAAAGATGATAGCAATGTATTGATCTCCGTGACAAGTGAAACAAGAGTCCTTTGAGGGACCTTGAGTGGCTAGGGAGGGTTGTGCAGCGTATCACTGGGTCCATGATACTTTGTCTTCAATGTCAGTAATCAACTACGTGATTCTGACAGCATATGTATTGACCCGGTTTCTGCCTAAGATGTAAGGAGGGCTTCTTTCTTTTCACCCTTTATCTTTACATTTCTTTTTCATTCTTCAACCCCTTCAGCGCTTACCGAGACTTCATTACTAGCACCTTGTTGGGTTTGTTCCAGCACTAGCTCCATCTCAGTCGGCACTCTTCCCTTATTCACTTTTTCTCCTTTTTTGTAATCATACCTAAGGACTTCTACACTAACTAGTGGATTGTCCCTGGGTAGATCCCTCCGGTTCTGGCTGGATCATGGAAACTAATACCTAACCTTTCCATCCTTATAACTCCAATACATAAAGTAAAATGGTCGGTCTTTGGTATTCTTTCACAATTACCATCACAAAACATTTGCTCCCCCTCAATATGTGCATCGATATACGAAAAGGTTTGGCAAATATGGGAGAGCCTACACTTGAGTTTCAAAAGATCACGTTTTTTATCAGAATTCCATATTTAAATCACATTCTCTCCCCCGATCAAAAATTTTAAACCACTTGAGATTTGTGATCCCAATTGATTTAAATAAGTGAGAAATTTTGGGAGAAAATGTGGTCAGGTTATACTGTGTTCTGATTATGGAGCATACTATGCTCCCCCTTAAACCACGAGAGAGTGTCACTGCTGATGTTGCACAAATTTGGCAAGGTGTCAGAAATTTGAACAAATATTCTCCCTCTCAATTAATGACCCGTTTTCTATTTAAAGAGCTGTAGTCATTCAATTGAGCGATGAGTATTTGTGAAAATTTAATTCAATTTACCACCTTGTGTAACATCAAAACTTTCTTGAAGAATCAAAGAAGATAAAGAGTCTGATTGTAAAGAAGACTTCTCTTCTTATACACGAAATGACGCACTGAAACGTACATCAGATCGGAAGAAAACATGGATATAAAGTAATCCATGCCCAGGTGAACATCACCCGGTTGGAGGAACAACCGTCTTTTTGGCGACATGATTTCCCCATTGTATAGCGCGGGTTGCAGTCTGAAGTAACTGCAAGCCATTAAGACATGTTTTAACCAATTAGTGTAACTTCTGCTCGAGCTTCATTTAAAGACCCGTTTCATTATTGAATGACATTTCTAGTTCCGTAAATGTTATCGATAAACAGAAGACATGCCTAGGTGAAACTATTTTTGGTATTTTCTGATTTTTTTATTTTTATGGTTTTTATAGGTTTTATATTTTTCTATTTTCTTTTTGATTTAAGATATATACAACTATATACAAGGATATGGGAAGTCAATCCTTTACTCCTCCTTTTCTTCTTGAAGATACTTGAGGGTTTCAGGTGTCAAGCTCTTCATTCCAAGACGTGGGAGAATAAACTGAAACCTTTCTCTTGGAAGAGCCTTGGTGAAGATGTCTGCTAACTGAAACTCTGTCCTCACGAAGTATAGCTCCATAATTCCTTTCTCAACTTGTTCCCTAATGAAGTGATGCCTGATGTCGATGTGTTTTGACCGGGAGTGTTGGACATTGTTACAACAAAGAGCTATAGCGCTCTTGTTGTCATAATATAGAGGAATCTTGTTGTATGAAAAGCCATAGTCTGAAAGCTGTGATCTCATCCATAGAATTTGTGCACAGCAACCAGACATAGCGATGTATTCGGCCTCTGTAGAAGATATCGATGTACTCATTTGCTTCTTAGAAGACCAACTCACCAACTTTTCCCCTAAAAACTGAGCTCCCCCCGAAGTACTTCGACGAGTGTCTTGACATCCCACGTGATCAGCATCAGCGTACGCAGTTAACTCCATTGCTGTGTCCTTCAGATACCAGAGACCCATATGAACTGTGCCTTGAAGATATCTGAATACCCTTTTTACTGCTTCTAGATGTTTCTTAGTAGGCTTGGATTGATACCGAGCACACATGCATACGGCGAACAGAAGATCTGGTCTACTAGCGGTGATATACATCAAGGATCCAATCATGCTTCTATACTTTGTTCGGTCGACTGGAATCCCCGAAGGATCTTCATCTAGTCTTGATCTATCAACCATGGGAGTGTCAACAGGCTCACTCGAATCAAATCCAAACTTTTTCAAGATCTCATGGGCATATTTGGATTGATTTATGAAAATGCCTCCGGGACTTTGTGAGATTTGTAATCCTTGGAAGAATGACATTTGTCCCATCATTGACATTTGAAACTTGGAACTCATCTCCTTTGAAAATCTATCACATTCACTAGGATCAGATGAAGCAAAAATAATATCATCTACATATATCTGAACATGAAGCAGATGTTTGCCCGACTTCCTAGTGAATAATGTGGGATCAACAACACCCTTCGAGAACCTGTTTGCTAGAAGGAACTTGGACAATGTATCATACCATTCCCTTGGTGCCTGCTTTAAACCGTAGAGAGCCTTCTTCAAGCGGTAGACATGAGTAGGATGTTCAGCATCCACAAATCCTTCTGGTTGGCTCACATAGACTTCTTCCTTTAAATCTCCATTCAGGAATGCTGTTTTGACATCCATCTGGTAGACTATCATATTCCGACTAGCAGCATTGGCAAGGAAGATTCTAATGGCTTCAATTCTAGCAACTGGAGCAAACGATTCTTCAAAATCTATGCCCTCTTCTTGTCTGTATCCTTTTGCAACTAACCGTGCCTTGTTCTTTAGAACATCACCATGCTCATCTAGTTTCACCTTGAAAATCCACTTGAGAGCAATAATCATAGCACACTCTGGAGGAGGCACCAATTCCCATACTTCAAGTCGATCAAATTCATGGATTTCGTCTTGCATAGCCTCGAACCAGCAATCTTTAGTCTGCATCAGTGGCCAGTTGTTTACGTGTGGATACAGGACGAGCGGGATTGCCAATGATGTTGTCAATTGGATGATCGTTGGTCCATTTTCTGAGATGATCATGAGGTTGAGGGTTTTGAACTGATGTTGCCGTGCTGTGTTCTTCGAAAGAGGATGTGTGAGTTGAAGATTCAGGAGCAAATATATTCTCAAAAGGAACATCATCTATAGGAGCAAACGGATTAACTTCCAAAGAATGGTCATCTGCAGATTCTTGTTGCACCGGAGAGGATTGAGTATTTGATGATGAGGGTGATTGACTGGCAGCTGGTGCATTGAAACTGATTGAGACAGATGCTGATGGGCCTTCAGAGCCTTGCGGAACTTGAGCATCAGCATTAGGAAGAACAGCTGCAGCATTTGAGGTCGTTTCATTTGTTGGCTCAAAATATTCGTCAAACATAGGATCAAATAACTTCTTTAACTCCTCACTAGTTGGTGGTACATAAGACTCTGCAGGCATGGGATTCTGTACAAGCCCTGAACTAATTGGTCTAGGTGTCAAAAGTTTAAGATCGGGTCCAGAACTGGTTTGTCCTTAAGCAGGTTGCTCACTCAGCTCGTCGAACGTGACATGGATGGATTCCATGATTTTTCGGGTTCTCTTGTTGTAGATTCTGTACCCCTTACGATCTGGTGCGTAACCAACAAAAATACCTATGTCTGCTTTAGCTCTTAACTTTCCCAAGTCTTGACTATCATTAGTCGGATAGAAAAGTGCGCCAAACACACGAAGAAAGGAAAGATCTGGTTTCTTGTTATGAATTAACTCATAGGGAGTCTTGTCATGAATAGGATGAATCAGAGATCGGTTTTGGGTGTAGCATGCTGTTGCAATAGCCTCTGCCCAGAGAAACATCGGTGCCTTTGAAAATATAAGCATGGTTCTCGCAGCTTCCACCAGAGTACGGTTCCTTCATTCAACAACTCCGTTCTGCTGAGGAGTGCGAGGGATACTTTTCTGATGCGTGATGCCAATATTTTCATAGAAATTTCTGAGTTGATGATTAACAAACTCAGTTCCATTGTCAGTGCGGATGATTCTGACAGTTTTGTCGAGCCTTACTTGCAGCTGTTTTATCAGTTTGATGATAACCTCTGGAGTTTCATCCTTTGTTCTCAAAAACTTTACCCATGTAAACCGAGAGTAATCATCTACTATCACAAGAACATATTTCTTTCCATTTATGGTTTGTACTCTCATTGGGCCGCACAGATCCATGTGAAGGGTGTGAAGAACTTCCAAGTTGGTGTTGATGGTTTTGGGTTTGTGGGTTTGTTTCTTGCTTTTGCCCAGTTGACATGCGGAGCAGAGATGATCTTTCTCAAATTTTAGTCTGGGCATGCCTCGTACAAGATCTTTGCGGGAAAGATTATTTATGGTACCGAAGTTTAGATGGTTCAGACGACGATGCCACAACCATGATTTTGTCTTGGAGGCTTTAGAAAGTAAGCAAATGGGAGAGGACCTCAACATTTCTTCAATTGATATGGTGTATAGATTTGTGCCCCGACTGCCTTTTAGAAGGTCTACACCATCCAATTCCCTGACGAAACATGTTTGTTTTCTGAAAGCCACTTCTAGATCTGAATCACAAAATTGACCCACAGAAAACAGATTGTGCCCTAATCCTTCTACATAATATACCCGTGAGATTACACTCACTGAACACATAATCTCCATACCCCATAATCGCACCAAAATGGTCGTTCCCGAATCTAACTGTCCCGATAAACTTTTTCATGAAGTTCTTGAGCCGTGAGCGATCCCCACTCATATGTTTTGAGCAGCCTGAATCCAAATACCAAAGGACGATTTGTACGACCTGCATTTGAAGACAGACAAAGATGGATAACTGAAATATGTGGATCCCCACGTTTAGCTGGGGTCCGTTCGGTTAGCATTCACAAATTCAGGAGCAACAGAGTTTGCTAATACTAAAGTCTCTACAGTGGGAACAATCCTAGAGTCAGCAGATGGCCTATTTGGAAGGCATTGTGCTCCTAGAGTCAAAATTCGACTTGTTGGCCTCCATTCTTTAACTTTCACAAACCTATGATCATTCAACTTAGGCAATGGACTTTTATTTCCTAAACTGAATTTTCTTCCAGTGGGTCTCCATTGATACCCAACAGTAGCAAAAGTTTTTCCTGTTGCCATCCAAACTTTCTTACTTCTTTTAGTTTTCCTAACATACTTAACTTGGGGTGGTGCATGAGATATCAGAAATGACACAACACAATCATCATGATTAGCTAAAATTAAGCATTTGTCACATGTTTTACAGACCGCATTAGAATTCGAATTAATTACAGTACTTTTGATACTAGAATCAACACGATTCAATCTAGTCATTACAAACTTATTGTTCCTAGGTTGGGCTTCTACACTCTTCTTGTGATCACTATTAGCTGGCACAGTCCTATCTTTCCTTGCATTTCCTCTAGGCTTTGACTCGCTAGCTTGGGTGTCACATTTCACTCCTGTAGAAGTAATGATAGGAACATTAGTTTGTTTCACTGTCACATGCTTTCCTGATTCTGATGTGCTGGGTTCTGATGTTCTTGATGGCAAATCAAAGGTTACATGCTTGTTTTTAATAGTGGATGATGATGCACCTAATCTATCTCTTTGGTTGCTAGACTTGGGACCCATGCCAATGGCATATTCTAACTGTTCCTGGATCCTTTTTGTGAGGACGCAGGCATAACCTACTGCCTTATCAAGTGGTTTTTCTATTCTGTCCTCTTCCACAACCTCACGAAGAGTGTCAAGTCCATCCCTAAGGTGACAGAGATACATTTAATGGACAGGTCTGTTGTTTCTCATGGGAAATGGAATAGGCCCCACATCAACATCGTACATTTTACAAGCAGAGACCTTTGATGCAACACAATTACAAGAGGTGCATGGCATTTTTCCTTTCACCTGAGTCTTAAGATTCTCAATTTCATTTAACAAAGAAGTTATCTTTTCATTATGACTATTTCTTGTAACTTTAATTGAGTCATATAACTCTTTGTAATGCTGTTTAATCTTAGAATTTTCTTATCGAAAACACTCATTTTCATAATGTAACTTATTGATGGTGTCTTGATATTGAAAATTCTGAGAATCTGAAGACGAAGGCTATTGGTGCCATACACATCACACTTGTTGGATTTCAATTGGGCAATTTGGGCCCTCAACAGTCGAATCGTGTTTGCGTGAGCTTGAATCTTTTCATCTCGTTTGCTTAATTCAAAATATGTATCAAACTCAGGAGCATCCAAGGATGTCTTGTCATTTGATATTTTGCATTTTTCTTGTAAATGTTGATATTTTAGTTGCAGATTTAGATAATCAACCTCTAGTTTTGAAAAACGTTTAACCATGTTATCATGGTCATCATTTTGAATTTTTTCAAGCAATTTCACATTTTCCCCCTCAAGCTCAACAACACGATTCTGGGTAACATTTAAAGCAATAGCATACTCATGAAATTGACAAGCAGATAAAGCAGAATCAGTAGCAGTATAAAATACATCTTGCACAATACATCTAGCAATCAAGTTGTCATTGGCGATGAGTATGTTTTTCCTTTCAATTTCACAACTCTTAAGTTCTATTGCACATTGAGTTACCTCATTTTCCATGTCTTTAAACACTACTTTCATTTCATTTATTTCAGTATTAAGGGCAGTTTGCATCCCTTCAAAATGTTCTTTAAGTAGTTTAAAGAATGGCATGACCTCAATCAAGTAACACCTTTTTGCGTGCTCAAAACACCTTTCCCCCTCAGTAATTCTGGTTGGTGTGATTCTCTTCTCACATGTTTTATCAAAATCAGCAAATAGTTGCCAAAGCACGTATAAGCTAATTAAGGTTTTGCATTCAGTGGGAAGAGACAAAGGAACCAAATTCCTAGGTGTATTAGGAGGATACACCGTTATGGACGCAACTTTTCTAAGGGATGGGGTGTTGGCTTTAAGTTTATCTTCCTTTAGCTTTTCTATATCTTGTGACCAAAATATTTGTTCAGGTGTTAACTTCTTTTGAGGAGCAAACACAGTCAAACGATTCTCCTCATAATAATCATGGGGCTTGACTATTACTCGTTTGGCTATGCACATGGGATCCCTCATTTTCTCATTCATTTTTTCTCTTTTTCGTACTTCTATCTCATCAGCCTCATTCAAGGATACAACCTCAGGTGGTTCATGATTGGGCATAATCATCACATTGGCATCATATAATGCAGGTTGGGCTACCTTAGCAATCTTAAGAAGAGCTAATTGAGATTCACCTACATTGCTTTCACTATGCTTGTCACTTAACTTTCTGTGCTTATGAATCATTTGGGCAGTCTGTCTGGTTTGGTCTTGTGTGTACAACTTATCTTCAAGTTTATTCTTTAATGTTTTGAGTCTAGAGAAATCATCTAAGATTTTAGATTCTTTTTCTTTGAATTCTAGCTTAAGCCTATTCACACAATTCTGTACTTCCTGTTTTTGTTTAACAGACATATCTAGCTGGCTTTTCAAAGAATTCAACTCTTGTTTTAATGTTTCTTCTCTCACTCTAGAGTCTTTTATAAGTGTACGCAACTGACCTTCCATTTTCTGCTCACGTTCAGTTAGTTCAAACTTAGCAAGCTGTTCATACATAGCTACTTCTTCCTTATAGATGTTTAGTCTAGTGATCAAGTTATCATTAGGAGAAAGTACAGTGTTTTCATGCCACTCACATGCATTATCAACGTCACATGTATTTTCTAAGGCACACACGTTATTAACAACACAAGCATTATTATCAACAGAAGACTCTCCATCTTGTACATCAGGCACGTTGTTGTGAGTTGATGAAGCGAAAAGTGTACCGCTTTTAGGGGGTCATTTAAGCCCTAAATCGTATTTATTTGATCAAATATTGCCCTAAATCGTTCCTTTTGTCATTTTAGGTACTTTGGAGAAGAAATCTGGAAAAGGAAGCATTTTGGACGTTTTTGGAGCATAAAAGTGAAGAAAACGACAAAGTCTCAAAAATCTGCTGGAACAGTACCAATGACGGCGTCAAGCCCTAGTGTGACGCCGTCAACCCTTGACGCGCCAGAGAGGATTTTGGAGGATTAAAAGGGGACGGCGTCAAGAAGGCCATCAAGAAACCCTAACCGCGGCGAGGTGACGGCGTCAGCTCTATAACGTGACGCCGTCAGATCTGTTTTCCTATATATATTTTCATAGTTTTTAGTCATTAGTGTGCAACTTTGTGAGGAGAAACCCTAAGACGATTTTTCTGCCATTTTTAAGGGTTTTATACCCTTGGTTTTCCCATGTTCAGTTGAAGATAAGTAATCAATTAATCATTCAATATGTCTATGTGTTGTTTGATTATATCTTATTCTTGTCTTTTATTTAACATGCTAGGCTAGATTTATCTTGTGTTTGCTTAGATCTAATGAAACCTAACTATTGATTATTGGTTGTTGGTGTGTTATTAATTGTATTGGATGATTGTTTATCGATGTTAGGCTTAAGAAAACTGGCTAACCTCCTATACGGTAACTTGCTTGAACGTCTTAAGAAACATGAACCAATGCGTACTAAGGTTTTTATGGTTGTATTTAATGCATGAGCGAATTCTAGTGATCCCATGTTAGGAGCTTCTTAGCCGGCTCGACATAGGAGTGAAGTAGGAGCTTATAGAGTTGGGGAAGTACGTACGCCACCCCACGATTGGTATTAAGGAATACACCCGTCATCCACGCAATTAATACACACTAATCAACCGGTAAAAGATAGTTAGGGAGTAAGGAAATCTAAGTAAACACATTTCTCTCCATATAAGTTCCACAACCTTTTTATTTTCAGTTATTTTATTTTATTTGCAATTGTAGTTATTTGGGTTAGTTGACTAGCAACTAATTTCGCCCACTTCTTCAAACCCGAGATTTTACTTGCTTTTATAAAAAAATATAAAAATACAAAAAGAATCTTCCCTCGCCCTTAGACCTATTAGAGTAGTTTTTCAATCCTAACGACACTATTCCCCTAGAGAACGATCAATCCCCCGGTACTTGCCACTACACTATACTACATCGGTCAGGTACACTGCCTGGTGGGGATTGCAAGCCTCTTGAGATCCCTCGAGAGGTAAAACCTGTTGTAAGGTCGCAAAACCACGCATCAAGTTTTTGGCGCCGCTGCCGGGGAATAGTTATTGTTTAGGTTGAATTTTTATTTTATTAGGTCTACTCACTAGATTCCTTTCTAGTGAGATTTTTATTTTATTTTTCTAGGTTTTCTTTAGTCTATCTATTTTTCTTTGTGTGTTTGTTCGTAATTTCCATTGACTCTTCCGTTCACCATTATGGAGAACGCGAATCCACCATACTACCAACCACGTAATTCACCCACTCCATATGACATCTTGATGTTTAAACAACATAAAGATGAACCTCTCTATGATGCATGGACTCGTTTTAAATATTTACTCCAAAAAGTCCCTCATCATAACTTCGATTTATGGTCCCTAACTCAAATCTTTTACGATCGTGTCGACCGACATGCCCAAAGGGACATTTACTATTTTGCCGGCAGGGATCTTAGGGAATTAAGTGCTGAAGAAGCATGGGAAGCTATTGAGAATTGTGCCCAATATTATTATATAGTAGACAACCCAACAAACATTAATATAAGTCAATTGACCACAAATTTCAAGGATCATGAAACAAGTTTGTTTGGGGATGAGGTTAGAGTTGAGCCACCTAGCTGCATGTCATGGTTAGGCACTACCATAATACAGGGTGAACACTTATGTGATCTTGATGTGATGGAGGATCTAGCTGAGCATGATCACATTGATAAAAAAGACCTAGGTTTTATGATCGATGACGATGAATCTCAAGAAACACATGATGAATCTTTTGGGCAATTTGAATATAGCAGTCAGAATATTGAGGATGATCCTTATGATTCGGATATAGAAGTTGAGATGCCTAGAGAAGCACTTGAGATACTAGGGAAAATGTTAGGGGTAGATTCTACTAAAACACATGATGAGGATATAGGTGATCTTGACACAAGGAATGATGAGGTAAGTAACATAAGCCCACCAAGTACCCCACAAGTCCTACCATCATTTGAGGCACACACACCGCCCGTGACTTACCCGGAAGAAGTTGAGGAGACTATAGGAACCCCAATAGAGGTAGAGCCCTTGGACCAAACACAACTAGAAGAAATAGGTTTGAATGCTTTTAGTGATCACAACCTTACTCTTAGTTCTAGGGGATTTCCTATTTTTGATGAACCGGAGCCTCAACCAAAACCGTTACCTAATCTTCCATCTTTAGATGTGAATTTAGGAATTAAAAAAGGTCCCGATCCACCCATCAAACCATGTAGTCCGGGTAATGTTAAGATTAAGGTAGTAGACTCTAGGCCATGTGGAGTGGAAGCTAATATAGGAGTGAACCATGACCTTACATACTTACATCACCCATTCATGATTGATCACAAGAAACATTATGGGTTTAAACCGGGTTTATTAGGTCAAGATGGATTCCCAACTAGGAATCTCTCGAAGTTGATAGAAGATGATCCCTTTTTAGGAGAAAACTTTAATTCACCCATTGACCAAAGTGAACTAGGTAAGGTTATGATGAAAGGAGCACACCCCTTTGAGTATATAATTCATCCACCACTCTTTCCTCACGTGGCATACTTCCACCAAGATGGTGTGTATCGCTACTATCACCCGCACTTAATCCTAAGTGTAGGAAAAACCTCTCCTTTATCCGTTAAATAAGGGTAGAGTCAGGATCGTGACTCGAACAAAAACAAGCGCTTCTTGGGAGGCAACCCAAGCTTTATTTGCTTTGTGTGTTTATTTGTTTGTTTGTTTGATTTTATTTGCTTCCGTATGTATGTTTAATTTTTATTTTTATTGATTCATGTTTCAAATTAAATTGTGAAAATGCTTTATCTTGTTTTTAACTTCGTCTTAACTACATATAAAGGTATTTTGCAAAAGATAAGTGTAAGGGAAATCCAAATCGGTTTATTAGAACAAATGAACATGAATCGTAACAATAATAAATTAACATACATATTAGTAATTGTTTGAGTCAAATGCTTGTATCGAGTCATAATGATATTTTGCAGGATTTCCAGGAAATAAGGATTGAGTTTTTCCAGAAATTTTCCGGAAACTTAACATGAAAAATCTGTCAGATCACTTCTGACGGCGTCAGGAACAGTTTTCTGGAATTTTTTTTTTGAAAGTTTTGTTTTTCTTCCGGAATCATAAAATGCTTTATTAAATCTCTAACTTATAAACTCCAGGAATCTGCAAAATAATCATTCCACAAGCATTATATCCTTATACAGATTTATCCCACCGATGTTATGCAGGTTTTCGTGTTTGTTTTCTCAGGTTTAACATGTTATTTTGGACAAGGAGATGTATGTGGAATCTAGCTTTTGGCGCTGCTTTAGTCTTGAAGCTTCAACATTACCTTGGAAGAAGATCTAACCATGTTACCTCTTTATCCACCGAGCGAATCAGGGGAGTATTTGATTTCATTCTTTTACCTTATTTACTTTTACATCTTGTTATTTGAACATTGGGGACAATGTTCATCTTAAGTGTAAGGGGGGGTAAAGTACGATACCTTAGAGAATGCTATTACGCTTGATTTTTCGTTTGTTTAATGGTAAATGTGTAATAAAACTGAGAGAAATACCTGTTAAGGCAATTTTAGTGCCAAATTTAAAATTTTTTACAACATATAGGAGTGAAACTTTGGTCTTAATGAGCGTCTCACGGATAGGAGTTATATGACTAGCACAAAACCGTACCACTAAAAATTTTCCACCCCCAAATATGTGAGGTTCGCCCCTAGAATTGGTAGGAAAAGCATTTATGCTATGATGTGTGTACCGGTAGCACTTAGATTCTAGAACTTGCGTTAGGACCATTCCGAGGCCACAAGTGATACTACATTTGTGTAGTTAGATTTACTACATGATAAGAGGCATTAGGATTAACCCATTGTTTTACACCTGTGTTTTTGTTTTAATTACATTGGCTACATTGGTCAAGTAATTCTCCCACACCCTTTGCGTTGTACTCATTTTTAGTACACGATACCCCTAGTACACCCCTCAGAGCCTATCTTTTCGTTTCTAACTTTAAGCATTTTACTTAAAGTAAGAATTTGTTTACACCCCACTTAAATGTACACCCAAATCGCCTTAGCCTACCTTGTATGCACTCATTTTTAGTGCATTATTGTGACAACATTTGTTTAAACCCCAAGTTAATTATCTAATTGATTACATGGTTGCTAAGTCGAGTCATATCCTTGTACATATTGTTTTGGGACGATTGGGACTCATGGGTAAAGTACTAGTGTAACGGAGTAATGGGGAAGAACAACATTATTACCCCCATATGTGCTAAATATTTTAAAAGTACTCCAAGTGTTTCGATTATCTTAATTCGAGTCATTAGAATAGTTAATTGTAAAGTTATGTAAAAGTTCAAGTGTAAGGGGGATACAACCCCCCTACGATGTATTATTTTGGATGGTAGGGCAAGAGTGTATGCAAAAAAAAAAAAAAAAAAAAAAAAAAAACATACGGACTACCATCCCGTTTCATTTTATGTTTATTTTATGTTTTTGTTATTTTTTTCATTAGCTTAAGTCGAGTCTAGTCTTGGCTTAGCAACGCCATATTGTACATGTATTAATCAAGATCTTTAACTCGCCACCAGTAAAATATCCCTTATCCAACAAAACCGTGTTTATCATATCCCTACACCTAACGTTATAACCCATTTAAAAGCCCTCTTTGATCCTTTCCCAAGCCTATGGTAATCTATTTGCTATGACAGGTAGTGAGAGATATTATTCATTTTCATTTATGAGATATACTTTTATGACACCTGAGAGATGTGAGTATCTAAACACTACTTGTGAGGTGCTAGTTTGTAATATCCGTGCTTATTATGATTAAAGTGGAACGACTATTTGTTGTAATTACTTTTATATTAGCATTAAATGACCCCTAACTTGTATTTTGATTAGAATAAAAGCGCATTTGCTTGAGGACAAGCAAATCTCAAGTGTAAGGGTATTTGATGAAGCGAAAAGTGTACCGCTTTTAGGGGGTCTGATGAACTCAAATAAGTACATTTTATTACTATCATTTATCCTATTAATTTGACTTGTTTTATTATATTATGTATGAGGATTGATACTTAATCGTTTACTTTTGTAATTCTCAGGTAAAAACAAGCATTTTGTGAAACTTAGCGATTTTGGACTAATTATGGAGCAAAACAAGCAAGAAGTTAAGAGTCTACTGAAATGTACAAGATCAAGACAAATCTGCTCCAGATGCGCCGCATCTCACTTGTTACATACGGCGCATCACTATCAAGATTTCACCAGATACGATCCAAGATACAAGAGGACATGCGCCGCATCTATTTATGGAGTTATGCCGCATCTTCTGGCGGTGTACGAATATTCCTGAATATATTAATCTTGAACCCCACACGAAGTTAAGTCAATGCACCGCATCTACTTACTAGATGCGCCGCATCTTACCCTCAGATAGAAACTATAAATACCCCAAGACCAGACGAATTTCGGGAGATATAATATATACGAAGTACGAAGACCAGAGAAACCTAAGGCCGAATTCAGACGAATAGGCAGCACAAGACACACCCGAACGAAGATACAAGAGCTGTAAGAAGGTGCTGCATGTGTTTAATTCATTAAGTAGTTTTGTTTTATTGTGTTAGTAAACTTTAATTCATCAGGATTGGTGGCTTGTGTAATGTGACAACGGAAAGGTTGCACTCCTTTAAAACTGCTTTCCCATCAATTAAAGTTTATATGCTGATGTCTTTGGTTACTACTTATTAGTGCATTGATAACCTCTGTGTTTATTAGTGGCCTGCGCATTTGACTACGGAAGAGAATGTGGCTCCCACGGTTGTTACTAAATTGATCACTTAGGAATAACTTTTAGACATAAGTAATCATTAAGGGTTTACTCGCCCGATAAGAATAGGACCAACGAGAAAGGGTTAACTACATACACTTCATATAAAACTATCAATAAAACAAGTGACAATCTACTTAATCATAAGGACAGATCTTCTTATTGTCTCAAGTATTTATCTGTGTACGTGTGTGCTATTCGCTGATTCGTGCCTATTTGTTTAGTTTATTATTTAATTGCAACCAAATCGTGCCAGTCTCTCAGGCTGAACCCCCTTGCGTTAGATTAGGTTGTATAGCTAACTTAGATTCATACTGACCGGGTACACTGCTCGTTAAGTGGTCGACACTCTACTTACCATTATATTCATACTGACCGGGTACACTGCTCGTTAAGTGTGTGTGTTATTGATAAGTCGGCTAAATATAAATTTAAAACTTGAGTAGGCATTAATATTGCTAAACCGCAACGACACATCGCACGCATCAAGTTTTTGGCGCCGCTGCCGGGGAGTGAATTGTTATTATCTGTTAATTTGATTAGTATTTTAATTAGGTTTTTAATTTTTTATCTAACCGCTAATTCTGTTGTGTATTAGATTAAATTGCATTCATTGTATTATTTTGCATATTTTATGTTTTTGTGTGCTATTTGTTTTCTTTGTGTTTAATTTCGTTTGTGTTTTTATTTGTTTTTATTTTTCGTATTTTTTGTATTCTGCTATCGTTGTACTGAGCTAAATCGAACGATACGGCGCATCTGATTTCTCAGATACGGCGTATTGCGTTTAATTTTTATAAAATACAACGCGTTTAATTAATTCGATACGACGCATCTTTTCCCCAAGATACGGCGTATCTGTTTTTAAGGAAAATTTTTTCTAAACGTTAACGCCATACGACGCATCTGCTTTAGCAGATACGGCGTATCTATTATTTTAATTAAAAACAGTTTTCGAATTATTAAACAGATACGGCGCATCGATCTCTGTCGATACGGCGTATCTTCTGAATCAAAAATCTTATATTTTGAAACGTAACGAAAATACGGCGCATTAACTTTTGTTAATACGACGCATTTAATTTTAAATAAATATCGATTTTTGATTATTAAAACTGATACGGCGCATTCTAATTTCTAAGCGGCGTATCTATTTTCTGAATAAAAGTCTGATTTAATTTTAACGATTATAAGATACGGCGTATCCAACTTTTTGGATACGGCGCATCGTCTGCAGATATCAGCTATTTGTATTCTTATATCCGTTTCTGATTTCACTTGTGATGACAGATTTTGCTATGGAAGATATGTCGAAGAACGGATATCTTGCTATGGAACTCTTGCTTTCGAACTCATCCATGGAAGTTTATGATAATGTCAACTTCAATGTACTCGAGATTGATACGGATTTATTCTCTTGGGAGACCCCTCTTGAAGCTGCTTTTAAGGAATTCATGCGTTTATGCAACATTGACAAAGGGGTATTCTCTTATGATGTATTTGTGAGGTACACTGGAGATGAATTGTCGCTCTTATGGCCTATTATTGAATCCAAAGGATTGACTTGGACTACTATCGAAGAAGATGGTGGGAAATTCTATCTTGCATACATAGACTCAAGCAACAAAAGATGTGGTGGAGGCAATACCCAAATCTCTTACATGCCTTATTCCGAACAGTACTGGGGATTAAATGAGAACTATCTGGATGATGAAAGAATTTATGCTGTGGCGGAGTTACTATTTCATGGCAGGTTCGTAAGATTGATGGACCTCTCCCTCAATGATTGGCTTGAACTTAAATATGGTAGTCCGAAATTTGCCCCTGCGAATGAAGTCAAGCGGATTATGACTTCATGGTTGACACGGAGTTTTAGGGAGCAATTTAACGAGTTCATGGAGATAAGGAGGAAAATGATGGGAAAAGCTTGCTTTGACGTTGACCATGATCCTAACAATGTTGATTTTTCAGAGTGGTTGGCTAGTAAGTTCAATAACCATAAGAGTATAGATCGAGCTACTAAGGATGCGTTATGGGTATATTGGATGAGAGGTGAAGACGTAGAAGTAGAGAGCGACTATGGGTCGTCACTTCATGATTCAACAGTCAATGAGGGCATTGAAGAATTATTCAGAATTGACATTGATGTGTTCGATTATGAGACACCCTTGTGCAAACAATTCAAGAAATTTAACTACCTTCTTCAAGTTGACGATGATGTGCCAACTGGAGATCTACCAGGATTCAAGACTTATGATGATTTCAAAAACACCTGGTACTACGAATGGAATGACCAAATACCATGGGTTTGGGATAAACCATGGGAATTTGAGCACATTAATCACACCTGTACACCCTTCGTTTTCAGGGATGGGAGTAGTGTTTGGCCGACCTGTGATTATAAGAGTGACGGAACCTGTAATGGGGGAAGTATAATTGGGATGAAACGGGTTGGAAAAGATGTAACCTTTGAAGACTCTGAGTGGTATGATAATGTAGAAGACTGCCCACAAAAAGCGGAGGCTTTGAAAGAAAAGGGTAGAATTGAATACTTGAAAGGACTTAAAGGAACATCGAATACTACTTTCTGGGAATGGGTGCATGAACAATTTGATGATTACATGAAGCTTAGTCGACGGTTACAATGGGAATTGGAAAGAGAGTGGGAGGCAATTCAAGATGATGATAACAATAAGTCATTAATTGATGAACTTGATGACTATTTGATTAAGGATCCTTATTTTAAGTTTGTTGATAAAGACGAGGAAGAATTCACCAAAAGAAAGTGTCAAC
This sequence comes from Artemisia tridentata subsp. tridentata, assembly GCA_021014915.2. Classification (NCBI taxonomy): domain Eukaryota; kingdom Viridiplantae; phylum Streptophyta; class Magnoliopsida; order Asterales; family Asteraceae; genus Artemisia; species Artemisia tridentata. Next base: position 428,907,443 of record CP139504.1, read on the forward strand.
TACTTGGGATCCCTTATAATGAGCCACCCATGATTATTTCTGAAAAATTTAAAATCATCAAATACTCTTTGGGACCAGAGGAGGAATACGTTGCGACGAAGACCAAGAGTTATAGAAAATTAAGCCGAACGGAAGAAAACGTCGCAATGCTATACAGTAACATCTTTCGGATGAAGGAAGAAGGATGGACCGTGACAAGGACTAAATGAAGAGCTGAACGTGAGTCTAACTTGAAGACTCTGGAATAAAGACAAGTGCTGACCGGGAGACAACCCGGAGAAATTTTTATTATTCTGTTCTGTGTCGAGTCAGTCAGGCTGCAGAGGATATGGCGCATCTCAATCCCAAGATGCGACGCATCTCCTGCACAGGTCATATCTTTATTTTCTTGCATTTTTTTTATATTTCGACTTTAAAACTTTTTATCAGTTTATTTTAATGCGGCGCATCCCTGGTTAAGGATGGGGCGCATCTTCTATTCTGATACGTATTTATTTCAGGCTCGATACGGCGTATCTTCTTCCATAAGATACGGCGCATCGACTGACCTGATGATTTTCATTTTTAATTTTTATGTTTTATTTTAACTAACTACTAATGTATTATGCAAGTTTGAACCTTTCTTAACTTAGGTGTGTTTTAAAGCCTTGGTGGTATTATAGATTCCTGCATTTCCTGTGGATACATCTAATATGAAGCTTAAACGTTCTAATCCACAAGAAAGATGATTTTTCCTCTTATACAAATGGAGGATCATACCGAGCAAATCTCAGGGGAGTTTTTCTGTTCTAATTCTTTTATTTTCCAGTTTTTAACCTTTGATACAAACAACGAGGACGTTGTTTAACTTAAGTGGGGGGATTGGAGAATTAGAACACTTAACACTTACTTGTCCTGAACATTTCAAAATATGCTTAAAATGTGCTTAACATATAAAAATTTAAAATTTTTTAGCATGTTTTTGTTTAAGATCTAAGTTGCATAGCTGCACACATGACGTTATTTTCAAAAATTGTGATTTTTCAAAATTCACAAATCTATGAGTGTGCCGGTGACTTGTAAACTTTAGAACTTGGCTTGTATACTATTCGAGACCACCATAATAAGTATTATTTATATAATTGGAATGACTTGTCTAACTTGGTAAATTTCTAGGATTACACCCAAAAAGCCTATATATGTTATGTGTTATTAGCTAACTACACTGGTTAGTTAACCCCCGTATAAACCCTTTTGTTACTCTCATTTTTAGAGTAAGATACCCCTAGAAAAACACTCAGAGCCATTCCTTTCGTTTCTTACACCTATGTTTAAAATGTTTCGTTACACCCTTACACCTTAGCCTACCCTATAGATTAAAATCCGTGGTTGGTTAATTGCTTTAGGCAAAGTGTGTTTCCTTACATTACCTGTGTTCGCGTGCGTAATTCATTATCTATGGTTAGGTCGGGAAATTGCACAATGCAATTGGAGTAAAAGTAAATATTGTATATCTTTGAGTTTATTTTTCGTGTGTTTACTACTTTCACTATTACCGTTATTTCTGAAGTCATGAAAAGTATGGAAAAATTATCCAGAATTATCATTATAGTGATGTGGTGAAATTTTACACATCTATGTTTATGTTAGTAGTTTAAAAAAAAAAAAAAAAAAAAAAAGAAAAGAAAAAGAAAAAAAAGGAATAGTTGGATGTTTGTTTAACCAACTTATGTGAAGTTTTGTATTAAGTGGTCGATATCACCACTAGTTGTTGTATATTATATTTATGGATTGAATGGGAGTTGGCAGTTATGGGAACGCCAACTAAGGTTTATTCTTTGATTAAGATCTTGTTGAGTATAATTCGTGTCTACCTAAAGCGTGTGTTTCAAGTGTTAAAGCGTGAGTTATTCTATGATATGAGTCTTATTCATGGGATGGTTGGGATAGTGATTAACCACACTTAGGATTTTAATTTATCTGTTTTGTTTATTTTTCATTTTTACACCAATTTGTATCCCAAATATTATCCATACCCTATATTATTCTTTATCCAACCAAACCTTTGATTTATTGAGATTAGGGATTTGAGCAATCTTAAGTATCGTAGTCGTGGATTCGGCGATGTATTTATGATTTTGTCGCCCTTTTTGATATAATATTATTGGTGAAGTTTGGACCTATCTTTAGCCTATTCGAGTTAAGGATTTGAGCAATTGCAAGTATCGTGTTCGTGGATTCGATCATGTATTTGTGATTTTGTCGCCTTTTCTGGAATTTGAGATCGATAGAGATTAAGGAGAATAATTAACCCTTAAGCCTAAAAACCCTTTTTACCGCTTTAGACTTGTTATTCCTTGGCTTTAGTGGGGGAGATGTGTATACTTGCCAAGCTTATGATAGAATATTCGTCACGACTGGATAGTTAAACGATTAGATTTGCTTTTATCAGAATATTTTATTTTACTTCTAATTCGTTAAGTGTTTGGTTGTGTGATCATGACAAAAATAAATACATGCTTAAATATAAAAATAAATCCTAATATCTTTTAGGATACATTTTCATAAGATTAATTCTAAGGTTTACTTGGGGACAAGTAAAGTTCAAGTGGGGGGATATTTGATGAACTCAAATAAGTACATTTTATTACTATCATTTATCCTATTAATTTGACTTGTTTTATTATATTATGTTTGAGGATTGATACTTAATCGTTTACTTTTGTAATTCTCAGGTAAAAACAAGCATTTGGTGAAACTTAGCGATTTTGGACTAATTATGGAGCAAAACAAGCAAGAAGTTAAGAGTCTACTGAAATGTACAAGATCAAGACAAATCGGCTCCAGATGCGCCGCATCTCACTTGTTACATACGGCGCATCACTATCAAGATTTCACCAGATACGATCCAAGATACAAGAGGACATGCGCCGCATCTATTTATGGAGTTACGCCGCATCTTCTGGCGGTGTACGAATATTCCTAAATATATTAATCTTGGACCCCACGCGAAGTTAAGTCAATGCACCGCATCTACTTACTAGATGCACCGCATCTTACCCTCAGACAGAAACTATAAATACCCCAAGACCAGACGAATTTCGGGAGATATAATATATACGAAGTACGAAGACCAGAGAAACCTAAGGCCGAATTCAGACGAATAGGCAGCACAAGACACACCCGAACGAAGATACAAGAGCTGTAAGAAGGTGCTGCATGTGTTTAATTCATTAAGTAGTTTTGTTTTATTATGTTAGTAAACTTTAATTCATCAGGATTGGTGGCTTGTGTAATGTGACAACGGAAAGGTTGCACTCCCTTAAAACTGCTTTCCCATCAATTAAAGTTTATATGTTGATGTATTTGGTTACTACTTATTAGTGCATTGATAACCTCTGTGTTTATTAGTGGCCTGCGCATTTGACTACGGAAGAGAATGTGGCTCCCACGGTTGTTACTAAATTGATCACTTAGGAATAACTTTTAGACATAAGTAATCATTAAGGGTTTACTCGCCGATAAGAATAGGACCAACGAGAAAGGGTTAACTACATACACTTCATATAAAACTATCAATAAAACAAGTGACAATCTACTTAATCATAAGGACAGATCTTCTTATTGTCTCAAGTATTTATCTGTGTACGTGTGTGCTATTCGCTGATTCGTGCCTATTTGTTTAGTTTATTATTTAATTGCAACCAAATCGTGCCAGTCTCTCAGGCTGAACCTCCTTGCGTTAGATTAGGTTGTATAGCTAACTTAGATTATTAAAATACTGATTAGAATAACGAGATAATACGTTCCACTCTTAGTGATCGACACTCTACTTACCATTATATTCATACTGACCGGGTACACTGCTCGTTAAGTGTGTGTGTTATTGATAAGTCGGCTAAATATAAATTTAAAACTTGAGTAGGCATTAATACTGCTAAACCGCAACGACACATCGCACGCATCAGGGTCATTTAAGCCCTGAATCGTATTTATTTGATCAAATATTGCCCTAAATCGTTCCTTTTGTCATTTTAGGTACTTTGGAGAAGAAATCTGGAAAAGGAAGCATTTTGGACGTTTTTGGAGCATAAAAGTGAAGAAAACGACAAAGTCTCAAAAATCTGCTGGAAAAGTACCTATGACGGCGTCAAGCCCTAGTGTGACGCCGTCAACCCTTGACGCGCCAGAGAGGATTTTGGAGGATTAAAAGGGGACGGCGTCAAGAAGGCCATCAAGAAACCCTAACCGCGGCGAGGTGACGGCGTCAGCTCTATAACGTGACGCCGTCAGATCTGTTTTCGTATATATATTTTCATAATTTTTAGTCATTAGTGTGCAACTTTCTGAGGAGAAACCCTAAGACGATTTTTCTGCCATTTTTAAGGGTTTTATACCCTTGGATCTCCCATGTTCAATTGAAGATAAGTAATCAATTAATCATTCAATATGTCTATGTGTTGTTTGATTATATCTTATTCTTGTCTTTTATTTAACATGCTAGGCTAGATTTATCTTGTGTTTGCTTAGATCTAATGAAACCTAACTATTGATTATTGGTTGTTGGTGTGTCATTAATTGTATTGGATGATTGTTTATCGATGTTAGGCTTAAGAAAACTGGCTAACCTCCTATACGGTAACTTGCTTGAACGTCTTAAGAAACATGAACCAATGCGTACTAAGGTTTTTATGGTTGTATTTAATGCATGATCGAATTCTAGTGATCCCATGTTAGGAGCTTCTTAGCCGACTCAACATAGGAGTGAAGTAGGAGCTTATAGAGTTGGGGAAGTACGTACGCCACCCCACGATTGGTATTAAGGAATACACCCGTCATCCACGCAATTAATACACACTAATCAACCGGTAAAAGATAGTTAGGGAGTAAGGAAATCTAAGTAAACACATTTCTCTCCATATAAGTTCCACAACCTTTTTATTTTCAGTTATTTTATTTTATTTGCAATTGTAGTTATTTGGGTTAGTTGACTAGCAACTAATTCCGCCCACTTCTTCAAACCTGAGATTTTACTTGCTTTTATAAAAAAATATAAAAATACAAAAAGAATCTTCCCTCACCCTTAGACCTATTAGAGTAGTTTTTCAATCCTAACGACACTATTCCCCTAGAGAACGATCAATCCCCCGGTACTTGCCACTACACTATACTACATCGGTCAAGTACACTGCCTGGTGGGGATTGCAAGCCTCTTGAGATCCCTCGAGAGGTAAAACCTGTTGTAAGGTCGCAAAACCACGCATCATGAGTCAAATATTGTTCATATGGAATCATATCGCTATTTTCCATGTCAACATTATTTGAGTCAGAAACATCTCCCTGTTGTACTTCGTTGGGAATCTTTTGTTCATCAACTACTTCATATGTGTCATAAAGTTTTAGTACCTCAGAAATCACAGATGCATTTGAAGAACCAGCTTGTCGAGGTGATGAAGCCAAGGATGACAAGTTAGCCATGAAGACTGTTTGAGCCGTTGGTTCATCATCCACATCAGAGTCAAATGCATCACAATCATCAGCTTTGAAGATGTTGGGATCGTTGAGTGCTAGATCCTGAACTGGGTGCTCATCCACATCTTCATCAAAAGTATTTCCCCCATCACCAGCCAAAAACAACAATTCTTCCTCATCCAATACAGCTCCATTCTCTTGAGCCTGCATCAACAGCATCTTGTCCTTGAAGTAATCTGAGTTCTGAGGACGTTTTGGTTGATTGCAATTCCTGGCAATGTGTCCCAGTCCTCCACAATTATAACACTTGAGCTGTTTCCCCTGCCCTGATTGGCATTCCCTGCTCTGTTCTGCACATTACCTCGACCCATGTTTCTTCCTGCTCTCCCTTGCACATTCTGAACCACAATTTTCCCATCCTCCACCATTTCTAGATTGTGTGGGTTGGATGAGTTTCTTAACTGATTGTTGGTCTGAGGGAGAGATGCTTTAAATTGTTGAACCAGTAATGATACTTGGTTGGTGAGGTTATCAATCATTTTGTCGGTCTGAGAATAGCCTGAGTCGAGTTGTGTGCTCATAGTAGAATATGGTGAGTGAAGTTGATGATAACCTTGGTTAGGTGATGGTTGGGTGTTTGGTAGAGCACTTGCCATAAATGCCAGTGGGTCATTAGGAGTTGAAGGATTGAGCTTTTCTCTCAGCACCCGATCGTAGGTAGCATGCTTCTCATGTTGTTGTAGGTAGGCATACAACTGTTCATAGTTAGTATCTCTCAGACCTTTGTTGAGTTTGACAGCAGTAACAAATCTGTCCCATTCTGGAGTCATGTTGTTCACAAACTTTGAGTTAAGTTGGATGTTGGGCATAGTCATTCTTATCATCCTCATGTCATTCACCAACTTATGGAATCTCACATAGTAATCTGTGACATTCTCTCCTGGGTTCATTTTGAAGTGTTCAAACTCATCATACAATTGTGATTCACGGTCTTCTTTTGTGAGTTCTAACCCAGCAAGCAACATCTTTACATTGTCCCACACTGCTTTAGCTTCAGTGTTGAAATTGATGAGTTTGTAGACATCCTTTGGCAAACCTTGAATAACAATGTTTGAGGACCTAATGTCAGCATCATACCTCTTCTTTTCCTCCTCATTAAGGTCATTGTAAGTGCGTGGTCTGTCAATTCCAAAGGTGACTGTGCCATCTTCACCAGTAGTAACAGCATCTCTGGTGGTACCCATCTGAAATGGTCCTTCATCAATGGACTTAAGGATGTTTGCTCCATTCTCTTTTCCCAAGAAGTAAAGCCGTATTCGTTGTGCCCACGACTCATAGTCCGTCCTATCTAGCATAGGCGGACGGGTATCGGACCCTGCTGCTTGAATGTCATCGGAAGCGGTGCTTGTAATGCTGGCCATAATGTATACGGGATTTTACAGTTCTTGTGATTTAACCGAGAAATTGACTCTTTCGCGGGACTTTCTAAAATCACCAAGACACAAACCGTAAACAAATGAGTATCTTGCAAAATAGAATTTTAAGTCCTAACTCAAGGAAACACAAATCTCAATTGATCAAATCGCAAAGATTCAAGACACAGCTTGACAAATCGCAACAAGACAAATCGCAAGCTTATCAAATCACAATAAGTCAAGTCACAAGTGTTAGCTTGCAACATCAAATCGCAATAGATCAACTCGCAACTATCAAATCACAATGAGTCAAGTAGCAACTTGTCAAATCGCAGACAATCAAATCGCAATTTGTTAACTATGAGTCAAAACGCAAAGTTCACCTTGTAAGTGCTCAAGTCGCAACTCACTAAAATCAAGTCGCAACAGACAAATCGCAACCCTGAATCTACAGACCGCAACAAGCAAATCGCAACTCTAACAAGTCGCAACCCCGACAGATACAAGTCGCAACCCACAAATCGCAAGTCACTAGAAAAAAGAACTGTCGCTATCTTTGTCAAAACGCAACACACAAAACGCCAAACATGTCCCTTTCTTAGCAATTTGTCGTCTTTTACCAAAAGCGGTAATAAGCCAAATCGCAACTTCGAGAAACCTCAAAACGCAACTTGCACTTACCCAACAATACACAAGTCGCTACTATGAAACTTTCACAGTGGGACAAAACGCTACTATGAACACCTTTTTACAAACCCACGAATCGACCAAAAACCACCACACAAAGCCGAAAATGATGATTCCAAACACCAAACACAACTTCTACACTAACCCTAAGCAAGAAAGCACAAGATCTAACAACTTCAAGCTACAAAACGAAGCGCAAAAGAGATTTTTAAGAAACTTTCTATTCGAACCATAAGTGCCCCAAATCTACACAAATCCATGAATATAACCATACATGAACCTAACCATGGCTCTTGATACCAATTGTAGTATATTCACGATCAAAGAAACACACGTTTGGTGATATACTTATGGATCGAATATGAAAAGAACTAGAAGTTAGAGAGAGAAAGTGGAACCTTTGAGAGAGAAACTTTGTAAGATTAGATTGAAATGATAGGAAGGTCCAACCCTCTCCTTTGGTGGAGAAGGCTTTATATAGTACTACATAGGGTGCCCCTAGTGGGCTGTGGAGCGAGCTGACAGTGGGTAAAAGACCCGACCCACTCCACAATATTAATACTAACTAATCTACTGCTAATATTACTAATAAACCTACGAGCTATTAAGTGCTATTAAGTACTCGGGGTGACCGAGTCTTCAACTGAATATTTATATTCCTAACAATTTGTTAATTAACGATCCAAACCCGATTTTACATACAATGAAGAAAATGGCTCTCGGTTGTGAAAAACCTTGTTATCTCAAGAAAGCTCAGAAAGAACAGAATGTGCTATATAATGGTAATATTATAAATGATGTACATGATCCGCCTGCTGGTTATGATTCTGATGAAACGATTGAGCTTTCCAAAGAGAGTAGAAAGAAAATGCGACAATTGAACAAAGAAATCCAACCAATTGACTATAATGAACTTAACAAACTTTCTGGAGTTCATCTTGTTCAAAAAGAGTCACCATTGTATTTCAAAAAACCAGTGGCTGTCGCAAAAAGAAAAGTTGTTTCAAAACATCTTTCTAACATCGAACAAATGTACTCTAACAACACTTGCTACACAAGTGAAGCTAGAATACTTTTGGCTGATCTTAAAAAGAGAGTTGAAATGCTTCAAACTGTTGTGGCAACCAAAACAAATGTTCAAATCAACGATTGGTTTTCAAATTTTCAAACTGAACAGAAAAAGATGTTCGAAACAGAAATTACTTCCATTGTAACTGCAATACACGCAAGAGTAATCCATGTTGAGAATGCAATTGTGAAAGAAGCAGCCGAATTTGTCAAGGACCACAAATCCTTGGTGAAGGAAGCTAATGAAAACATTGAACGAATCAAAGTTTTGGAAAAACAAAATGACGCACTCTCTAAAGAAGCTTGTGGAAAACTAGAAGGGAGTCTTTGCATAGATTGCCCTTCTAAATATTTTAAAGATTCCATAGATCGTTTCAAGTTTTAAAATACAGTTAATTTTAAAAATCTTGTTTGACGTGGCTCTTGATACCAATTGTGGAAAACTAGAAGGGGGGGTTGAATAGTTTTATGTCCTTCTAAAATTTATTATGAAAACTTTATTTACTTTTTAAAACTTAGATTCGAATTTATGTGATCTCAACACCTTGAGCAATATGAACAATGTATATAAGTAAATATAAATAAGTAATGCAAGTAAGGTAATAAAATGAAATAAAAGCTAGAGATGGAAAGATCTAACCGAGAGACAAGAGATTTATAGTGGTTCGGCTACAAGGACACCTTCCTTGCCCTACTCCACTCCCCGAGCACCTAACTCGAGAGTTTTCTTCACTATGTCAACAAGCTCCCTTATGGCGGAGAAAACCTTTACACAACTTTGGCTTACACCGGCTTAACGACACAAAGCTAGATGTCGAGTTCTAATCGTAGCTAGAACCAATCTCACAACTTAAAAACGACTTAATCACACCTTCTTCTTCACGACTAGTTCACGACTTCTTCACGACTTCTTCACAACTTCTTCACGACTTCTTCACGACACTTCACGACTAAGCACAACCTATGTTCACTACTACTTCTTCACACCTTTACTACTTACACACCTTAACAACACAACTTCTCTACTTACACACTAACCTATCCCAAATAATTTATACACACAACTATCTAACAACAATACACAACTTATATACAAATATATGTGATGACACAAACAACTTAGGTATCTAAGTTGCAATACTTCTTCTATAGTTGTTGAAGGAGTATTCTTCTTTTGCACTTGAATGAAGGAAGCTTGGATCACTTAGAAACCAAAGCTTAAGATTATATGATCAAAGGATTTTGAAGATATGAAATGTGATTTAAAACAGAAAGTTTTAGTGTGCAAAAGGTGAGTAAAAGTCCAGGAGAAGACTGGTATTTATAGGAGAAAAATTGGACAGCTAGAAGTCTACTGGAGCGGGGGCGGTCCCCTTAATAATTAAGGGGGCCGCCTAGTAAAATTAAGGGGGCCGCCCCTTCTGTCCGTTGGCCAATTTTGTCCTTTTGTGGGGAAGGTTTTTCTGGAACATTTTAACTGATTTTGGTAAAAAATTTGAATTCATATTTTTATAAAAGATTGAACATTTTTATTTAATGCCAAAAATGTTTTTCAAAAATATATAAATTTTTTTTGATGTTTTATAAAAAATCTAGTTATTAAGAAAATGTTCCTTTGATCATATAATGCATTAAGCACTTGTTTATTCATACCTTAAGTGATTAAGTTGTAGAAGTGAATATTTACAACTAAATACTTGTTTATTAGATAAGTTTATGTTTAATGAGTTTATATTTTGTGATCATTAAAACATAGAGATATGAATAATGTTTTTAGGCATTATTTATGTCAACAATCTCCCCCTTTTTGATGATTACAAAACTTTAAACTTATTAAATCTAAAAATTTATTTTTGGACAAGTATTTAGTGAGTTTACATTCACTTCTCCCCCTTTTTGTAGAATCAAAAAGGTTATGCCGACAAGTTTTAGAAACTAAATTTGTCGGGACGAGAACTCCCCCTTGATGGTTACTCCCCCTCGTTCGAGGGCACCAAGGAGATGAGCTATGGAAATCTTGGCTACAAAAACAAGTTAGGAGACACAAGATACATATACATAGCAAAATATTTAGAACAACCAACTAATTCATTCAAGATGATCATATATAACATATGAATCATCATTACATTACATAAAATACTTGAAACATAATGATTACAACATAACTAGAAATACTAATGGTCCTCATATTGCCAAAGAGAGTGATTGGACTTGCTTGCAACACAAAAGGGTGAGGGATTTTATTTTGAGGTGGAAGGCATGTGGATGGGTTTTAGTTATGTGATGGTGAGGGAAATGGAGCGGATCCATTGATGTTATATCGTTGTAGTGGAGGAATAGGATAAGGACGAGTGAGTAGATATTCGATCCAAGAAATATCTTCACTTGGGTGGAGGATTTGTTTTTGAAGGAAGATGCAACAAGGGCAATAGTGGGTGTGGTTTGTAACTTGATCCAAGTTAAGAGAGTGGGGTAGGCAATTTGAGTAAGGTGAGGATGGAGGTTGTCCCTTGTTGCGTTGTGTGAGGTGCATAGCAAGGAGATCATTAAGATCATGGATTTGGTTAATCTCTTCATGAAGCTTATGTCTTTCATGAATGGGGATTTGGTTATTTGGTGGAAATGGATGGTATTGGGGTGAAAGGTTTGATGTTTGACCAAGGTGATGAGGGTTTTCAAGTATTCCATTGAAGTTGGTTTGAGGTTTAGGTGAGTAGTTTGGAATGAATGTGGATGTTTGGCCAAAATGGTAGGGTTTGTGAAATGGTTCAATGGAGTGAGGTTGTGATCTTGGAGAGTAGTTGGGGATGAATGATGATGGAGGTGTTGGTTGTCTAGTTGTAATGGGCTTGTGGTGAGGGTTAGGTTTTCTTTTCCACCCGGGTTTTAAGGTCATCCTTGCTAGCTTAGAGGTTTTTGGTTTTGGGTTGATTGAAGAAGACATGATGGGATGATTGAATGTGGTGAGATATGGGGTTATTTATAGTGGAGGATTTGTGTTGTTTAGGAATGAAAAGGCTTGTTGGGTGATTAGGACAAAATGTGTTTGTGAATTTGGGGAAGTATAGGATCAAATGGGCTAAAAAGCAGAAAAAGATTCTCTGAACCCGTCCAGCAGATGGCCGGTCCCCTTAATTATGGGCGGTCCCCTTAATAATTAAGGGGGCCGCCCATCTGGTATCTTTCTGGGTTCCAGAAATGGGTTTTTCTGCAGAAATAGGTGAGGATGGCTATGTTTTGAGCTTTTGGTTTTAGGCAAGTCCCACTCTTTGAGGCAATAGAAAAACATATTAATCATACATGGCATATAAGACAAATGAATAAGCAAGCAATAATTAATGTCTAGCAATTAAGAGAATTAAGGAACCTAATCATCTAAGGCAAGGGTAATAAAGCAAAGGCACTAGTAACTAAATGGGGAATAGATGATGGAACAATTGTGAGGATGTGATTAATAAGCTTGTTCTAGTGTGTGCCTATATGCAATAAATGTGGAGATGTGATTGTTTCGACTCCTAAATGCAAAAATTTTCCTAAGAAACAATCCAAGGTCTCCTTGATTTGATTTTGCTCAATATATGAATATCAAAGATGTATATATTAGATTATATACTTTGACAATTCATGTGAGATCTTTATGCATGAAAAGAAAATGTTTTTAGCATTATTCAACAATGTAGAAAAAATAGTTTTTCATGTGTTTTCCTAGATGTGAGAATGATTTGTAGAAAATGGATTGGGTTTTGTTTAAATATGTTTATGCAAAGAAATATCCCAATCTTTTATTTTGTGCAAAACAGATTCCTAGACTCAGATGGGAGGAAACAGAAAAAAAAATGTTACAGTCAGATGGTCGGTCCCCTTAATAATTAAGGGGACCGCCTTTATAACATTAAGGGGTCCGCCCATCTGGAAAAAAAATTACCAAAAATGCAGAAAATTCAGTCAATTTGTTCCATCATTCCTAGGCCTAAATGTAAGTGGTTAAAGAGTTCACGCTTAAGGGGCTTAGTGAATATGTCTGCTAAGTTATCTTCCGATGCAACCTTTTCTATTGATATGTTTCCTTTTTGAACGTTATCGCGGAGGAAGTGGTGGCGTATTTCTATATGTTTAGTCCTAGAGTGTTGAACGGGATTCTTACTTAAATCTATAGCACCTTTATTATCACACATAATTGGGACGTCATCTAACCTAATTCCATAGTCTACGAGAGCTTGTTTCATCCATAGTGCTTGTTGACATGCCTTTCCAGAACTTACATATTCGGCTTCTGTGGTAGAAATAGCAAGAGTGGTTTGCTTCTTCGAGAACCAAGATGTTAGACAACATCCCATTAACGTGCAAATTCCGCTAGTGCTTTTTCTATCCACGTAGTCTCCCGCATGATCCGAATCCGCATAGACGATGGTTTCTATGCCCGATCCCTTAGGATACCATAATCCTAAGTGTATAGTGCCTTTAATGTATTGGAAGATACGCTTAACTGCTTCTAGGTGAGAGGTTTTGGGATCCTCTTGAAAGCGAGCACAAAGGCAGACACTAAACATGATATCCGGTCTACTTGCCGTTAACTATAGTAAACTGCCTATCATTCCTCTTTACTTAGTGTTTTCTACGGACTCACCCTCTTCATCTCTTGTGAGTTTTACTTCCGTAGACATTGGTGTCTTCATGGGCTTAGCGTCTTCTAATCCAAATTTCTTAAGCATTTCCTCAATGTACTTAGATTGATTAAAAACTATTCCATCTTCTAATTGTTTTATTTGTAATCCTAGGAAGAAATTAAGTTCACCCATCATACTCATCTCAAACTCATCATGCATGATTTTGGCGAATTCATCACACATATCCTGACAAGTCGATCCGAATATAATGTCGTCGACATATATTTGGACAATGATGAGATTTGGGCTTTTCTTTTTCGTGAAAAGAGTGTTATCTACCATTCCCATGGAATAATTATGTTTAATAAGAAATGCCTTTAATCGATCATACCAAGCCTTGGGAGCTTGTTTGAGTCCATATAAAGCTTTCTTGAGTTTATAAACATAATCAGGTTTTGCGAAGTCAATGAATCCTGGAGGTTGTGCCACGTATACCTCCTCATTGATAAAACCGTTAAGGAATGCACTTTTCACGTCCATTTGAAATAACTTAAAATCTAGGGCGCATGCATAGGCAAGTAGTATTCTTATAGATTCTAATCTAGCTACGGGGGCATAAGTTTCGTCATAATCTATTCCTTCTTGTTGATTATATCCTTGGGCAACTAACCTAGCCTTGTTCCTAGTAACTATTCCATTTTCATCTAACTTATTTCTATAAACCCACTTAGTTCCTATGATGGTCATGTTCATGGGATTTGGGACTAGTTCCCAAACGTCATTAGTCTTAAATTGATTTAGTTCTTCTTGCATAGCCATAACCCAACTTTCATCTTTTAATGCCTCATTTATGTTTTTAGGTTCTATAGTTGATAGGAAACAAAAGAAGTTATTTTTATCTTGAGCTTGTGATCTAAGGGTTCTTTGATTTAAGTTTCCTATTATATTATCTAACGGGTGTGATTTCGATTCCTTAACATTAACTATTTCGTCTTCACCTAATATTATATCTTCATTATCATTACCTAAGGGTTTAATTTTACTAACCTCAATAGCTTCTTCTTCAACTAGGTCATCATCTTCTAGGGGCAATGTCTTAGGTGGTGGTGGAGTTTCATCAAATGTTACATTTAAGGACTCTTCTACTTTCATAGTGTGTTTGTTAAGTATTATGTATGCTTTACTATTTTGTGAATACCCTAGAAAGATTCCTTCGTACGACTTAGGATCAAACTTAGTAAGGTAATCTTTTGTATTGAGAACAAAACATTTGCTCCCGAATACCCTAAAGTAATTTAGATTAGGTTTTCTACCTCTTAATAACTCATATGGGGTTTTTCCTAATATTCTCCTAATTGAGACTCTATTTATTATATATGTTGATGTATCTACGGCATGGCACCAAAATTTTTGTGGGATAGATTGTTCATTTAGCATTGTTCTACTCATTTCTTGTAAGGTTCGATTCTTTCTTTCTACTACCCCATTTGATTGTGGAGTGCGAGGAGCGGAGAAATTGTGAGATATCCCATTTAAATCACAATATTTTCCGAATTGCACTTCATTATCAAATTCCCGACCATGGTCCGTCCTAATTGATACTATAGAACATCCTAATTTATTTTGAATCATTTTACTAAATATTTCAAATTTATTAAAGGCTTCGGTTTTATCACTTAAAAAACTAGTCCACGTGTATCGTGAATAGTCATCTACAATTACTAAGGTATAACGATTACCTCCGTAACTTCGCACAGCGGTTGGACCAAAAAGGTCCATGTGTAATAATTCTAGGCATCTAATAGTGGAGACTATATTCTTAGCTTTGTGACTAGCATGTGCTTGCTTTCCTATTTTACATGCATCGCAAAAGTGTTGGTCATATCTTAGGTTAGGCAAGTTTCTAACTAATTCTTTAGAGGCTAGGGATTGTATTTGTTGCATATTTGCGTTACCTAATCTTCTATGCCACAATGTAGAGTTTTCATCTAAGGTTGCTAGACATATTTTATCTTCCGGTTTATTTCCTAGTTTCATAACATATACGCCACCTTTCCTAACTCCTCTACCTATGACCTTTCCGTCCTTAACTATTTCGCTATCTTTACTTGTAAAAGTAACTCTACACTTATTATCGCATATTTGTCCTATACTAAGCAAGTTATATGTTAAGTTATCTACATGCTCAACATTTTCAATAGTTAGGGAGTCTTGTGAGATCGTACCTTTGCCAATGATTTTTCCACGAAAATCACTACCGAAAATAACGTTACCTCCGTTGTATGCCTTGTAGGAGGAGAATAGCTTCCGGTTTCCCGTCATGTGCTTCGAGCATCCGCTATCCTTAATCCATTCATCGGGCTCCAAATTTATTCCTAGACATATTTCATCGGTGGCTTGAGCTACAAGGCACTTTTCGTCTTTTGCTTTGTCCGCTTCATCTTTGTTGCTATCGCTCCATGTTCCACTAACAAATGCGCTTTCGTAATCATAACCCGGTGGCTTTGGACATTCGCCAATGAGATGGTTTTGACTTCCACATCTAAAGCACTTTCTTTTCCCGTAGTTATCATTTCTATTTCTTTGTAGTGATCTTCTTTCATCTCGTGGTTGTCTCGTGAATCTTCCTCGTCTCTTGAAGAATTTCTTGAATTCTCTAACGGCCATTGCATATTCTTCGTCTTCATTCTCGTCACTTGAATCATCATCATCATTAAGTTCCTTTTTGGCTTTTAGCGCGAGAGACTTGATTTGATCTTTCTTGCTCTTGACCGTTTCCGAGTCCCTTTTTATAATTTCTTCATGAACCTTTAAGTTGCCAATAAGCTCATCAAGTGAT
Organism: Artemisia tridentata subsp. tridentata; assembly: GCA_021014915.2. Taxonomy (NCBI): domain Eukaryota; kingdom Viridiplantae; phylum Streptophyta; class Magnoliopsida; order Asterales; family Asteraceae; genus Artemisia; species Artemisia tridentata. The sequence goes on from CP139504.1 coordinate 428,923,513, forward strand.
AACGTCATCAAGTTCTTTGATTCTTCAATCGCCGTGACCTTCGCGCGCCATTTTGGATGTAATGCCCTAAGAAATTTCCTTACACAATTTTTGTTAGAAAAAGTCTCATCAAGTGCTTTTAAACTTGTGATGATTGTGTTAAATTTAGCAAATGCATTATCAATAGATTCCTCTTCAGGAATTGTAAATTGTTCATATTGTTGCACAAGAAGATCTATTTTATTATCTTTGACTTGACTATTACCTTGGTGAGTGATTAGTAAAGAATCCCAAATTTCTTTTGCGGTTTGACACATAAAAATTCTTTCATATTCTTTGCGTGGTAACGCATTATAAATGACCATTTTAGCTTCATTATTTTTTGCTAGTTTCCTTTTTAAATCATCATTTTGTTTTTCAAAAGGTACAATTTCATCTATTTTAGTTTGGATATTATATTGAATAGGGGGAAAATCACCATAGGTAATAACATGCCAAAGATCAAGATCCTTTGATTTCACATAAGTTTCGAATCTATTTTTCCAATAAAGAAAACCATCACTTTCAAATAGTGGTGGTCTTTGCATAGATTGCCCTTCTAAATATTTTAAAGATTCCATAGATCGTTTCAAGTTTTAAAATACAGTTAATTTTAAAAATCTTGTTTGACGTGGCTCTTGATACCAATTGTGGAAAACTAGAAGGGGGGGTTGAATAGTTTTATGTCCTTCTAAAATTTATTATGAAAACTTTATTTACTTTTTAAAACTTAGATTCGAATTTATGTGATCTCAACACCTTGAGCAATATGAACAATGTATATAAGTAAATATAAATAAGTAATGCAAGTAAGGTAATAAAATGAAATAAAAGCTAGAGATGGAAAGATCTAACCGAGAGACAAGAGATTTATAGTGGTTCGGCTACAAGGACACCTTCCTTGCCCTACTCCACTCCCCGAGCACCTAACTCGAGAGTTTTCTTCACTATGTCAACAAGCTCCCTTATGGCGGAGAAAACCTTTACACAACTTTGGCTTACACCGGCTTAACGACACAAAGCTAGATGTCGAGTTCTAATCGTAGCTAGAACCAATCTCACAACTTAAACACGACTTAATCACACCTTCTTCTTCACGACTAGTTCACGACTTCTTCACGACTTCTTCACAACTTCTTCACGACTTCTTCACGACTTCTTCACGACTTCTTCACGACACTTCACGACTAAGCACAACCTATGTTCACTACTACTTCTTCACACCTTTACTACTTACACACCTTAACAACACAACTTCTCTACTTACACACTAACCTATCCCAAATAATTTATACACACAACTATCTAACAACAATACACAACTTATATACAAATATATGTGATGACACAAACAACTTAGGTATCTAAGTTGCAATACTTCTTCTATAGTTGTTGAATGAGTATTCTTCTTTTGCACTTGAATGAAGGAAGCTTGGATCACTTAGAAACCAAAGCTTAAGATTATATGATCAAAGGATTTTGAAGATATGAAATGTGATTTAAAACAGAAAGTTTTAGTGTGCAAAAGGTGAGTAAAAGTCCAGGAGAAGACTGGTATTTATAGGAGAAAAATTGGACAACTGGAAGTCTACTGGAGCGGGGGCGGTCCCCTTAATAATTAAGGGGGCCGCCTAGTAAAATTAAGGGGGCCGCCCCTTCTGTCCGTTGGCCAATTTTGTCCTTTTGTGGGGAAGGTTTTTCTGGAATATTTTAACTGATTTTGGTTAAAAATTTGAATTCATATTTTTATAAAAGATTAAACATTTTTATTTAATGCTAAAAATGTTTTCAAAAATATATAAAATGTTTTTGATGTTTTATAAAAAATCTAGTTATTAAGAAAATGTTCCTTTGATCATATAATGCATTAAGCACTTGTTTATTCATACCTTAAGTGATTAAGTTGTAGAAGTGAATATTTACAACTAAATACTTGTTTATTAGATAAGTTTATGTTTAATGAGTTTATATTTTGTGATCATTAAAACATAGAGATATGAATAATGTTTTTAGGCATTATTTATGTCAACAAAGCTCTCTCGACTGATATTATGTCCATTATTTACCAAATATATTCTGTTGAAGATGATGAAAGAATTCGAGCTGGGACTTCTGAAATTGTTAAAAAATATGAAAATGCTTTTGCTAGGATTGAAAAGGAAAACATCACATATTTCAAACAACTTGATCGAAAAAAAGAAGAATGCAAGTATGACAAATTGTCGTATGAGCGTTCTTACAAAAACATGCAAGAACAAATTGATCTTTTGAAGTCTCAGCTTGAAAATCAAAAAGGGAAGGGTGATGAAACTAAGTTTGCAAAACCATCAACTTCGGACAAACCGGTTGTCAATCCAAAAATGTCAATTTCTCAAAGTGTTCCGAAAGCTGATAAGATAATTGATTTGACAAAACCAGTCACTCCAACACCCTTGCCCAAGTTTACTGCAAAAGAAAAAGGGAAAGCAGTTGTCGAAACACAAGCAGTGATAGCACCTGGCCTTTCTAAGAATAGTAAACCAAATGTGACTACAAAAACAGTTAAGGAATCTGTTGGTTCTAACGACATGGTCCACAATCACTACCTAGAAAGAGCTAGAAAAAATGCACAGCTTTGAAAAGACGGAATTTTAGGTACAAAACCTAGTGTGATGAATTCTACAACATTACCAGGCACTGCTAGTAGTAGTAAACAATTACCTAGGAACACTCAACAAAAGACTAGGGATTGGCTTGCATCTAAGAGTAGTTGCGAAAAAGAAAATGTTAAGCACGTAGAATGCAACACTAAGAATTCAAATTCCTCTTCGTACAGGAAACAGGTTTCAAATGACTGTAGTGACAAAGTTAAGGTTGCCGTTTTACACAAGAATGCTGAATTTGTCTGTCCTACATGTCAAAAATGTGTTGTTTCAGCTAACCATGATGCATGTGTCGCATTGTATATCAAGAAAAAAAATTCACGTGTCAAGGCTCAATCCATTAAGACACCAAACAGAAACAAACCCGTTGACAAGAAGCAAGAGGCTATGAAACCTAAAAAGTGGATCCCTACAGGACGTAGTTTTTCTCAAATTGAGACTTCCGCTGCATCTGAAAAGAAAACAACTCCTAGATCTTGCCTTAGGTGGATTCCCACGGGAAAAGTTTTTAAAACAGTTGGTCTTAGATGGATTCCCACAGGATAGATTCTTGATAGTTGCACCACAACAAATAATAGTGAAAATCATCAGGATAAGGAAGTAGAAACTACTACAACCATTGATAGTGAACACCCTCAGAGTGATGATTCATGTGCTTCTAACACTACTATTTGTGCATATTCTCTTTTAGTGGATTCTGCGGATGCAGGTACTTGTGAAAATGCAGATGGTTCATACAACCAATGTGGAAAAGAAGAACTTTATGCAAACATCGCATTTGGAAATCCTGGTCTAATTCCACTCTTATCTCCACTTTTACCTGTTCATACTTAATTCTTCTTTGTGAATATTATTTTTTTTGAAAAAAAAAGGAGAAAACAAAATACAAAATTTGAAAAACCAACAAAAACAAAATATAAAAATAGAAAATTTTCAAAAAGACAAAAACAATATAAAATATAAAAACCAAAAATATTCTTCTCACGACATGTCTCTCGTATAATCGATATTCTGTACGTACCTAGAAATGTCATTCAACAATGATACGGGCATGTACAGATGCTTGAGCGAGAGTTCATTTAAATGTTTTCAAAACATGTCGTCTTTCAAAATTTCTTCTTGATGGCTTCAGAACAACTCAGTTTCGGACCCGAGCTTCAAATAAAGGAAAGTGTTGTGCAAATCCAATATCTTTTTCAAACACTTATCCTAAAAACAAATGAAGATATTTCTTCTACCATATCTTCAAAGATTTTCAAAATCTTCTCTATCTTGAGCACATTTTCTTCAAGAATTTTCAAAAAGATTTTTCAAAATCTTTCATAAAGTGCTCAAGATAAATCCCTCTAAAACCCGATAAAACTTGCTTTATTTAAGGGGGAGTATAAAAATGAAAAATAAAAAATGTTCCAATTTCATGCTCAAATCCGTCTATCTCTCCAAAAGTTTCATTTTAATCAGTTGATATCAAAAATATCACTGCATGCTATTTTTGAGGGGGAGAAGACGTGATTAAAATGTGATAAAAAAGAGCTCTTCAAAAAGACTTAGCATGAACCCTCGAATTGACGAAAACTAAATGTCCGTAATCGAAAAGACTTGTCCGGGACGGGTAATAATTTCAAGCTGGTTATCCAGTGATGTAAGCGTGTCTCGCGAAGGACTTGTCTGAGTAGAATGTACCAATTCGAGAGATGATCATTGAATATGACCGGGACGGGTAATAATTTCAAGCTAGTTTAACTAGTAATGTAAACGTGTCTCGCAAAGGTCATGTTCAGTGAAAATCGATCAATTCAAATGTGCGAACTCTACCCACATGTGCAAATTTATCTTAAAAATGCATGAGCACATGTAAAGGGGGAGTATTTCAGAAAATGCAAAACTCTCGAAGTGTTATCGAAAATGTGTTTAATCATAAACACTTTGAGAGATTTTCACAAAAGGTTTTATGGCAAGTGATCAATAATCTAGGATAATCATGGAGTAATAAGGTGATTATGGTTAGGTTATGTCCTATGATCCGCCAGAGCCGGAGGGATCTACCCAAGGACAATTCCAATAGATTAGAATTGGAAGTCCTTAGGTAAGATTGAAAAAAAGGAGTAAATGAGAAAGGGAAAGAAGGGGTTGAAGAATGAAAAAGAAAATTTGATTGAAAGGGTGAAAAGAAATAGCCCTCCATGAAAACTTATGACAGAAACCGGGTCAATACATCTGCTATCGGTATTCACTAAGGTGATACTGATATTGAAGACAAGACGTCATGGACCCAGTGACGCGCTGCACCACCCCTCCTAGCCTCTCAGATATCTCTCAAAAGATATTTGTTTCATTCTCACGGAGAACACTACATAATCTATCGGCCTCTCATTCCGAGATGTGTTGATATTGAAAAGGTGGCACTCTGCTCCATGCCTCCGACTACAAAAACTAAAACGCACATTATCGAGTCTAGAGCTATGAGATTTGATTCATTTTTTTGAGTATATATTTTTCCAAAGGAAACACAACGGATGCGTTTTCCCAGGGTCGTGTCCCAACGAAGGTCGAATTCGAGTTGTTGTGACGTTGTACGGGTCAAATGGGTTGTCAGTAACTCAAATTCTATTATGAATGCAGAATCATAGAACGAACTTAGTATACATATAAAGAAAATTAAAAAAAAATGCCATAGTCATTACCATGGTCGCCAACTTATCAAAAAAAAATCTTGTAAAACTAAACATACCACCCAACACATGATGCAAACAACTACTGATAAGCCTACATTTATGAAATTCTTAATCACTTCCTAAATTATCAGTATCATGATCCATTTTGACTTTACTTTAGACGCAAATTCTCCTTTTATAAAAATTGATAAATTCAATCCATCCTAAGCTAAAGGGCATGTGCGTATCATTTATGTAGTGTTGATCACCAATGACCAAAAAAAAAAAAAAAAAAAAAAAAAAAAAAAAAAGAGGCATCTTATTTCTACAACAACTTTGAAATCTTCTTTTAGGTGATCTACAACATATTTGTAGCATAAGGTAAATGTATAGGTAGAACGATACAGGTTAATAACAGTTCATAGCATGTAATGACTATGGCAATTTTTTTTTGTTGATAAGTAACAGTTCTTATAAGTAACAGTACTAACTGAAAAGTTAGTATTGTTATTTCAAAGTTCATACTGGCTTAATTTTTTTAATAATTTGGATATTGTTACCTGTTTGCGGTAGTTTCCTTTGCCTTCTTGTGTAGTAGTGGTTGTTATTAACAAATTAAACATTTATTATCTAAATCTTCCATCTCCAAGTTACTTGATTGTATTCTTTCCTTAAATAAAAGTGGAGGTCTTTGTGAAATGATAGTTGCAATCAAATGCATCTCTAATGGCACATATCCAAGTATATAATTGGTTCCATAAATCTTGCTTCTATATTTAAGGCATAACTACATTTGACTAAATTTAGTGTTAGACATTGTGGACAAAAAAGTAAATCCGTTGTGATATTGAGTTTTGTTATGCTTTCATGTTTTAAAGTTGTGATAGGCTTGATTATTTGGAAACTTCTCTTTATTTAAGAATTTATATCTAAAACGACGTCGGTTTGGCCGCACACTTGCACGTATATAATGATAACTTATTACAATACAGTTTCGACAATACTCGTGATTGTTTATCCAAATTACTTATTCGATAATCTAAAAGCAACACCTAAAAGTCAAGTTAAAGACTTACCAAGGATACACATTTAGCCCAGGCGTCATCAATATTCGAAAAATAAGAATGCAGGGCAGCTTTGTTTTACAACCAACCCTTAGTCGTTGAACTTCTTCATGGAATTCTATCCGCTATACAACTCACTGCCCGAGCTTACGCCAAACTGTCCTGGTTTCCCCTTTCTGATTTTGGAGCTGCAAACATAATATAAATCAATTAAAAAAGCAAAAGAGATCAGGGAACGATTCTAAAACATGTAACAATGTGTCAAACTATTGCAACAACAACAACAGCTTTAATCTCAAATAAGGAAATACCATTAGATTAAAAAAAAAAAAAAAAAAAAAAAAAAAAAAAAAACACACACAACTTGATTCCAATTTGCAACCTCTTTTCCAAAATTCATTAATTGAAACATCACTGGCATAAAATCAAACAATAACACAAATATTAGTATATAACCCTTTTATTCATCATGGGTCAAACTGATTCATTTTGATCCATACGAAAACCATAATAGGCTAAACAACCAAACAACCAATTTTTGAATTTCAAACAACCAATTTTAATCCTCATGTAGCTTGGGATCGACTAATATTAAGAGTAGATGCAACACATTTAAGCATATTTGTTAACCTGCAGGCAAGAAAGAAAGAAACTGCATGCTTATTTTTACTTAGCAGGCCTATTTTTCAAAATTCTAATTTCACTTTCATTGGTATAACATGAAAAGTCATCGACATCCATGAAATCAGCAAAGTCAATCGCAGGAGTTGTAACACGTTCCAAAACAGAAGTTAACGTATCCATAGTAAGAAACCCGTTACCGTTATCAGAATCTAAGTAAGTAACCACACCTACAGGAGTCTCAGGCATCAAACCGATACCTACATCACCACTAACAGACACGCCTTCCTCTAACGTTTGGTCGTTACTATTTCTAGTTTTCTACGCACAACCCTACTTTTAGTTCTCATATCTAAAGACGAAAGTGAGCAAAACATTAAAAAAAGTTACTAAACACTATTATAAAACAAACAGGTAGCGATAAATAAAAACTTACTTGAGTAAAGACATATAAAAGGCGATCAGTGATAAGGCGATGAATCCAGCGTGATGAGATGCTAAGTGTTCAAGAGTGCGGCTTTATCTACCTTAGATAACCTAACATCACTACCAGTTATTCTTCCTATTAGTAACAATTTCTTTTATCGATGGTCCTAACTCCTAACTTTTACAACTAATAATCATATCTTCAAATTTTAAATCATACTCAACTGCACATTATGTTAGAGTTAATGTTTAACTTTTAATATACGTATGTCCGGTTTCGAACCCGAGACTCGGGATTGCACACAATAACGTGAGAGTTCCAATGGATGAATTAATTAAATATGTTTATGTATTTTATTTATTCATTTCACAAACAAAATACTTAACGATAGTTAGTACTTAACGGGGTTAGAGATAATGGCCGTTAAAGGACTAATATTGTAAAATAGGAAAAGAAGAAACCCAAACCCACTAGGATTGAGTTGGGTCGGCCGAATAGCCCAAGGCAATGGGTTGGCCGGTTTTTTGGGTTAGCTTAGGGAACAAGTTTGGTGATTTAGGGTTTGCCTATATAAACAATTCACTTGTTTTGGTTTAAACCTAATCTTGAACTCCCTACAAGCTTAACTTCTCTTCTCCTCTTTTCTCCCTAGCAAGAAACGATCGACCTATTTTAATACCACTTGGTATTGTCGATTCAAAGTAAGGCTAGTCAAGTGTTTGGCTTGTTTGTGATTCTTGAACCTAGCTTATCCCATTGGAACGCTAGATTACGTGTGTACAAGAACGAGTAACAACCTTATTTTAGGTTGTGTGTTACATTGGTGATCGATCCATATATATTCCCATTAGGGTTTATATATCTTGTTCTTGTTGAAGAGATTCCTTTTTCTTGCTAGGAATTACTAAGGTACGTTTCTATTTAAGTTTAATTAATTACTTGTTCATGTAGATCTTTCCGCTGCGTGTTCTTGATGATTATATGTGTTTATGGTTTTATATAGTTCACATATTCCAACAGTGGTATCAGAGCCAGATTTTGAACTTGTAATTAATTACTTAAACCTAAAAATTGGATCTTGTAAAGATAACATGCAATTATTTTTTTAGGGTTTGTTTAATTTTTTTTATAAACCCTAATATGGGTCGATACCTATATATTAAAAATTAGGGTTTTAGTTTTTTAATTAAAACTTGAGAAACCCTAGGATTGCATGAAAATTTTTAGGGATTAATTAGTAAGTACCGTATGTGATGTTACTAATTAATTAGATACGTACATGAGATATTGACATTATAATATGGTATGCATGATTATGTGATCAATATGGTATCCTTGACAAATCTTGCATATTTGTCATGGTTTGATTTGTATGAGTTTGTATTGAATTATTTGCTACACGATTTAAATAAATCTTAAATTGGGGAAGACCTCAATATATATTAATTAATAAGTTATGTGCAATGTGGTATCTAACTAACCAAAACTTACGTGGCCAAGTTATTTGGCGTTTGTGGACCATTGGGCACAATGAGCTCGAAAACCAATGGGAGTTTATTTAGTTACATACATTTATAATTTCACATAGAATTAATATTAGGATTTATTGAAAAAGGTTTGCATGTGGCTATATGATATCGTGGATGATCATATATTTGTTATTATGTGTTTATTTATTTTTTGTAATTACTTGATCTTTTGTGTTTTATATTATGATGGATTGTAAACTACAAAAGAGGGTAATTTTTCAAATAAAAATAAATAAGACTAATAACTATGAAACCTTTGTAGTAATTTTATTTATTGCCAAGTCTTATGTGCCGATAGTGGTTCGCTTCGCACGGTAATTTGCTCCCAGGCGAGACTAGCAATTAATAAATTATTACATAAAATTGTTTTAGCAAGAAAATCATATTTTTTTAGTTGATTGATTGCAACTGTACAAAAGTGGTCGAAGCGGCGGACCTATTATTGACAAAGTATAAAGTGGGTTTAAGGTTGGCTCACATTAAATTGTGACCTTAAAGGGGTACGGTTTTAACCAGCTTCGGCGGCTGTCGTCCCTCCGCTCGCCTGTGCGTCAATAATAGACTTACCAAGTACACCATGAAAAAGTACGAAGCATCTTAAGGCAATGTTGTAATTTGCTCAACGCCTCAATTAAAAATTTTGATGATTTGAGCTACGAATGAGTAAACGGTTTTGTTTTTGCAAACATATATGATACAAAGATGAATGCATGACATCTTTGTACATATTTTTTGATTTTACACATCAAAACATTTATTACCCTTTAAATTTAAGTTATATGTCACCCAACTACAAAAAGAAACACCTAAGGTTTCATCCTACATCACTAGCAGCCAAAGCTGAATGTTGATGTTCAAAGGGTGGTCATCTAAGGGTAAATTGAGTACTTTATTGCTAGCAGCCAAAGCTGAATGCAATAAACCAACGTCAATTTACTGTTTCTTAAGTTGGTTAACTTAATTGGGCACTTTCATTACTAGCAGCCAAAGCTGATGTAATGGAACGGCGCCAAGGCATAAAGATTTGGGGATGAAACATGCTTACATTTTGCAACTGATGTTGGCAATATAATGTAAGTCCCAAGATTTCTAGGAATTGCAATTTGACATTGGCAATTGGGTGATCCTGTACCTTATTGAGCACTTTCATTGCTAGCAGCCAAAGCTGATGTAATGAAACGGCATCAATTAGGATCCTAGTTTTCAGTGAAAATTAAATGGTTTTTTTATCCAATGGGTGTTTAATTTCTTGAAATGTTTATTATCGAAAGTACTAACTTTTGAACTTTTTTCTGTAGAAATGGCCCAACCCGGAAACTCGTCAAACTTTACCTCTTGTTTCAAAATGATGCTTGAAAAAGAGAAATTGACTGGGACTAAGAATTTTAACGATTGGTATCGCAATCTAAGGCTTGTTCTTTGAATTACCAAACGTTATGAATGTCTTACTGAGGACCTTCCGGTTGCCCCCCCTGCTAACTCGCCTAATGAAATACTTATGGAGTTCAATGAAGCTTATGACAAGCACAATGATGCGGGTTGTCTCATGTTATCGGGAATGGACACTCAACTGGTAAAACAGTTTGAGAAATATGGCCCAAAAAACATGATTGAGGAACTGACACGCATGTTTCAGAAACCTCCCATGGCTGAATTGTATGATGTACTTGACAACTTAGGCAAGTGCAAGCAGGACCCAACAACACCCGTAAGTACTCATGTGCTTGAAATGAAAGGTTATCTTGACCAACTAGATGCACTTGAATGCGGGTATATGGAAGACGTTAAAGTTGGCCTCATCAACAGATCCCTCAATGAGGAACTGTATGGTGACTTCGTGCGCAATTTTAACATGCATTACAAGGGGAAGACTTTTTCTGAATTGCATGCAATGCTCATTGAACATGAGAAGGGACTCAATAAGAAAGCTCCTACACCTGCTGTTATGGCAATTAGAGGTGGTAGAGTAGTTAAGCCCGGTAAACCGAAACATGTGAACAAGAAAGGAAAAGGCAACGCTGACAAGGGCAAGCAGATTGTCACTTATCAGCAAAAGCCAAAGAAGCAGAATCCTCCTCCCAAGAAGGATCATCCTAAAAAGGATATGGCTGCTTGTCACCACTGTAATACTCCTGGACATTGGAAGAGGGACTGTCCATTGCTACTTGAGGAGTGTCGCAAGAATAAGAATGCCAAGGCTGGGCAGGGCGCCAGCACTTCAGGTATTTTTATGGTTGAATTGTTTTCTTTTCCTCGTAAGCAAAATGCCTGGATATATGATACAGGATGTGGTACTCGCATTTGTAATACATCGCAGGGGCTTAGAGGAGCGAAGAAGCTGAATTATTGGGAATGCTACTTGTACGTGGGAAATGGAATACGTGCAGCAGTAGAAGCCATAGGGACTTTTGAGCTAGTTTTACCTTCTGGTTTAATTTTAGTGTTAAACAATTATCATTACGCACCTTCTATTGTTAGAGGTGTCGTGTCAGTTTCTTTATTATTGGATTTGGGTTTTAAGCATACTTTTATTGATAATGGAACTTTTGTTTCCTTAAATTCTGTTTTTTACTTTAATGCTATTCCATTAAATGGTGTGTTTGAAATTGACATGGAGAACCATGTATCCAATAGAAATAATTCTATGTATAGCATCGAAAATAAGAGAGTCAAGTCTAACTTGGACTCGTCTTATTTATGGCATTGTCTCCTTGCCCACATAGGCAAGAAACGCATGGAAAAGCTGCTAAGTAACAATTTCTTCCTATTAGTAACAATTTCTTTTATCGATGGTCCTAACTCCTAACTTTTACAACTAATAATCATATCTTCAAATTTTAAATCATACTCAACTGCACATTATGTTAGAGTTAATGTTTAACTTTTAATATACGTATGTCCGGTTTCGAACCCGAGACTCGGGATTGCACACAATAACGTGAGAGTTCCAATGGATGAATTAATTAAATATGTTTATGTATTTTATTTATTCATTTCACAAACAAAATACTTAACGATAGTTAGTACTTAACGGGGTTAGAGATAACGGCCGTTAAAGGACTAATATTGTAAAATAGGAAAAGAAGAAACCCAAACCCACTAGGATTGAGTTGGGTCGGCCGAATAGCCCAAGGCAATGGGTTGGCCGGTTTTTTGGGTTAGCTTAGGGAACAAGTTTGGTGATTTAGGGTTTGCCTATATAAACAATTCACTTGTTTTGGTTTAAACCTAATCTTGAACTCCCTACAAGCTTAACTTCTCTTCTCCTCTTTTCTCCCTAGCTAGAAACAATCGACCTATTTTAATACCACTTGGTATTGTCGATTCAAAGTAAGGCTAGTCAAGTGTTTGGCTTGTTTGTGATTCTTGAACCTAGCTTATCCCATTGGAACGCTAGATTACGTGTGTACAAGAACGAGTAACAACCTTATTTTAGGTTGTGTGTTACATTGGTGATCGATCCATATATATTCCCATTAGGGTTTATATATCTTGTTCTTGTTGAAGAGATTCCTTGTTCTTGCTAGGAATCACTAAGGTACGTTTCTATTTAAGTTTAATTAATTACTTGTTCATGTAGATCTTTCCGCTGCGTGTTCTTGATGATTATATGTGTTTATGGTTTTATATAGTTCACATATTCCAACACATTATATATCTTCAAATCTAAATAATAATTACATCAAACTATAGACCTCTTTATAAGCATCTACACTATTTTACCAAACAATCAATACAATTCAAAACCAAAAGTGAAAAAACAATCGAAACAAAACAAATTCCTTGCAAGATAAGATACAGCAACATCAGGATCATTTGTTGCATCATCATACTCATTGTCATCATCATTCTCATAATTTCCATTATTAATATTATTATAATTAACATTATTTTGAAAATAAGTTTCACCTTCTTCAATTTCAGTATCTAAATCCATATCATAACCATACCTTAAACTATTCCTACCATCTCTACTCCCAACAGAAATCATCCAAACCAAAAACATCACACTTTTTTTTTTTTTTTTTACTAATTATTTATTTATTTATATAATAATAATTACAATAAAAACACAATTTGCTTAATGAAAGTTAGAAATCTCATCGACCCATTTCAGGAAATCTGTAAGACCGAAGCATCACTTTGGATGAACACCGAGTGCTTCCACTATGTCACACAAACACAAGCTTCTTTGATGACTCTCACTAACACATTTATAGCACAAGAGTGGTATGGATCATATGTAAATTTTCAAGTCAAATGTTTATTAATCTTCAAAGAGAAAAGAAATAATATAAGAGACTTGGGTGGGACTCTCTCACACACACACACTCTTTTTCTTAACTAAAATGAGGCATCCTGTGAAGTGTGTGTGTGTTCGTGGTTATATGAAACCACAGCCAACCAAATGGGTCTTTGGTGGGCTTTACATAGAACTTGGAGTGGGCTAGTAAATATGTTACACTTATACATTGATTACTAATAGACCTAACACTACAAGCCCACTTTTAAAATACAAATTATACATGACACATTAATTCTAAGTAGCAAATGACCATCTCTTCCAAATAGCATAAATTAAATGCTAACAATCTCCCCCTAAGGGATGGTCATTTCAATGATGCTCCCGAGATTGGTCTTTTGCATTTGCCGTCTTGAACTACGTGTGTCAATGTATAGAATTCTTCGTTCAATGTTCCTTCATGCACAGTGATCTTCAAAGAATCATCTTGTGGTCTTCCTTGCCTTGATCTACATCTTCTGTTCAGCAGCTTCGTCGTTGTAGATGATGATGGTGGATGGACTTTCGTCGGTACCTGCATAAGACAGTTAGCAATAAATCATCCTTCGGCCATCATGTCGTGAGGCAAGATCTTTGGATCTCATTAAGACTCATACAACTTGTATCCTTTTGATGAACACAAGAGTATTGCATAGGAAGTGTTCCTAAGAGATCTTTGATGAATCTCATGTCTCTAGACTCAATAATGTGCGTTTTGTTTTTAGTCGTCGGAGGCATGGAGCAGAGTGCCACCTTTTCAATATCAACATATCTCGGAGTGAGAGGTCGATAGATTACGTAGTGTTCTCCGTGAGAAATGAAACAAATATCTTTTAAGAGATATCTGAGTGGATAGGAGGGGTGGTGCAAATGCGTCACCGGGTCCATGACGTCTTGTCTTCAATACCAGTATCACCTTAGTGAGTACCGATAGCAGATGTATTGACCCGGTTTCTGACCTAAGTTTTCATGGAGGGCTATTTCTTTTCACCCTTACAAAAACTTTTCTTTTTCATTCTTCAACCCCTTCTTTCTCCTTTTTCATTATACTCCTTTTTTCAATCTTTCCTAAGGACTTCTAATGCTAAGCTATTGGAATAGTCCTTGGGTAGATCCCTCCGGTTCTGGCGGATCATTGGACATAACCTAACCATAATCACCTTATTACTCCATGATTATCCTAGATTATTTGTCACATGCCATTAAACCTTGTGAAAATCTCTCAACGTGTTTATGAGAAAACACATTTTGTTAACACATCGAGAGTTTTACATTTTTGAAACACTCCCCCTTCACATGTGCTCATGCATTTTTGAAATAAACTGCACATGTTGGGTAGAGTACGCATATTTGAAATGATCGACTTTCAATGAACACGACCTTCGCGAGACACGCTTACATCACTAGTTAGACTAGTTTGAAATTATTACCCGTCCTGGTCATATTCAAAGATCATCTCTCGAATTGGTACATTCTACTCCGACAAGTCCTTTGCGAGACACGCTTACATCACTGGTAAACCAGCTTGAAATTATTACCCGTCCAGGACATGTCTTTTCGAGAACAGACATTTAGTTTCGTCAATTCGAGGGTTCATGCTGAGTCTTTTTGAAGAACTCGTTTTGAGATTCAAACGAAAAAACTTCTTTTAGATCACATTTTAATCACGTCCTCTCCCCCATATTTATAATAAACACCTAATCTCCCCCTCAAAAATAGCATGAAGTGGTATTTTTGAAAAGAGTTGATTAAAATGAAACTTTTTGTGGAGAGACGGACTGATTTTAGCATGAAAAATGGAACATTTTCTTTTTATACTCCCTCTTCATCAGAGCAAATGGTTTAAACCTTGGAGTTTAAAAAGCATTTAGGGGTCGTTGAGGGAGTTGTTGTGAGCACAAAATTTATAAAAAGACTTTGAAAAATCTTTTGAAACAATTTTGATTAAGTGCTCACCGGTTTTAGCTTTTCGCCATTAACATTACGAGTTCTGATCGGAAATAATCAGAAGTCATTCAATGTAGCGTTTATTTGAAACCTTTTCCGGCATACCCGAGCTACATTTAAAAGATTTCACGTTTAAGAACGGGTTCCGTACTGAAATGCACGAAAGCCGTAATGAAGAATATTTGAGGAACGACATGTTTTAGAAAAACATAAAAAAGAACTCCCGCTCAAGCATCTGTAAATACCCGTATCATTGATGAATGACATTTCTAAGTACGTACAGAATATTGATTAGACGAGAGACATGTCGTGAGAAGAATATTTTTGGTTTTTGTTGTTTTATATTTTTTATGGATTTTTCAATTTTTTTTTTTTAAATTTTGATTTTTTTTTTTATTTTTTTATTTTTTTTTTTTTTTTTTTAAGGTATGTATATATTTACCAAAAATATATACATAAATATTTACAAAAGATGTTTACCAAAATATTTACAGAAATATTTACATGCGAAGCTTTATGAAGTAAATCAATGAGATTCGAGAAGACTTTCTAACTCTACGGGAGTTAGGCTTCGCATTCCAATTCGACGAACTAAGTTTTCAAACCGCTCTTTTAGGAGGGCCTTAGTAAATAGATCGGCGAGCTGGTATTCTGTCTTCACGAAAAACAATTCAACAGTACCCTCTTCAACGTGCTCTTTTATGAAGTGATAGCGGACTCTAATATGCTTGGTCTTCGAGTGTTGCACTGGGTTGCACGAGATGGCTATGGCACTTTTTGAATCGCAATACAAAGGTATGCGGTTGAAAGAGAAACCATAATCTGTTAGTTGTGTTCTCATCCAAAGGACTTGAGCACAACACGCAGATAGAGACACATACTCGGCCTCTGCTGTTGATAAAGCAGTGCAATCTTGTTTTCTTGACGACCAGCCTACTAGCTTTTCTCCCAGAAATTGCGCTCCGCCTGATGTACTTTTCGCTATGACTTGGAAACCAGCATGATCGGCATCTGAAAAGGCAATTAGTGTAAACTCCGAATCCTTCGGATACCAAATTCCCATGTTAATGGTTCTTCGAAGGTATCGAAAGATCCGTTTAACCTCTTGGAGGTGAAGTTCGGTAGGCCTTGCCAGAAACCGTGCAAGTAAGCAAACAGCAAAATGAATATCTGGTCGGCTTGCAGTTAAGTACATGAGAGAACCAATCATGCTCCGATATTTCTTCGGATCCATGGG
Source organism: Artemisia tridentata subsp. tridentata (assembly GCA_021014915.2). Taxonomy (NCBI): domain Eukaryota; kingdom Viridiplantae; phylum Streptophyta; class Magnoliopsida; order Asterales; family Asteraceae; genus Artemisia; species Artemisia tridentata. The sequence continues at coordinate 428,939,934 of CP139504.1, forward strand.
TTTCCCATATAGGTCAGCGCCAATTTTTGGTGAAGTGACCATTGGAGTACCAACAGAGTCACAATTTTCCATACCATGTTTTTTCAAAATCTCAATTGTGTATTTAGCCTGATTAAGAAAAATACCACGTGGGGATTGATGAATTTGTAAGCCTAAAAGGAATTTTAATTCACCCATCATGGACATTTCGAATTTGCTTTTCATGAGATTTTCAAAATGTTTTGAATGTGTCGGATTTGTGGACCCAAATATTATATCGTCCACATAAATCTGAACAATCAAAATATCATTTTTGTATTTTCTTGTAAACAAGGTTGGATCAATTGTTCCTTTGGTGAAATTATTTGACAACAAGAAATATGATAACTCGTCATACCACGCCCGTGGGGCTTGTTTCAAACCATAGATTGCCTTCTTTAGCTTGTAGACGTATTCCGGATGATCTTTGTCCACGAAACCGTCTGGTTGACTCACATACACTTCTTCTTTCAGAGTTCCATTCAAGAAAGCTGTCTTGAAGTCCATCTGATAAACCGTGATGTTCTTGTGAGCGGCATAAGCTAAGAAAATCCTGACTGCTTCAAGCCTTGCAACCGGTGCGAATGACTCTTCAAAATCTATCCCTTCTTCTTGTCTGAATCCCTTTGCCACCAGACGAGCCTTGTTGCGAATGACAGTCATTTCTTCATCCTTTTTATTTTTCCATAACCACTTAAGATCAATGACTAGTTTGTCAATTGGTCTTGGAACTAAATCCCAGGTGTCATGGATTTGAAATTGAAGAAGTTCTTCCTGCATCGCTTCAATCCAGGCATTATCTACCATTGCTTCCCGAATGTTCTTAGGTTCTATGAGACTGACTGAGCAGACATAGATGCACATGTCGCAATCGGTGTGAAGTTGTTTTCTCGTCTGAATTGGTCTTGAGGGTTCACCAATAACCTGTTCAATCGGATGGTCTTTTGTCCACTGTAATGTTGAAGGGTACCTTGGACTGAATAACTGCGTGTTAGTCGGTTCATGTAGTCTGGAAGATGATTCACCAGATTCCGTTCCAAACGGGTTTTCAAAGACTTCATCGTCTAACACAGCATTATTTGGTTCTTGCTCATCAATTCTAGGTAGAACAATTTCAATGAATGGAGTTGCTGGAGTAGATGTAGATGATGTTGATGTCGAGGGAGTTGGTGCATCAGCTTCGAATGTTGTGGATGCATCTGGATTTGGTGGAATTGGTGGTGGTTGTTGATGTTGAGTGGTTGCAGCGGAATGTTGGTTAGATGCATTTTTCGAAGCGCCACCATAGTATTCATCGTACATGAACTCGAAGAAATTATCCAGTTCTTGAGATGTGGGTTGTTCATCATGAATTGATTGAGCTCCTTGAGGTGCGAGTCCCGAACTGATATGTCCGGAAGTCATCGGGTTAAGCGCGGGTTCTAGAGCGAGTCTCTCAGAAGCCATTTGTGAAATTTCATCAAACTTCACATTCATCGTCTCCATGATCTTTTTCGTTTTCCTGTTATACACCCTGAATGCCCTCGAGTTTTCAGAATAACCAATGAAGATTCCAATATCACCCTTAGCCTTCAACTTTCCCAGATCTTCCCTGTCATTTGTTGGATAGCATAAAGCGCCAAATACATGAAGATAAGAAATATCCGGTTTTCGGTTGTTGATAAGTTCATATGGGGTTTTATTGAATCTTGGATGGATTAGGGATCGGTTTTGAGTAAAGCAAGCAGTTGAAACAGCATCAGCCCATAAGAATAAAGGTGCACTGGAATAGATCAGCATAGTGCGAGCAGCTTTGACAAGGGTTCGATTCCTTCTTTCAACTACTCCATTCTGCTGTGGAGTTCTAACAGCTGATGTCTGGTGAGTAATACCAGTTTCTTCAAAGAATGTTCTTAACTCCTGATTGACAAATTCCGTGCCATTATCCGTTCGTACTATCCTAACTGGAGCTTGAAGTAGAACTTGAATCCGCTTCAGAAAGGCGATGATGGTGCTTGGTGCTTCATCTTTTGATCTCAAGAACTTTACCCATGTATATCTTGAATAGTCGTCAACAATTACAAGAATATACTTCTTCCCATTTATGCTTTGAACTCTCATCGGGCCACATAAGTCCATATGCAACAAATGCAACCTATCAACCGAGCTAGGTACGGGTTTAGGTTTAAATGTTGCTCTTTTGCTCTTGCCTTGTTCACAAGATGGACATAGGTGTTCTTTGGTGTATTTAAATTTAGGAAGACCGGAGACGATGTTGTCTTTGGCAAGCTTGTTGATCGTGTCAAAGTTCAGATGGGACAAACGTCTATGCCATAACCAGGATTTCGTTTCGCCTGCCCTGGTCATGAGACAAATAGGAGATGAAGAGGCCATTTGGTTTATGTCAATTGCATAGAGATTGGTGCCACGATTCCCAATCAAGAGATCATTACCCACCAAATTCCTTACAAAACAAGTGTTTCTCCTAAAAGCAACCTCTAAATCTGCATCACAAAACTGTCCGACTGAGAACAGATTGTGTCCCAACCCTTCGACATAGTAAACCCGAGTGATCAGATAATTTCCAAACCGAAGATCTCCATAACCCAGAATAGCTGCAACATGATCATTCCCAAAACGTACAGTCCCCATGAACTGCCACACAAAATTGATCAGCAGCTTCAGATTCCCGGTCATGTGCTTGGAGCAACCCGAGTCGACGATCCAAAGACAGATTTCAATGACCTGAGAAGAACAGAAGAATTTGTATATGGAAACCGTGTAACATTTGGTTCCAAGGGGTTAGATGTAACAGGTGACTCACACTTAGAACTGGTTTCCTGAGATGCATTGTGAACTATTTCTAATTTGCCATTCTTAAGTGTGAACATTCTACCCATTGGTTTCCATGCACAAAACTTAGAGTGATCCTTAGGCAATAGGCTGCTAGTGGTTTTCCTAGCTTTTGCAATAAGTCTTCGAATATATCTAGACTTAGCCTTAGTCACTAAAGGAACCTTTTTCTGTTCAGGAATATCATTCTTTTTCACAGCATTAGAAACATTATCATCACAAGCATTTACAGACAAAGTTTTCTTTTGCATTACACAATCAGAATCATTACATGCATTAGAAACAGGAGTCTTATCATTACAACTAGATGATACATGTTTCTTCTTGGAAAGCGATAAATTCCTAGGCTGTTCTTCTACTTTCTTGCTTGCACTCTCAGAAACAGGCGAGACACTAGGTTTCTTGTTATGGCTCCTAGACTGTCTTTTGCTCCTAGAGTTGCTTTCTATTCCTGTAGAAGGTAAGGCACACTCATTAGAATTTTTGTTGTTGTCCTGAGATGTTGTAGTAGCATTCCTAGACTCATTTGGAGTATCTTTCATACTTTTGTCTATCGCCCTATATGTTTTGGATGTAGAGGCAGACGCAGTAGTGGGACTAATCCTATAAAGGCCAAGTGCTATAACATTAGTGTTCTTGACAACAGCTTTCTCTTTTTGTTTCTCATTAGGCAAGGGGGTTGATGGTGCAATACCCGTAGTTTCCTCACCCTTCCCTTTTTGACATTCAAGCTGAGACTTCAAAATATCAATTTGTTCTTTCAACTGTTTGTAAGAACGCTCATACGACAGTTTGTCATACTTGCATTCTTCCTTTTTCGTATCAAGTTGTTTAAAATATGTGCAATTTTGTTTTTCAAGTTTCAAAAGCGCCTTTTCATATTTTTCAACAATTTGAGAAGTCTCAGCTCGAAGTGTTTCATCAACCTCAACAGAATATGTTTGGAAAATAATGGACATGATATCAGTCGATAGAGCTTCGAAAGAGAGAGAGTCATTTTGATGTTCCAAAACCTTTATGCGTTCCAAGTATTCATTTGCTTCCTTCACTAAGGATTTGTGATCCTTAACGAATTCTGCAGACTCTTTCAAAAGATTATTTTCCACATTTTGAACAACCGCATAAATTGCAGCAACATGTGGATTAATTTCCTTTTCAAAAATCTTTTTGAGTTCATCCTGAACACCCGGAAACCATTCAAACTTGTTATTGTTAATTTTGGAAGCCACAATGCGTTGAAGTTTCTCAATTCTCTGCTTAAGATCAACCAAATATAGTCTAGCTGCACTTGTATCATAAGTGTTTTTAGATGCCATTTGTTCGATGTTAGGCAGATGTTTTGAAACTTCTTTTTGTTTTATGAAAACCACTGGTTTTTGAAAAAACAAAGGTGACTCCTTTTTAACAAGATGAAGACCATACTCTTTATGAAGCTTATTATAATCAATTGGTTGAATTTCTGGTTTCATTTGTTTCATTTTGATTCTACACTTTTCGGAAAGCTCAATCGATTCATCAGATTCATGACCCGTTAGAGGATCATGCACATCATTTATAAGAGTACCATCATATAACACATTCTGTCCTTTCTGAGCTTTCTTGAGATTACAAGGGTTTTTATAACCGATAGCCACTTTCTTTATTGTATGTAAAATCAGGTTTGGATCATTTATTAATAAGTTAACTGTTTGTGCAGAATGACCCGTTTTTACAAGCAACTCATCCAACTTTGCAATGGTTTCCTTTTTTTCAGAGATCTCTTTAAGAAGATCCTTTTCACGTTTTAAAAACCTTTCATTCAACTCCTTCTTTTCTTTTTCAAGATTGGAATAAGTTGATTTTTGTTTTGAAAGTTGGTTGGTTAGTTCAGAAATTTCCTTGTTTAGAGATTTGATTTGATTGTTCAAATTAACATCTAGAGTGTTAAATTTGATTTGTAAACATTTTTCTCTTAACTCAGAATCTTTTAAGCTAACCTCAAGTTCCGACTGTTTTTTGTTATGAAAATCATAAGCTCTTGCATTCACCTTATAACTCTCAAGCTCAGTGGTCAATTTTTCATTCGCGGCCTTAACATCGCGATTGACCTTTTTGACCTTTTCTATTTCAACACTACAATTTTGCAATAATGATTCAAACATAGCACGTGTTTCCTCATCATTATCAGTATGCTGTGACTCGAATTCATCATTAGGGTCCATATCTGGAGTTTCCAAATTAGTATTACTACAACTTGGTTCGTCCATGTATGTATCATAAATGAGATTAGGAGTCTCAGGATGCTGTTCATTTTGAGGTGACATATCAAACATTTCATTATTGTGACATGTAGCATATGGTTGTACCTCAGAAACCGCATTAGTGTCAAAAGCAGGAGGTGCTTCTGAGTCTGTGTCGTACTTTGCCTCCTGAAGATTAGCCATAAAAATGCAGTTTGCATCGATGTCCTCTTGATCTTCTGAAGCATCCATAATAGCCATGAAGTCATTCTCTTCTGCACTCAACTGAAGCCCAGCCGTTTCCTTGTTTGCCAACATTAATGCTTTCTGCAAATACGCTGGATCCCTCTAATTCGGCTTGTCTGGACAGTTCCTAGCCATATGACCAATACCCTGACAGTTGAAGCACTTCATCACATTTCCCTGATTTCTATTCCCAGCTCCCTGAGCAACATTCCCAAACTGATTCCCAGCATTCTGTACCCTTTGATTACCAACAGCTGTACCCATCTGATTCCCTGCATACTGACCCATCTGATTACCAACATACTGCCCTGCATTCTAATTACCCATCTGAAATCTTGGAGCATATCCCTGCTGATTCCCATATCCCCCAACCATCTGTCCTTGCTGTCCCATGTTGAAACTCGGCTGTGCAATCTGCTTGTTGCGAGTGTTCGATGAGATTCGTTGATTGTTGTTGGTGGGTGTGGAGTAACGTCCTTGGAATGCTTTTGATAGGTAAGCAAAAGCTTGAGTCAAAGCAGCAGTTGGCTCATCCTGATCGTCTTGATCTAGGTGTTGTGGGTATTGTTGTTGTGGGATTACATGTTGTTGTTGTGGGTAGAATGGTGATTGTGGAATATACTGTTGTTGCATGAATTGCTGAGGGGATGATGATGATGATGATGGTTGTGCACTGACTGTTGCAGGTGTAGTTGATTGGACTATGAGTGCAAGAGGATCTTGTTGTTTTGCTTGCTTCTCTTTTCTGACTTCATTTGCCTCTACTTGGTTTTGTTTGAGAAAGTCATAGAGTTGATCGTAGTTCACATCATGAAGATTCTTAGTTTGGTTGACAATAGTAACATATCGTCCCCATTCTTCTGGAAGGTTGTTGATGAACTTGATGTTTTGACCAATTTGCTTAGGTGCCAATTTGTTTCTGATCAACTCATTCATTAGAGTACAAAACCGTGTGTAGTAAGATTCAATCTGTTCAGCTGGTGTTGCTGTGAACTTCTCCCATTCAGTCAGAAGCTTGTTTTCCATTTCTTGAATGCCAATTTTTGTACCATGACAAAGACGTCTAACTCGATCCCACATTTCTTTGGCAGTTTCACAGCTATCTACAGCACAAAATATTTCTTGTGGTAGACCGAGTTGGATTAGATGCATTGCTAGGTGATCAGCTTCAATTTGCTTCCAATCTGCTTCAGTGTAATCCGATTCCTCTTTGGGTCGGTACGTTGGATCGACGGGAGGTTCTGCAGTAGGGTTTCCAGCTGTTTCTTCAATCTCACCAGGCTGGAATGGACCTTTTTTGACAGAGTTAACCAAGAGTATACCTTGTCCATTTGGTTTGGATCTCATATATCGAAGCATACGACTCGTCCATGGAAGGTAACCACCCTTTTCTGAACCTGCGGCATGAATGTCTTGTTGTGTAGTCATCTTTAAAATATAATGTATGATAAAGTGGATTTAGGATCTTTGCAACAAAGTAGGAGACGTTGTTGTTGACGGTTGAACTTGATTGTTGTTGTTGTGAAGCTTTGTTACGGTGGAAATTTTGGTCTGGAAACTTAAAACCTCAATAACTTCATTTTGGAGCGTTTTCAGGCCTCGAAACTTGGGTTGAATGAATAAATTTATTCAACGTGTCCTTCTCCTCGGTCTCACGGTCGTTTTGACAGGTGTTTCGCTGAAAACGGAGTTACGGTTCAAAAGTTATAACCGTTTGAAGTTTCACAGAAGTACGAGGGCCTAAACTGCCAAATCTGGAAGTTCCCAAAGGTTGCTGGAAAGTACAGGGACTGAAGTTGACAAGTCTGAAAACTCTTTGTTGTCCGATATCGCAGTTGGTGATTTGTCCGATATCGCAGTTGGGTCAGATATCGGACAGAACTGCGTTGCTATCTCGGATCAAACTGCGATAACAATGTCTGAGGTCAACTGCAATAGGTCTGATTAGCGACAATTGCGATAGACCCAAATGCGATAGCCAAATGCGATAAGCCAAATGCGATGGACAACTGCGATAATGGCCAAATGCGATAAGGCAAATTGCGATACCTATCGCAATTCTAATACAAGAAATGCGATAATTCTACGAATTGCGATAACCTCGACTGATCTTCTTCAATTGCGATAAAACGCAACTTTTGACCAAATCTCACCCACTTTTTGACTTTTAGCTTCTAGACCATGCAACTCCCATACTTGTTAGTCATGTTTCTGCCACTTTTTCACTAACTATCACTGACTTTCCCACCTCAATAATTCACCTTAATAAACAATTCATAAACAAATCTTATACAAGATTTGCTACCTTTGTTCGATCAAAGAAGTGAAGAACAAACCAAAAAACCAAACTTTCACAACTGTAAACAAGTGAAGCACTAAAAATATCACATAAACCAATTCGTATAACCTCAAAACAAACACAACTTACTTTAAATTTTGTTTAGATCGATTAGAAGAAAAAACATAAGTTGTAATTTTTCTAGTGAAAGAAAAAATAACAAAGGATGTTTTTAATCTTTAGGATCAAACAAAACTAAAGATAATCCTACCTTGAAACCTTGCTCTATGTATACCACTTGTAAGACCGAAGCTTCACTTTGGATGAACACCGAGTGCTTCCACTATGTCACACAAACACAAGCTTCTTTGATGACTCTCACTAACACATTTATAGCACAAGAGTGGTATGGATCATATGTAAATTTTCAAGTCAAATGTTTATTAATCTTCAAAGAGAAAAGAAATAATACAAGAGACTTGGGTGGGACTCTCTCACACACACACACTCTTTTTCTTAACTAAAATGAGGCATCCTGTGAAGTGTGTGTATGTTCGTGGTTATATGAAACCACAGCCAACCAAATGGGTCTTTGGTGGGCTTTACATAGAACTTGGAGTGGGCTAGTAAATATGTTACACTTATACATTGATTACTAATAGACCTAACACTACAAGCCCACTTTTAAAATACAAATTATACATGACACATTAATTCTAAGTAGCAAATGACCATCTCTTCCAAATAGCATAAATTAAATGCTAACAAAATCAAAAACACATCAAAACCCACAAAGGAATTAATCCAAAATAGCAAGATCCGATTATTTGTAATAAAATTAAACAAAATTAGAAACACTAAAACTTACCGATAACCGTCGGTTTGCACCACGGGTGAGTTCGATTTCATTCGGAAGCTAAAAAAAATTATAAAATGACATCGTGTGCTTGTTTTTTAGATCGGTTGAGAGAGAAGCAATTTGGGGATGGAAGATTCTGGGTTTATGGAGATGGGGAAATATCACGGGATACTAACTCCTGGGAGGGGAATATATATATGTATGTGTGTGTAGAGATGGAAGAGATAGGTCTGGAACTTTCTTTGTGTTATGATGGAAGAGATAGGTCTGGAATACGGAAGAGATTATAACCTGGGAAAAACACTTTAGGATTAGTGATGAACAGTTGGAATAACAGTGTCATCCTAACAATACAGCCACACAATTTATAATTAATCAATGTTAATTAAGTTGTTATCCCATGAACAGTGGGAATAATAGTAACCTCCCAAAATGGGAGCCACATAATTTTGTAATTAGACCACACACACTTGTAATTAACTCCTGCTGAATATATATAGGGGGCTTTATTTTCAAAACCATGTTAAGTGCGGGAACTGCGAGAATTCCCCTAGACCAATCATATTTTTTTAAATATTAAAGATTTTTATTTAATCAAAAGGGTATAATAGTAAAAGACAATTTCTATTTATTTGTGATTTTTTTTATTAAATTCGTTTTTTAAAATCCCATAATTTTAGGAACTTTTTTTTTTTTTTTTTTTTTTTTTTAATTTCCAGCATGCATTATTTGAAAAAAGACTAGGTGCATGTATGTTTTATAAATAATGTCAATTTACATATGTTTTTAGTATTTAACTTTTTACACTTTTTTATTAAGCTACAAATACTTTTGCCTAGCCATTATTTTCTTTGAAAGTTTAAAACACAAATCAAGGAACATAGACCTTTATATAAGAACAAATAAGATTGATATAATTATATGTTACATTTAATTTCATTACAAGTACAAAAAACACATATACAATAATCACATCTCTTCAAAAATCGCAAATTATCTTCATGTACATATGTGTTCATCAACTTCTAGGTCTTCAATGATGATCATCTTCATCAATCTGAAAAAAGCATACACAAAAACAATTAAACTACAAAAATAGGAAACAAAAATTAATCACAACAAATAAGATAACACATATGCACAATCTAAAAAGATAACACATATGCACAATCTAAAATGCATAGGCACAATTTATAACAAAACAGCCATGTTCAATGTAAAAACAAGTATGTTCAATGAATAACATGTATGTTCTATGAAAACCAAAATGTGTACTGAAAAACAAGTATGTTCACCGAAAAAACAAGTATGTTCAAACACGAATTCCACGTTTAATCTAGACATGTATTATCTACACATGAAAAACAGCCATGTTCAATGTAAAAAACAAGTATGTTCACTGAAAAACGAGTATGTTCAAACATGAAATCCAAGTTTAATCTAGACATGAAAAAACAAATATGTTTATCATCGAAATCAAGTTTAATCTAGACATGTATAATCTACACATGAAAAACAAGTATGTGTACTAATCTCATGAATAAACAGATTACATCACCTACTCCTTAATAAACATACTGGCTAAAGATGCATGTTCATAGAAAACATGTATGTTTTTTACCATACACCTTAATAAACATACTGCCTAAACATAAATGTTCATAGAAAACATGTATGTTAACCTTTGAACACATATGCACCACTTTCACTAATTTTAAATTAACCTTGAAACACATGTACACCATCCCTTAAAACACATATGCACCATTCTTTAAAACACGTATGCACTGTTTCTTAGAACAAGTATGCACCATTCCATAAACAGGTATTAATAAGAAGTAAATAAAACGAAAAGCAATTCACAAACTGAATAAAATAATAAGGCTATAACCCATTTGTCAAGTTGCAATCTCAAATGGATGGGATCATAATGATTTATTTATTCTATAATTGCAACAATATTACAAACTTGGAGTCTATAGAAAGCAATTTACTTATGAAAAGTAAATCTATAGTTTTGTAAGCAAAAGTTTTTAATTCAGTAAATGATGATAAAACTTTTTAGTCACTTCAATTTCAAGCAAAATGAGTCAAGAATAGCTTGTACTGTAACTTTTTACTGTAACAAATTTATACTTTTTATTTAAATATATATCAAAAACTAACCTCTTATAATTTTCTTATACAGAGGATACCATAGATGTAGTACATCAAAAGGATGCTTAGCCCGAAAACAAGTGGAGCGAAATAGATCCGACCCGGATATGTTCATTGTCACATACACCGGAGAACACAGCCACCCTATTCCGACTCACCGGAATTCTTTAGCCGGCAGCACCAGAAACAAGCCCACCTCCTCCGGCGACGACAAACCTACTTCATCTTCGCCGGTATCTCCTCCGATCACCCATTCTCCGGCGACTGAAAAAACCGATGAAAATGAAAACGACACTGACGATGACAACTTTGATATGGTTATGGATGATGATTTCTTTGAAGGGTTAGATGAGCTTGTGGGTCCCATAACCGGAGATGATTTTCCGGCGTGCGTTGACTTTGAGATGGGTGTGGTTATGGTGGCTGTGAAACACTAGGGAGAAAGAAAGGCGGTTAGGGTTTTGAGAGAGAAGTATTTTCTCCTTAAATGGTGGATCTAATCAAATAAAAGTGACTGATTTTTTTTAATGGGATGGACGAATCATGCCCTTAATTTAGGACGGTTTTCAAAATTGTTTGACATAAAATTCCTATATTGCCCTTCGAGCCAAAAAGGAAAATATTTGTACTTTTAATTAATTACATTAATGGCACAATCAATTATAGCCATTGATCAAACTCATCTAACGGTGTAAAGCGAGTTCTCGCAGTTCCCGCACTTAACAGGTTCTGAAAATAAAGATACACTATATATATATATACATGAACAGTGGGAATAATAGTAACCTCCCAACATTGGAGCCACATATTTTTGTAATTAGACCACACACACTTGTAATTAACTCTCTCTCTCTCTCTCTCTCTCTATATATATATATATATATATATATATATATATATATATATATATATATATATATATATATATATATATATATATATATATATATATATATATATATATAGGATCCGGTTCCATTGAGAAGGTTTTTATTTTGAGAAGATTGAGAAATCTTCGTTTGAACAAACTGATTCATGTTTTTGATTTGATTCACAAGTAAAACATCATTTTATGGTGAATCGAATCTATAAATTACAAATTTGATTCACAAATCATTGTTAAAATCGAGTTATGATGATGATTCATTAAATTTGTACAGATGATTCAGTATTCTACATATATCGCAAAATCGAGAGATTTTTAACATTGATTCAAATTTTTTTTACACATTTTGAATTTTAATCACATTAAAATGAGTTTTACGCTTGAAAAACATGAATCAAAGTTAAAAATCTATCGTTTTTGAAAACCTTCTCAATCTTCTCAAAATAAAAACCTTCTCAATCGATCCAAATTCTATATATATATATATATATATATATATATATATATATATATATATATATATATATATATATATATATATATATATCGGTTCTATAAAAAAACCCACTTTGGTGGAAAAGTGGGAAAATAGTGCAAATCACCCTCTCCCATTCCCCCTTCTTTTTTTCCCCAACTCAAAGGGCCTATTTGTTGCTTTCTTTATTTTTTAGGGTAAATTTTGTAAATTCATCCCCTTGTTTATTTATTTTCCTTTTATGTTTTAGTTGTTTCTTTATTTTTTTATTTTTTCCCTCCCACAAGTCTTTGAGTGAGCTTTTTTTTTCCCTGCGCATGTACACATAAGATTAATTGCAACATTGGCATTAAAACATTAATATCTGATCATTTTATGTTCAATTTTACCATTTGTCTCAACAAATTAGATATACGTGTACAATACAACATAAAGTCATTTCCATGGCTTTAAAAAAAGCACTATACTCGAAGAGACATTATTTGCAATATGTGAGACTGACATTGATATCTGTATGCTGAGATTAATGAGTCTGTACTCGAAGGATGATCCCTCAAACTACTGATCCGTGATATACAGGTGGACAACTGCCTCCAAAAAGTTTCAGACTTCTTCAGACGCTCCAAAATATTGATGAACTGAAAAGCTCCTTGCCATAATGCCATCAAGAAGTCTAGAGCATTCACTGGCAACAACAAAAATCAACAAATTGTTAGGTAAAACATAAAATTTTGTATTACAGTTATTAAAAACTGTACCTTTCTATCAATTCTGCAGATTTTCCAATATACACCCCAAGAGCATCAAGCAGATTTTCTCCCTTAGGCCCCAAAGAGCCAAGACTAACGTCAGTTGTACTATCCTTTAAATCAACTATAGCTACAAGAAAACATTTGAACAGTTAGCACACAAAGTGATCAGAAGAATACAAGAAATGCAAACAAATATGCATGTGTAGATCAAAAGGAAATGTACATAACATGAAACTGAAATCAGTAAGTGACACGCTGATCTTTATCATGATGAGAAGAAAAATAAAAGAGACCTGGTAATATGCTGCCGAAGCAAGCATCTTAAACGTGTTGACAACAAGATCTTCATCTGAAGGTGATTTATCACTTATGATCATTATGATAGAATTCCTAAAATATGCAATCTGATAGCAAGCATGCATACAACAGTTAAAATAGGTAGAAATAACCACGGACTGGAGAGAACTCTGAACGTTGTTTTACCTGCTTGTCATCCAGACCAAAACAAGCATTCCCAGACATGTATGGTTGTAAATCATCCTAATTCAAGAGTGGAATAGAGAGAGCACTTACAGCACCCAGTTGGATCTTCTGTCGAAGTAAATCATAAGAGTTAAAACTTCAAAATCAACAATAAAACAGTTGTTTTGATATCTTTTCATGTTCAGGTAACCAGTTGTCTATCATGTTTACAAATTCTACCTATCTAAGGGCTTAAAAGGCTATGTAACCAGATTATGGAAACACAATTGTGTTTTAACTTTGAACAAACAACTCTCGAAAAGAATCTACCAGTGTAACCGTTTAAATAAGATATTTGTAATAACCTCATGTGCCTAAGCTTATCCTAACACTAGAATGGGGGGCTCTAGTGAGTACTTGGATAATGGGCTTATAATATCTAAAATTTCCCACTAAATAAGCTAAAACAAACAACCCCTTATTTTCTAAACGCAATAAGCAACCCCTTGAAATAGATCCGACAAGAATACATTGCCATTAATATCATTAGACAAAATCAATCAAGTTACTTAAAAATGGATACTATGATTCGAACGGATGCACTAAAGTACCTCAAAATGATGCACTAAAGCGCCTCAAATGGATGCAGTAGAGTACCTCAAACGGATGCATTAAAGTACCCAAACGCTACTTTAGTAACAAGGAGTGATATATAAGTAACTGAACAAGCACATGAGACTCGCGGAAACTTAAAGCTGAAAGTGCAGGAAATATACTGAATACAAGTAGACGTAAATAGCCGTTGAGGCTGCTGAGAAGAATAAAGTCCATTGACATTAATAATTCTCGGCATTAAGCAGGAAATACGTTCCCACGATAACAATTGCTAGTTGTGAGATGCTTAAAGAAGTAAATCTGTGTGTAAATATCTTCATGTTTAGGTAACAGATCTTAAGAAACATACCTATGGGTTCGAGCCATACCAGCTGGTGTCTGTACCTGAGAGATTATGCAGGAGAAATTTAAAAATTGAGATCATAAAAAATGTAATTGAAGGTGTGTTTGGCAAACTAAACAGACCAATATAAATATAGGGTGACAAATTTATGGTGAAAACCCATGGTATATGTGCCATTGTCTCTAAGATATGATGCAAGAGATACAAGCGAGAACTTACAACAATGGAGTGAACTTACAACAATGGATTTAACAAATTTATGGTGAAAACCCATGTTCTTTCTTTTTTCTGTCTCAATATTGTTAAATGACCATTTAACCCGAACAACCAAATTGTGCATAAATGAAAAAAACCCATAAGATTAGATCCTACTTGTTAAATCAAAGTCACAATACTTTGATGCCCTACTGTGATACAAACTGATGCACTAAAGTATCTTAAACGGATGCACTAAAGGTACTCAAACGGATGCACTAAAGTACCTCAAACGGATGCACTAAAGTACTTTGGAGCCATAAAAGATCAGTAACTAAAGTACCTCAAACAGAAAGCATCTCCTACTTTGGAACCATATAAGATCAGTAACTAAATAGCAAGTTCAAATCTCTTGACATATAAAAAACAGACGAATCTTCATCGATAGCAACAACCGACTTCAAATAAATATATTTACACAGCCGACAGCTAAATAAGAGATGGTGGAATGGGTTAAACAGTGCACATGAACGAAGATATTTCATAATATATCTATGAAAACAATAAATGCCAAATAAGAGGTGGGTTAGATATAATTATATTATTATTTTTAACTAATTGTTAACTTTAAAAAATTTGCCTTTTTTCATAATTATATTATTAATGATGTTGGTGTGTCCATTGTCAACCCGAACTGATCTACATTATAGAACTTATATTTTGAATTATTACCCAGCATGTACTACTTGTTTATTGCAACTATTGTAGATGGTGGTGATGTAAACGGTTTATTGCATGTATTAGAAATTGAGAGCCAGTCCCTATGGTTTACAACCCATACGGATTTGGTCCCTTGACCGGGTCATCCGTCAGTTGACCGTTAACTTAAAGGGTATATTGGTCTTTTCATGTTTCATCAATAATAATGATATCCAGTCCCTGTGGTTGATATATCATCACCTGCTTCTCAAATCCATCCATCCATCCAAACCCCATCTCAAATCCATCCAAACCCAAATCTGTTCTTCATCTTCTTCACATCCCCATTTTGCTCCAAATCAAGAAAATGCCTCGTAGTTTGAAAAACCCGAAAAAAGCTAAAAGAAAGAACAAGGTACCAATTCACAGTTAATTGAAAGTGGGTTTATGTTCCTTAATCTTAATTTACAGTTTTGAGTTGTTAAATGATTAATTTTTTTTGTTTTATTGTTGTTTTATGCTATTTGGGGTTGTGGGCTGATACGGGTATTTGATGCTTGGTTAAAAAGGTGTTTAATTTGTGTGTTTTTGATAGGGTATTGATATGTTAGAACAGTTTTAGAGAAGAAGAAGCTAAAGAGGGGAATAATTCACCAAATCTGCTGCTATTATTCATTGATACGTTTGAACATAAATAGATATGCAAGTTACAATCATACCCCTTGCATAATAGAAAATAACCGAAATTCCCTTAAACTAGAAACATAAATATAAAATACTAAAACATAAAATAATTAACGTATCAATACTCCCTCCTTAACCTATTTTTTGCCCTCAAAAAGGGATTCAAGTGACCTTGTCTTCATCATCTTCAATAGACTCGTTGGTTGCCGGATCTTCATCATCTATCACCTTGAGCATATAGATTTGTTTGTTCTTACACTTGTGGCCCGGAACAAACCTTTCGGTACACCAGAAACATTCCCCTTTTGCCCTTTTTAACTCGAGTTCATTGCTCGTCAAACGCCTCGAGCTAAGCGTTCCCGGTTTACTTGGTGACTCGTTTGTTAGGGTTGGAAGCAATGGAAGTTTTGAAGCATTAACCGGAGGTGTTATTTTGACATCTTCGGTTTGCGGCCCACCCTCCCCCTCGTTGAGACGCTTCATCAAGCTTGTGTTGTTGATGGTTTGAATTCTTGCTAACCCATACGCCTCACGTAGTGTTTGAGGCTTGAACATCTTTACCGGCCCTTTAATTTTTGGCTTCAAACCCTTCAAATAAAGGCTAACCGCATAGGATTCGCTAACGGTAACCTTGTTAAGCAAGCGATCAAAACCTGAATGATATTCTTGTAGACCCTTGGTATCATCAGTAAGTTGAACGAGAGATGCAATCTCTTCCATAGGGTCTTCAAACATTGCATTAGAAAAACGGGCAGAGATCGAACGAACATAGTCCGCCCATGGGACCTCGGCAACCGTGGCATTACGGGTCTTCATAAAGGCACGGTGCCATTGGAGGGCATCGCCTTCCAAGTGAACCGCAGCGCAACGTAATTTCGAGTCATCGGGGGTGTCATCCATCGAAAAAAAATGTTCGCAGCGATAGACCCATCCTTCAACATCGTCCCCCGAAAATTTAGGGAAATCGATCTTACCGATACGGAATGGTTTGGATGATCGTGAGTCACCATCGGAGCCGGAGAAGGACCCGAAGGAACTTCCAGACGGTTGAACTCCTTTGTCACGGACAGCCTTCAAGATTTCTTCCTGTTGTTTCATCACAGCGGCTAGGGCAGTTTGGATTTCAGCGATCGCCTTATCGTGGGATTTGAGGGTGTTGTCGACTTCGGTATTGCGGGTGTTAGTCATGGTGGCGGCGGCAAGGTGTTCCGATGAGGAGTCGGAATGGCTCTGATACCCTTGATAGGGTATTGATATGTTAGAACAGTTTTAGAGAAGAAGAAGCTAAAGAGGGGAATAATTCACCAAATCTGCTGCTATTATTCATTGATACGTTTGAACATAAATAGATATGCAAGTTACAATCATACCCCTTGCATAATAGAAAATAACCGAAATTCCCTTAAACTAGAAACATAAATATAAAATACTAAAACATAAAATAATTAACGTATCAGTTTTGTGGAAATAAATTGGGGTTTTTGATGAGGTGATTGGTTGGTTATGTAATCAGGGTGGTGCGAAGAAAGGCGAAGGATCGTCTTCTTCGTCGAATGAGATACCGTCGATACCACCACTAATCAGGGTGTTGCATTGGAGTGGTAAAAGGAAGCCATGGGTCAGGTTAGATGAACGAAATGTCCATTGGTATATAGTTTTATTAATTTCTTATATTTTGATGAGACAGAGATGGAGTTTTTTTTTAATGGAAGAATCAATTCTTATGAAAGATAGGGGATGTAGGCAAGTTGAGTACCACAGGAAATGTTGGCACTTTGTGCCCATCTTCTGATTCTTGTTTGCATTAAAGGTAAGCAGTTTCATAAGAAATACCCATGTCTCCAAAATTAAATGATATATTTACAGTGTTATGTAATTTTTGGTGGACATGAGATTCTTTCAAACCTATTGTGTACAAAAGAAGAAATACATACAAATTTAATTGATTTTGAAGGTCTTTTTCATTTGTGATATGCCACTACAAATTTTGGAATTTGACGTATTTGGATTTTTTTGTTGATATTATGTGAGTATTTTTCTATCTTTTTTCTGTAATTATTTTTTATTTTTTTATTTTTTTTTTATTTTTATTTTTTTTAAAGATTTATGTGAGTGTTTTTAATGGTGTGTCGAGTGGGTTTTGATTATGTGTTAAATGTTGTGTTTGAGATAGGCCGGAATTTAAAGGAAGTGGCCGGAATTTAAAGCAGGTTTGATGACCATGAGAGGTGGTGGTGGAGATGGAGAGGGAAGTGGTGGAGATGGAGAGGATGAAGATGAGGGTATATTCGTCATTTCAGTCCTCCAATAATGGTCAACTGAAGGATGACCCGGTCAAGGGATCAAACCCGTATGGGTTGTAAACCACATGGACTGGATCCGAGTATTTTAAAGTACAGGGACCATTTTCGAGTGACCCGATAAACCACAGGGACGATTTATGATATTTACTCTTACTTTAATAATGGGATAATATATCGGGAGGCCACATAACTTTTAAGTTTTTCTTGTATAGGCCGCCTATATTTTAAAAGTAACTTATAGGCCACCAAACTATGTATTTATCTTCTTTTATATCAATTTCGGTCAAATTTAATACGGATAATTATCAAACAGTAAGAATGAACCTAATACTAACATATTAAACTAATACAAATACAAAGCCAGCCACGAAATTTCAGTTTTATCCTTCTAAAGTACTTTTAATAATATAAATTCACACTTATATTAAGGGTATAATCGGTATTTCACATCAAACTTTTCATTCATATTGCTTGGATAAGTTAGAGGTTGGTTCCTTATTTATATTTAGGTTTTTCTAAGGGGACTAGGAGTGGCAGTGGTAAAATTTATCATACCTCCCAAATTCAGCCAATAAACTTCAGCCAACTCATTCCATAAATTCTCATACCTCCCAACCTAATTCACTGGCGCCCGATAAATTCTCATCCCTCCCAAATTTTTTTCCTTTTTTATAATTAAACTAAAATCAATTTAATTAAAAACATAAACATTTTATTAAAAACATAACATTTCACTACAAACTAAAAAAGAAAACTACATTGCAACATTATTTTTAAAAATAAAAAAAACTACATAACACTAAATTAAGTCATCAATCGGTGGTGGTTGAGCCGTTGGGTCATCGAGATATGCCAAGTCTAGACCCGCTACGTGCTCCGTAAGATCATATTGGAGACGATGATGGACGTTTTCGTCATGTAACTCCGGTAGTACACTTGGGTCATAAGATACCGGCACCGGTTGGTCCATTATATGAACCGGTGATATTGCCCTCTGGTCGTCCTTTATGATCATGTTGTGCAATATACAACATGTTTCGACGACTTTTCCAATCTTTTCTTTCTCGAAAAACCGGACAGGACGATCCAAAATCTTCCATTTCACCAAAAGCTCGTTCGACATCTTTCTTGCCGCCTCTTGTAGTCGCTTGAATTTCTTTTCTTTCGGGTCAACTGGATGCGGATACGCTTTAACAAACGTAGACCACTTAGGATAAATCCCATCGGTAAGGAAATAGCCACGTTTGTAATAGCGCCCGCATAAAACAAATGAACTATCTGGAGCCGTTCCATTTCGGGCAGTAAGATACAACGGAGACTGATTCAACACATTGATATCGTTGTTTGACCCGGGAGGACCAAAAAACGAATGCCAAATCCACAGATCCTGCGAAGCAACACATTCAATCATAATAGTCGGCACTTTATGATCACCTCGCGTATATTAGCCTCTCAAATGCCTAGGACAGTTCCTCCATTCAATATGTGTACAATCTAGGCTACCAAGCATCCTCGGAATGTGATGTCTTTCTTCATGCGCCTTTTGGATCATTGCGACGTCATGGGAAGTCGGCTTACATAAGAACTCTCAGACCATATAAATGAATGATCGCATCACAAAAATATGTTAGGCACTCGCGTGATGTTCTATCGGCTATACATAAATTTTCATCAAAGTTATCCGGGGGTTTCACCCGTTGAGAGTTGTTTAATTGCCGACGTGCATTTTTGTATCCCCGTGAAGCTTTTTTTTACCCCGCGCGTCCATGCTTTCTTGAAAATACGGGAAACTAGCTTCAATGTCACCAACAATCTTCAAAAACAACCTTTGACTCATACGATACCGATGCCTAAAAAAATGCTCGCCGAACTTAGGGTCTTCGACGAAGTAGTCATGCATTAGTATTTCGTTAGCTTGTTCCCGGTGTCGCTCAATATAAGTGCGTGAATCATTAGAGCTTCCAGAGTCTTCAAGGGATTCAATCTCTTTTATCGCGTCTAGAAAAAAGGCACATGAACTACCCGTGGATAAATCGGGTAGCATAGGTGGGATGATGATTTCGTCGGAAGATGAAGACATTTTTTTTGGTGGAGTGTATATGAAAATGGGTGTGTTTTGATTGAATGTTTGTTGATGTATTTGAAATGGAAGTAGGTATGTATATATAAGTGAAAAAGGGGTTAAGTTTAAATATATATATTTTTTTTTTAATGCCAAACGGCTATATTTTTCATCCCATTTCACATAGCAACGGTCGAATGGAATTTATGGCCACCGGTGATTTATGCCGTTGGGGATAAATTTTTGCCATACCGCTAGAACCGGCGGCGGTGTTACCGGCGGTATGGTCCATAAATTTGGCCATACCGCTGCCACTCCTAGTGCCCTAACTTGTGCCCCGGGCAACAAGTTAAGCACACCAAAAGGACGGTGGAACCCGCGGAAAAGGACATAACTGATACAATGCATGTCTCATTGATCACTATAACCCTCTCTAAGAAGGAGCTCGGTGCATCATCTACTGGGTGAGTTACTACTTACTACTTTGGCTGCACACCTTTAATATATCACATTTGTATATTAATTGAAATGAATCAAGTCGTAGTGGCCATCAGATTTACTTGGCGGTGAAACTGTACTGTGCTCGTTGGGGTTAGTTAGTATGAAATAATATTTTGATATGGACCCTTGTGATGCTCTTAAAACCTAGTGTAAATTTCTGTTACAATGAGTAGTATTTGATACATTTTTGCTAACTATAAAGCAATAATTACTTGTTAGTGGAGACGATCAGTTATTGTTTTAGGAAACCATAAAAAACAACATATTGCTAAAATGAGCGATTTTGAATAATTTGGGTAAATCTTTTATCCTTACTTTTTCTTTCAAATCTACTCGCTTACAATGTGTAATGTTTTCCTTGCAACTTTCACGCTTGATGATATTTAGCAACGAAAAAGACAGGTTTGTTTGTTTAAAAGGTCAACATTTTAGCTGCTAAGAATCTTCTTATGTTGCAGCTTACTTAAACGGTGGACATGGGTTAATGGGTATGCCTGCAAACGGGTATAATGGGATTGTGGGCCCGTACCAAATGGGATACCGAGTCAACTCGATGGGGTTGTTGTAGATAACAATTCTTTGGTGTCATCTGGTGTGACGATGGATGGTAGCAGAAATGATGTCCAAAATGGCGTTGAAGGTTAACATGGACTACTGACTATGTTTGGACAGTTATGCTGATGCTGATACTGATTTTCGGGTTAGGGTTGGTAATTTAACCATGGCGTTCCTTTTCTTTAAGTGCAACCTCTAACTTTGGGATAAAGATGTTGGTTTATTTGTATCATTTTCTAGTTTTTTGTTTTTGTTTTTGTTTTTTTTTTCTTTTTTTTTTTTTTTTTTTTTTTTTTTTTTTGTTTAAATAATTTATGGACTATGGATTTGTGTTTGTGTAATATAGTTATTTGTGTTTATGTTTATTTGATTTATGAATTCAATTTTAAATTGTTTGTTTGGGTTTGGATATTACTGGAGGTAAAAATTGTTAATGAAAAGTAGCAAATTTTGCAGCATAGTGTGTACCTCAGGTTCAACACATGTGGGTAAGTGGCTTATAACCATAGTCACATGAAACGCAGTACGCTCTGGTACGGGATCGAGAAACGGGAACGCGGTTCGCTAGGTCCCTAAAATTTGGTACGAAGGGGGGTAGGCTCATTTCGGTACGCTCCGGTTCGCTTTGGTTCGATGTACCATATAATTTGGTACGATGTACCCAATTTGGTACAATGTACCGTTATATATATATATAGGGGAGGGTTAATGTGAGATCAAGCTTAAAGTTGTAAAAGTAAGACCCAATATGGACCGTTGGATCATTATATATATTTGTGTTAGATGAGATTAACATTAAATAAGTGACATTATTGTAATTAAATAAGGTTTCAAGGGTATTTTGGAGAATTCAAATCTAAATGTAGTTAATATCTTTTTAAATTTTCGTCTTTTTTTTTTTACTAAAATCTGGTCAACATTTTTTATACATTAAACTGTTACACAACCTATCCAAACCGAACACCAGCAGATTCCCGTACACCAGGATCTGTGCGTTTTACCCAGAATCCAATAAATAAACACATCAGATACATATACAGATATGTGTATCAAAAAGCGACTGGAGTCCAGATTCGTTTCATATACAGAATCCAATACATAAACACATCTATGTAAACACATAAGATACATCAAAAACCTGTCGAAACCGAACAGATACATAAACACATCAATGTATCAAGAACCTATGGAAACCTAACAATAGCAGATTCCGGTACACCAGAATCATGCATTTTAACTGATACAACCCAATTGATAAACACAACCCAACTAATACACAAACACAAAATCTATAATGCTGTATCAGTTTACTTGAGTACCTGAACATGTTACACAAACGCAACAACCGACCTGATAATCATATGTATCAATCTTGGGTACCAAAACACTTGCACCAGATAATCCTGTATCAAAACACTTACACCAAAACACATACCATGATGTATCCGATGTACCAGCGACACATACCATGATGTACCCATCAATTTTCCATTCGGCCATCGAAACCCCACAAACATACCTGCTACTACAGTAGCGGAACCAGCTCACAACCATCACATATCTGCTACCTCGTACATATCGCGGTTTTGTGCATCACACACCACGATGTATCCAGTGTACCGACGAGAGCAGCGGCACAACTGCAAGTGGCAGCGTGGCAAACTCCGGCGAGAATAGCGACACAACAACAACAACATCAGATCTAAACACAACCATGTTCAACGAATCTATCTCGCCTGGTTTTTTACCCAGAATCCGTCGAGATAACGGTTCATGGTTAGATTCGACATGAGTGTATCATCTTTGCAGCGGGTGTTATGCCTTGTCGAACAATAAAACCAGTTATATCACTAAACAAACAAACGACCGGTTCATTACAGGATGGTGAGTGGGTCGCCGGTCAAATGGGGTGTCGGGTGGTTTTCAGATCGAGGGAAAATAAAATTAGAGATGGTGGAAGGTTGTAGATATATTTATGTAACTTGTTCAATGGTATTCAGATCGAGTGTTTTTGTCTAACTTTATGATTCATGTGATGGGATATGTTGCCAGCCGGATTTCATGGATCTGAGATGGGGTTAGGGAAATGAATGTGAGGAAGAGAAAAAAGAAAGTGGCGGCATATATTGTGTATGAGGGAGAGATATGAGGGTATTTAGAGTTATTAGAAAAGAAGAGATTGCAAAATATCTTTAATGCCCTTTTTATTTAAATGACAATTTTGCTTAAGTTAAAAATTTAAATGCCACTTGCCCTACTCCTATTGGTTTTCTTATGGATCTTATTTTTTCAACTTTAAGGTTGATCTTATTTGATCTCAATTATATATATATATATATATATATATATATATATATATATATATATATATATATATATATATATATATATATATATATATATATTAGTTGTCGAAGCCCGCCCGATGGGCGAGCATGCTTTGTAATTTTCCTTTTTTAATTTACACGCTCATTACTGTAATTGTTAATTACTGAGACACATAAAAAACGAATCTTGGATTATTTAGCGATTAGCAATTGTCCAAGTTCTTTGTATTCATGCTTTGTAATTTTTTCTTTTGTAATTTTCACGCTCTTTATTATAATTGTTAATTACGGAGAGACATAAAAAGCGAATCTTGGATCATTTAGCGATTCGCAATTGTCCATATTCTTTATATTTGGTTTTCTTTTGTTTTACATTGTCATTATTAGTGTATTTGTAGTTCTTGGACAAACTATTATTTTGAATGCCAAGATGATATGGTTGTTCACGAGATGTTAAACGAATGAATAAGAAAGATGCAATAGACGTGTACAACTTCATTAACTCGGTTAGAGGAGTATGAAAAGAAGAAGGTGACAATGAGTGTTTATGAGGTGATCTCGACCATTGTGAACATTATTAAATTTCCGATTGAAGGAAAAACTAAATCTGACGACCCTCAATCCCGATGGGCCGGCATGACTTGTAATTTACGTAAATATGGTTATGCTATTGTTATTTACGTACAATTTAGTATTTGTTGATGTAAATTTTAAGTTAGTCGTAGAAGGATATCAGTTGTCTTGTATAGTTGTAACTTAATTTTATAATTTACGGATATCAGCTATATTGTATAGTTATAATTAACATATGTTGGTTGATGTTTGTATAGAAATGCCTTGGGAGTTCGTTTTGGTTTTCGACGGGGATACATTTCCCTTTTTCTAGGTATTTTAATGATTGTATTAGTTGTTTATTATTTTGAGTATATTATTTTGTAATGTTTTTTATTTGAAATTTTTATTGTTTAATTGTCTGATATTATTGTTTGAGTGGTTGATTGTTTGGTTGTTTGTGATGTTTTAGTCAAATAGCCACCAGAGGCTCCCGAAAGATAACGAATAATACTAATACAAGGTAGTAGTTATTTTTATTGATTGTACAGTGGCGTTTTTTTTTTTTTTTTTTTTTTTTTTTTTTTTTTTTTTTTTTTTTGGTAGTTTATTTGAAATCGCCCTAGGGGGGGGGGCATGACTTATAATTATCGTTGTCATATTTTAAGTGTAAATCATGTGTCTAAAAGTGGTCAGTAAGAATCACTCTCCTTTCTATGTTTTTCTATTCAACTCACCGTAGCCTGATCTTGTTCCTTCCTCGTCATGCCAAAGCGTTGTGAAACATTTTCTAATGTAATCCCCATCGAGCTCAATTTAGTACTCATATTTACATGCTACTTTTTTGTGTGACCGTGGTTTCTAACCTTTTAGCCAACTAATCCATGGGAAGTTTTCGTCCAATTTAAGCAACAACTTAAACACAAATCATAACACAATTGTCATAAACACAAATCATAACACAATTGTCATAACGTTACCAAGCTCACTATAGAAAAGTGTGTCTTCACAAATGAGAAGACACTTTTCATTATAAAAGAATAAGTTTATAAATAAGAAGATCAACACTTTTCCATCAATAATAACGTTACCAAGCTCATTTTCTATAACATATGTGCGCTTCAAAGAAGTTGGAAGAGTGTTATTTTATGGATTCTATCGAAGCATATTAGCTATACTTACAGGTGTAGCCACCCTTGCTTCTCCATTGTGCGTATTCCTATCTATTGGAGTTCTCTGTAAGTTCATCAAAAAAGAATTTAGAAACTAAGAATCCGTCTACGTGAGCAACATGAATAGCTAAGCTTCAAGTTAGAACTTCTTCTATTGTACCTGAATAATCATTGTTCTCGATCTTGAAAATAAGGATTTTCCGTTAGGTGAGACGGTCATTGCTTGCTGAGAAAGCACTTGATTCTCGGACTCTATATTGGAGAGCTTTTCTTCAAGCCTAGACAACAAAAAATACATTTGCAACACTTGAGGACAAACAATCAAGTTTGTTAAAAGCACACTAACATATATACATTGATAAATCAAACCTTTATATTAAAGATTTGCCTACTTCGCATTAAAGATTTATAAGGTGCCATGTTTGATATAGTGATATGCGATACAACTATAGTTACCAAGAAAATAAATCTATATAAAAGAGATGACCATATTAACTTGCATTAGAATAGTAAGCATTTAATTTGTATTACCTCCAACTGCTTGAGATTGCTCATATTCCGTAACGTCCCTACCAAAAGGCCTACACAACTGTCCAAATAAACGCTTGAGAGTTTTTTGACCTGCACATTTAGCCTCTGCAACTTTGTTGAATTGATCTTCAGTAGCTACAAATTTTGACCACGTGCTTTCTGTAAACCAAAAGATGACACGGAGCAAGATATCATAAATTGCCAATGGTTGTGACGTTTACAAACTAAATGAAAAAGAAATACATTAATAATAGAATAATATAATTTGTACACGAAATATAAAGCTAAGAAGAAAGGAGTGTACCTGTTTTTTAAAAAAAATGATATAAAGTTTCTTTGGAAGAGTCATGCTCGATATATCTAAAACCATAAACTTTGAGCTGTAGTAGTGAGCCTAGATCACGAGAAGCATCCAATATTCTATTATTCTCCTACTTGTACCTAAATGAATATTATAAAATCAACTAATAAGAATTTACATATCACACTTTTAGTACTGTAGTAAAGCAATACAAAGACACTATATAGCATAATTTCAGTTATAACTTAATTTTTGAGCATCAAAATATTCAGTATTTCTTTAGCAATCAAATATTTCAACATTTAAGTGTAAAAAGTTACCACCACAAGTAACCAAGGAGGCCTTTTGAGACAATACAGAATCACATCTCGGACCTCATCAGGTATATCCCAATCGACATCAATTCCTAATTTTTGAAAAATTGCATTATTCCAGAAAAATAATTGTACGTCATATGGATGTCCTGTCACATGAAAGAGATCATTATCCTCTATTTTAAAAAGCAATAAGCATATCATAAGTTTTGATAAGCAATCAATTCACCCCTAAGGCCAACTGTAAAAATCCTTCATCATCGGCATGTGTCATGCTATCTGATATACGAATCTCCTTCCTAATAAATTTCAGAATCCTTGACATAGGGAATTGTGGTCCATATTACAAACTATAAAACCTCTGCCCAAATTATCAAATTGTACCGTTGCTAACAGTTTGTCTATTAAGCAAAAAATTAAATAAATAAATAATAAAAAATCCATAGAATTCCAGATGGATCGTTGCATACAAAAAATCTGAGCTAAATAAAAATTTTGATATCCTACTTCCCAATCTTAATTAACTTCAGAGGTCTAACAATTACCAGATTCACATGTTATTGATCGACTCACGATCGAAAAGAATGTGTGCTTCATGTAAGTATGTAACAAACGTATGCTTTTGTCAGGTCCTATCTTATGACCAGTAAGATTTATCTAATATCTAACCTCTTTTGTGTATACATCAAAAGCGGCTGCATATTACCTCAACTCCTTTCCTTCATGATATAGATCACCATGTGATGTCAGCTTTGGCTTGGTATGGTATTTAAAAAATGCATCATCAAGTACTTGCCCCATAAATAATCGAAAGAGTTAAAACCCATAGGAAAAAACAGTAAGACTCACAATGTTCAACGATTATTAAGAGAAAGTATGAAGGAACTGATTGCTATAGCTCTCCCACAAATTTAAGTAACCATACCTGATAGTTAATATCCATCTTTCCCATTTTGGGTTGCATCCGCTGACACTGCTTCTGTTTATGCTTTTTATTGTCCTCCTTTTCAATGTATGCCTCAACACTTATTTTTAGAAACTTTGTAGCTTGTCGAAAAGCAAGTATGCAATAGAATCTGAGAACAAAAACAAAATAATATCTAATTGAAATATTCTACGCACTGAACAAACACACCCACTGAACCTACCCAATGAACACACACCCTGAACCCCCACCTGCTGAACCAACCCGGTGAACAAACTCATCGAATCAACAGCCAACCAACCAACTGAAGCAACCTCAAAAGCAACCTATTGAACCAACCCAAGTTTTACTAAAAACATAGAAACATAACTTTTGAGAAACATTTATAATCACTTCATCATCCCGTCACCTATATTTTCTCGCAATCTACGGAGCTATCAACGCTTCTAATATTATATTTATCAAAAGTGGCATTAAAGAGTTAAGAATACCAATATTATAAACCTGAAAAAAGGGAATATAGCCAACAAAACGTCTTTATCAGAACACAAACTTACTTACCCTATGAACCCATTACGACAGAACGTCTTTATCAGAACACAAACTTACTTACCTTATGAACCTATTACGACAGAAATACAGGGAACACAAACTTACTTACCTTATGAACCCATTACGACAGAAATACAGGGAACACAAACTTACTTACCTTATGAACCCATTACGACAGAAATACAGGGAAGTAAGTATGTAATATTGCATAATTCTGGACTCCTAAGTAATTTCACAAACATGCTAAACACGTATCTGTTTTGAAATCTGACTAAAACCCCCCACACAATTTCATGTATATATTGCATCCATATGTTTATTCGGATATCCTGTATTTAATCAACTTGACTATATTAAGTCCTACAATGCCTTAAGGATAACATAACGGTTAAAATATGGAACATATGATACCAACAGTCGGTTGAAATTTTGGTCAAGCACACCCTATACTAATTTTTATAGTGGCCTGGTCCTAGCGTATCCTAAGTCGACAACAAACACATACCTTCGCTTTAGAGGTGGCACAGGGTCTTCGAAATGTGGCACTTTATGGGCTTTAATCCTATCTTTAGAGAGCTGTTTGTCTTTCAGTTTATCTTGAGGCAGCCTGGACGCTCTAGAATATTCGAAGTATACAGTCAACTTTAAAAAATAGAAGATGCAGTTTAGTAACTATTTTTGATTATGTGAAGTCATGACGTGAACAAACCCCTTTGTGCCTTCGCGACAGCTCTGGCAAACTTAGCTCATTTTCTTGGTGTCATCCACTTTCGACCATCATGGTCCAACGACTGCAACAAAAAATGATTCGGAATTTACATATAGTGCATCAGTTTGCCTCAAATACTTTGATATCATATCGTAAATAAACAAAAATTTCTAAAACCCACTCAACTTAGTAATCACATTTAATAACCCAACATTTGAAAATGGGGTAAGCCTTACCTTTTCAATAAGCTTTCTAAGTTCACATTGTTTTGGCAGCGACATTGCTTTTCCCATTTTTTTTTAATTCGATCACTCTCCGTGGCCTTAACTCTTTATCCTCAAAATTTGCTTGACGCGTATCAGCATGTAGCAATCTGTCTTGGTTAAAGTCCAAGTACTCTTGCCGGCCAGCAACTCCTCCTTCAGGCTGCACAAAATGAAAACGTAACCTTTTATATTCCATGATCTGCGTTATCCTTGTCTTTTAGTTGAATAATTGTTGTTTAAAAATGCAAGCAAATATAACTATTCAGAAATTAAAGAAACACAATTCGATTCGAAAAGCGAACATTGAATTACCTGAACCACGAATATGGTGCCGAGTGCCGACTTAGGACATCTTAAGTACCTTACGTAGATACTTCACAATAGAAAAGAACCTGCAAGAATTAAAAATCTGAATCATTGATCGTGAAACCTCATCGCATCATGTCAATTTCAAAACGTGCATAAAAGGTTGAAAAAGTTTTACCCAAATGTGTAATTTTCTCCATAACCGTTCAAGTACTTAACTTATAAGCAGATCAAATAAAGAATAAAGCACTGTTAATCATTAATAAATTAAACCTTACCTCATTGTCACAACTTCGCAGGCCAAAAACTTTAACAAATTACTGGTCCCACTATCAAAACATGTTTAAACAGAAGCAAACGTTGGCCCTCAGATTAATGTTACCTTCATATGAATAAGAGTGAAAGAAGTGTTCATGAGGTATATTTTTAAAACGTCAGATTAATGAGCCTATTTTTTTACCGTTTCACTTAGCTAAGTTACCTTCTTCTACGTTTTAACCACTACTACCATGCAACTATCAACATGCTTCACCACACCTTTTGAAGCCACTAATATTGCCTCATGGACACCCCCTACCTGATGCTTGTTAATATATATGACTTGTGAACGGTAAAATCCATTTCACAAAATACTTGCAGCTCCATTTATTAATAATCCCATAAGCATTTATCACATTGGGTCTGATTAGACCTGGTATGACCAAATTATGCAGTTTCCAGTGATTAAATCAGAAAGGGTTTCAGGTTGACTCAAGCTGAACCAAACCAAAGAAATTTACCCGTTTTGACTGGGTAGCCAACCCGGCTATTTTACCACCTCTAAGAAAAGCAGCCAGGAATTAAAAATTACCAGTTGAAAATGCTTGAGTAGCGCCGTTTCTAACAGGTTTCTTTGCTTCTCACATTCAGCTACCATCTGGCCTGAATTAATCAACTCATTGAGTTTACACTTTAATCTTTCAATTGTTGTGTATGGAAACCACACTGCAGATGGCTTCTTCCTACGGATAACATCTTCTGGCCGCTGCAGTTATGCAACAAAAATATCAGTTGAAGTTATTAGAAAAACAGACGTTACTATAAATTTTTCCTGATTGAACGATAAGGATAGCATGCATTTATTTTCTCAGTGACTACAACCAACACTTTACATAATAATGTTAGAACTTATTGCTCAACAAAGAGACCTAATACAGTATGACATGGTCCATAATCTAGAAACAAATCTACGTTATCTCCCGAAACAAATCTAGAAACACTTTACCGAATAATGTTTTAATGGAGTCGTTTTGAAAGATGTATCGCCATCTCCCGAAACAAATCTAGAAACATAAAATATATGGTACAACATTTCAAGGTTAAATCTTCGTTAGGTCACAGGGTATTGTCAATACAATGGCAATAATCTAAGTATTGTCCAGTGCAATGCTTTTTTCCACTATAATCTCCTTCTACCCTTTTTACACATGCATGTACATTTCAACGTGGACTAAACTACGGATGCTTTAAGTTCTGAATAGTAAGCCCAGTTAATTCCAATAATAAAGAAAATAATTAGTGTAATTTAGATGTGTCATTCACCTAACGATTTCAGATAAAAAAACATAAAGCAGCTGACCTATTTGTATATAAGTGGGTCGAAATCAACACAACCAAATCAACCAAATTAACACATCCAACTGGACTCTAACTACAGAACCTGTCGTGCAATATCTATCTATAAATGCACAATAAGTTAAATAAGTTTGTTGTACCGCCAATTCAAGATCACTTTTCGGCCAAAGCCTGCTCTTTCTCCGATGGCTGTAATGTCACACGAAGCACATGATTTATTAACCTCATCACGAATTATCCGCATTGCATTTGTGCAGTCACTTGCACATCATATATCATTAATACCTTCAGAATGAACAATAGAGATTTCATAAAAATAAATCGTATCAAGTGTTAATCGTATGATATGTTAGAAAGGAGGGAGAAGAAATCGTTGTCTAAACTGATCATTTTCACACAATTCTTTTTGATCGGAGTATTTTACAAATATTTAATCTGACATAATAATTCACTTTCAAGAATATAATTTGAAGGTTTTACACGGTTGAAATACACTTAAGAAAATGGTGACCTGTTTCTTTTAAGCAATTTTTTTATTTACCTCTTTTACCAGTTAGGGTTAAAAATATAGCCTGAATCGACCCAGTCATTAGTAAATGGGTTAGAAATGCCACCTCTACTAACTATAATCATTTTTTCAATAATTAATGTACGACATAAAGAATAAGTGTTGCACCTGTTAGTGCCACCAATCATGCCAGGTATCATCTATTCCAAACAAAAGACCTTACTTTCTAACTAAACTCCTTTCCAAACTTCATGGTCGAGTATTAGTCTCACTTTAAGTCTTTTCAAACTTCATGGTATCACCAATCGATAACTTATATCTAAAAATCGATCATATAACTAACCTTCAATGGCAGTACAAACGAATATATACCACTAAAACATCAAAACTACAATCCCTAAAATCTCTAAATTAAACTCCTTAATTTTACATGTTCTCGATATATCTCAACCACGAACCTACTTATACAACACCTATCACCATATCACACCTTCTTTATATCGGTAAAACGTCAAACCAACAATCCCTAAAATCTCTAAACTAAACTCCTTAATTCTACATGTTCTCAATATATCTCAATCACAAACCTACGTATACATCACCTATCACAGGTTTCAATGTTTGAATAGCATGACCCTACCCAGATGTATCGACCCTCTAACCAACACAAAATGACATCCACAACATAATAAAGGCCATTGAGCAAAGAACACCAATCAAGGGTTAATATTAGTTGCAACAGCCGTAACCCTCTCAATAAGAACACCCA
Source organism: Artemisia tridentata subsp. tridentata (assembly GCA_021014915.2). Taxonomy (NCBI): domain Eukaryota; kingdom Viridiplantae; phylum Streptophyta; class Magnoliopsida; order Asterales; family Asteraceae; genus Artemisia; species Artemisia tridentata. The sequence continues at coordinate 428,971,921 of CP139504.1, forward strand.
ACCTTGTAATAGCAATAGTTTTATAGGGCCACAAAAATATATCAGTATATCATTGCTAACACGCATAGTCATGTACCTTGGGGGCAGCCATTGGGTATTCTTCCGGCAAAAATAGCTCCAGTTTGAAGACTCCTAAGAAACAGAAAACCAAACAGTGAATCGCATATTACTATGAAGCAAATTAATTTTGATTGCAAATGTTTGTTAACAGTACAAACAGCAAACAGAAAACCAAACAGTGAATCGCATATTACTATGAAGCAAATTAATTTTGATTGCAAATGTTTGTTAACAGTACAAACAGCCGGCATCAGAATACTGCTTTCGTTGAGTGTGTGTGCAACCAGGGGCGCAGCTATTAGAGAGGGGGGGGGGCGGGGAGGCGCCCGACCCCCCGAATTTTTTTTTTACGATGTACGGGTATATAGTTTTCGTGTAGAAAAATTTCGGTATATTCGGTTTCGACCCCCCGAAATTTTTTCGGTATATACTAAGCATTATAGAATTTTAGATCCCGACCCCCCGAAGTTTTTTCCCTAGCTTCGCCACTGGTTATATCAGATGGATCCATTTAGTATAAGTTTATGCTAAAGAACAGAAGTGTTACCATCACTGTATATTAGCTCCAGCCAATTTGAATTCAGTGAATACATATACTTAAATGCAAAAGTAAGGATACAATGTTGTGTTTTAATATAAAAACAAAACTCACCTGTAGTTGTTAGGGTTTGTTTGTGGTGGCAGGTAGTGATTTTAAGGTGTGATGAATTGACATTAGGGTTTAAGGGATATAGGGTTGGTGAAGATTGACGTTTCAAAAATATAGGGTCGATGATTTTGAGGTGTGATGAATTGACATTCGGCTTTATCATTTTTGATTTGCAAAGTGTAAAACAAATGTTGTGTTGATCCAGTGGTTGAGATGTTGTGTTACTCTTTGAAACAGCCTAGTTCGAACCCTGTCAGCATCACTTTTTAAAAGTTTAATCCAATTTTCATAGCTTAAATATTTGCTTACATGGACAGAATGCGATGATATGGACTTAAACGTGATTATTTGGCATTATTATGATTATGTGGCATTGAGGTGGCATTTATGTGGCATTATCTACGTGTAACGCCTCCTGTTATATACATATATATATATATATATATATATATATATATATATATATATATATATATATATATATATATATAATATATATATATATATATATATATATATATATATATATATATATGTTTTAATAGGTATTTATATATTTTATATACATATTTATAAACTTTTATTAATTTTATTTTTATATTTAATATTTTTAATTATATATTTTATAAAAATGTTGCAAAATTTACATCAAGTATGCTTTTAATTATATATTTGAGTAAAGCTCATTATTAATTAACATCAGCCCACTCCATTTTTTAACCATCCAAAGCCCAATTAAAAACAACCCATCCAATTATCCGGTGAAAACTGATATACACCAATCACTTTCTACAAACACTTCTCATAAAAAAACCCGCCCCCATCATTTCTCTACTCCCACCCTCCTTCATCAAATCGAGCAAATCTCAACACTCGATTCTCCATCTCTTCATCAGCAAAAAATAGAACTACACAAACTGGTACGCTGTATCGATTCACTTTGGTACGCCGTACCACTTCAATTTGGTACGCTGTACCGATCCATTTTGGTACGTCGACCCAATAGACTTGGGAACGCCGATTGATGTTGTTTGGGAACGCCGGATATAGCGATTCAGATCGCGATCCCGAGCGATCCGAGTCGCGATCGTACCGCGTTTGGGTACGAACGATCCGAAACGCGAAACGCGGCTGAGTCAGCGTTTCCTGTGACTATGCTTCTAACCATACACAGTATATTTAAAAGAGTTAATTACATAAATGGTCACCGTGGTTTGACCTTTTTTTCACTTTCAGTCACTGAACTTTTTTTTTGACTGGTTCAGTCACTGTGGTTTGCATTTATTTACCGGTCCAGTCCAATTCCGAATAAAATGACCAAAAAGCCCTTGTCATCTTCTTTTGCTAATGAGTATTATTACATAAATGGTCACTATGGTTTGTCTATTTTGTCACATTGAGTCCTTTAGACTAACGGCCGTTAGTCCTTTATACGTTTTCGTCCGTATTTATACGTTTTCGTCCGTATTTACACGTTTTCGCCTATTTTTACACGTTTTCGTCAGTATTTACACGTTTTCGTCAGTATTTACACGTTTTCATCGGTTTTTACACGTTTTCATCCGTTTTTACACGTTTTCATCCGTATTTACACGTTTTCGTCCGTTTTTACACCTTTTTTACCGTTTTTACACGTTTTTGTCCGTTTTTACACGTTTTCATCCGTTTTTACACGTTTTCGTCCGTTTTTACATGTTTTCATCCGTATTTACACAGTTTCTTTTGTATTTACACGTTTTCATCCGTTTTTACATGTTTTCGTCAGTATTTACACGTTTTCGTCCATTTTTACACGTTTTCATCCGTTTTTACACGTTTTTGTCCGTTAGTACACGTTTTCGTCTGTTTTTACACGTTTTCATTCGTATTTACACGTTTTCTTACGTATTTACATGTTTTCATCCGTTTTTACACGTTTTCGTCAGTATTTACACGTTTTCATTCGTTTTTACACGTTTACGTCCGTTTTTACAAGTTTTTACTCGTTTTCATCCGTATTTACACGTTTTCTTCTGTATTTACACGTTTTCGTCCGTTTTTACACGTTTTCATCCGTATTTACACGTTTTCGTCTGTTTTTACACGTTTTCATCCGTTTTTACACGTTTTCATCCGTATTTACACGTTTTCGTCCGTATTTATACGTTTTTGTTCGTATTTACACGTTTTCATTCGTATTTACACATTTTCGTCTGTTTTTACATGTTTTCATCCAAATTTTACACGTTTTCGTCCGTATTTACACATTTCATCCGTTTTTACACGTTTTTCTCAGTATTTACACGTTTTCATCCGTATTTACACGTTTTCGTCCGTATTTACAAGTTTTTGTCCGTATTTACACGTTTTTGTCCATTTTTACATGTGTAAATATGGACAAAAACTTGTAAATACAGACAAAAACGTATAAATATGGATGGAAACGTGTAAATACAGAGAAAAACGTGTAAATATGGATGAAAACGTGTAAAAACGGAAAAAAACGCGTAAAAACGGATGAAACGGGTAAAAACGGACAAAAACGTGTAAAACGGATGAAAACGTGTAAATACGGACGAAAACGTGTAAATACGGATGAAAACGTGTAAATACGGATGAAAACATGTAAATACGGATGAAAACGTGTAAAAACAGACGAAAACGTGTAAATACGAATGAAAACGTGTAAAAACTTGTAAAAACAGACGAAAACGTGTAAAAACGAATGAAAACGTGTAAATACTGACGAAAACATGTAAAAACGGATGAAAACGTGTAAAAACCGATGAAAACGTGTAAATACTGACGAAAACGTGTAAAAATAGGCGAAAATGTGTAAATACGAACGAAAACGTGTAAATACGGACGAAAACGTGTAAATACGGATGAAAACGTGTAATATGGAGGAGAACGTATAAATACGGACGAAAACGTGTAAAAACGATAAAACGTGTAAAAACAAAAAAACTGTAAAAACGGAGAAAAAGTGTAAAAACGGACAAAAACGTGTATATACGGTAAAAAACGTGTATAAACGGACGAAAACGTGTAAAAACGGACGAAAACGTGTAAAAACGGACGAAAACGTGTAAATACTGACGAAAACGGGTAAAAACGGATGAAAACATGTAAATATGGAAGAAAACGTGTAAATACGGACGAAACGTGTAAAAACGGATGAAAACGTGTAAAAACGGACAAAAACGTGTAAAAACGGATGAAAACGTGTAAAAACGGACAAAAACGTGTAAATACGGTCAAAAACGTGTAAAAACAGACGAAAACTTGTAAAAATGGACGAAAACGTGTAAATACTGACGAAAACGTGTAAATACGGATGAAAACGTGTAAAAACGGACGAAAACGTGTAAAAACCGATGAAAACGTGTAAATACTGACGAAAACGTGTAAATACTGACGAAAACGTGTAAAAATAGGCGAAAACGTGTAAATACGAACGAAAACGTGTAAATACGGACGAAAACGTATAAAGGACTAACGGCCGTTAGTCTAAAGGACTCAATGTGACAAAATAGACAAATCATAGTGACCATTTATGTAATTTATTCATTAGCAAAAGAAGATGACAAGGGCTTTTTGGTCATTTTATTCGGAATTGGACTGGACCGGTAAATAAATGCAAACCACAGTGACTGAACCAGTCAAAAAAAAAATTCAGTGACTGAAAGTGAAAAAAAGTTCAAACCACGGTGACCATTTATGTAATTAACTCTATTTAAAACTTCCATCCAAATACTTATGGTTCAAATGTGTAAAGATATTGAAGCTGCAAACGATGACAAAGTTACTTATGAGCAAGCAAATATGCCAATGGCAAAGTTGCTTGTGAGCAAGCAAATATAACTGAATCGAATTTTCTTAGTCGTTAAGACACACGAGGGCATCTCACAAAGCTCAGCTCATGGGGATGAAGAATTGGTTTAACAACTTGTAAGTGGACAAAAGTGTGAGAAAAGTACAATCAACATGAAGACCCAAGTTCGGAAAATCCTCTTCGGGTCATATTCAGTTTACAAGTCGGATCCATGTATCGTCCGTTTACGAGTCGGGTCATCTTCAATTTTGACTTTCAATTGGCGAATAAGAATGCTCTATTTTTAAATGGAGCTCTCTCATTGTTCCAATGACAATTGATTTAACATTCCTTTGGCACTTCTTGAAAATCTCTTCTTATATAAGAGATTTTACGTGTACAAATCACATCCCATACAGTAGATGATGACATATAGAAAATGCGTTAAACATAAGATTATTGTATTATCTAACTAGATCATAAGCACAATTCAACTCTATCTCTATCTACAACTCCTACTAGTTTTACACTTTTACCAAGCTCACAACAATCTTATTTCTAACATGGGATTTTATTATCTAATTAGTTATGGGCTCTACAAGACATAGAATGGGCTGTTGGTCCATTGAGTCCACCCACCACATGATGATAATCATAACTTTAAATAAACTTGATTCTCCTTAGTTTTTAAGTTTTTATTACTATTTGATGGATGTGTAATTAATTGTTAATCTTCACAGAAAATAAAAAATACAAATTCAGCCAGCTAATGAGTGTAGTAGCACAGTCATTAGTTGAAAAAATGGATCTTATGCGTCTTGCGCGTTATGTTGAAAAGTATACTGATAACATCCTTTATAGTGTAGTAGCACAGTCATTAGTTCAGCCAGCTAATGAGTGGTTATGCCGGGCAAGAAGGTCTATGCTGGAAAAGGCCAGAACCTATTGTGACCCATGTCTTCTTACCTTGTCTTAACAGAAGTTAGTTCCACATGACAGTGTATTACATCTTAGTATTTGGGCGATCACCCTTGATAAATACTTAGGAATTAAAGCTATAAACTGAATTTTGATGTAGCCACATTTGGGACAGTTGCAGTTTGACCTTTCAACATCATTGGTAGTGAACTGAATTATATACAAATAACAGCTATTAGAATCTCACTGCCATTTGGCCAGTCTTTCATTAGTTTTGGCAAAATATATGTTTCTGAATGCTAATGAACTTCAACTTGATTGGTGTAGGATCGAGTACTTCGAGCTTGATTGAGCTTGGTGTAAACAAGAACCTCTGCTATACAAGTGTTTATGCGGAAACTAAACAGCAAGTATAATAAAGAAGAAAAGACAATGATCCTCTATGGATCAGACTATGAACAAAGAATTCTGTTATTGATGAATGTTTCTCTTGAAGTCTTTTTCAATATGAATGGCTGTATTTTTCTTATATAGATAAGAAACCCTAATACCTAATACAGCCTGTTACAAATAAAACATGTAAAGAGATAAACATCAATCTCTTCTAAATATAAACCTAACAAACTGTCTAAACATACGGGATAACAATAACTAACACCCGCAGAAATAACACTAACAGCAGGAACAATATATCACTGTCGGCAGCAATGAGCTTGAGCAGGAACCAAAGCTATCGGCAGGAACCAACTCCACTATCGGCAGCAATGAGATCGGCAGCAATGAGACACAAAGTAACATCTGTCATCTTCAGTCCTTCTTGTTTTGTAATAATCAAATCATAATTCCTAACAATTGGGATGGATGGGTTAAAGTGTTACATATGATCAAGTGCAAATTCTATAACTGAGTTAGCTGACAAAGTGAATCGTGTTTAGTTGGATGGTGTTTTGAATGTGAGTTCGTTTCTGTATGCATTGAAAATACACATGTAAAACTCATCCAAGAGTAGCTAAAATTACAGAAGGTACTCAAAAGGGAGGAGCGAAGTGGTATCCACGATTCCACGAACATCCATCCAAATAGTTATGGCTCAAACCTTTAAAGATAGCGCAGCTGCAAAAACGGACAACGGCGAACGAACAATGTTAAGGGGTTGTTTGACTTAGCTTATTTGATGGGTTTACGAGCTTATTCATAGTTTGATGAGCTCATTTGTAATGGCTTATAAGCTTATCAACATGACTTTACAACTTAATTAAGTTCATAAGCTCGAGTAGATAAGCTCATAAGCCAAGCTTACCTACTTGTCAAACTTTAAGCTTATAAGCCCATCAAATAAGCTAAGATAAACTCCCCCTAAAGTTACTTGTATGAGCAAGCAGGATAACCGACTATGGATCAATGGCATGGCATGAATCTCAGGCTCAGCTGGGAAGGAGTCGGTTTTAAAATCTAGCCAGGTGAGAAAAGTAAAACAACATGTCGAAAATCCTGTTCGGGTCATCTTCCAATTTACGAGTCAGACCCATGTATCTCATCGTCACTAATTCAAGCTAGTTAACTGAAAAGAAAAACAAAAAAAAAAAAAAAAAAAAAAAAAAAAACTGCAATGGTATCATTTGATCTGATTCAAACAATGGCATCCATCTGACGATTATTTTCATTTATCTCATCTCAATCACTTCTACATTAAGGTTTTGTCTCAATATCCACTTACGACTCTCATATGGTGCTCAATGATCAAATTTTGACGTGGTCAAATCTTTTGATGGCCAACATTGTTTTCGTAGAAAGACGCTAAAAGTTAACTGAAAAGTACTGTTTACAGCAACAGGTCATATCTTTCAAAACACGTTACAATAGCTGATAGTCAAAACTTTCTCAAATGAGTATTTGTTCCATCATAGAAATGGACATAAGAAAACTGTCTTTACAAATAGATCAAGAAATTTGTCTTGTACTATCATTAATGACTTTCAAGAACAAGTAATGGATGTTGTACTATGTCGTCATTATTACATATGTTTGATTGTAATCAAGTTAGGTATAGAGTAAGAGGCATGATTTATATCATAATCGATCGGGTTTAGACATAATATACGTTACATGGTGACTTGTATCATAACTGTATGCGAAGTTGCTGTACATATGTATGTATCACCCGTTTTGACCCATTTTACCCATTTTATCCCAAAAATGTACTAATAAGTAACTTTGTCATTTATTTGAGTCGTTACACACATTTCACACGTTTTGACCCATTTCACTCATTTTAGCCCAAACATGTAATAATAAGTAACTTTGTCATTTATGTTACTCCCATTTCACCCATTTTGACCCATTTTAGCTGTTTTGACCCATTTTAGCCCAAATATGTACTAATAACTAACGTGTAAAAAAAATCAACTATTTCGCACATTTGAGCCAAAACGTGTAAAATTAAGCGAACAAATCACCCGTTTCACCCGATTTGACCGAATAAACTCCTGCTGCAGCAGCAGGAGTGTTTGGTTACTGCTGCAACAGCAACCAAAATAAATAAAACAAATTCTATTGAATTTTTGAATTTAAAGTACTTATTGTCCTTATCTATAAAGTTCAGTATAATGTGTATCATCTTAGTATGCTTCAGAATTTCTGAATGTTGCTGAATGCTGATAAGCATCAAAATTAGTGTTGGATAAAAGATGTTTGTAATAACAATAAAAATGAATTTTGATGTAGCCACTTTTGGGTAATTACAGTTTGACCTTTCAACATCTGTATAATCCACTTTTGGGTAGCGAACTGGATTATATACAGATAAATATTACACTGCCATTTGGCCTTCATTAGTTTCGGATGGATGGGTTAAAATATTACATCTGATCAAGTACTAAACTTCAACTTGATTGAATGTGAGTTTGTTTCTATATATATTCAAGTTGCTAAAATTACATAAGGTACTCAAAAGGGAGGGGCAAATAATAACAAGAAGAAGATTGACCCACCAAATGTGAAAGAGGCATACTTGTAGGCACTGAACGGCTGAACCTGCACACTCCCACACCAAATGTGAAAGGGGAAAATAAAAACATTTGAGTCTGCTAGGTCCAAATTACGAAATAGCTAGCATTGGAAAAAGCCTTTCTACATGAGGCTCAATGAACCTATCCAAAAAAGGGTCATACATGATGATACATTTGAGATGTGATGGATCTGTAATCCAAAAAACCATTTGAGACAATACCCATAATTTTATTCTTCCTTCTATTTTTGTTTTAAATAAGCATGAGGATAGCGAGTGTTTTCGCCCCCCCCAACTGCCCATTTTACACAACATTTTTGACGAATCTTACTAGTGCTAATATGTTCCAATCTCATTTTGAGATAGCAGACCCTTATTACCCTTTTTATCCTACATACCAACACCAAGCACTACACGAACATCGGCCACACCATCACCTTTCCAAGAATTCCATTATCTACTAACCAAAGTGCAGAATTCCTCATTTCTGAGCCATGAGCCAAACACCCTAAAGGGCTTAGGTCTGAAATCGACACAAGCACTGGACAAAAGGATGGGACAATGGTCCGAGATAACACGCTCCGACAATTGTCCAAGATAACACAGTCCAATACTGTAACAGAAGTGTTGCTTCAGTGAAAAACAAAAGTTACTATAACAAGGAACCGGTTTATCTTGCTCAATTTTCATCTTTGATCCACTTCGATTAAAATAATTATTACTTCGTGCACCCATGTTAAACTCATGTGTTGTAGCGTATAATCACTCTTTATCACACATGTATGCTCGTTATGCACTAGAAGAGATGGGACAAAGTGTATGTTGGATCTTATGTATTTAGAGAGAATATGAGATGTTAAAGTTTATTTCTTTTATTTCACACAAACACACACAGTGAACCACACTCACAAATGAGGTGTTTTGAACTTTAAATACTACAAGGATATTTCCTTGTGGGCCTTGTGTGGGCTTTGCTCATTGGCTAGGCTTTTTACATATAAACTAAGTCTAACATAAGCCCATAAAATACAAAGTTCTAATATGTTGAATGACCATCACTTTAATCACTAAAATTAAAGCTAACAATCTCCCCCTAAGGGATGGTCATTCAAACTATGCACTACGTGATTAGATCTTTAGACTTCTGGGTCTTGAACTTTGTGATTCTTTGTTCCTTCATGCATTGTGATCTTCATCGTATCGTCTTTTGGATTGTTCTTTGCCTTGATCAACATCTTCATGTATTTACAGCGTCTTTTCTTCCAATGTAGATGTTGAGACATACGATGATCGATGGACTTTCTTCAGTACCTAAGAGATCTTTGATGAATCTCATGGCTCTAGACTCAATTATGTGCGTTTTGGTTTTAGTCGTCGGAGGCGTGGAGCAGAGTGCCACCTTTTCAATATCAACACATCTCGGAGTGAGAGGTCGATAGATTATGCATTGATCTCCGTGAGAAATGAAACAAATATCTTTTAAGAGATATCTGAGTGGCTAGGAGGGGTTTGTGCACCGCGTCACTGGGTCCATGACGTCTTGTCTTCAATATCAGTATCACCTTAGTGAGTACCGATAGCATATGTATTGACCCGGTTTCTTTCCTAAGTTTTCATGGAGGGCTATTTCTTTTCACCCTATCATTAAACTTTTCTTTTTCATTCTTCAACCCCTTCTTTCTCCTTTCTCATTTGCTCCTTTTTTTCAATCATACCTAAGGACTTCTAATGCTAAGCTATTGGAATAGTCCTTGGGTAGATCCCTCCGGTTCTGGCGGATCATTAGACATTACCTAACCATAATCACCTTATTACTCCATGATTATCCTAGATTTGTTGATCACTTGCCATAAAACCATTTGAAAATCTCTCAACATGTTTATGAGAAAACACATTTAGAACACATTGAGAGTTTTGCGTTTTTGTAACACTCCCCCTTCACATGTGCTCATGCATTTTTGAAATAAATTGCACATGTTGGGTAGAGTTTGCACATTTTGAAATGATCGATTTTCGATGAACATGACCTTTGTGAGACACGCTTACATCACTAGGTAGACTAGCTTGAAATTATTACCCGTCCCGGTCATATTCAATGATCATCTCTCGAATTGGTACATTCTACTCGGACAAGTCCTTTGCGAGACACGCTTACATCACTGAATAAATTCAGCTTGAAATTATTACCCGTCCAGGACAAGTCTTTTCGATTGCTGATATTTAAGCTTCGTCAATTCGATGGTTAATCTGAGTCTTTCTGATGAGCTCCTTTGGGATTCGAACCATGATCACATTTTAATCCCATTTCTCCCCCTCAAAAATAGCATTTCGATGGTATTTTTGATACCGTTTGATTAAAATCATTGTTTTTTTTCTTTTTTTTTTTTTTTTTTTTTTTTTTTTTTTTGAAAGCTAATAGGGAGAAACGATTTGCATGAACTTTTTGGAACAAAATTTGTTTCTGAAATACTCCCCCTCAGAACTTGCATTGGTTGTGACATTTTTGTAAATTTTGAAGCAAGTGGGGAGTAACGATTTGAAAAATCTTAAGCAAAATTTTTGAAAAGATTTGAAAACCTTTTGAAGAATATTTGAAAAAAATTTTGCTTAAGATTAAGAAGTTTGATTTGATAAACTTTGCATGAAAACTTCTTTTATTTTTAGGATTGTTGCATTGAATTGTACAACAGTGTCCTTTCTTTGAAAAACGGGTTATACACTGTTATGTGCGCATAAGCCAAAACGTTGAAGCTCGGGTTGTAAGCTGAAATACTTACAAGCCATTGATTTTTAGGATAAGTGCTCGAAATTTTTGATGAAGCACTTTCCTTTCTTTGAAGCTCGGGTTTCGTACTGAAATGCACGAAAGCCATTAATGAAGCGCGGGTTTTGAACTGAATTGAACAAAAGCCATTTTGACCAGATTAGACAACAACTTTTGGAACCCATTTGAGCACTGCGCCAACGGGTTTAGCAAATTTTGAAAACCATTTGTAAGTTGTGTCAATCTGATTCAAAGAAGTTGAATTCCAACGAGGACTGAAAACCGGTGTTTCATTTGGAAATAACACTCGTGGAATCAACGGTGATTTAAAAATCTTTTTCAAAACAGAGTCCTTGTGTTGCAGCGGAAGTTTTTCAGAGTTTGAAGGACTTTGCTTTGGTCTCCACACTTGCCTTACCCGTGTAAAGCTAGATTGTGGAGTTTGAAATCTCGAAGTCCCTTCATGAGACATGTTTGACCTTGGAAGCTTTGGAGGAGTAGGTGTTTCAGAAAATCTTGGTTTCTTTGTAAACTTCCTTCCTTTTTGCAAAGAATAGGTTGTAAACTGAGAAACCTTTTTCGAAAATGGTCTTGGTCTTGAAGATTCACCCGTGTAAACCTTCTTTGAAACACTCACTTTTGGTGTTGAGTGATTTGAAATGGGAGCTTTTCCTTTTGAATGGTTAAGAGACTCAAACTTCACTCTTAAAGCATTGTATGAACTTCGCAAATCACTGTATTCCTTTTGAAGATGATCTTGAGATGTCAATTTAGATTCCAGAGAGGCAATTTGTTTCAAAAAATGATCTTTTTCAGCTTTTGAATCATCTATTTTACGTGCCAATTTTCGTTCGAAAACAATATTTTCTTTTTCAAGTTTTTCAAAATATGTTTCGAATTTGGTTGTTTTGTTGAAAAGATCAGTTTTGGCATCCTCAAGATCGTTTGTGCGTTGAGCTAAAAGAGTTTCAAGCTCAAGTACTTTTGTTTGAAGCACATGATTTGCATTTTCTGTTTCAAACTCGGGAGAATCAGAATCAAACAGGGGATTTGGATAGGAAACATTTGTGAATTGAGACTCAGTCTTTTTCTTCTTCATTGATTCAATCTTTTGCAAAACCTTTTCGAACTTTTTATCAGCGAATTCAGACAATTGAGACTTCAAAATTTCAGTCTCTTTTGGTTTTGAGATTGATTTTTGAGTCTGAACTCGTGAACGCTTGATTGAATCAAATAAGTTTTTGTAAGTCTGTTTCAAATGCTCATTTTCTTTTTGTAATGATGCCACAGCGTGTTCCAATTCAATATTTTTTGTATCAAGTTCGTCCAAATCAAACTTGATTTTGGCATCATTACAATTTTCTTCAAAAATCTTTTCCTTTTCAGAAGAAGCAATTCTTTTTGACAATTCCTTTTTGACATCAGCAACTTCTTTTGAAAGGTCAGTGATTTTCCTTTTGAAACAAAGATTTTCTGATTTCAAAAAATATGTATGATCAGAATCCACATTTTCATGCTCAAGGCTGACAGACACCGATTTGAATGACTCAATTTGATTTGTGAAAAATTCTTTTTGAATATCAAGATTTAAGCATTTTGCATCAAATTCATCTTCAAGAGAATGGATGTACTTTAAATCTTCTTTCATTTCAGTGACAAGAAATTTTTCAAAGTGTTCAAAGCTGAAATTGATATTTTTCACAAGAGGTTCAATCTCATCTTTTAAATACTTACAGACTTCCCTTTATAGCCAAGCGTCTGATGACATGAGACGATTGTAGTCACTCTCGTTGTATTTTTGTTTTGACCAAATGACCTTTAACGTGTGGTCAATGTGATATTTAAGATTACAAAACTGTTTCCTTGCTTTATTTTGCCATAATTTAGCATCATAAGTAGCAAGTTGAACTTCTTTAAAAAATCTTTTCACATTTGTTTCTTTTCTTTTTAAAGGTGGTTTTGGTATTTCTGACAATTGTATACAACCATACACAAAGCCTTGGTACGAGAGTGGGCTTTTTCCTTTTTTGGCTTTTAAGCATTTTTCCTCTGCCAATTTTTCATCTTCTTCTGATATGAACAGAGCGTCAGGCGGCAAAAATTTATGTTCCACCTGATCTGTATTTTCAAAACCAATTCCTGATTTTCCCTTATGGACTTTCTCAGCTTTAGGAATCATCATTTGAAGAGTTTGAGCACTTTGGTCTGTTTTTCGAAGTTTTTCTTCAAGATTGTTTGAACGTTTTAAAACCTCTTGATTTTCATTTTCAAGTTTTGTATTAACAATCTTAAGATTTGAAGTGTTTTCCTGAAGCATTGAGTATCTCATTTTTAGTTCAACATTCTCTTTTAAAAGCTCTTGGACCTTTCTGTTAGCAGGGCCCAAATTTCTCTCCACATATTTCTGACCTTGAGATTTAAGGTTTGAGATTTCAGTGTCTTTGCTTTTTGTTAATTTTTCAAGCTCTTTGGACAATGAGATGTTTGTTTGCTTAGTTTTGAGATTGTCCTCTTTGTACTTTTCAAGTTCATGTTTTAAATTATGGATTAAAGAAGCAAATATGGCATGATCTTGATTAGGAGAAGATCCATCCTGGGCAGGCTTCCCTCCATTAGGATCCATATCTGGGGTTGTGGGAGTGATATTACTATCAAACCTTTGCTCCACATATGTGTCACTGATGGACTCAGGATGCGCAGGATGTGTCTTGTCATGAACAAACATATTCTCGAACAAATCAACATTATCATGATCGTTTGAATGTTGTACCGTAGCCCCTATTGCAATGTCGGATGAAAGTCTGATGTGGTCAGCTTCAGTATCCCAAACAGCTTCATTCCTGTGCGTACCCTCAGCATCCGAATCATATCTTGGACTGCAGCTATTGACCTGCTGTTCTGACGATGTGTCACTACCCGTTAAAACCAAGCTATCATCAGATGTTGTACCCTCATCGACCTTTTCTTCATCCTTGTTTGTCTCTTTCTCATTCACCACTGATTCCTTTAGAAGCCGTCCTCTTTCAATTTGCTCCCTTTCCTGTTTCTGCTTTTCAATCTCATTCTGCTCAACTTCTTCTTCAGCAAGTGATTTTTCGAGTTCACTCATGTAATCGATGCATTGAGTTTGGAAGTCTTTGAAGTAAAGCCGATATTTTCGGGAAAATGCATTGAGAAACCCTGACAGGGTTAATATCCCAGGTTGCAGGATAATCTGAAGTTGAGATTTGATCACTTCAAGAGCTTCCTTGCAGTTGTGCGTATACAGTTCTTCTTCATTCAGTATCTTCTCATATTGATTCAGGCTTTGTTGAAGTGGAGGGGTGAAATAATGAAATTGGCATCTTATGTAATATTCAAATGCCTGATCGAAACTTGAGTCATATCCCGAAGAAATGATGACATTCTCAATATGACTCTTGAGCACAGTAAACGCTTTCCTTGATTTTCTCTCTTTCATTTTCATTTCCTTTTCCATTTAGCTCCAATGTGTGATAAAGTTGATTCAGGATCTTTGCAACGAAATAGGAGATGTTTGTTGTTGAAGGTTAAACTTGGTTGTTGTTGTTGTGAAGCAAGTTGTTACGGTGGAATTTTGGTCTGGAAACTTAAAACCTCAATAACTTCATTTTGGAGCGTTTTCAGGCCTCGAAACTTAGGTTGAATGAATAAATTGATTCAACGTGTCCTTCTCCTCGGTCTCACGGTCGTTTTGACAGGTAATTCGCTGAAAACGGAGTTACGGTTCAAAAGTTATAACCGTTTGAAGTTTCACAGAAGTACGAGGGCCTAAACTGCCAAATTTGAAAGTTTCCTTAGGCTGCTGGAAAGTACAGGGACTGAAATTGACAAATCTGAAAACTGCTGAAAATCCTTCTTTGTCTGATATCGCAGTTCCCTTCTTTGTCCGATATCGCAATTGAGATAAGATCTCGGACAAAGCTGTTCAGCTGAATTGCGATAAAACAGCTCAGAGGCCAATTGCGATAAAACAGCCAAATGCGATAATTCGTCTCAATTGCGATAAAACAGCCCAAATGCGATAAAACAGCCAAATGCGATAAAACAGCCAAATGCGATAATTCGTCTCAATTGCGATAAGATCTGACCATTCTGGAATTGCGATAAACAGGCTGAAATGCGATAATTCGTTGCTTTTCTCACAATTGCGATAATTCGTCTCAATTGCGATAAGATCTGACCATTCTGGAATTGCGATAAACAGGCTGAAATGCGATAATTCGTTGCTTTTCTCACAATTGCGATAAAACGCCACTTTTGTTGACTTATTAGTACCTTCCCACGTGATATCTTATTTCCCTGACAACTTTTCACCTAATATCAACCTTTCCTGACCACTTTTACCACTTGGACCAATATTATATCAAAGATATTATACAAACACCTCAAATAATTCTTTCTTGAATTATTTCGATCAAAAGAACCAAGAACAACAATAAAAATCTTCCAAACCAAGTTGTTCTAACATAAAATAACCACAAACTTACTGCCTTTGATCTTCAACCTTGCATACAGTAGCCACCAAAGACACAAAGGTCCACGTTTTCCAAATAAAAACGCAACACAAATGTATTTTGCAACAAGATTCGAACACAAGAACTCCTACCTCGAAGCTAGGCTGTTGATACCACTTGTTGTAGCGTATAATCACTCTTTATCACACATGTATGCTCGTTATGCACTAGAAGAGATGGGACAAAGTGTATGTTGGATCTTATGTATTTAGAGAGAATATGAGATGTTAAAGTTTATTTCTTTTATTTCACACAAACACACACAGTGAACCACACTCACAAATGAGGTGTTTTGAACTTTAAATACTACAAGGATATTTCCTTGTGGGCCTTGTGTGGGCTTTGCTCATGGGCTAGGCTTTTTACATATAAACTAAGTCTAACATAAGCCCATAAAATACAAAGTTCTAATATGTTGAATGACCATCACTTTAATCACTAAAATTAAAGCTAACATCATGAAATCCCACATTTGCAATGAAATTACTGAAAGACGTGGCTTCATTTGCATCGAATTGAGAGCCTTCTCTTTCAGATCTGGACTTAACTGCAATGAAATCACCTATAGCTATGCAAATAACATCCATAGAATCAACAAGATTTGCGATGTCTTCCAAAGATCCAACTTTAAACGCCCCAACTAATCCCCAGTCACTTTCCATATTCTATTAAAAGGTCAATATACTATAACTCTAATTAAGAAAACCTTACAACTAATTTCCTATGGTATATTCATAGTACAAATATGGTGATATGACATATCTCATATTTGCACAAGATAAACCATACTTTATTGTAATTCGATGGCTCAATAAAACGTTATAATAACAGAGAGGACTTATACAGCATAACACTTTACATATAGGAACTACATATCATGCTTACACACACAAATTGAAAAAACGGAAAAGAAACGTCATTGATACACAAGCTGAAAAGAATGGAAAAAAAACGAATTGTTTACGATCCTAACTGACTTTCGCAGGAATCGCGGTTGTATTTAGCCTTTGGACGAGTGTTGTCTCGTGAGGGTTTACAGTGAATATACCCACAAAATTCACCTAAGCGAAAACAACTTAAAACCATAAAGCAACACCATCTTCACATATCATACCAAACTTTGATTCCTCATTCTCGCCACCATCTTCACATATAAACACAAACCAAAATGTAATGAACATTAGCTTCCTCCAAACTCCATTTTAAATGTAAAAATTAAACCAAGTGAATCAAACAATTGATAATAGAAGAATTGGTGAACAATTTTTATTATGGATTTGGCTTTATCTTTGTTATCATAAAAGAACATTTGACATTTTCTTTAACTTTGACTATATTCATCATCACGAAAAGCAACAATTAAATACTTTTTTTCTATTAGATTTGCTTAAAGATAAACAACCATAATTAAAAGAAAGAAGAAAAGGAGAATATTACCGTGGAGATTGAATCAGTGTTGAGATGTGGAATGTGAGAAATTTTAGGCCAATCCTCCCCGATCTCCTTCTCACACTTTCTCCTTAGAATTTTACAATATTCAATTGTAATTTGATTGAGATTCTTGAAATTTTGTATCTCATCTGGTAGAGAATATAATTTGTCACAACCAACTATTTTCAATGACTGCAGTTTTGGGAAGTTATTAGGCAAAGAAACCAAAGACCCACAAAAGCGTATATGTAACTCTTGTAAACTAGGAAAGAGAATCTCGTCCTTTGATGTAGCGTTGTCCTCATCATGGAAACACTTTAAAGAATCCATTTGGAACAAATCAATTCTCTTGAGGCTGGGTAATTTCCCAAGTGGTGGAAGTTGTTCACACTTTTCAAGACTATAAAATTTAATACTAGTCAAATTGACTAATTTGACCATCCAACTTAGAGAAATAACCGTTCCCTTGTAATTCCATATAGTCAACTCTTGGAGACCCGAATTTGGTTCCAATCCCTCAACAACCTCTTCATCAAATGTTACTGATCTATCCTCCGACCAATATAATATCAAAGACTTTAGATTTGTTTTGTCTTTCAAGTTGGCACTTTTGGCATCCCTTAAACCTCCAACATTCTCTAGTTCTGATAACGTCAACTCCCTCCCAAGAAGATTTAGATTTCCCAGTTAACCTATTCGGGCCCCATCATCTTTTCCTACAACAAAATCTGAAAGCCTTCGAAGGTTGGTTAGTTCTTTTATTCCAACAGGCATATGGCGGAGATGGGGGCAGACACGGGTGTCTAGACGTTGAAGATTCCTCATGTACCTCAAACCTTTAGGCAACTCACGTAACTCCCAACACCCTTCTAGAATTAATGTTTGCAAGTTTTGGAGATAAATAATCGACTCTGGTAGAACTTTTATTTCTGAGTATGATATTTTCAAGTATCTCAAATGTATTAGCTTGCAAATTGATTCGGGAAACGTCGAGCTTTTAATTTCGTTCAAGTACAACACCCTTAGATAAACATGGCTGGAGATTTGCCTAATGTTACTCGTATAATATCTATTGAACACAAGCATTGATCGTACTGATCTTAGCTTTTTCAAATCCTGTTTTGAAAACTCAAAATCTTCACATGATAAACTTAGATGAAGCACCTCATCCGAGGTTATCGATTCCTTACCCGGCCCTATAACTGCACAATCATCTCCCATTACATCTAGCGCAAGATCATGCATTGAATCATGCATTTTACATATCACACCCGTGTATTTATCCTTCTCGACATCTTGGAAAAACGACCTCCCGACCAAAGTATCAAAAATTTCCCCACCAAGCAAATACAAGCTCACATCTCCTTTTGATGGAATAAATCCATTTGCAATCCACAACTCTATTAATGAATCCTTACTCATTTCCTCCCCTTTTGAAAATAGACAACAATAAGCAAAACATATCTTCATATGTGGAGGCAAATCATCGTAGCTTAACCTTAAAGCAGGTAAGACATTGTCTTGTATCTTCGACTTGAAGTTTTGGTTTACAGACTGCCACTGATTCACCTCTTTTTTTGTTGACATTAAGCCACCCAAAGACTTCACTGCTAGAGGTAAGCCATTGCATTTCTCCACTATCTGCTTTCCTTCATGCTCCAGCTCAGAGCTTACGTTTTCCGCCTCTCCTCTGCCTGTGAACGCAAGCATCTTGAATAGCGACCATGACTCCTCTTCTGATAAAACTGCCACATTATGCTGCAACTCAGGAATATTCTTAGCCATCCGATTGGCCAAATCTTCCTTCCTTGTCGTTACCATAACAGTGCTACCTTTTGCTCCACAACTTAATGCTTTACATAACTCCTCCCACTTATCCATGTCCCCCTGAGATTCATGATCAAGCCATACGTCATCCATTATAATGAAATATTTCTTTTCATTTAACTTGCTTTGAAGTTGTATTTGCAAATCATCCAATGACATCTCATCCAACTTCAAATCCTTCAAATCTTCTAGGCCACATATCGCTTTAATTATTTGTTTAATTATTCGTTTGATGTCAAACACAGAAGAGACATACACCCAACACTTCAACTCGAAATGTGTCTTCACCGCTGGATGGTTGTACACATATTGAGCTATTGTCGTTTTTCCGATGCCACCCATGCCCCATATAGCATAGACCCGAACATCATTATCGCCATGTCGGATGCCTATATCTTGGTTACAAATCTTACCAACGATTTTCTCTTCATCCCTTCCGATCTTCACTAGTGGCATAGGTGAGCTAGTTTCCCTGTTTGAAATCTCACCGCCGATTCCCCCGCCAACTTCAGTTATGGTATTGGGAGTCAAGTTAAACTTGGATCTTTCAGCATGAATGACATCCAACTTTTTCCTTATGTTCTTAACTTTATGAGCAATCCTAGTTTTGACCACAAGCGGATTATGGTGGGAGGAAAAGAAGGTTCTTACCTTATGTTTGATACTGTGTAGGCTTTGTATCGTAGCTTCAGTTGAGGCTTCATCTAGAACATTTTCCACCTCTAAAGAGGCGGATTTGAGAGTCCTTAGCCATTCTTCCACACCCTTTTCGTTTGTTTGTCTCATCTCCGCATCATGAAGAACACCTTGAATTTGTCTGAAAGTGTTGTTGAGAGCTAAAAGATCATTTTCAACGCCCCAAAGCAACCCAACCTCTTGGAAAGCTGCAGAAGTTAATCTCCCTCCCACATTGCTCACAAGAGCCGAAGTAAAGGGATCAGCCATGAATAATGCTTTAATTTAGAACCAAATGTAGAACTCACACAGTGTTTACACAATTACACACAAATTCTGATTCAAAATGACCTACAAAGACCAAGACTCAAGTGTTTGTGAGAGAAAGACTTTAAAGTTGACTTGGTGATTGGATAAGTGTAGAGGGTGTGGTTGAGTTTTTTTGTTCATATGATGCTAAATTTTAACTCAGCCAACACGAATATCAACTTGGTCTAGCTATACATAAGACTGTTCGGATAATTATACATTATAATGCATCGACAACTCGAGCCAAACAACCTTGCATGACAAGTGATTGCCAAAGGTCATGCTCATGCTTGATTTAGCCACGGATCGACTCGACAAGTCATTGATACTAAAGTTCGAATGTCTTTATTTTTTTCATGTTTAACTTATGCATAAAGATATATAGGAAAAGTGAATATGGGGCTGTCTCATATCTAAGCTTATATGCGAAACCATTAAAAATCACTTAAAAATACCTATTATCGTAAAATGTACAAGTTTATGAACTTATGTAATACAGTACATGGTTTGAATGTTAGACTAATATTAGTACGATAATAAGCTAAGTAGTGAAAGAGTCTTTATAATGACAAGAAAAATACAATCAAACACTTTGTAATGTTTGAATTTTCTCTTGCGACTCTTAGGCATGTTCGTAAATGTTTCTTTCATTTGACTTAAGTCAATTCTAACAATGGAATGTTTGTTCAAACGTTTAACTAATTTCATGTGGGAAGACATATAATTCAATATGTCATTGTACATTATCAAATGGTAAGTTTCAAAATAACATTAGCAAAGTATCAAATGTAAAATTTTTTAATAACCAATTTTTTTTTTGTAGTCTCCTTACTTCTAGCGATTACATTGTAGTGATGGCCTAATTAAGGTAAAAGATTGATTCTTCATATTGAATATACTTAATGCAAAATACACTAATCCTTATTGTAAAGAGGCACTTGCATGCTTAAAACTTTTGTAATATATACATAGTTCTGAATGTAAAACTAGCATTAGTACGATGTCGAGTTGAATATATAGTGAAATACATATTATAATGACAAGGGAAATACAATTAACCAATTTGTCCAACTTAGATATTTGGAAGACAAATGTTAAACAAAATGAAACATAATACATACATCATAAATTACATGAACTAACCATCCAAAAGTGTTTGGTCATGAACCTATACCCTTATATTAATCATCATAGTTTTTTTTTTTAGAGGTTGCGCGATCTTTTTTGAACTTCCAACATAAACAACTTCGTGGCGAGGCATTTTCGTATTCCTCATCCTCTGTGATGCATTTCTCGCCTCTTTCTTTTTCGGGTTCCTTGATCTTCTCGTTATGAAGCTTTTTTAGCACGTAAGCTTCACTCAAATCGTAACCAGCCATAGCCGTTGATTATAAGTTAGAACAAAATGAATGAGCTTAGTGAAGTAATGGTATAGTATTAAGTATTAACATGTGAACTTTATAAATTATAATGCGTTAGGGTTGGTTGGGGCCTTGGGCAATAAGTAAATCTACTGTTGGAGTTGTGGGCTTGCTACTTCAAAATAAACAAAACACTATCATTAGTGTTTGATTTTAACCATTTCAGTCTTGGGGAACAAGGAGGTCAATTTGTCAAGTAATGATATTTTATTACAAAGTTTTGGACTTCACTTCAAATTAATATAAAAAATTGAGTATAAAAGTAATCACAAGCAAACATCTTTAATGAGATGGGATACCAGTACCACTGCACCAATTGGCCCAACTGCTGAGGACCATTTGGTCACTTTTAAGTTTTCACTAAAGGTTTTTCGCGAAGTCATGTCCTCACTAAGGGTACTCGTCAAACGCTAGTCGCTAAACGTATTGGTGATGACAAATTTGTGTTTTAGTGACAATGACGCGGGACTCGCAAAAATTCTCAATCAAAGTTTCCACCGGACCCATCAGACTTTTGGCGATGATATGTCTTCGCCAATACTTTTCGTTAATTACAGTATATTGTGAAATGTGAATTACATTACTCAAACATGGTATTGGAAATCCTATTAATACATTGAAATTTAATAGAAATATCCTTGAGTTAAAAAATAAGGTAAATATGGAATTATGAAGTTTCTTTTGGGTATATATGAAATTTTCCCAAAAAATTAAAACATACAAATGATATCGTCCTGACCAAAAATAAAAGTACTTTGCTTATATTGAATTATATTATAACCGTAACATGCATTAGTAGTTTATGGAAAATTAGTTCGAGATTACTAAAGTTGTTAGTTAATTTGTGAGTTTTGATACATATTCAGAAACTATATGAACCAACTTGTAACACCTTGATCCGGAAAACAGATATTTTCCAGATTAAAATACTATAAGTTTCGATTAACAATCTCAAACAACCCATTCAGTATTTTCGAATTTTACAATAACATGTGCTACAACCTTTCTGAAAGACTTAATTGCATATGAAATATGAACCCTTCTCATAGACATGCATGAAAATAAGTCAAATTTGACAACTCATTTTGATTTTTCCTTCTTTACCAGAAGATGTATCATAAAAAGTGCTTTACAAAAAAATAAAAAAAAAAATAAAATAATAATAATAATAATAAAATAAAATAAAAATTTAATGTATGAGTTTTCTTTTGCGACTCCTATGTATCTTCGTAAACAAGTAGGGGGCGCCCGCTGCGTTGCAGCGGGTAATTTACGATTTATTTGCGGTGTAATTTTTGTTAGGTCGTCTTTTAGCCGGAGATTTAATTATAATTTAGATTTGTTTAAGTGTGTGGTTTTTTTTTAGAAGTATGTTTGTACATTTTAAGTCAAAGTATATTAAATGAACTCTTTTTTTGTTCTAGAGTAAATGTCATAAATCGTCCATGTGGTTTATCGGGTATAACGAAAATGGTTCCTAAACTTTTTTTCCCCGGATCCAGTCCCTGTGGTTTTGACCCATAACGGGTTTGGTCCCTTGACCAAGATTTCCGTCTGTTGACCGTTATATATTGCAGAAATGACATAAATACCCTTAAGCTTGTGGTCCCTGTGGTTTATTTAGTATAACATATTTAGTCCCTACTTTTTTTTTAATTTGTCCGAATTTTTTTTAAATTTTTTGACAAAAGTTTTTTTAAAACTTTTTTGCCTCAGATTTTTTTTTTTTATTTATAAAATTTTTTGAATACTTTTTAACGGAGTTTTTTTTACAAAATTTTTTGACAAAAAAAATTTTCACTAGATTTTTGTTAGATTTCTTGGTATGATTTTTTTACAAGATTTTTTTTTTAATTACATATAAAATTTTGACAGAATTCCTTTTTATCCTGCGAATAATACTCAAAAATTTTCAAAATTTTCTATATAAATGTCAACTTTTTTGTCAAATTTTTTTTTAAAAAATATGTCAAAAAATATAGAGTAAATTGCATAAATCGTCCCTAAAGTTTGACCAAATTGCATGTTTCGTCCCTAATGTTACGAAAGTGCAAGGATCGTCCCTGTGGGGAAACTTTTGGTGCAAGTATCATCCCTACAAGGACGATACTTGCACCAAAAGTTTTCCCAAAAAGAACGATATTTGCACCAAAGTTTTCCCCACAGGGACGATCCTTGCACTTTCATAACATTAGGGATGAAACATGCAATTTGGCCAAACTTTAGGGACGATTTATGCAATTTACTCAAAAATATATATACATATATATTCAAAAAAAAGTTTAAAAATTATGTTAAAGCTTTTTTTGTCACAAAAAAAAAAAAAAGAAAAAAAATTCCATTAAAAAGTATTCAAAAAAGTTCAAAAAATAAAAAATTAAATAAAAATAAAAATTGTCAAAAAAATTTTAAAAATATTATGACAATTTTTTAACAATTTTTTTTAATTAAATTTTTTTTAACCCACTACCGGTCAAAAAATAAAATTGATCAATTGAAAACAAGAATACGAGTATTTTGAGTTAAAGAAATAGTTAAAAAAAATAGTATTTTGAGTTAAAAAATAGGTCAATTTTATTTTTTATATTTTGACTTAAAAACTAATTAAAATTCTTGTTTTCAATTGATCAATTTTATTTTTTAACCGGTAACGGGTCAAAAAAAAATTTTAATTAAAAAAGAAAATTTGTTAAAAAATTGTCATAATATTTTTAAAATTTTTTGACAATTTTTATTTTTATCTTTTTTTTTTTTTTTTTTTTTTTTTTTTTTTTTTTTTTTTGTATTTTTTTGAACTTTTTTGAATACTTTTAATGGACTATATTATTTTTTTTTTGTGTGACCAAAAAAGCTTTGACATAATGTTTAAACTTTTTTTTTTAATATTTTTCGCAGAATATATATGTATATATATTTTTTAACATATTTTTTTGACAAAGAAAAATTGACATTTATATAAAATAATTTGAAATTTTTTGAATATTATTCGCAGTATAAAAAAGAATTCTGTCAAAATTTTATATGAGATTAAAAAAAAAATCTTGTAAAAAAATAATACCAAGAAATCTAGTGAAAAAAATTTTTGTCAAAAAATTTTATAAAAAAAACTCCTTCAAAAAGCATTCAAAAAATTTTATAAATCAAGAAAAAATATGAGGTAAAAAAGTTTAAAAAAAACTTTTGTCAAAAAAACTTTAAAAAAATTCGGACAAATTAAAAAAAATAAATGAATAAAATAAAAACGTAGGGACTAAATTTGTTATACTAGACAAACCACAGGGACCACAAGCTTAAGGGTATTTATGTCATTTCTGCAATATATAACGGTCAACAGACGGAAATCTGTTGCAAGGGACCAAACCTGTTACGGGTCAAAACCATAGGGACTAGATCTGGGAAAAAAAAAGTTTACGGACCATTTAATAAACCACAGGGACGATTTATGACATTTACTTTAAAGTTAAACGTGACTAAACGTGATTTTTTTTTTTTTTTTTTTTTTTTTTTTTTTTTTTTGAATGGCGAATTTCTTAATTTTTTGGATAAGACTTCGCACCCGCTTCACCGGCGAGCTCTCATCCACCACTGGCCAGACTATGTTGTCTTAACCGGGCCCACGCTGGCCATGGGGATTCAACGACGTCCTCCCGGAAACCGTACCGCCTCCACACAAGTTTTAACTTGTTGAAGAAACGGCCGGATGAAAACCGGGTTTCGGCTCGGTTCGAACCCTTAGCCACATCGGGATCGAACTTCATTGCCTGGTATCAATAGAGCATTGTGGTCAATTGTGAAGACTTCCCGGTTCGGTCACCCAAACCGATACTACTTTCACACTTACTCACTTAACTGAGTAAGTGCTAGCCACTAGACCACAAGCCTATTGATACTAAACGTGATTGTTAAGAGGCGTGTTTACAAAAATTAATATCAAGTCTTATGCTATCGATCATTTACAAACGTCTGACTCAGGCTAAACTCTGGTAAAACGGCACTGTGTAACAAAAAAATTGAACAATAACTAAAGGAAGTAAAAATACAACAAATTTGATTATTTAGCAACAAAATGTTGTCACAAGTACACTACTATTATTAGATATTCCAAACAAAATCAAAATATTATACTACATAAATAAACAAAACATCACAAGCAACTAGTATTCCAGCATTGTTTACATTACAAGTTTATAACCCGAAATAACAATGGATTTAACCAAGACTTATGGTTCAAGTCTATCAGTTTGTGATATTGCGTTGAGCGAGTAGATGAAACAGATGTTGGAATTAGAAAACTATGACAATCATATAAACTCCATAATCAAAGTACACAAGTATGCGGAAGCGTGTAAACAATAACATATAACACATAATTATTAACTTAAACATAAATAGAAAACGTACCCGATGCACTTCAATAAATCTTGATTATTTATAAAACTAGATCAATGATAAACCCCTTACCGTTTTGTTTATCGATCTCTTGATAATAACTATAGTGAGTTATTACCTCGTTCTTGTACACACAAATTAAACCGTATTAAGGTTATGCAAGTAAAACACAAGAGTTGATTTTTGGTTAACAAAAATCGATCCTACAATCCTTTGGAGAGGGATGTACGATCGGCAAACCAAGAGAAAGAACAAGGAAAAACTTAGGGATAATTGTGTGCACAAAAGATTAGTGAAAACAATAACCCTAGGTTTGTTTATATAGTGTTTAGAAAACTTTGGGAACAAGTTAGGTAATGGGTTGCTCCATCCCTTTAGTTCGGCCGATCCAAACCCAAGAGAGGGTTCTAGGACCTTTTCTTGTTTCCTAATTTTACACAAACACTTCTTTCCTTATTTGCGTCTAACGGTCGTTAGTCATTTAACGGAAAACACTAACGGTCGTTAAGTTCTTGTGTTAATAATAAATATATAAAATACATTTATTATTATTCCTTAATACTCATTTGTAATGTGTGCAATCCCGAGGTCTCGGGTTCGAGACTAGACATTTACTTATTAATCGTTAACCACATTTAACAACTCCCACTTGGTTAATTATTAATAGCAAAATGACATTGGTTGGCGTCTTGCAACACTCCAATGCCCCCAGTTCGACTCGAGCTAGATTTCCTGGAAAATCTTTAATGATTCATCATTATTATTATCCTTTTGTTACTAATACTCTATTAATAAAGAAATGGATCTAAGTCACTCTTTATTAATGTTTCTGTTTCTCGTTGTTAATGATTGAACAAAATTACCAAAACATCTGAACGTATTCCAGATAGACTTTGGGCGTGGCCACGCAAACATTTTGTCAACCCTACGAGGGGCCCAGCAGTATTATACTTCAAAACAAAATTTGAAGGAACAAATTCTTTCTTGACTACAAGAATAACCCATGAACTTTGCAACACTTCTGAAAACAATCCTTATAACTTCCAGTTACGGTAAGCGGTAGATTGCTTTACAAAAATGCACTACATCCATGACTCTTATCTGGTATCTCAAGTCTGAGGATAACTATTTCATGAATTACTTGATGACAAGATCCATAAGTAATATCATGTGAAATTGGTATGACTACGCATCAATATACTTTCAAGTATATTCTAACCAACATTCACATTTGTCTTAATTTAATGATATTCCCATATCATTAACCGACAATGGACACATTTAGAATAAAATTATTCAAGGATATAAACATGCAAAAACAGGATATATGTATATTTCAACAAGACAATAAAACATAAACAATACTTTATTTCATAAAATCAATAATTGTCTATTACATCCTTTATCCAAATACTAATCACAAATGGGCATGAAACTTTCAGCCTTACGAAGACCTATTCCTTCAGCTAACTTATAAAGCTTAGTGCCAGGAAGAGCTTTCGTCAATTGATCTGCCAAGTTATCATCTGTGTGAACTTTGAGTACTTCGATCTGCCCAATCTCTACTTGCTCTCGCACATAGTGATATTTGATCGGATAATGTCTGGTGCCTTTCATGATTCCAGGTTCATTGGCAAATGTAATTGCAGCTGAATTGTCACAATACATTTTTATAGGTTGTTGAATCGAAGGCATAACTCCAAGCCTTGATACAAACTTCCTAATCCAGACGGCTTCCATTGCAGCATCTGATGCAGCTATGTACTCACTTTCTGCTGCAGACATCGCTAATGTACTCTGCTTCTTGCTCCTCCAATCCACAGCTCCTCCATTAATGACAAAGACGTATCCAGTCTGAGACTTCATATCATCCTTATCACCTTTCCATGAAGCATCGCAGTAACCTGTAACATCAAGTTCTGCTTGTGGATCACCCCCATAAACTAAGAACATATCTTTAGTAGCCCTAAGGTACTTAAGAATATTCTTAACAGCAGTCCAGTGAGCTTCACCTGTATTCTGCTGATATCGACTGGTTAAGTTCTGAGCAAACGCCACATCTGGCCTTGTGCTTTTAACCGCATACATAATAGATCCCACAGCCGAAGCATAAGGAACTTTTGCCATGCGTTTCACCTCTTCAGGTGTTGAAGCACAAACTTTCTTGCTCAAGCCATGTTGTTCTTGCATCGGCAAATATCCCTTCTTGGAATTTTGCATATTGAATCTCTTCAATATTTTATCGATGTAAGCACTTTGGCTTAATCCAATTAATCGCTGAGATCTATCTCTATATATCTTAATTCCCAGAATGAAAGCAGCTTCCCCTAAATCTTTCATAGAAAAACACTTTCCAAGATATGCCTTGACTTCATGCAAACTTGGAATGTCTTTCCCCATGATCAATATGTCATCGACATATAATATAAGGAAAATTACTTCACTCCCACTAACTTTGTGGTATACACATGGCTCATCAAGATTTTGTGTAAAACCAAACCTTTTTATTTCACTATCAAACCTCTTGTTCCATTGTCGTGATGCTTGCTTCAATCCATAAATGGATCTTTGAAGTTTGCATACACGATTTGGAAACTTTGGATTCACAAACCCCTCAGGCTGCGCCATATAGATATCCTCATCTAGGCGACCATTTAAGAAGGCGGTTTTGACATCCATCTGCCAAATCTCATAGTCATAGTATGCAGCTATAGCTATGAGAATCCTAATAGCCCTAATGTCAGCTACAGGAGAAAAGGTCTCCTCGTAGTCAACACCATACGTTTGAGTAAAGCCTTTAGCTACCAAACGGGCTTTATAGGTGTGTACATTGCCATCCATGTCAGTTTTCTTCTTGAAGAGCCACTTACTCCCAACTACCTTGGCATTAGGAGGAAGGTCTACTTCAATCCAGACTTCATTGTCTCTCATGGATTGCATTTCCCCATTCATAGCAACTAACCATTTTTCCTTTTCAGGACTATTAATGGCAGCTTTATAACTAGGCGGTTCATCAAGATCCCCTTGTATATATTCCTCACATTCTACTTTGTTCTCAGGAGGATAATAAAAGTAGTAACCCATTGTTTCCTTTGGGTATCCTACGAAGATACATTTTACAGATCTTTGTTGGAGCTTGTCGCCCGAGTCACGTTTAACGTACGCCTCGCAACCCCAGACCTTAAGATAAGACAAGTTAGGAGCATTTCCAGTCCATAACTCATATGGTGTCTTATCAACCTTCTTTGTGGGAACCATATTAAGAATGCGAACAGCAGACTCCAAGGCATAATCCCAGAATGAGAAGGGAAGAGTTGTTAGATTAAACATAGATCGTATCATGTCTTGCAATGTACGATTTCTTCTCTCAGATACACCGTTTTGTTGTGGTGTATATGGAGAAGTAAGGTGCTGGACAATTCCTTCCTTAGCTAGATAATCCACAAACTCTTGACTCAGGTATTCACCACCTCTATCGGATCGAAGAGCTTTAATCTTCTTTCCAAGTTGCAACTCTACTTCAGCTTTAAACACTTTGAATGTTTCAAACACCTCATGTTTATGTTTAAGTAAATAAACATAACCATAACGGCTGAAATCATCCGTAAATGTTAAGAAGTAGCTAGCACCTCTCCTTGACACATGTCTAAGTGGTCCACACACATCCGTATGAATAAGACCAAGTAGATCAGTAGCCCTTTCAATCCTATTATTAAAGGGTTTCTTTGTCATCTTCCCACTAATACAAGACTCGCATTTATCAAATGATTCATCATTGATCTTTTCTAAAAGCCCATCATGTTGCAGCTTTTTCATGCGATCCTTGCTTATGTGAGCAAGTCGACAATGCCAAAGATAAGACGAATCCAGACTTTTCTTGATTCTCTTATTGTTGATGCTATACATCGAATTATTTTTAACACAAGCATTACCATTATCATTCATATCAAGTTCAAAAATACCATTCACAGCAATAGCATTAAAATAAAATACACCATTTAAAGAAACAGAAATTCCATTACTATTAATAGTATGTTCAAAACCAAGGTTCAACAAACATGAAAATGAAATAACACCTCTAACAATTGACGGTGCATAATGACAATTAATTAAAGATAGTACTAAGCCCGAAGGCAACACTAAATCAAATACGCCTATAGCTTCAACTGCTGCATGTGCTCCATTACCCACGTGCAAGAATTGTTGTCCATAGGCCAGCTTTCTCTCAACTCTAAACCCCTGCATAGTATTGCAAATATAAATACCACATCCCGTATCATATACCCAGGAATTAATATTACGAGTTAGAGTAAATGATTCGATTACAAAGAACGCACATGAAGAGCTGGGATTACCAGCTTCACTCTTTTGCTTCTTCTGTCGCAAGTCATTGATGTAGAGCGGACAGTTCCTCTTTTAGTGCCCTACTTCATGACAGTGGTGACAAGCCTGATCCTTCTTTCCTGGAGGACTCACCTTGTTCTTCTTGGGCTGGTGTTGATTCACCTTAGGATTTGGTTGACAGGCCATGACCTGCTTGCCTTTATCACATTTACCCATACCCTTGTTTACACGCGATTTTTTCTGGATCCTACCTCCTTGAATTGCCAACACTTGCGGAGTAGGAGCCTTGCCCTTGTGTGGTAAGTGTTTCTCATAGTCAACAAGCAATGCGAGTAACTCAGAAACTGTCTTCCCCGAGCAATGCATGTTGAAGTTCTGTACAAAACCAGCAAAATCCTTGTTAAGGGACCTGTTGATTAGGTTAACTTGAACATTCTCGGGATAACCAAATCCGACTCTATGAAGTTGATCAAAGAAATCTCTCATCTCATTCACATAGTCTTCAACTGGTTTACCATCACCATGTTTGCAGCTGTGTAGTTTGTCAAGAGACTTATACATTTCAATTTCAGGAGTCTTTTCATAAGACTTCTTGAGCTGCTCGAGCATGTTATATGGAAAATAATACTCAAACTTCTTTTGCATCATTGGATCCATACTTTGAAGCATTAAGCACCCAATCTCATTTTACTTAGCATACTCAGCTCTCCATGCTGCTTTGACCTCTTCAGTAGCGGTCGCAGCAGGCTCATCAGGGCAAGGAGTATTCAAGTAATTGAGCTTACCAGTCGCCCTCAAGACAATTCTGAGCGATATGTGCCAATCATTGAAATTTTTCCCAGTCAATTTGGCTCTTTCAAGATGACTCTTGAAAGCAGCGAACACGGAGTTATCGGGTTGAGCCATTCTACAGAAAATAGAAAAGTTCAAACATTAGTATTTTCGATAATACTTATTCTCAAGAAAATATAATACCCATGGATATATTCATATAACCAACTTAACTTCCTTAAAAATCTAGGATCCAACTTTACATAATTCCACTACATCAGGTGATCTGCTAGTAGTGAAAGTACAAAAGATGGTAATCTGTCGTACAATAATTGGCAAACAAGTTTTCCAATTCCTAGATAATTTATGGGATTTACCACATATTGATTCATCAATATGTCACGTAAGCATGTTTATCCCATCTCATGCCTTAAGCTCTAGGTCTCACGCATCAGCTTAATTAAGTTGTCTAACTTAGAAACTGCAAATTAATCCATGTATGGTCTCACGCACAATCGGGAATTTACCTTGTCATTAATTTTGGTCCAGGTCTCACGCATACCCAAAATTAACTTCAAGTTTTCCTTATAGTTAGATGGCATGTAACTTAAATTTTAGGGTATTTAGTTTTTGATGTGACAAAAACATGTACAAAGATGCATGCACTCATCTTTGTATCATTAGTTTTCAAAACAATTTTAATTTACCAATTAGTTAAGAGTAAAC